>CM052900.1:142291720-142343211 GCA_028534135.1 Potos flavus
TTTTTAAAAAGCATCTCCTAAATATAAAATATATATTGGTCAAGTGCTTTTTAAAAGTATATCATTGAGGGGCACCTGGGTGGCTCAGTTGGTTAAGCGGCTGCCTTCGGCTTAGGTCATGATCCCAGGGTCCTGGGATCGAGCCCCACATTTGGCTCCCTGCTCAGTGGAAAACCTGCTTCTCCCTGTCTCTCTGCCTGCTGCTCTGCCTACTTGTGCTCTCTCTCTCTCTCTCTCAAATAAATAAATAAAATTTTTAAAGAAAAAAAAAAAGTCCTAGCCAACAAAATAAATCATTAAAAATATCTAGCTAGTAAGATGCTGGAGAGTAAGAAAAAAAAATTCTTTGAATGATATGACTTAAGTTTTACATTTTTTGAGTTTGCAAAGTTTATCTGGGTCAGAAAAAGAAACTCTTTTGTTATAAATCTTTAAGTGTGATGACCTTCTCTCAGAATTAAGACTTTTCTTACTCATTCCTTAAAGAAGTTTTCTAGTCAAAAAAAGGATAAAAACTGATGTTTGTTTTTAGCAGTCTCTAAAGACAATATGATACAGTAGTAGAAAAAATACTAGCTAGAGTTTTCAGGGAGTTAGTTGGATTTAGTTCTGCCTTTAGGATAAACTAATGATTTGAGTAAGGCCTGCACCTTGTCTGAGCCTTGGTTTCTTCATGAGAAAGGTTGGTCTAATTGATAGACAAGATACACCTGGAACATTCTAAAATTTCATAATGATATGTGTCCCAAAAAAGACCAATGACATCCTTTTTGTCTCCCTAACGATTATACCAAGGTCTTAGGCTTCCCTATGAAGGTGGTTCTTCAAAGCAGGCCCTTTGGCACCAGGAACTAATTTCCCTGATGCTACCAACCCTCAAAACATTTTAGTAAATACTCCCAGACTCAGTTTACAAGCCACACAAGAAAATAAGGACTAGTACTTGATGGCCACATCTCTCATCTGATTTAATAAGCATTCCTTGCAGGTTTGCTACTTAGATGAACTGTGCTAGGTGCTGGGGTTGCCAAGGCAGAGGTGGGCACAAAGATGAATAAGACAGAGTTTCTGCCTGCTAAAGAATTGGCGATCTGGTTGGAGTGGGGAGATTCCCCCTGCACTTTTTGAGCTTAAAAATAACTGGAATCTTAAAGGAAAGAGTTTAAGCGTGGCAAACTGAGATACTTGTTGGTGTTTGGATCTAGAACTGGAAGCCTTGAAGCAGCGTTTCTGGAAGCATGCCAACCCAGCGGTCAAGCCCAGGGCTGGTCAGAGGGTGAATGTGAACATCATAGTGAAAGGCGTGGACACTGACGGAAAGGAAGAGCTGAAGGCAGATGTGGTACCTGTAACTTTGGCCGCCGAGAAGCTGGATGGAGCAAGCCACACAAAGCCAGGTATTTGAGTTCATGTTTTTGTTCATTTGACTCCTTACACTTTGTACTCAGGCAGGTCTTTATGGCTACTGAAGACCCTGTAGTAAAAAGTTCTAGAATCTCTTTCCTTGGACACTTTGGAGATTGGATAGCAGTACCTGTGGCACGATTCATTTGTAGCATTGCTTAGATGTGTGGGGTGGGTAAGGTGACTTTATTTCCAATTGTCTTTGTCTTATAAAAAACAATAAATAGAAGTGCCTGGCTGGCTCTGTCAGAAGAACATGCAACTCTTGATCTTGGGGTTGTGAGTTTGAGTCCCCCATGGGGTATAGAGATTACTTAAGTAAAAAACTTTAAAATCAAATACATTAATAAAAAAGAAACTATAAATATTCACATAGAAAACACAAAGAATAGGGGCGTCTGGGTGGCTCAGTGGGTTAAAGCCTCTGCCTTTGGCTCAGGTCATGATCTCAGGGTCTTGGGATCGAGCCCCGCATCAGGCTCTCTGCTCGGTGGGGAGCCCGCTTCCCCCTCTCTCTGCCTATTTGTGATCTCTTTCTCTCTGTCAAATAAATAAATAAAATCTTAAAAAAAAAAAACAAACACAAAGAATAAAGAAAAAGCTTCAACTATTCTCTATCAGAGACACTGATAACTATATTGTGTATCCTTTTTTTTTAAGGATTTTATTTGTTTATTTTAGAGAGAGCATGGGCATGAGTGGGGGGAGGGACAGAGAGAGAGAGAGAGGGAGAGAGAATCTCAAGCAGATGTCCTCCTGAGCCCAGAGCCCCACACAGGGCTTGATCTCATGACCCTAAGATCATGACCTGAGCTGAAATCAAGAGTCCATTGCTTAACCATCTGAGCCACCCAAGCGTCCCTATTGTACATCCTTTTAATCCCTCTTTCCATGTATGCGTGTATATGTTTATAGAAACAAACAATAGTGTGAACATACCATGCATTCTGATTTCTAATCTGCTTTTTTGTTTTAACAATGTCTGTTGTCTCCACTTCCACTTTGAATTTGAATTCTCCATGTTTCTGTTCAGGTGAAAAGCTTCAGGTGCTGAAAGCCAAACTACAGGAAGCAATGAAACTCCGTAGGCTTGAGGAGCGCCGAAAGCGCCAAGCGTTATTTAAGTTAGATAATGAAGATGGATTCGAAGAAGAGGAAGAGGAGGAAGAAATGACGGATGAGTCAGAGGAAGATGGAGAAGAGGAGGAAGAGGGAGATTTAGAGCAAGAAGAGGAAGAAGAGGAAGATCTAGAGCAAGAAGAGGAGGAAGAAGGCAATCAGGAGGTTCTGACAATTATTTAATTTTGTTACTTGGTCAGGATGGATAAGGGAAAGAGAAAATCAGATCTGAATAAGAGAAGAGTAAGCATGTTCAATTGTGTAAGAGCTTTTAGGGGCAGAGGTGACGTAACTAGCTCAGAGGTATCAAAGTCCTAGTGCGTTCAGTTCTGTCAGCACCTTTGACTACCTGCCATTCACGGGGCCCTATCCTTGGCTTCTACCTGTTAGTCTACTTATTGAAACACAAGGCTAAAATGGAAACGGCTTTGTACTCATAGATGCTTTTATCTTTGTTGTTCACGTAGTTTTCTCTATTCAGGATGAACAGCGGTCTTAACCTTGGTCAGGTGGAGGTCTGGAATAAGTTCTCAGGCAGGCTGAGACCTTCCTGAGGTTCTTTCTTTCTTCGCTGAGGAGCGTATTTGTAGAAGGGCCTCTTGCCCTTGTTTCTGCCTAGGTAAGATAGATGATGATAGGGTTTTGGGTATTGAGAAAAAGAAAAAAAGCCACCAAAATAAATAAATAAATAATAAAAAAGAAAAAGAAAAGCCCTCTTGCTGGAACTCTGCAGTCACTGCGAGAGTTGGCTCATATTTATCCCTGGGTAAAGAAAAAAGAAAGTAAAGGCCGAGCTGGGCAGCATGTCACAGTCTGGTTTTGGTCTGAGGTCACTAGTTGTCCTTCAATCTCGGGCTAATTATTTAACCTCTTACTGCCTCAATACAATGGTAATCCAGTCTTTTACAATCTTGTAGCAATTTGGGAAAGGTAAAAGGTAAAATAAATATAAAAGAGTTCTAGAGGTGTCAGGGAAGGTCATGTTACTGCTAATGGTTCGACCAAGCTTCCTTCAGGTTTACCTTTTCAGATCTAAGATGTGACCGGTAACCAAGCAGCCATATATCAGGCTAACAGCATATTTGCTTTTGAATTTTTTGACTCTTTGTTTTTGGGCGGCGTGATTGGTGAAGATTGCAGAATTCCTTCTCGGTAGTGAAGAAATAGAAACCAAAGACGAGAAAGAAATAGATAAAGACAACAGTGATGGCAGTAGTGATGTTGGCAAGTCAGATGGCCTTCTCTCTGTCCCCAAGCCTCTGTCATCCGATTCTACCTTACTTCTGTTTAAGGACAACTCTTCCAAGATGGGGTAAGTAATTCTCTCTAGGGAAAGATAAGATTCCCTTGGGTTTGCCCTCTCATAAGAAGCAAAAACATGGGGCGTCTTGGTGGCTCAGTCGGTTAAGTGTCTTGACTCTTGATTTCTGCTCAGGTCGTGATCACATGGGTCATGGGATGGAGTCTCACGACTGGCTTCGGGCTCATTGGGGTGTCTGCTTGGGATTCTTTATCTCTTCCTCTCCCTCTGCCCCTCCCCTCATTCATATGCACTTGAGCTCTCTCTTTTTTTTTCTCTCTCTTTCTAAAACAAATAGATCTTTAAAAAAAATAAGCAGAAACAGATAAACAATTTACCTTCTTATTTTATAGTTACTTTCCTAGCGAAGAAAAATCAGAAACAGATGAAATCTCAGGCAAAAGGTCTAGCAAACTGGGTAAGTAGTGACTCTTACACAGAACTTGACTTTTCTTAGCTCCTCTAGCTTTGGTACTTAAGGACTATAATTCCGTAAGATTCCATTTTTTTTTTTTTTTTAACTCTAGTAGACTTTTCTCAGTCTTCCCTGTGGCAATGAAAGAATTTATGAGTTAGAAAATTTTTCCGAAAGGAATTTATGAATTAGAAGATTTTTCTTGGTTCTGTTTTTGAAAGCTTACATTCAGTTTCCTTACAGTTGACCATGGACATATAATAAGTCCTTAGTAGTGTGTGCTGATTAAGTGAACCGTGAAACATTTCTGTCACACGTAGATGAAAGGAAGATGAATACGTGATTGGATAATGGGGAGAGTGATGATAAGTGTTAGGCAGCGTGAGAGAAAGATGGGAACTTTCAGGTGTCACCTAGCTCAGTGATAAACCCCGATTGTATAATGCTATTTTAGTACCATAATTTACCTTCAACTTAATGTTTTAGAACATATAACTTGAGAGGTTTGCCTATGAATGTTGCCTGACAGTTTCATTCTCAATTCTCCTTCTTAAACAGATCCACCTTATTTCTGGACCCATGCACTTAAAAGTTATTTCTCTTTCTTTAGATGAAGATGATTCATGCTCATTGCTTACAAAGGAGAGCAGCCACAATAGTAGCTTTGAGCTGATTGGCTCCACGATTCCGTCCTATCAGCCTTGCAACAGACAGACAGGCCGTGGGACCAGTTTTTTCCCTACAGCAGGAGGATTTAGATCTCCTTCCCCTGGGCTATTTCGAGCCAGTTTGGTCAGCTCAGCTTCTAAGGTAAGATGGTAATGGTTTTCTAATCTCCTCCCCCTTTTACTTCCCACACTGCTAAATTGTGTCCAAGCCAACTAACTCCCACCACATTATGTGTGTTCAGTTTAAAGAAACCACCCCCTTTGTGTATTAAAAACAATCCTCATCCAGCGTTCTTACTTTCTTGAAGACGTTTTCCTTTATTCTTCTCTTGGCTATGCATTGTCCTCCTCAATTGCAATTGCCTGAGAGTAGATAAAATCCTGCAAATAGCAACTTCTGTTGTTGTCATGACAGTGAATGACAATTATAAAATGTTTTGTTTTTGTTTGGTTTTGTTTTGGTGCCAGAGTTCAGGAAAGCTGTCTGAGCCTTCACTTCCTATAGAGGATTCCCAGGATCTGTATAACGCCTCCCCAGAGCCCAAGACACTTTTCCTAGGAGCCGGAGACTTCCAGTTCTGTTTAGAAGATGACACTCAGAGCCAACTGTTGGATGCAGATGGGTAGGTAGTTTTATGTTTCTGTGGGTGGGATGGCGCTGGGTACTGCTTAATTTTGTTTAAAAATAAAGTGAGCTTCTGTCACTCCATCTGTGCTTTCTCTTCTGAGAAAGAGAAGGTGTACAGACCATTAGTATTACATTCTGCAAGTTTGAACAAAAGCTCTCCAGAAAATAAAACGTAAATAGTCCTTGCTGGCATTCTGATCCTTCGAGCTCTGCTTTCCTTGAAATGCACAGCTCTTGTAAGGGCATCAAATTATCTGTCCTGCTGTGTTAGAATTGCTGTGTGGGATTGAGGGTGGACAGAGCCATGGCACATCATGTGGATGTAACACCAAGTTCTACTCCAGCACTGTCTGAAACCAAAAATTATCCTTTACCCCTTTACCTTTCAAATAGCGTTTATTCTCTTATTAAACTCCCTCCCTCTTTAGATTATCACAGGGCTACCGTTTGAATCCTTTGTCTTCTGGTTTGGGATTCAGCTTTTTTTTTTTTTTTTTTTTAAGATTTTATTTATTTATTTGAGAGAGAATGAGAGAGAGCACAAGCAGGGGGAGGGGCAGAGGGGGAGGGGGAAGCAGGCTCCTCACTGAGCAGGGACCCCCTATGTAGGGCTTGATACTAGGACCCTGAGATCATGACCTGAGCCACCCAGGTGCCCCTGGAATTCACCTTTTAAGTTTGGTTTTAGAAACATCAAATTTTTGGGATGCCTGGGTGGTTCAGTTGGTTAAGCATCTGTCTTCAACTCAGATCATGATCCCAGGGTCCTGGGATCAATTCCCACATCAGGCTCCTTACTCATCGGGGAGGCTACTTCTCCCTCTGCCTGCAGCTCCCCCTGCTTGTGCTCTCTCTCTCTCTGTCTCTCTGACAAATAAATAAATAAAATCTTAAGAAAAAAGAAACATCAAAATTTTTTACCAACGGTGTGCCTGGGTGGCTCATTCAGTTAAACATCCGACTCTTGATTTCGGCTCAGGTCATGATCTCAGGGTCATGAGATCGAGCCTTGCCTTGGGCTCTGTGCTGGGCATGAAGCCTGCTTAAGATTCTCTTTTTCCTTCTCCCTCTGCCCCTTTCCCACCTTCTTAAAAAAAAATCCTCTTTAAAATTTTTTACCCACTACTTTGTTTTTTCCCCTAGAGAATGTCTTACATTCTTTATTGTGCTTATAGGTTCTTAAATGTTAGAAACCACAGGAATCAGTACCAAGCTTTGAAGCCTGGGTTGCCGTTGGCCAGTATGGATGAGAATGCCATGGATGCTGACATGGATGAGCTGTTGGATCTGTGCACAGGGAAGTTCACATCTCAGACTGAAAAATCTCTGCCCAGGAAGAATGACAAGAAAGAGAACCTAGAAGAACTTCTGAATCTTTGTTCAGGAAAATTTACTTCTCAGGGTAAATAGCCAAGAGATCAGGCTCACCATAGTCAAATATCTTAAGTCAGTGTCCTTGAAAAGAAGCCTGTTACCCTTGGGTGAAAAATTCATAGAAAACAGGGCTGTGATGGATTCTTGTGTGTGGGTTGAATTCTTAGTTTCCTGACATTTGGAGCCCTTACTTTCTTAAGGTGATAAAATGTCAACTTAAGCTTCAGTGATTTCTTAACTTAAGCCATGTGATTTCTCATTTATGGTTAATATGCGTGCAAAGCTTAGAAGAGAGTTGGTGTATAGTTAATTTCATATCCATGCCTACTTATTTCCACCTTCGTGTTCCTTCCTCCCCGATGCTAGAATGTCAGCTCTCTGGGAGCTGGGATTTTTGTTTTGTTCACTACCATATCCCTGGTGCCTGGCACATAGTAAGCACCAAATAAGGATTTGTTGAATGAAAGGATGGTGAGCTCTTTTTGGCAAGATTACCTTAGAACTGTATTGAGCTGGGGAAAGAGGACAAAGCTGTTATTTCTTGGTGACAAATCTTTTTCTTTGTTGTGATATAGACGCCTCTACTCTGGCTCCATCAGAGTTAAATAAGCAGGAGAAGGAGAGCAGCTTGGGGGATCCCATGGAAGAAGCGCTTGCTCTTTGCTCAGGTTCTTTCCCCACAGACAGGTGAGTCTCGGTGACTGGAGGGAATGTAGGAAGGCCATCTTCTGATAAAATCCTGAGGTCAGCAATAAGGAACCATCTCAGAGGCTTCCTATCCTGTCTGAGAGTCTTCCAGTACGTTTGAGTCTTGTTTGCAAAGTAAGGAAATTACAATGCTTTCCTTTAGTTGGTGGAGAACAGGGTTAAAGCAAGAATATGGAGTGCCTGTTTGACTCAGTCGGTTAAGCCTCTGACTTGGGCTCAGGTCGTGATCTCAGGGTCCTGGGATCGAGCCTGGTATCAGGCCCCGAGTCGGGCTCCATGCTCAGCAGGGACTCTGCTTGTCCCTCTCCCTCTCCCTCCACCTCTCCTCCCACTCATGCTTTCTCTCTCTCTCAAATTAAATAAAATCTTTTTTTTTTTAAGATTTTATTTATTTATTTGAAAGAGAAAAATCAAGAGACAGAGCATAAGTGGGGGGAAGGACAGAAGTAGATTCCCTGCTGTGTGGGGAGCCCGATGTGGGGCTCAATCCCAGGATCCTGGGATCATGACCTGAGCTGAAGCAGATGCTTAACCCACTGAGCCACCCAGGCGCCCCAATAAATAAAATCTTGGGGGAAAAAAAAAGGCAAGAATAGAGACCTGGAGCTAAAGCTGGGAGGCAGACAGTGCAGAACACTGGGCACTGCTCATTCCTCTGGCTTCAATCTGCTATTGTACCAGGGCTCCAGTCAGGCCTGTGTCTGCCTCCTTGAGTAGGCCAGGACCCATATAAACAGCCTTCCTACAGCAGCTCCCCGCTCCGGGGGTCCTGACTGAGTTGCAGACCAGTGTTGTCTCCTGGGACATTGCCGCAGCAGCCACGTTTACTGGTGCCGAGGCTGCCACGGTTAGTGTGGCTGGTTCAGGGGCTGGCTCTGGAACGGAGTTCGGCAGCTTGATCACTGGCTGTGCTAGGAACCCGTCTCTCAAGCGGCAGCTCTTCTCCTGTACCATTCTAGGCTTTGCCCTGTCTGAGGACATGGGCTCTTCTGTGTGAAGGTCGCCTTCCTCATTCTCTTCGCCATGTGAGACTTCGTGGGGGTCACCTATCTGTCCCTGCCGCTTCGATTTCAAGCCATGGCTGGTACTAAAAGTGTGCTAAGCTTTACTATTAAACACAACATTTCTCTTTAAAAAGGGGGAGGGCAAGAATAAGCACATGAAAGTGTTCAACACTAATAATAATTAGGGAAGGCAACTATAAAAAAAAAAAAAAAGCCCATAAAATAATAAGTGTTTTCGAGGATATGGAGAAATTGGAACCCTTATCCACTGCTTGTGGGAATGTAAAATGTTGAAGCTTCTGTGGAAATCAGAATGGCAGTGTCTCAAAAAATTAAAAATAGGATATGATCCAGCAATTCCACTTTCAAGTATATTCACAAAAGAAGTGAAAACAGGGTCTCAGGTATTTGTATACCCATGTTCATTGTAGCATATTCATAATGATCAAAAGGCGGACACATCCCAAGCGGAGAAAAAAAATGTGGACACACACACACACACACACACACACACACACACACACACACTGGATTATTCAGCCTTAAAAAGGAAGGAAATTCTGACACACGTGACAACATGGATGAACCTTGAGGACATTATGCTAGGTGAAATAAGCCAGCCCCCAAAATGACAAATACTGTAGGATTCCACTTACATGAGGTACTGAGAGTAGTCAAATTCATAGAGACAATAAGTAGAAGGGTAGCTGCCAGGAGCTGAGGGGAGGGAAGAGGGGTGGATCTGTTGTTTAAAGGGTACAGAGTTTTGGGGCGCCTGGGTGGCTCAGTCAGTGAAGCGTCCAACTCTTGATTTCGGCTCAGGTCATGATCTCAGGGTCTTGAGATCAAATCCCACGTTGGGCTCTGCGCTGGACGTTGTGCTTATGATATGTGTATTTTGTTTGTTTGTTTGTTTCCTAGGCAAAGAACTTTATTAACCTTGCTTCAAACTTTATTCCCAGACTTAAGCTTAATTAGCTGCAAAGAATGAATTGTGTATAAGCAAAATCTGAAAAGAGCTGCAGTGTCCAAGGGGCTTGGGCTTAAAAATATTAGAGATCTAGGGGCGCCTGGGTGGCTCAGTGGGTTAAAGCTTCTGCCTTTAGCTCAGGTCATGATCTCAGGGTCCTGGGATCGAGGCCCTGTGTCAGGCTCTCTGCTCAGCGGGGAGCCTGCTTCCCCCTCTCTCTGCCTGCCTCTCTGCCTGCTTGTGATCTCTCTCTCTGTCAAATAAATAAATAAAATCTTTAAAAAAAAACATTAGAGATCTAGATTTTATCAGATCCATGAACAAAATTTTAAAAAGCAGTCATAATATAAAATAGCAACTCCCAGTAACTTCTTCAAGTTTTATCTTCTTGAGAAGTTGACTCCATTCAGTTTGCTTCATTCTTGGAAGCTTCATCAAAATTCTCCACAAGAACTGGAACTTCATCATCATCATGCCCTCTGGTAGCAAGTGGTGCTTTTCCATCCACAGATTGTGTGGGCAGAGCTTCAGCCAGTTTTCTTAAGCTAGTCAGACTGTCCGCACCGAGTTGGTTTAAGACACTGGGTAGCGTTTCTGTCAGCTGCTTTGTCTCAGCGTGGCCTGGAATGGTGAAAGTGTTCGCCACCAGCGATACCTGAACTTTGGGGTTGTTAGAGTGGATCACTTTTCTTCTTTGTGAACATATTCACTTCTTCAATACCAGAGATACTGTTTATCCCTAACTTCTTTAAGGAGAACGGAAGTTTTTTATCATCTGCTTTAGCCATACTATGAACCACCTTCTTGCGGCGAGCAGTTCCTTTCCCACCAGTGCGAACTTGTGCTTTGCCATTTGGCGAGTCTCTCCTGGTTCATGACAGTTTCTTTCATCTGGTTGGAGCGGAAATGGGACCGAGTCGGGGAATAGGGTTGGGGCTCAGGGAGTCTCGGGCGGGGCAGCTGAGATGAGGTGCCTTATGTTACGGGTATTTTATCACAATTAAACAAAAATTTGTTTAAAAGCAAGGTATCTTGTTTCCTATTTCTAGAAGAGATTGTTGGTCCCAATAAAATATTTTCAATTTCTGAGTCAGCCAAATCCTTGTAGTTTGCTTTCAACAACTTATTTAGTGGTTTCTTGATTTGCACTTTAGGGAAGAAGAAGGTGAAGAGGAGGAATTTGGAGACTTTCGGCTTGTCCCAAATGATAATGAGTTTGATAGTGATGAGGTGAGTGTGAAGGGAACAGAGTAATCCTAACTCAACTCCAGGTGTTGCTGCTGTCTGTCTTTTTCCTAGTCTGAGTCGTTGGGGATTCTGAATTTGGCATACTATCCGAAGCCATTTCCTAGAATGAGATGTTTGGGCAGAAGTCTATAAATCCTGTTTTAGTTGAGGACACGTTTTGTTCTGCTTAACTCTGTGTGTGATAGTCTGCCATTTTTCAGGATGAACGCAGTAACTCTGATAAGGAAGATCTGGCACTGGAAGACCATGAAGATGATGATGAGGAAGAGCTCCTGAAGCAGTCTGAGAAGTTGAAAAGGCAAATGTAGGTGTTACAGCCATTCCTTCCGTTGCTAGAGAAAGTTCTAACGGTTGAGTTGTAGCTTGCTGTCGTTTTACCTAAGTCTGCTGGTTCTATTGCTTTTGTGGTTAACAGATGAAATAAACCCCATTCACATGATATCTCTTGAGCGTTCAAAGATGGTTATGTACTTTTTAAGTGAGTTCTATACTAAATATCTCTAGTTCCTTCAGCTATTTCTCACATGACGTTGCTTCCCGACTCCTCATGTCCTGGATATTCTCTTTATCCTCAGGTGTGGTCCGACTCCCGCTGTAGGGAGCGATACAACCACATCCTTGTTCTGGGCTCATACGACTTGTAAAGTAACCAAGGATTGTAAGAGCGGAGTCACTGTAGATCCTGAGGATTTAGTAGACAACGAAAATTCCTTGTCTAGGAAGAGGGTCTTTTTTCCTATGAATTACTGTCATTTCAGGTTTTCCTCATCCTAGTCTTGGGCAGAGACCTCCTGTTCATTTTTTTTTTAATGTTTTGTTGTTCTGGTCATGAAAGTAAACCATTTATTTTAGAATATTTACAAGAAGACAGAAAGCTACAAATAAAAAGTCATCTGTGTTCACCATCTGAATATTTAATGAATATGTGGATGGTAGATTGCTCCAATATATGCAAATATGCATATATTTTCATATAGTTGAGATCTGTGCTTTTTTTTTTTTATATGTACATTTTTGTGTCTTGTTTTTTTCTCACTTGGGATATCCATAAGCATTTTCCCATGATGTTAAAAGTTTTATAAAGACCATTTTAATAGGTATTCAGTATTATATTGTATGTGAGTGACTTTTGGAATTCACATATAGGATATCATATTGATCCCTACTAGCTCTATATTATTGTCTCTAACCCATCATTCCATTCTATTAAGATCAGTTTGGGGTTTTAATCTGTCACTTGTCAAATTAACTATCTCTCTTTTTTTTTAAAAAGATTTTATTTGTTTATTTGACAGAGAGGAGGGAGATCACAAGTAGACGGAGAGGCAGGCAGAGAAAGAGGGGGAAGCATGCTGCCTGCTGAGCAGAGAGCCCGATGCGGGGCTTGATCCCAGGACCCCGAGATTGTGACCTGAGCTGAAGGCAGAGGCTTTAACCCACTGAGCCACCCAGGCGCCCCAAATTAACTATCTCTTGCAGCTTTGGGTCATCTATAGATTTTTCTAAGGTGGTGGTTCTTAAACCTTATTTAATGTCAGAGTCCTTTTTCCAAATGAAATCTTAGAAAGAATGACAGCTAAAAGTTGAACAGCTCCAAGTGGGTAAATGGGAAGATTAGAGAACTCAGTTGGTAGCCCTTGAAGGAATTACCCAGGAACCCCAAGATTTAGAGGAACTCAGCTTTAAAAAAATAACTTAAATCTTTGATAAAAATCAGCCTTCCGAAATCCATCAAACTTTTGCCACTCATGACCGTAGATGACAGGACTTTGAACCTAAAGTGATACCAGATTTGTTCTCAGTAGGAACTGAGGTCACAAAAACTAACTAGTAGTGGTTTTACTTACCAGTAACTGTGAGCCTCAGTCATGCCTCTAACTTGGGGGTCAAGATGTGGCTGTAAGGGATCCCAGGCTATTACGTTCCTATACCGTACCATCTCTAATCTGTCTCCCAACACTGGTGAGCTTAAATACAGAACAGAATAATCTGAACCTGCCAGCAGGTATGTCCCAAATGTATAGAGGAGATTGGGAGTTCTGCCTTTAAAGAACCTAATTGAATCCAGGCTCTGCTACTCTGCTGTGTGACTTTGGGTAATTTATTTACTCTCTCAGTCTCAGTTCATTCAACTGTAAATTGAAGAGAATAATAGTCTTCCCCCCTGAATTAATGCCATGATGCCTGGAAAGCAAAGTTATTGGCATACAGTGTGTATCACATGACAGACTTTAAGTATCTTCAAAATGTATTATTAAAATTTAAGTGGGGGCGCCTGGGTGGCTCAGTCGGTTGGACGGCTGCCTTCGGCTCAGGTCATGATCCCAGCGTCCTGGGATCGAGCCCCGCATCGGGCTCTCTGCTCAGCGGAGAGCCTGCTTCTCCCTCTGCCTCTGCCTGCCTCTCTGCCTACTTGTGATCTCTCTCTCTGTCGAATAAATAAATAAAATCTTTAAAAAAAAAAAATTTTAAGTGGCTCTATGTTCTGCTTTTCTCATTCCATCCATAGTCTGTGTATGTTTATATTCATTGTTGCATTTCTAATCTTCACAATTATTTTCTAGGAGATTGAAGAAATACCTGGAGGATGAGGCAGAGGTGTCGGGGAGTGACGTGGGAAGTGAAGATGAGTATGATGGGGAAGAGCTTGACGAATATGAACAGGAGGAAATTGATGAAGTACTTCCTTCTGATGAGGAGCTGCAGAATCAAATCAAGAAAATACACATGTCAGTATCCCAACAGGCCCTTCTGCGTAACGGGATGTTTCTACAACCAGCCAGAGTGGTCCCGGTTTTGAACGCTGTACTTTTCCTGCAGGAAAACGATGTTGGATGATGACAAGCGACAGCTGCGTTTATACCAAGAGAGGTACCTCGCTGATGGGGATCTGCACAGTGACGGTCCTGGCCGAATGAGGAAATTCCGATGGAAAAACATAGGTATCTTGGTCATTGCTTTCAGAAACAAACAGTACAGCGACCGTGTTTGTCCCGTTTAAGACGGCGAGTGGAAATCAAAACCACAGCAGACCTGGCTATAACCGTGACTTTGTGTTAGTGAGTGGGGAAAGCTTGTGTCAGTGTATGAGGAACGATGAGTTCCTTGTGTCTGTCCAGGCACCTTCTTCTAGGAGACTGCAGAGTGCTGATAGCCTTGACTCTTTGCTTTAGATGAGGCTTCCCAGATGGACTTGTTCCACAGAGACTCTGATGACGATCAACTCGAAGAGCAGCTTGACGAAACAGAAGCCCGTTGGAGGAAGGAGCGAATTGAACGAGAGCAGTGGCTTCGGGACCAGGTGGAAAATCTGCAAGAAAGTCCTCTGTTCTGTCCCTAGTTTATGAGGAGGAGAGGACCCACTCACCTCACTTGTCAGGATAGTTTCAAAACCTCAGGCAACTTATTGCTGTCCCTTTAAATCCAATTTTCTTTTTTTTTTTTTTAAAGAGTTTATTTATTTTTTCACCAGGGAGAGAGAGAGCACAAGCAGCCAGAGTGGCAGGCAGAGGCAGAGGGAGAAGCAGGCTCCCTGCCGAGCAAGGAGCCCGATGCGGGACTTGATCCCAGGACCCTGGGATCATGACTTGAGCTGAAGGCAGCCGCTTAACCAACTGAGCCACCCAGGCGTCCCTTAATCCAATTTTCTTTTGTGCTTTAAGAAGGTGACCATGAGCAAAATTGTACAGGTGAAGGTGACCATGGTACAAAATTGTTTGTACCAATTTTTTTGTCTATAGCAATAAAGGTTGCAAAAAGGAAAGCAAATGATATCCCAGGTGCCTTAGCTTCACAATCCAGGCTATGCTAACTATTCGGGGGCACGGTAGACTTCTGTTAATGCTGATTTTTATTCTCAGGCACAGCAGGGGAAAATTGCAGCTGAAGAAGAAGACATTGGGGAAGACAGTCAGTTTATGATGCTAGCCAAGAAAGTTACAGCCAAAGCACTACAGAAAAATGGTGAGCTATTGGCTGTCCTCCGGGTGCCCTCCCCCCCCGGATTATTCATGCTGGAACCTTAGAAGTAACTCCAGCCTTGGGGACTCTTGTGGCTTAGGCATGAGCCTGTGTCTAACATTGTCTTAAAGAGGACCCTCCGAGATGGGAAAGGACAGTTTTCTTGGATCTTAGACTGTTGGGCAGTGGACATTGTGCTTGTGAGTATATGTAGCTGGTTTGACTTTATCTTCTAAGGCAGCTCAGAGTAGGAATTCTGGCTTCTTTATTTAGTTGCCCAGGATTGTGTTAGAGCTGGACTTTGAACCCAGAAATATCTAATTCCAGAATGAGGCTCTTAAACACTATTCTGTATTCTTAGCATGCTTGTTTTTGCTTATGACTGTTAACGATTTATCAACGTTCAAGTTGGTTGTCTGTCTTCCCGCTGCTCCTTACTGTAGTTTCAAGTCACCATTATAAAATAATCTGAGTTCTTAAGCTTTGGTTTACTGGTTTAGTTACAGGCTTCTTAGCTTGTTTAGATTTAAAGGTAATTCTACCCAGCTTTGCCCAGAACAAGCCTCTCTGTCTTATCTTTTCAGCCAATCGCACTGTGGTTATTCAAGAACCAAAGTCTTTACTCAGAAATCCTTTTGAAGCCATCAGGCCGGAAAGTGCCCACCAGGTTGGTTGGGGACTTCGTGATCTGCAAGGTTCTATAGGCCCAGGTCAGGCTAAGGGAGTACTCTGTCATTAGTGGAGGGAGGTGGCTGCAGAAAACGGAGGTAGATGTCAAAGAAGTCTGCTCTTTCTTTTCTACTTGAGTGGGGTAGGAATATGTCCCCTCAAGACCTGGGGGAGGCAGGGAGGGACTGACTTATCGTTCTTCCCTGGGCACTTGGGATCTGATGCCAACCGACTCGTCTCTCTTCAGCTGAAGACAGGCTCACTGCTAAACCAGCCCAAAGCTGTGCTTCAGAAACTGGCTGCCCTCTCTGACCTGAACCCCAGTGCACCCCGAAATTTAAGAAACTTTGTCTTCCATACACTTTCTCCTGTTAAGGCTGAGGCAGCGAAGGAATCATCTAAGCCTCAGGTAGGGAATTTCAGAACTGATTTGGTGGCTCTCCAGAGCAAGATTGATGGATGATTGATTTTTAAGTAAAAAAATATAGATATTTCTGGCTTAAGGGCTTACGCTGTGGTGTTAATCTTGTACTCCCCAATGAAGTATAAGAGAACTGCTACCCGCAGTCGGTCACTGCTACCCGCAGTCGGTCATCAGCTTTGAAACTTTCCTGGAAAATTTATATTTCTCTTTTTCCTAAACCTCCATGATTTAACTATGCATTCCTTAAGAGCTGATTGAAGGTAAGGACTTGTATGAGGGTCTTGAGCTCATCCTGACTCTTTCTCTGCTCTCTAGATAAGGAGAAGGGCTCCATCTTTAATGACGTCCCCTTCACCTAAGCGCCTCAAAACAGATGATAGCACTTCAGGATTGAAGCAAAGCATCTTCAGATACTTGGAAAGCTAACATCATCAAGGGTGCTGGCACTTTTGCTGAGACTGCTTTGAGAAGTTCGTGACGTTGAAGATTGGAATTGATGCTCACGTGGATCATCTCCCCTCCCCACCCTCCTTTATAATCAGTGCATTAAGATTACAGACAAAGATTCCAATTCTTTCCACTGCATCGCTCTGGACATCTTTTTCCTTTCCTAGTATTATTTCCTGGGTTGGGCACTAATCTTAATTCTGCAGTGTTTACAACATTAACTCATGGCTGCTTGGCTGAAGGCTCACTTCCTCCATTGTATATTTGGCATTTTAGCCTAGCAGCCTCCTAAGTTGGTAGCTTTGTGAAATGGGTGGTTAGAGGAGGAGGAGGAAAAAGTGTGGCATTACAGAAAATTCCAGAAAACAAGGAATGTCGATACCAGAAGGGATTCACACCCTAAGATGTGCCCCACAGTGACCTGGACTCAGTGAAAGAGAGCCTTTTTGGAGGACCTTGGAACCAACGGATGGGCTGTTATATTTGTCTCTCCCCTTCCATTTTCCTGTATTCCTCTTCCCAAGGCAGCCTCAACTTGCCGATTAACCTTTGCTTCCCTTGTAGTAAGGACTCAAATCGGTACCCAAGTCAGAAAGACGCTGGCCTTAATTTTCTGGACTACGAGGATGAAGCTAAAGGGTTACACACACCGGGTGTGTGTCCACATTACATATCCGATGGGAGAGAGAGCTCACTCCAGGAGCTAAATTCTCAACGTAAAACAATGTTGCTCGAGGACCTCCCTTCTCATCCTGGCGAAAAGACATATAACCGTTATTTATTGCACACAACTGGGCTTATTGCATACCCCTGACCAGTCGGAGGACAATGCTTCATTGCTTATTTGGAGAGAAGACCACTATCGAGTTTATAATCAAAATATTGTTGAAGAGAATTGCCCCCCACTCCCAACTTTCCCTGAACAATCATGAGGCTCTCAGAATTCTAGACAGATTTCCCTCCCCCCCTCAGAACGGAGTGTCGCTGCTGCTTTGGAAAAACATTCCATGTGAATACCGCGGTTTCACTGTCAGGAGTTGGACTTAAGAAATTGGATGAATTGTGCCAGTTTGTTGCAGGCAGGTGGGGAACACCAATTTAATTGCTGGAGTTAAGGTGTAGGTTTTCTACAGTTGTTTCTAATATACAAGATGCTGACTCTGAATGTATATATTTGTAATCTTGTAATGGGAAAAATGTATATGAAGATGTTTTAATATGTATGTAGCGTTTCAATAAATCTCAGTGCCTGAAGGCAGGGTTTGCCATCCAGATTGGGTGCTCGTTCTTAGGTCAGTGCCTGTCTTATGTTCAGGGGCATTGTATTCAGGCAACCTCCCTCCCAGGGAAGCCCCCCCTGGGTCTAGAGAGAGAAAGGCCTCTGCGGTTGCCCCTCCTGGCCTCTCTGCTCCCATGAAACGATCACATTAACTCCCCAAGTGGTTTGGGTTCAGTGCAGGTGAGAAGAGTTTACACAAATGGTACCTGCGGTTATAGCTCTTTGATTGGCAGCCTGGTGTCCAAGGTCAGGGCTAATGCCCGCCACCACCCCCCCAGCCCTCTAAACAGGACCCTAGGCAGGCAGCCTTCGCCACAAAAGAGAGCGGGGAAGGAGGGCGAGATATGTCTCCCCTCTTGCTTTCCCGGATCCTTTTTGGGGGGAGAGAAGAAGAGGGTTGGAATTGATCACCGAGGATAAGAAAAGCGATGCAAAAGATATCCAGGGAGCCAGTGATTTCTGTCTTAGGCTCTGGAAAGAAAGCACTCTTTGGAGAAAGCGAGCGACTCTTGATCTTGGGGTTTTGAATTCAAGCCTCATGTTGGGCCCAGAGCTTACTTAAAAAAATATATATATATGATTTTCCTTCTAAAAAACTTGCTCTTCCTCAAGTGTTTCTCATTTCAGTTAAAAGTACTTCATATACCCAGTCATTCAGGCTGGAAAGCTGAAGGGCATAATTTTTTTTCAGTTATGAAGATTTTATTTCCTTTTATCATTCCTTCAAATCTGAGTCGAAAGGATTTTCTTTTTTGTTGTAATTGACATATAATGTTATATTAGGTTAAGGTGTACATTATAATGATTTGATATTTGTATATATTGTGAAATGATCACCTCAGTAAGTCTAGTTAATTAACATCTGTGACCACACATGGTTACTTACGCATTTTTTTTTCTTACGATAAGAACTTTTATGATCTACTCTCTTGGCGACTCTGTAGTGTGCCATACCATATTATTAACTACAGTCACCATGCTGTAGAGTACATCTCCATGACTTACTTAGTTTATAAGACCATTATCTCTTTTTAAAATATTTTAAAACTTTCTTTTATTTTTTAAGTATTCCTGATATATTTTAAGCCCAATGCGGGGCTTGACCTCACAACCCTGAGATCAAGACCTGAGATCATGAATTAGATACTTAACCAGCTGGCCGCCCAGGTGCCCCAAAGATTTTATTTTAAAGTAATCTTTACACCCAGCATGGGGCTTGAACTCAGAACCCCGAGATCAAGAGTCGCCCACTATACTGACTGAGTCAGCCACGTGCCTCTGTAAGGGCATCCTTGAGCCCTCCTTCCTTACTTCCGTAATCAAACACTCTCTGAGACCTGTTATTTTGACTTCTACATTGCATCTCGATTCAGCGGTCTCGCTGATCCATAGCCAGTGCCCTAATCCAAGCTTCCATAATTTCCTGCCAGCTCACTGCGGCAGCCTCCTGAGGTCTCCTCTCCTGAAATATTTTTGCTTGCCTTCCATCTAATCTATGCACAGCAGCCAGAGGGTGACCTTTGTATAAACATAAATTGGAGGATGCCACTCCCTCATATAAAACCTTTCAGTTTCTTGGGTGCCTGGGTGACTCAGTTGGTTAAGTGTCTGCCTTCAGCTCAGGTCATGATCCTGGGGTCCTGGGATCGAGTCCCAAGTCAGCTCACTGCTCAGTAGGGAGCCTGCTTCTCCCTCTCCCTTTGCCGCTCCCCCCACCCCCGTTTGTGTTTGCTCTCTCTGTCTCTCTGTCAAATAAATAAAATCTTAAGGAAAAAAAGGATTCTCTCCTTCTCCCTCTACCCCTCCCCCCTCTAAAAAATAAAGAAATAAAACCTTTCATTGCTTCTGTTGCACTCAGAGTGAAGTTCAAACTCATGGCCTACAAGGCCCTCCATTACATAGCTCTGCCTCCCAACCTCCAGTCCACTCTCCTTCCACATTACACATAACCTCAGGGCCTTCCAAAGTGTTCTTCCCTTTTCCTGGCATGCCTTTCTCTCCACCCTCCTTTTTTGTCTGGCTAGTGTATAATTCTCCAGATGTTAGCTTAGATAGAACTTCCTCCGAGAAGCCTTTGATTACCACCCCTTTCTTAATCAGCTTACCCCTGTTAGTTTCCTTTTCTTTCGCATCTTTTATCACAATTTTAAAAAACATTTTATTTATTTACTTGAGAGTGAGCACAGAGGGAGAGGGAGAAGCAGACCCCCGCTGAGCAGGGAGCCTGATGCCGGACTCGATTCCAGGACCCTGAGATAATGACCTGAGCTGAAGACAGATGTTCAACTGACTGAGCCACACAGGCGCCCCCTTTTATCACAATTTGCCATCTTAATGTTTGTGTAGGTCTGCCTTCCCTGTTAGACTAAATTCTGTGAAAGCAGGGACCATATCCGTTTTGTTAAAAAATATAAAGAAAGGGGCCCCTGGCTGGCTCAGTCCATAGAGTGTGTGACTCTTTTTTTTTTTTTTAAAGATTTTATTTATTTATTTGACAGAGAGAGAGATCACAAGTCAGCAGAGAAGCAGGCAGAGAGAGAGGGGGAAGCAGGCTGATCCCAGGACCCTGAGATCATGACCTGAGCTGAAGGCGGAGGCTTAACCCACTGAGCCCCCCAGGCACCCCAGAGTGTGTGACTCTTGATCTCGGGGTTGTGAGTTTGAGCCAGACGTTGGGTATAGAAATTACTTAAAAAGAAAATCTTTTTAAAAATGTAAAAAAGAGAAAAAGCAAAGGTAGCACCGTACCCGGCACATAGAATCATTCAATAAATACTTCCTGAGCAAGGACTGATTTGAAGCCTGGAAGAGCTAATGGGAAGAAGCTTGGAGCTGAACTGCTCACAAAGTAGCTTTCTCGTGTGGGATAGAATATTGGCGGTAGATGAAGCCTTAAATCCTTGTTCTGCCACTTACAAGCGGCATTGACCTTGAATAAGTCATTCTCTGAACTTCTTTCCTCATCTGGAAGTGAGGCCTGAGTGAAATGACTGGATTTAGCTCACAGGGTTGTGGTTGGGATCAGAGGCACAAATTAATCTGAAATGATGGACAGAAGAGGCCGCATTGATGCCCACTAGCCCGCTGCCGAGGACAGGCTGGGGATCAGGCCTCGCAGGGGTCTGGCTGAGTGGGGAGGAGAAGCCAAGCCTGGCCAGAGCCAGCAGCCCATGGCCTGTGGGCTGGCTGTGTGCTGGGCCCTGTGGGAGTGGTTGGGATGAGCACTGGCCTTGTACCTGAACTCTCACAGGGAGCAGAGATCGGCACGGCTTTGTGGACGGCTGGGGTCACCTCTGATTTTACCTTTGGAGACCCCGGTGCCCATCCTCTATCCATAGTAGTTGTATCATCTGTCTGTATTATCCACGTCCTTCCCGTCCTCTCTTCTCTCACCTTAAAGGTTTTCATTTTCAGCGTATTGATCTAGTTCTTCCCTGTGGTGGGGTACATAATGGGAAAGGGGGTTTGAAGCTCCTTGAGCTTCAGCCTCAGGGTGTTTGGAAGAAGCTCTGGGGCTGAACGCCCGGGTTCTTTCCGTTCATTTCAGAAAGCATCACAGGTCTGGTATCCTTGATGGCCGGTGGGCGAGGCGTGGGGGGGGGGGTGAAGGGTTGGCCCCCAGCTCTAGCCTGGGGAATCACAGGGCCATTCTAAGGGGTGGAAAGTGCTGGGGCAGGGTTGGGAGTGAGTCATGGTGTACGTTTTTCAGCCCCTGTCTTTGTCTCAGAGGCTGATGGAAGGAAAAAAGCCGACTGCCCACCCCTCTCTTTGTTTGTCTTGTCTAATTTAACTTATGTTATTTATCAAAAAGACAGGTTATTTGGAAAACCAGATGGACCCAGGCAAAAATCATCTGGGTTTTCCAAACGTGAAAAATTAGGTTCTGGGGGCCCAGGAGGAAAGGCGTGTGTGTATGTGCGTGCGTGCGTGCATGTGTGTGTGTGTGTGTGTGTGTGTGGTTGGGAGGGGGTGAGGAATATTGAGAGTGAGACCCAGAAATTGCTCCATGACATCCAAGCTTCTCCCCGACACACATACGTGCTTCTTTTTCCTTCAAGTTCCTTATGATTGGAATCTAAATGAGAAAACTAAAATCTTTATGTCGGGGGCTGGGAGTGCTGGGAGACTTAATTGGCGAAAGATGAGAACGGGTCGGGGCTATCATGGAAGAGCGGCTGACAGGTTCCTCTATCTGCCCAGCCCCCACCTCCCACAAAGTCGGGTTAGCGAGAGCTACAGAGTACAGAGAGGTTTTTGGAGCAGAAACCTCCACCTCTTGTCCCTTCAGGGCTCTCCCCAAATGATCATGCAGGTAAGGAAGTTAGACATTAGAGGTAGAACTCACCCTTTCATGGACTTTCTAATGATCAGATGGCCTAAGAGCACCGGGGATGAAGAGTGGCCTCTCCCTTTATCCAGGGAAGGAGCCGGCTGTGCAGCACCAACCAGGAATTTTTATTTATTTCTTTTTAAGATATTTATTTGTCAGAGAGAGAGCACAAGAGGGGGAGCAGCAGGCAGAGGGAGAAGCAGACTCCACTGAGCAGGGAGCCCGACACGGGACTTGATCCTAGGACCCTGGGATCATGACCTGAGCTGCAAACAGACACTTAACCGACTGAGCCACCCAGGCGTCCCACAACCAGGAATTTTTAAAGCCCGTGCCTCTGTAGAAAGGAATTAAAGCCAGAGGCCATGGAGGCACGACTCTTGGCTGTGATCTAGGAAATATTCTGGCTAAAAGCAGAGAGAAAGCCACCTCTCTACATACATGCATGCGCACACACAGAACAGAGTCGACACCCCTTTGTGGCCCGAAGGACCTATGACAGCAGCAACGGCACTTGTCCCATTGTGTCATTTTTTAAAGTGTCATTGCACAGCGAAAGCCACTTCACTTCATCTCATGTGAATAATCTAAGTTAATACCAGCTGCACAGTTGTGAGGATTAAATAAGAAAAACATCGGTAAAGTGTTTCCCTCAAGCCTGGCACACAGTAAACCCCAATGAGTGTTTGTTTGTTTGTTTGTTTGTTTGTTTTTTAAAGATTTTATTTATTTATTTTTGACAGAGACACGGCGAGAGAGGGAACACAGCAGGGGGAGTGGGAGAGGGAGAAGCAGGCTTCCCTCGGAGCAGGAAATCCGATGTGGGGCTCAATCCCAGGATGCTGGGATCATGATCTGAGCTGAAGGCAGACGCTTAAGCTTAACGACTGAGCCACCCAGGCGCCCCCCCAATGAGTATTTGTTGAACGAATGGATCCACGAGTTCGAGCATTAAGACTCCCTTGACCATTTCCCAAGATCAGTTGCTTGAATAACAGATTTGCAGGCTGTCCGCATTGAGCCTGGAGCCCGAGGCGGGGTCGAGGTGGGGTCTAACCATGCCGCTCCTGTAATACAACTTTGATGAGTATCTGTGGGGTGTGGGGTAGACGGGAATGCGCTGTCCCATCCCACTTTGAGGAAGACCTTGTTGGCCCGTTTCTGGGAGCACTTTCTGTAGACAGCTTTCAGTGGTCAGCCCCTCGGAGGATTGCCTTTGCAGCAGAGAACTCCTTGCCTGAGGTCATGCCCTTTCCAGCATGGTCCTCATCCAGTGACAGGAGTATAAAGGGCTCGCCATCTCTGCTCATTTGGGGACAATTCTGAAGGACCATCCAACCTTCGGAGTTCCCTGAGAGGTTGGCTGAGGCTGTCGGGGTCGTGAATGGTGGTTGGGCTTCTGTCCCCTCTCTTCCACAGATGTTGATCCCAAGGGCACTTCTTAATGAGTGTTCTATATGCTAAACTGCCTCAGCGTCTGCTCCCTGGGGTGTGCTAGTCTTGGTGGCCAAGGCTTTAGAACAGAAAAGGAAACAGACTTCTTTGCCGTTTCCAGCAAGTTTCCAGCATTGGAGGTGTTGATATTGCCTTTTTTTGCCCACCAGAGGGCAGCAGCAGCATAGCAGCCTGCCTGCCTGGGCTCAGAGAAGTGGGCGGGGGGACTTCTCCCTCTGACTTCCCACCACTACTGTTCAGTATTAGGCAGGATCACCTCCCTTCATGCGTCTACCCTTCTGTCTCAGGGAAGAAAACTTTCTTGGAACTTTCAAGGCCTTAAGTTTTGTCAGTCTCAAACCACCCTTTTCCTGCCCCAGCACCAAAGGCCACTCTGTTCTCCTACTGCAACTCCCTTCCCCCTCCTGAGCTGGGCAACCTCCTTGCCCAGGATCTCCCCTCTCTCCACATTTAACACCCACAATAGATTTGTTTTCTGAGTGACAGGGTAATTATGAGCTTGGGGCCAGGAGGCCCAGGGGCCAGTCTGAGGATGGTCACTTCAATCTGGCTCTCCCTGTTCTGCTAACATTATTGATTTTTAGTTTTATTTATTATGATTTTTTTTTTTATCTGGCTCTGGTGACATGAGGTGTGGAGGCTAGGAGGCAAAAGCAAATTTATTTTTGTCACAATTTAGCTTCTCGAAACCACCTACCCACCCAACATTTTTTTAAAGTTTTTTTTTAATTTTAAGTATACTCTAACCCCCCCAACGTGGGGCTCGAACTCATGACCCCAAGATCAAGAGTTGCATGTTCAGTCAGGAGGCCCCCAAAAAACATTTTTAAAAAATCTACTGGTTTTAGCATCTTTACTTACCTGTCTTCCTTCTGTCTCCTAATCCCCAACATTCTTCCTAAGATTGTTCCAGGAATCGGAAGCAGAGGTAGCTGGAGGATGGGTGCTGGGAGAAGGAGTGTGGACAACAAATAGGATACCTTTCGTTAGCAGCCATTAACTCACCCAGTAAGCCTTTATTGCACGCCCTTTATCCCTAGGTTATTTCCAGGCTGAACTCCCAAACCCTGCTTTTTTTTTTTTTTTTCAGTCCTTCCCCTGGGGCAGTCCTGAGATGGTTGAGCTATGTGCCTTTTTTTTTTCCTGCCTCAATTTCTCTGGCTGTGAAATGGGTTTGAGAAAAACCCGACCAGGAAGATTTTAGAGAGAGTGAGGTTAAGATTGGGTGGGGCCAATTCAAAGAGGGAGCCGGCCTGACCTGCGGGCTACTAAAGGCCTCCCTTAACGTGTCACGCACTCTACTTGCTGGCGGGGAAGTGGAAGGGCTGGCTGGAGGCAATGCATTACAAGTGGGAGGGAGAGCTCCAAGCTGCCGCGATTGCCTCGGGAATCAGCTGAGGCCAAGGGCGATTTGTGGGGCCACGTTCCCCTGCCCCCCCACCCCGCCTGTTTTTTCTGTGTGTGCCAGGAGAATGAATAAATCATTGTTCAGGGGTGGGATGCAGCTGCCGGGCTCCTCCCCTCGGCACATGCCCCGACTCCAGCTCCTCCATTGAGGGCTGCTGGAGCAGAGCGGTTTATACACCCAGCTCCCCAAATCCTATTGAGGCCTCCCCCTCTGCACGAGCCACCGGCTCCAAGCCCATTCAGCTAGGCCCTTTGTGCTGGGGGTTAAGTGGTTACATGTGGGGGGCACCCAGAAAGGACCTGTCAGACCCTGAAAGGCTGTGCTGATACCGTGCCCTCCTACTGATGAATGGGGTGGGTGGAGGAGAGGTGGGCGGCCAGAGGGTGCGGTGGGGGTGAGGGCATGGGGATTATGGAGCCCACAGAGGCAGCTGCTAGGAAGGGGGTGGAACAGGCACTTCCTTCTCTCAGTCCCTCTTTCCATCGGCCACTCCCTCTGTTGTGGGCTCCAGGATTTCCCACAGCCTCGGGACCTTGGATTTGGCTTTCTGGTCTCGTGGTAGAAGAGAGGTTTGGAAGAGGCCATTTACCACTTGGGAGCACTGAGGAGAAAGGATCTACACTACCTTTCCTTCCCCCGGCAGCTCCAAAACACCCCCTCAGTTTCTCCTTGCCCCTCTCAGGGGGAGCAGGGATGGTGAGTAGAGGGAAGTGTCTCCTAGCGCATTTGTTATTGTGCCCCATCTGAGCTTTAAAAGCTTCCTGGGAGGGTGGCTCAGTGGGTTAAAGCCTCTGCCTTCCGCTCAGGTCATGATCTCAGGGTCGTGGGATCGAGCCCCACATCGGGCTCTCTGCTCAGCAGGGAGCCTGCTTCCCCCTCTCTCTCTGCCTGCCTCTCTGCCTACTTGTGATCTCTCTCCTCTATGCCAAATAAATAAATAAAATCAAAAAATAAATAAATAAAAGCTTCCTGGGAGCCTTCTCAGGAGCCATGCAGGGTGGAGGGTTCCAGGAGGAGACAAGATCTCGACCTGGGTATACTGCATAGATCTTGTTTGGGGAAAAAAAATAAGATTTCAAGCCTTAAAAAAAAAAAAAAGCTTTTAAACTTCTGATTTGATGGAGCTCCCCTCATTTTACAGCCGAGAAAACAGCCGTATTGGGGGTGGGGAATGGACGTGTCTTACCTGAAGTGATCGCACAGCAATTTCTTGATAGAAGAGAGCAGCACTTCACCTTTAAGAGGCAGCAGAGAAATGGATGATCAAAACAACTAGGTCACCAGCTCTGTAGGCCTTCTTTCCCAGGATGAGCTAATTCTGGGGATTAATTTTCCTTCATCGGCCTTAATAAGGACTCTCTGGGACACCAAAAGTCCTCCAGGGCTGTGCCTAGTGCTGGGAGTCCAAGAAACAATATTCACAATTACAATGTTATTTAACCATGTTCAAGGAATAGTATCTTTATTTAATCTGCAAAGTTTGAAATGCATTGATTTGCCTAAGCTCCCAAAGCCATGCGGGGAAGCCGGCAGATGCTAGGAGCTTGGGGAAAGAGAAGAAAGCGATAGCAATAGAGTTTGTCCTCCAGGGCTAGAGGCCTGTGCTTTGTTCTGATGAGGAAGCTTTGGGGGTGTGCTCAGGTTTGCCTGCTACCCGCAGGATGAGGGTCAGGCTCCTTGGAAGGGTGGTCGAGGCCTTTTGCAACCGGGCCAACTTTAGCCTCTAGCCTCTTCTCCTACCTCCATTTCCCCTCAAGCCCTGGTCACCTGGCCCACAGTCTGAGCATACATACCACGTACAGTCTCCTCGCCTTCCCCCAGTTTCTCTTGGGGAGCTTCTATTCATCCTTTAAAGCCCGGCTCAAATATCCCCTCTGTTTTGCTTCGTAACTCTGTTGTAAGGCCTGCCACACTGTACTGCCCACTTTTTTCTATTTCTCTCTTTTTTTTGTAGAAGATTTTATTTATTATTTGACAGAGACACAGCGAGAGAGGAAACACAAGTAGGGAGAGTGGGAGAGGGAGAAGCAGGCTCTCCGCTGAGCAGAGAGCCCAATGCAGGGCTCGATCCTAGGAGCCTGGGACCATGACCCGAGCCGAAGGCAGATGCCCAACGACTGAGCCACCCAGGTGCCCCTCTCTTTCTCTTTCTAAATGGGGAGTCGCACAAGGCCCCCACCAGGCTCCATTCTGCCCTGAATCCCCAACACAGCACGTGACACAAGATGAGCCCTCTGCTGGATGTGAGGGAAGGGACAGCAAGGGGCAAAGTCTCTAAGGTTGAAACACCTTGATCCTCCCCCCTCCCCTTTCTTTCTGGGAGTACTGACGCTGAGTTCTCCACCTGGAGAGGAACTCATGCCTGTCCTATTTCCTGGGGTAGAAATACCTCTCATCTCCCTTGTGTCCTTGCCTGACACTCTAGGCCCTCAGGACCTGGGTCTGGCTACTCACCTTTAGCCTCTCTTGGCTCTGACATCTGTCGTCTGCCAGGATATCTACCTACTGCCTCGGGCTGGCCTAGTCTGGCTGCTACTGGCTTTCTCTGGTCATTTCTATGTCCCTGCCAATTATGTCCCTGAAATCTATGTAGCTAGGTGGATGCTTTACCGCTCTACCTGGAAAGACTGATTCCTTGGCATCCTGACTGTGGAATCTTCTGGTGAATGAATCACAGACATTCCCACATCTGCTTTTCTGTGATCATGCAGGCATGGGCGCCCCTGCCTTCCTGGGGTTTTTTGTTCTCAAGCCTCCCGGCTTTTGAAAATTATGGAGTGCCCAGGACCACTGTCTGAGCACTTGCCGCATTGATTATCCAGGGCTGGGGTATCCCACGCAACTTTGCCCTTGACTAAGAGAAGAGAGGCTGCGATCTGACGCCCTTGGGATTCGCTTGCCTTCTCTGAGATGATATTATTTAGAAACAACTAGCTTAACAGGACAGTGGAAAGAGTGATTGATGCCGCAGCTACGCCAGGTGGTGGGCTGCCCCGCAGAGCATCGTAGGGGCTCTAAGTCGACAGTCAGCAAAGAATTGGCATCTGCAGCCAAAATGCATAGGAAGAGGCAAAGGTAGGCATCTCACGTTATGTGACTGCACCTGATACTCTCTCCAAGAGTTTGCTTCCTGTCTCCGCCTTTCTAGCCTCTACGAGTCAGGAGGTTTCGAAGTCTGGGGAGGAATGTTTCCAATGAGGGAACACTAAGATGTTCCGCTGTGTCTCAGAGGAGGTGACCGTGTAAGCTGGATTGATAATGGCTACCCTTACCCTGGGGAAACAGAGTTGCTCCTCCGTAATGAGGGCCGAGAGGTATATGAGAGGGACCCCTGGGGCACCACGTTGTGCTCTTGTATGAATCAGGATTCTCTGATTGCCGGTGAAGGAAATTCCACTCGAGTTAGACTTGGCAAAATAGGGGCCTTATTGGAAGATAGAGAAAGGCCTCAGGAAGCAGGGACCGGAAGGTTGCCAGGACTTCCGTCCTTTGTCTCTGCTTCCGCGCATGAGCATCATTTTCTCCTACTACAAACTGACTCCCACTTGGCAGGGAATGTGATCACTGTAGCCCTGCCCATACGTCTCCCCTGCTTTGTCTTCCTTTTATCTCAGAAAGTCCCAGAGAAGGATGCTAACTCAGCTGGAGTGGGGTTCCCATCGGGGGACCCATCAGGCTCCCATTTGGCCCACACGGTTAGATCTGGGAGAGACGGAGTCCAGGGGAGAGGCGAGGAGGGTCACCTCTGGGCCCACAGAATCACTAACTATCCAACACAGCTGTAGGGCACAGGAAGATCTGCAGAACTCGAGACCACCCAGGCTCAGGGTGGCTTTAGGAGTGAGGATCTGGGTCACGTCATTTGGTCACCTGGCTAAGGGCAAGGGGAACTTGCAGTGGGTAAGGGAAAAAGGAAGACTAGTTAGGTTTCAGTACCTGATGTAGCAATGAGGCCGAGGTCTAAAAAATAGCAAAAGATGGTGGGGGGGGGGGGGAGGAAGCAGAAAGAGATGAGGGGAAGACAAGAGTATTTTTAAATGTATTATGATCCAAAGATGAATCCATATCAGTTTTATTTTGTTTTTAATGGGGGGAGGACATGAAGAAGGTCGTAACCAGTTGCTTGCTGTACTCGGGAAAGTAGGGGGGTAAGGAAGGGACCTCCTAGAATCTCATGTGGGTGCCCTGAAGGCTAAATTTGTCCCAGTCTCCTTTCTAGGGCTGCCTTAGGCAAGAAGTTAAATTTAAGAAGCCCCAACTTCCCTAACACCAGCCAGTGCCTTCTTATCCTTAGAGTTAGAACCAACTCCGACTCCATTCTCTCTGATTGCGAACCGAGTCCCAACCCTCCATATTTTGTCCTAGAAAGAAGGGAGTGAGGGGGATCAGGCTTCAGTCAGCAAGAACTGAGAAGAGCTCACTGCACAGCCGCCATGGAGAGGTTCTCTGCCTTGTAGGGAGGAAGGTGCCAGGGCCTAGGTGCAGGAAGGAGGCCCAGTCCTGTCCCAGAGCAGATTTTCTTTCTTCTCTTAAAACATAGCTTTCGGGGGCGCCTGGGTGGCTCAGTCCTTAAGCGTCTGCCTTCCAGTCAGGTCATGATCTCAGGGTCCTGGCATTGAGCCCCCCATCAGGCTCCCTGCTCAGTGGGAAGCCTGCTTTCCCTCTCCCACTTCCCCTACTTGTGTTCCCTCTCTTGCTGTCTTTCTGTCAAATAAATAAATAAATCTTAAAAAACCAACCAAACAAACAAACATAGCTTTCATTAAGTGACTTTAATGAAATAAGCACAAAATAAATATCGTTTCAAATTGTGATAGATGCAATAAAGGAAAGGAACAAAGTGGGATAACATAAAAGGGGAAACGAATCTGGTCTAGGCCGTCAGAGAAGGTTTTCTGAGAAGAGAGCTGAAATAGGAGTAAGTCAAGAATGGGAACAGAATTTTAGGTACAAGGAACAGTGTGTGCAGAAGTCGCGTGGCAGAAAGGAGGGTGAGGCCCAGCTGCTGAGATGGAGGGCATTGGATGAAGCTGGGTAGATAGACAGGACGGGCGGCTCAGAACCCTGTGGCTGCTGCCTTCAGGATTAACCCCGCAAGAGGGAAGCCATTTGAAAGGCTTTAAGCAGGAGGCAGGTGACATGATAGGATTTTCATTTTGAAAATGTCACTATATCTGCAGTGACGCAAAGCGATCCGAGGGACCCAGTGGATGCAGGTAGAAGATAAACCCGACCCGGCAGGCCTCGGTGGAGGCGGCAGGAGGCGGGGAGTCGGTTCCGGCGCTCGGGCTGCAGACGCCGCCAGCTCGGCGGAACCCCCGAACCGGCCCACGTGGGCCCGGCCGCCCCGCCCCGCCGCGCTGACGCCGCCGACTCCGGAGTTCGGGCCTGGGGCTGGCCGCGCCGCCCGGGAACCCCGCGCCTCACGCCCGGCCCGCGGGGTCGCCCAGGCCAGGCCGCGGGGCCCCCGCCCCACTCCGCCCCGGGGGACGAGTTCCCGCCACCGGGTCCGCGGGAGCAGAGCCAACCGCGCCGGGGTCGGCGCGTCCAGGCCGTGAGTCGGGCCGGAGGGGAGGGTTGGGGGCCCAGCTCCGGGGGGTCGGGGGGCGTGGGATGGGGTGTCGCAGCCTCCGCCTGGCTGCCTCCTATGGGGAGCTTAGGGAAGGATGGTCTCTATCCTCTCTGTCTCCTGGGGAGTCCTCTCCCGCAGGGCTAGGCTGGAAGGGACGCCGCCTCCCCCACCCTGACTGAGCCAAGCGCCGCCCCCTCCCACCCCATCCCGCGACCCCGGCCGACTTGCAGATTAGCTTGGGGGGAAGCCTGATCCCGGGGTGTCAGGGTTCCCATTTCACCATCTCTGAGAACCCCGTGAGCCTTAGCACCGCAGCCACCGTATCTCAGCTTGCCTTGTGGCCCCGCCCAGCTTAGGAAAAAGAGAAAACATTTGGGCCGGGGAAGAGCTCCAAGACTGCTTAGAGGGATGGGAGCATGTAGGTCACTAAGGGACCGTCTCTACAGCCCCAGGACTTTTGCCCACTCCTGGATGTAGGGAGGGTCCCTGCCACCTATAAAAACCTCTTTAGTGCCTGCTATACTTAACGCTCTCCCTCGCTCTCACCGATCCCCTATTTTTCTAATCCTAGCAATATGCGGTCAGTAGAAACCTCTCGTCCATTCAAACCCTAATTTTGGTGGAAGTGGGTAGTGGGGAGGAAAGAATGCTGTGGTAGGCCCTCCCTCTGGGGCCTCAGGATGGAGCAAGCTAGGGGCGGGGCACAAGAGAGTAGAGGCAGAGGGAAGAGGGCAAGGTCAGAAGACAGGCTTGTCAGTGGGGTGTGGTCGCAGGGCGGGGAGGCGCTCCCTGGGGCAGGGGAGGCAACTGAAGTCAGCTCTTCCAGCCCTGGGCAGCCAGCAGTAGCCTCCTGCTACTGTTGGCTCCCTCTTTCTGAGCCCAGACAGCCCACTGCAGTCCCTCTCCCGCACTCACTCCCTCAGCATCTGTGTACTGACACCTGCTTAGTTCCGGGCTGAGTGCTGGTCCCGAGGATACGGTGGAGGAGATATAGAAGTACAAGCTGCTAGCACAAGGTAGTCCAAAAACAAAACAAACCCCAAAACGACTACATAGAAACATTTACTGACCATCAACTATGTTCCAGGGACAAGGAACAAATACAGACAATGCAGTGTGTTCCGGTGCAGTGGGGACCCAGGGGAAGGCATAGTTAACTGTGCTTATTTCTGTTTGCTGGGGCAGAGGGGAGGAGGATATCAGGAGGGCTTGGGGGGGGTGGGTTGAGAGCTGGGAGGTGAGAGCTGGGTTTTGACGTTGAGAAAGGAATTTGCTGGGTGGAGAAGGGAGGAGCTTAGAGGCGAGGGAAAGGGGAGGGTATTAGAGACCAAGGGAATTGTGTGAAGTAAATGATGGCATATTCTGAGGTTTCTGAGCAGTTTGGGGTGGTGGGAGGGCCAGAGTGGAAGAGGCCAGTCCAGAGCGGTGAGCAAGGGCCAGCTGAAGCACAACCTTGTAGGCCACGTGGAGGTTCAGCAGTTTAGAGAGGGCACTCGGGGCTGTGACAAGTCAAGTTTACCTTTTTAAGTGGAGGCAGGAGATCAGTGAGAAGGCTGTAGCCGTCAGTAATCCGGGTAAGAAATGGCCTGAACCTAGTGCAAGTGAGGGTTGACGTCTTGCATACACGCACAGGGTTTTACGAGGAAGAACTGTCAGCATTTGGTGGCCAGTGAGATGGGGGAAGGAAGCTGAGTGAGGAGTCCGGGCTATTCGCAGGTTTCTGGCTGGAGAGTGGGCCATTTCGCTGAGCACACTGGAGAGGGAGAGCTGGTTTGGGCGTGAAAAATTCGGGGAGCCTGTGGTTGGTTGCAGAGTGGGACAGCAGTCAGATTTGAGCTGGAGACACATCTGAGAGTCACCAACACCTGGTGGCTCTTGAAGCTCTAGCAGATGAGGTCCTCTGGGGAGACAGGCATAGGACGAGAAGACAAGCCGTCTCAGAGGGCTGAGAAAACCCTACTCGGGAAGGAGACTGAGTCAACAGAGAGGGAGGAGGAGAACCACAAAGGGAGGTGGTGCCGGAGGGAAGGGGACTGAGACTGCCTTGCCCTGCAGCTAGGTTGCCACAACTTGGGGCACGCCCCCCCTGCACCCCGCATCCTGCTCTAACTCATTCTTCTGCTTCCCCTTTATAGACCAATGTTCACCATCCAGCCAGGGCTAGCTGAGGGGGGCCAGGTCCTGGGGGGCCCGCCGGGAGTATGTCGGCCAGAGCTCCAGCCAGACAGCAACTCTAATTTCATGGCCAGTGCCAAAGATGCCAACGAGAATTGGCATGGGATGCCAGGCCACATGGAGCCCATCCCGATGAGGAGCTCCTCTGAGTTGCCCTCTGACAACCAGGCCTTCCAGGCCCCCAGACTCCCCGAGGGGGAGGTGCGAAGCCCCCCAGAGGGGGCAGAAATCCCCGGAGCTGAGCTCGAGAAGCTGGGCGGCGCCGGAACCGTCTGCTCCCCGCTGGAGGACAACGGCTATGCCAGCAGCTCCCCGAGCACCGACGGCCCCAGCAGCAGTCCTGAGCCAGCCGGTGGGACCCCCCGAGGCCCGGGCCCTGCAGATCCCCTTCTGCCCTCGGTGGCCCGGGCCGTGCAGCAGCTGCAGGCCCAGGAGCGCTACAAAGAGCAGGAAAAGGAGAAGCACCACGCGCACCTGGTGATGTACCGCCGGCTGGCCCTGCTGCAGTGGATCCGGGGCCTGCAGCACCAGCTGGTAGACCAGCAGGCCCGTCTGCAGGAGAGCTTCGACACCATCCTGGACAACCGAAAGGAGCTGATCCGCTGTCTCCATCAGAGGGCCGCCCCTTCCGGGCCCCAGGAGCAGTGCTAAGGATATGCCTCCATAGGGGTGCAGAGGTGTGTGTCCATATTTGCAGGCGTGTGTGTGGTTGTGGTCAAGGAAGTACGTGATTATTTTGCTGGTATGAGTGCAGGTAAGCCAATGTGAGTGTGTGTGCGCCGACATGTAGGCACATGGGTCCGGGCACGGACCTGTGTGTGCACGGGAGCTAACTTAGGTGCAGGCCTCTGCGTGTGTACATATGGGTGTGTGTAGCATGTAGGTGAGAGGGAGTAAGTTTGTGTACGTGTGCATGAACAGCTCTCCAGCAATGTGCATATATGTGCATGAGGGAGGATATATATGCCAAAGGTGTGCGTGCATATGAGTGGGTGTGTGTATGCTTGTGGTAAGTATATAAGAATGTGTCTTTGTGTGTGCAGGCCTTTGTGTGCAGGTGCAGGCATGGGAAGTGTGTATCAGGGGCGTGTGTGTTTGAAGACAGACTCACAAGCAGGTGTATGCATATACGTATTCAGTTGCTTATGTGGGGCGTCCATGCCCTGTGTTACCCCTTGCCAACCCTAGCCTTCTTTTCTCTACAGGGTCCCATTGCTCCGGAGAGAGGGCCAGCCTGTGGTATCTATCTGAGGGTTGTGGCTGATCCATTCCCCTGGGATTTCCCAGGCTGCCTCTCCACCCTCTCCCATCCCTCCTCTCAGACTTCGCTCTGCCAAGGCTGTTGTCCCTGATGGTGGATTTGCTGTGCGAAGTGTGGTGGCCGCTGGGGGCTGCCGTGGCTTTTTGACCACTTGCCAGGGCAAGTGGTAGAGAATTAGTGTGAGGGAGGGGCGCTGGGGGTGGTGATCGGCACTGGGGCAGGGATGGGGGGGTGAGATCAGAGAAGAAGATGAAGGACTGTCCCACTTGAACTCTGCCTTGGGGCACATGGGAGATGGGGAGGGGGGAGAAGAGAGTGGCAGGACCCTGTGAAGAAAAGGAGAAAGGAAATTCTAAAAGATCACTTGGAAACGAACCACAGTTCTCCACGGCAAAGGAGCTGTTGCAGGCCATATTGATTTAAGCTTCTGATGAAAGCAAAAGTGTGCTTATTCGCTTGAATGGACGAAGTGTTCCAAGACTGCTGGGAAAAAATAATATCTCACTTTCTTCTCTGTGCCTCTACTTGCTGTGCCTCTCTGGCCTTAGCAACACTGGATGTTAAATTAGGTTGGTCTGTTTTCCTGAAATCAGGCTGTCTGGGCCCACAGGAGCCATAGTCGACTTTCCAGGGTGAGCAGGGGGGCAATGTCAGCCTAGCCTCTGGAAGCTCTTAGGATGCTGGGTCATAACCTCTTCTGTCACTGCGTGGTCCTTTCAGTGGGGCTTGACAGCCTCCAGCAGAGGCTCCATGAAATGGAGAGTGAGTGAATTCTGGGGAGAACCAAGGACTAAGGTAGCCAAGCTCTCTGCTTTACTTTCGGGAGCCATGAGGATGCAAGATCCTGGTGGGTGAGCAGTGGCATGACACCAAGTCTCCCTATCTTCAAAATGGGGGTGCTCTTACTTTCTCTAAAGAGTTCTATCCCTGACAGGTGGGTGGGAGAAGGGCATTGGAGGTTGAAGCAATGGTCCTGGGGACTTCCGTGTCTAGCCCTTGCATGATGAGTATGAACCAGGCCTCTGGGCCAAGCCAGGGTGAATAAACTGGAGGAGAGAAATGCATTTCTTGAGTTTGTGTTTCTATTCTACGCATTGTCTGGTGGCCTCTTTTCCACACTGTGTGAGCTGCCCTTTTGAGCAGAGTTCTGGGCTGGGAGCTAGGGGACAGATGTGGGGAAAGTTGCTGCGGAGGAAGAATTCAGCCTGCTGTGGCTCTTGGGGGTGACAAGAAATTCTCCCCAGGGTCCTTTTGGTCTGGCAGTGGAGACTTGGCCGCAGCCTGAGAGCCTCGGATGGGATTGCCCTTGTTCTTAGGTACCTCTGGGCCTGAAGGTGGGGTGGCGATAGGCATCGATGGTGTGGGATGCTTCCTTCCTCCACCCACACACTCCTACTCAACCCACCCCTTCCCTGAACGGGGCCCTGACTGCCAAAGACTGAGTTAGGCTCCTCAGGTGGTTCTGACAGATGTGGTTAGAGTGCATGTCTATGACTTCAGATATTTACTGTGCCAGTATAGACTAGACTTTCTATTTTACATGGGTTTGTATGCTGATTTATTCATTAGTTTCTTAAAAATTCACTTATATAAAAAAGGTATCTATTGCTGCATAACAAATTACCCTAAAACTTAGGGACTTAAAATAATACACATTTGTTATCTCACGGTTTCCGTAGGTCAGGAATCTCTCACAAGGCTGCAGTGACGGTGTCAGTCCAGGGTCTGTGGTCTTATTTGTTGGGAGCATTCAGTTCCTCAAGGGAGGACATTTTCTGTTCCTTGCCATGTGGGTTCTTCCAACATGGCGGCTCGCTTCATCAAAGCATGCAAGCCAAGAAAGTGATAGAGTACTAGCAAGACAGGTGATAATTTTCTGTAACCTACTCGTGGAAGGGCTAACCCCTTAATGTTGCCATATTCTGTTGGTTAAAAGCAAGTTACTCGAGGGGTGCCTGGGTGGCTCAGTTGGTTAAGCATCCAACTTGTAATTTCAGCTCAGGTCATTATCTCATAGGTTATGTGACTGAGCCCCATGTTGGGGGGAGGGGAAGGTCTGTGCTCAGCAGGGAATCTGCTTGAGATTCTCTTCCTCTGCCCCTCGCCTCACTCACACATCCACACGCACGCGCACCCTCTCTCTAAAATAAATAAATGCAGAAAAAATAAAAAAGTAAGCTACTCAAAAGGAGGGTATTATATAAGACTAATTACCAGGAGGTCGAGGCTGCCTACCACAGAAGGCATTTTTTGATTGATTAAATAAATATTTTTATTGTTTTTTAATTATACAAACAAAAATTATGTTCTACTTTTACAAATCGGAATATTTCAGAGAAATCTAAAGTCCCCTGCACTTCTCCCCAACAAGATTTATATGTTTTAAACCTCACAAAGTGTACTTTTCACTGAAACAGTGACCCAAGGCATTTTTGTTTGTTTTGTTAAAGATTTTATCTATTCATTTGAGAGAGAGTGAGCGAGGAGGGAGAGGGGGAGAGAATCCGAAGCGGACCCTGTGCTGAGTGCAGAGCCCAGCTGGGTGCTCCATCCCGGGACTCTGAAATGATGACCTGAGCCAAAATCAAGAGTCAGCCTCTCAACCAACTCAGCCACCCAGGAGCCCCAGGTATTAATAATTCTTGTCACCTTGACATTTGCCACTTAAACAGAAACAATACTGCACCAGTTTTAACAAATTCCACTTATTAAGAGGTGTTCTAGCAAAGAGCTATAGCTAAATGCGCATAATTGAAAATTAATAAAAGGAAACCTCATTTAAAATGCAGTAGGGAGGCCAGAAGGGGGAGCTCTCACCCCCATCACTCCTAGTCAATTGCTCAACCAAGAGGAAGGGACTACCTTGCATTCCTAAGGGACTACCTTGTATTCTCAATAGGAAGAAGCTGATACTTTGCTGCTGGAGCAGGAGGAAGAAAGGTTTTCTCCTTGCGGGGCAACAGCCCAGCCTGTGAGAGCCTGTCACAACTCATCCGGTGACCTCCCACTACACTTCAAACTCCCGGGTTACTCCGACAGGAACTTTTTGTTTATACCGGCTCCTCCCGATTCCCCTCTTTTCATTATAAAAGAGCGTTCTTCTCCTTTGTTCTCTGGACTTGCCTATGGTTTGCTGAAGCTTGTTTATTCTGAATTGCAATTCTTTGCTACCCTCAAATAAACCCATCTTTCCTGGTAAAATAACTGACAGTTTTATTTTAAGGTTTTCAACTTTAACCATGGAGATCTCTAACAAGGAGACAACGTCAATCTCTCAGAGCACAAGATAGTGAATTTTTAGAAGGGGCTCTTTCCTAAATGTGTGAAAGCTCTTGTGAGCCCAGCCAGTGGTTAAGATTGCAGACTCTGAAGCCAGACCCCCGGATTTGGATGTTGGCACCATCGCTTTCTGTCTCTGTGACCTGGGCAAGTCAGTTAACTTCTCTGTGCCTCAGTTGCCTCTTCTTAAAGTGGAGACAATAGTAGTAACAACCTCATAGGGTTGTTGCAAGGATTAAATGAATATATAATATGCAAAATGCTTAGACCTCTACTTGGCACATAGTAAACTGCATTAATGAGAGCTATTATAAATAGTGTTTTTGTGATACACAATTACATTTTTCTTTAAAAAATTAAATTTTTCCTTCAGGAATTTGAATCTAAAATTTGAAAGGCATCTTTTTTTTTTTTTTTTAAGATTTTATTTATTTGACAGAGCACAAATAAGCAGAGCAGCAGGCAGAGGGAGAAGCAGGCCACTTGCCGAGCAGGGAGCCTAGTGCAGGACTTGATCCCAGGACCCTGGGATCACAACCTGAGCCAAAGGCAGACGCCTAACCAACTGAACTACCCAGACACCCCTAAAAGGCATCTTTAAAAAAAAAAGCTTTTAAAAATAAAGCTGTCTAGTATTCCTTTCCATAAAAGAGCTGTCTGAACCAAGAAAAAGATAAAGCTGGACCAGGGAACCAGTGTGGTGAATTGTATGGACCCCTGCCAGTCACTGAGGGTCTAGGGGTAGGCCAAGCCCCTGGTGTGGTGGGGAGCGAGAGAAGACTCTAGAATGCCTCAGTTTCTTCATCTGTGGCAATTGTGCAGCGTGAATGAGGAAATGAACCTGGAGATGCTTTGTACGCATTAAAACCCACAAGCCCCTGTGGAGCCCACCTCTGCCCTTGAGCCCGCCTTACCTGAGCAGGCAGAGGAGACTTGCATCTCAATCTCGAAGACTAATGCATAAACCTCTCTGGGCCTAGGAGAGGGGAAGCTGGGCTGGTCCTCTGCACAGGTCTCCACCAGAGACTTCTTTACTTGGGAGCTTGTTTTAAAGTCATTAGGTGGGGGGGCGCCTGAGTGGCTCAGTGGGTTAAGCCTCTGCCTTGGGCTCAGGTCATGGTCTCGGGGTCCTGGGATCGAGCCCCGCATCGGGCTCCCTGCTCAGCGGGGAACCTGCTTCCCCCTCTCTCTGCCTGCCTCTCTGCCTACTTGTGATCTCTCGCTCTGTCAAATAAATAAAATCTTTAAAAAAAAAATAAATAAAGTCATTGGGAGGGGATTAGTTAGTCCCCGGGACTGCGAGGGGAGTAGGGAAGGTTCATGCTCTAGGGAGGGAATTATCCAAGTAGCCATCTCCCCCATCCAGCTGGAATGGGCTCCCATGACAGGGAGCAAGGAAGTCTAACTAGGTTTCTGGTACTACCTGAGGAGTCTTGCTCAGCAGGGGGAAGGAGGGATGAGATTGGGGCTGACAACCAGAGACCCACAGGGTCAGGGCACACAGCAGAGTCCTGAGCAGGGCCCAGGGACAGGATGAGGCATGGAAGGGATTGGCGGGAGGCAGTGCAGGGCGGGGTCCTCTGGGGAGAGAAGAATGGGCCAGTTCCTCGAAAACTTTCTCTCCTAGGAGAGAAATAGGTCATTTCCATTAAACGCGGCAGAGCTGATGGGATTAAAGCCTGGGGTGTGGGTAGTAAAGTGGGAACTGAGGAAGAGTGTAAAGAGTTTGGGGCATGAGGAGGCTTCAGAATGTGCTGGGTGAGCTCCCCAACCTGGCTGGTGAGGGCTGTGTGTGGTGGCTATCTCTAAGGAGATTGAATGCCCTCTGGTGGCAGCCCGTGACCTGTCTACAGGCCTCTGTTCCCTGCTTCCTAATCCCAGAACAAGTGACAGGAACAGGAAAGGGATGATATCTGCGAGCACCTGATCTAGGAAGGCTCCCTGGAGGAGGAAGTGCCTAGAGAATGAGTAAAAGTTGAAGCAACAGAGGATAGTGATTTCTCGTGTAGACTGGACCTAGATGTCTTGGATCCTCCACTTACTAGCTGTGCCTCAGTTTTCTCAACTGTCAAATGGGGATAATTAGTACTTCTTTCATAGGATTGTGTGAGAGAGAAATGAGTTTACACATGTAGAGGGCTTACACCTGAGCCTGACACAAAGAAGCGAACCCGAGCTGTTATTAACTGACAGGGAGAGGATGGGGAGCCAGCAGAGGTGGGAAATACAGCTGGGCCATTGTGTGGTCTATTAAGAGCCTTTGTAAAGAAATGGTGGTGGTGAGAAGAGGAGCATGAGATGGGGACGTTCTGGGGTCTGAGGCAGACCTCAAACCCACACTCATATACATGCCCACACCCTCCAGGTGGCCCCAGACACAGGGGCCCACACCAATGCATGAAAGCGCGCGCGCGCATGCGCGTGTGCACACACACACACACACACATTCGCTCACACTCACAAATGCACACTCCTGGCCACAGACCCCACATGCTTTCTCCCTCCTCCTCCCTCAATCCTTTTCAGAAATAAGACTGCACTCAGCCTGGGGAGGTGTCCACACTCCCGCAGACCCCCGAGACTCTCCCAGGCCCAGCATGGGACTGCCAGAAATGTGTCTGCTTTTCCTCTCTAGGCCTAGAGGCTTCCCTGGCCAAACCTTATCCTTGCCCCGCTCCTTCCCCCCAACACCCCCAGGCTTAGAACTACTCAATCCTCTAATCGCTCCATTCTCATTTATCACCAGTAGATTTGAGAAGAGATTCATCTGGTTATGGGACTGGCGGGCGGAAAGGGGGAAGTGGCGCGCGAGAAAGGGGAGTTCGTCCTACTAAGGTCAGGGCCCCGGTAGGGGCTAGGTCCCCAGAGGCCTGTACCCGCCCCCACTTGGGAGGAGAGAGGGCTCGGGCGGTAGGGTGGGAGCAGTCCGAGGGCCTCGGGCGGGGGGGGGCGTGACCTTTCCCCATAAAGTGGGGGTCAAGGTGGAGCTCCAGTGCTCCGCGCTGGGGAGGAAGGAGAGGGCTGGAGGCCCGCGTTCAGCTGGTGCTCAGCGGGCCCGGGCGGGGCTCGTTCCCGAAAGGCGCAGACAAAGGGGCGGCCTCCCCGGAGCCCGGCGCCGCCCGGAGCCGGGGCTCCGCACAAAGCGGGGGGCGGGCGGGGCCGATCCCGCCCCACGCGCCGGCGAGCCCGGGACTGCTGATCCGCAAGACTGGGAGCGACGTTTCCTGCGCCTAATCCCAACAAGCATGAAAACGGCTCGGGCCGGCCCGCCACCAGGCCCTTTGTCCCGGCCCCCTCGCGGGACAGCTGCAGCCGGGGTCCCTCCCCCTCTTTGTGTCTCCTCCCCGCGCCCCACTCCGCCCTCCCCACCTCAGCTGCCTGGACGGCCGCGAGCCTCCCAGGGCTTTCGCCTCGGGCACTTGGGCGCACAAAGCGGGAAAGCGCCCCTAATCTGGGGGAGGGGAGGATTAACCCCAGGGTCTGCAGGGAGGGGCGGGGCCGTGGGGGGGGGAGAGCAAAAAGGGGCTGCGGGGTGTGCCCCCCGCTTGGAGCGCAGGGGTGTGCAAGTGAGAACACAGGAGGTGTGGGACGGGACCTGTGGGTGGGAGGCTGGTGCTGCCCGCTTCCTAGACTCCTCCAGCCACCCCCAGGCCCTCGGTATTCAGACAGCTCTCAGGGCAGGCAACTCCCTCGATGCTCTCCAGGGGGACGGGTTCTCTCCACACTCCTCCTGGGATCTCCTCCACTCTGTGACCTCAGTCCTGTCCTGTCCTTGTGACTCCCTCCCCAACCTCTGTCTCCAGCAGGGCCTCTGCCCCCCGCCCCCCCACGCGTAGTCAGCTACCTGCCGGACAGCGCCACCCAGATGCCCCAGAGCCCCTTAAACTTCCCAAGCCCCAAACTGAGCCGTCTTCTCCCCACCCACAAACTCGCTCCAGTCAGTCATCTGGGGCCCTCCTCCTCAGTCACACTCACTGGCGGTCACCAGGTGCTGTATTTTCACTTCCAAGGCACCTCTCCGGCCCCTTCCTGCTCTGGCTCCCTCCCTTTCATTCACCGCACTGACCCGGGTGCCTCCAACTTCAGACCTCTCTGAGGCTCTCCAGGGACTCCACTCTCTTAGCTTGGCTTGCAAGGCCTTCTCTGGGTCCTGCATGCCTGCTGGCCTCATCTTTCTCCAGGGTCTGGTATTCTGCAAGTTACTGGTCCACAAAGACCTTCCTCAAGAGGCTTCATGGAGATTGTTTCCCTCTCAGGCAAGGGAATAGAATCGCTGGTTTAGCCTCTTTCCTCACAGAATCATCCCTCAGTGCGTAGGTCCAGGGAATGACAGGGCAGCGGCTGAGTCTGGGAAGCCAGGCTTGCCAAAGAGACCGACCCTGTGCCTGCCACACGCAGGACAGCCGAGCTCCTCCCAAGCTGATGAGGACCTGCCCTTCCTGGGGCTCTCTCAGGCCACTGCGGCCACAGAGGCCACTTCGGGTGCTTGAATCCCCAGAGATGCTGGACACCCTCATCTCTGTCCTAGATCCCTCAGGGTGAATTAGATCTCCCGAAAGGCCTAGAACCCCACAGTCTGCAGGAATATCTGTGTCACCTTGCTCCTGTCACCACTGTCACAAGACACCTCCTCCCAGACGCTGCCAGGAACCTGCCTTCACATCCTCATCTTAGTCCTAGACAGGAAATTCCTGCATTGAAGAAATATTTAGTACTGTCTACCACGTGCCAGACTCTGCTCGGCACCAGGGACCCGGATGAATCAGAGACTGTCCCAGCCCGCAGGGATTTCAATCTCTCCAGGGAGACAGACCCAGACATGAGTAGTCAGAGTGCAGTGTGATAAGTGCTAATGGAAGTCTGTACACAGTGCTATGGAAGCACTTTCCAGAATAATAGACGGGAAGTAAAAGATTTCCGAAACCAAAGGGCTTGGGTTTAACCATGCAAACTGGACTTCTTCTTTTTTTAAAAAATATTTTATTTATTTATTTGAGAGAGAGAGAGCATGAGCAGGCGGAGGGTCAGAGGAGAGGGGGAAGCAGAGGGGCCCCATGATGATGGGGTGCAATGATGCCGTGCTCGGGGGCTTGATCCCAGGACCCTGGGATCATGACTTGAGCTGAAGGCAGACGCTTAACTGACTGAGCCACCCAGGCACTCCTTTTTTACTTTTACTGCAGGACTCCTCAGGGAGTCCTGCGCCAGTATGCGTTCTGAGTTCCTGAGAGGAGACCAGCGTATGAAAAGGGCTTCTCAAACTTATTTGAGCATGGAACCCTTTTTTCGTGGATCATCTTCTAGATTGAGTATTCTAGAGATCATATTTGGGAAACACATTGCCATGGGAATCTAGAGAGGGGAGAGACTGCTCCTGTGTCTGGGGTGGAAAGAGGAATGAGGGAGGAAAGGGGCGATCAAGAAAGAGTGCACAGAGGAGCTGGTGTCACCGTGGAGGATGAGTAAAAGGAGGTGAGGAAAAGAGCATTGTGGGAAAAGGGAAGGGGACTTGTTTTGGGGAGACAGGAACCCAGGCACTGCGCAAGAGACAGAGGTGTCTTTTCGAGCCAGCAGCTGCAATGTGGAAAGGGGCTTTATCTGCACACCTGTGCCGGATGTTCACTCTCATCAGTTTGGCCTGAGACATCACATCACTTCCTGGGATGCTGGGCAGTATAATAAGGTCAGTAAAATACGCCACTGGTCTGTGAGCCAGACATACCTCTGTCTTCGGGTACACCCAGGACTGTCGCAGTTTGGGTGCCTATGGGGTAGTAGTGGGTGCGGACTGGGAACCCCAGACGCCAGTCCTCTGTAAAGAGGGGTTCTAATCCAGGGTCACTAGGTGTCATCAAGGGAGCCTACGAGATCCCCTCAAAAGGCCCTACTTCGTGTCAACTGAATCTGGTCCCGCAAGAACCCAGCATACGCTCCATCTAGAACATGCAGGTGTATACAGATGAAAATGTGTGTGTCCAGACTCGTGTGAAGAAACCCAGAGCATCTTTTCTCTGGCTGTTCTGGCGGCTTTCCATGTTGTGCTCTCTCCGTGGGGCTCGATGTGGGGCTCGATCCCAGGACCCCGGGATCATGACCTGAGCCGAAGGCAAACGCTTAACGACTGAGCCACCCGGGCGCCCCATGCTTTACGCATGTTAACTCACCTAATCCTCAGAGTAACCACAGGAGAAAGATACTATCACTATCCCCATTTTGTGAATGAAGAAATCGAGGCCCAGGGGTGTGAGCAACTTGCCTAAATTCACACAGTTGGTAGGAGGCAGAGCCAGGATTCACACCCAGATGGTGTGGCTGCAGGATCAGTGCTCTCACCCCCTCAAACTCCTCACTGCCCCACTTCTGCCCCTACCTACCTCTGTACATTTCTTCATTCCTTCCTACTCATATTCCCTCCTCGGTCTCCATGCCCAGATGTCATTATCATCCTGTCCAGAGAATATTATTCCCACCCTGCTTACTCCGGGTCCAGTTTCATCCCACTCATCACCAGCAGCCCCATTCGACCTTCCCATCTCTGTTCCCTTCCTCTTCTCCGTACCCCTTAGAAAACTGTAAGCTTTACAGCCTCTTCTCAAGCTCACTAGCCCTGTGACCAAGAGAGAAATTCATCTAGTCTTTTGTAGCCTTAGTTCCCACATCTGTTAAAAGGAGGTAAGAAAGCAAGTACCATCTACTTTATTTTTATTATTTTTAAAGATTTTATTTATTTATCTGAGAGCAAGAGAGAGCATGGCGTGGGGGGAGAGAGAGAAGCAGGCTCCTTGCTGAGCAGGGAGCCCGACCTGGGGCTCCATCCCAGGACCCTGGGACCATGACCTGAGCCAAAGGCAGAGGCTTAACTGACTGAGCCACCCAGGCACCCCACATGCCATTGTAAGTATTAAAAAAATGCTCTTATAATTGCTTTATAAATTGCAAAATTGTTACAGGCCAATGTGTTTTTGTTGTTGTTGTTAGTTTGTCTTGATATTATTTTCCAACCTTTCTAGAAAGCCCTTTTCATACGCTGGACTCTCAGGAACTCACAACACATACTGGCACAGTAAAGGCCCTGAGGAGTCCTGCAGTAAAAGTAAATAAATAAATGAATAAATAGTAAAAAATAAAAATAAATAAAAAAAATAAATAGTAAAAACTATTTCAGCAGTTGATCATCTGTTTTCTTAACAGTGACATTTTTATGCTGTGGGGACAGAGATATGGATGGGAAGAAGGTAGAGATATAAAGCAGGCAAGAGGCATGGGCACCATGTTTCAGGCCTTCCTAGCTAGGTACCATTTCTCTGTTATCCCATTTTACAGATGAATACACAGAAGTTACTTCAGGTGGGTTCCATTTCTGGGAGACCCCACAAAGTAGTCTGCATTCTCACATTCCCCCTCCAACCCTGGCCAGGAAGAAACAAGGTTACAGACGCCTTGCCTGAGAAAGAGGCTCATCTACTCAGAAAGGGTTCTGTAAGTTAGGGAACATCCCCCCAACCCACCTGGGGCTGAGTGAAAGGGAGCAGGAAAGAGGGGGGAGCTCGCCATTGGAATGGAACGGGGAGGGAGAGATGATAGCTGGCGTCTGCCTCATGGTACAGTTTTAGAGTTAATGCCCTAGATTAAAAAAATTTTTTTTTTTTACTTAATTTTTTTTAGTAATCTGTACACCCAATGTGGAGCTTGAACTAATGACCCCAAGATCCAGACTCACTTGCTCTCCTGACTGAGCCAGCCAGGCACCCCTACAGTTAATCTTCTAAATGACGGTTTCCTCCTTCTTATGGGAAAATGGAGGGAAGGGAAGGTGTTACTTATTCTGCTTCCTGTGTGGAATGCCTAGAATCCTCATTTGGCCTCCCAGGACTCACAAACCACCTTACCCCTGAATACGTTCCTACCCCCAAACTCAGGCAGATAGGAACAGACTCTGCTATTGATTTCCTGCCCATCCCCCCAATTTGTCTCAGGTGCAATCATCACCTTCATCTCCATAATGAAACTTCTTTTGTGTGAGATACTCAGACACTCTCCTAATTCCTTGTAAGATCTACTAGTTCATGGCTGTGTGTGTGTACGTGTGTGGGCGTGCACGCATGCATATACACTTTGGGGATGGCGAGTCAATGACTATGCACTCATCTAACAGATGAAGAGACTGAGGCGGGGGAGAGAAGGCAGATTTTTCTGGCTCATTTGGAAATGACAAATGACCTTATCGAAACTTCTCATACCTTGTCTCTTCATAATATTTAAGATTTTCTCAAATCACTCCCAATTCGGTTATTTGACTATAGAGAAGGTGCAGTGAACCCCATTTTTCAGTGGAGAAGCTATAGTCAAGGACAAGCAGTGTTAACTGACCGTGTGACCTAATGAGTCCCTCACTGGTGAAGAGGGAATGGTTAGGGTCGCCTTGGCCTTATAAATTGTGCCCAGAGAAGGATAACTACCCTCAGGAGTTCCTTACACCCTCTAATGTGCGATCAGAATTCCGTAGTGTATAGAACATTTTCCCTCTATTTTCCCATTGGTTTCTCACGACTGTACTGAGGAGGAGGCATTGCTATGCCTTTTTATAGAAGAGGAAGTAGAGACTCGGAGAGGTTAAGTGACTTGTACAAGGTCGGACAACTTGCGATGGAGCGAGGACCCCGCCCATTCAGCTAACTACTCAAAGCACGCAGGTCTGGGTTGAATCACACGCCAACAGCGTTGCGAGATTCACAGAAAGGTTTGCACATGCGTGCAGGGAGAGCGTGCTTTAGCATTTGGGTAATTCTTTCAATGGCACTGTGCTAGGCAATGCAGGGTCTCACTTTAGCATCCCTGGCCCCAGATATGAAACCAATAGGACTGCCTCCGCAATGACTGAGATAACCAATACATCTCTCTCATAGTTTTAAAAAACCCCTATAAGGGTGGTATTCCCCTCCCGCCCGCCACCCCCACCCTCACGGCAGCCGCTTGGAGCCACAGCGCTAGTGTCTCAGTTTTGGACCTCTCCCTCTAGGGCTCGCTCAGCAAGAAGGTGTCAACCTGCCTCTGAGGCCTAAGGAGGCTGTTCCTTTAAGGAGGCTGGTTCCCAGGACTGGGCGGGGGTGGGGGGGTAGGGGGGAGGTGGTGAAGAGGGGTGGGATGGGGTGGTAGGAGGAGGGGAGGGAAAGGACCCCACCCCCGCCCCCTGCAGGCCTCACCTAATCGCCACACTCTGCGTTATTACCCGCCTAACGCAGCGTGCTTTTAAATAAAATATGCAAAGATTTCCCTCTCAAATTATCTCCCCAGGCAAGCTAGCTCGACTCCAGCTTGTTAATGGAAAAAATGCAAATAGGGCCTCCCACCTCTCTCCTCCAGCCCCTAGGCTCTGGACAGTTAATGTGATTTCCTTCTTTTCGGGAATTTCTGTTTCCATTGAAACCAATTTTTAGGGGAGCGAGGGGCGGGGCTTTTCCCAGATGCCATCCAAAGAGAGAGTCTTAGAAGGGAGAGAACGGCTCAGGTAGAAGTTGGAGGAAATCACTGTTAGGAAGCCAGGCCCTTTGTAAGCCTCATTTTATTCATTTGAGGTCTCAATTAGTCCCTCCCAGAGCTGCTGTGAGGCTGAGCGCAGCCAAAGGCTGGGGACCCAGGATAGGTGCACCTTTCTAGTTTAAGCAAACCTGCTTTGCTTGGTGGATCCAGAGATGGAGAAAACAGACATGGCTTCTGCTCTCATGAAGCTCGCAGTCTAGCAGGAAAAAACAAATAGACAAAAAAACCCAAATTATTTAAAAATTTAAAAGCAATTATAGGACACCTTAAGCAATGAAAATCAGTATCACCATAGTGAGACAAATGGCCGTCCATCTCCAGGTATGAGGCCTTGAGGACACACTGTCATCGAGGTGGCAAGCCTGCCAACGATGCAGAACCAGGAGGGAAACCATCAGACAAACCCCAATTCGAGGTCAGGCCTAGGAAGCAGCCAAGGGCTCTTTAAAAACATCAAAGTCAGGAAAGAAGAATTAACCGTTCCAGATTAAAGGGGTGGAAAAAGACAAGACAACTAAATGCAATATATAATTCTGGATCAGATACTGGACTGGAAAAGAAAATTCTGTGAAGAGCAGCATTGGGACATTTGGCAAAATGTGACTATGGATTATATCACACATATTTTATCATATCTATCTTAAATTTCTAGAATATGATCAGCATATTATCGGTACATAGAAGAATCTCCTTGTTTGGGGGAAATATACGTAGAAATGTATAGGAATAAGAGCATGATATTTGTAATTTAGTCTCAGATGGTTCAGAGAACAAATGTGGCAAGTTGCTAACAAGTGGTGAATCGGGTGAGAAATTTAGGGTTGTTCCTTGAATTACTCTTGCAACTTTTCTGTAGTCTGAAATTTTTCAAAATAAAAAGTTGAAAAAAGAAAATTATAATTGGCTTTTATTATTTAAAAAAATTTTTTTTAAATTTTTATTTATTTATTTGACAGAGAGAGAGAAAGAGAACAAGAGTACAAGTAGGGGGAACAGTAGAGGGAGAGGGAGAAGCGGGCTCCCCGCTGAGCAGAGAGCCAGATGCAAGTTGTTTTTTTTAAAGATTTTATTTATTTATTCGACACAGAGAGAGAGATTACAAGTAGGCAGAGAGGCAGGCAGAGAGAGAGGGGGAAGCAGGCTCCCTGCTGAGCAGAGAGCCCAATGCGGGACTCGATCCCAGGACCCTGAGATCATGACCTGAGCCGAAGGCAGACGCCCAACTGACTGAGTTGAAGTTGAAGTTGTGGAGTGAGAATATTCTTTTTTGTTTTTCTTATGTTTGAATTTTCTAGAATAAAAAAAGTATTGTTTTTAAGAAAAGAAATTACAAGAAATATGGTGAGTGTCAGGAGAGAAGTACAGGACTAGCAGAGGGGACACAATCTAGTCAAGGGGCTTGGAGCAAGCTTTCTGGAAGAAAGGAATGCTTAAACAGACTTTGAGGGGGGCCAAAGTAAGCAGGAGTGAGGTAGGAAAGAGTTCTCCAGGGTATTAGTCCAGAAGGTACGAGAGTGAGACCCAGTGTGGTGGGGTTTGTAGGACCTGCGGGTAAGACAGAGAAGAGAGGCCAGTTGGAGAATGGAGAGAGTTGGAGCTAGAGAGAACCTTGCCTGCTAGGTATGGGCTTGGTATTTATCCTGAGGACAGTAGGGAGCTTTGCGCAGGGAAGTGACAAGATGGGATTTGCAATGAGAAAGACCACTCTGGTGCTTTGTGGGCTAATAGAAAGATGCAAGGCTGGAGACAGTTGGAAGCTCCTGCCCTGTGAGTTGGAGCTGAATCACTTCCATCCCCCAAGGCTTCCTGAGCCTTCCTTCCCGATTAAGAGATGAAGCTTGGGTGCCAGATTTCAAACATGAAACCAGCCAGTTCCCAAAGCCGGGATGGCTGTCTCCCATCACCAGATCCCTTGGCCTCCATCATCACAGGGAAGCCGTATGGCTGATGGTTAAGAGTTCAGGATCTGGAACCAGGCTGCTTGGATTCAAATTCCACCTCTGTCCTTTACTTGCTGATGACCTTGGGCAAATTTCTCTACTTCCGCTGCCTCATGTATAAAATAGGAATGATAGTAATATTACTTAGTCATGGGGAAGTTGTACGGATTAAATGCACTGATGTGTGTCAAGTGCTTAGAACAGTTCCTGTCTTGCAGTGAAGACGCACTAAGTCCTCTGTACCAAATACTATTCCAGGATGATGCCAATGGATGGAAAGGGAACACAGATCAAAAAGCTGTATCAAATCAGTATATTGCATTATTTACAATATTATTCGCAGTTGGAAAGGACGAAGGTTCCTCCATAAGGGAATGGCTAAGGAAATTGTTATATCCAGTCATGGGAAAATTCCCATTTTATCACATTAGGTAAAAATGCCAGAAGCAAAATGGCAAATGTCATGTGACTTCAGCCATATTTTAGAAAGAGTAGAGAGAAAAAAAATTCAAAGGAAACACTGAAATATTTACGGAGATTACCTCTAGATGGTGCTATTTGGGTGTGGTTGAATTTTTTAAAAATCTGTTTCTAAAATATCTCATAATATGCATGAACTACTTTTACAATGGGAACATTTCAACTTTATTTTGTTAAAAAAAATTCCTTTCAGTTACAAATGAATAATGGTGAACATCATTAGCCATCAGGAAAATGCAAATCAGACCACAATGAGATGTCACTTGACACCCACAAGGATGGCAATAACCAAAACAACAGATAATAACTAGTGTTGGTGAGGACGTGGAGAAATTGGAATCTTCGTGACCTGCTGGTGGGGATGTAATATGATGCAGCTGCTTGAAAAACAATCTGGCATTTCTCAAAAGGTTGAAATAGAGTTACCATAATTCCACAACCCACTAATTTCACTCCTAGGATGTATATGCCCAAGAGAATTGAAAACATACATTCACACAAAAAACACGTACGTGAATGTTCAAAGCAACATTCTCCATAACAGCCCAAAGTGGAAATGACCTGTTAAAAAACAAAATCCAACTGAATAAATTTAAAGGTCTAATTGGCTTTATTTAATGATTCATTAAATGGGCAGCATCTCAGCCATACGGAATGGAAGGTTTTATAGGCAGAAGGGGCAAGAAGTAATTCTAGCAAAGAGGGGACTGTTTCAGGTGAGGTTACCTTGCTTTGAGGAAAGAGGGGCGTCTATCCTGTAGATTAGCTCACTAGTGCCGATGATGTTCTTCAAGAACAACTGGTTAAAGGTTACATTCCTGGGAGAAGCTGAAACTGAGGTTAGATTAGGTATTAAGTCTGGTTGCTGATATGGGCTTAGCATCAGTGATTCCATAAAAAAAAAAAAGATTTTATTTATTTATTTATTTATTTATTTGAGAGAGAGCATTTGTACACCCATGGCGGGGCGGGGGTGGGGGGTGCGGGGGAAGGGAAGGTGGAGGAAGAGGGAGAGAGAGAATCCAAAGCAGATTCTGCACTGAGCACAGAGCCTGATGCGGGGCTGGATCCCAAGACCCTGAGATCATGACCTGAGTGAAAACCTAGAGTTGGATGCTTAACTGACTGAGCCACCGAGGCGCCCTGCCAGTGATTCCATTTTGAGCTTGCAGTTCCTTTTTTTTAACAAACCCAGAGTCCATGGACTGAAGAATGGGTGAATGAAATGTGGTATATCCATACAATGGAATATTACCTAGCAATAAAAAGAACTAAAGCACTGATCCATTTTTTATTTCTTATAATTATATGATGTTATATGTCATATCATAAAATAAAGTCACCAACTACAAGTTTTTTTTTTTAAAGATTTAATTTATTTATTTGACAGAGAGAGAGACAGTGAGAGAGGGAATACAAGCAGGGGGAGTGGGAGAGGGAGAGCAGGAGAGGGAGAAGCAGGCTTCCTGCTGAGCAGGGAGCCTGATATGGGGCTCGATGGCGGGCTTGATCCCACGACCCTGGGATCATGACCTGAGCTGAAGCAAGGTGCTTAACGACTGAGCCACCCAGGTGCCCCACCAACTACAAGTTTGAAAAGTAAGGTTGCGGGATTAGAGATAGCTGGTGGTGACTCCATAATTATTGTGTAAGTGGGATTTCAGACAACAATCTGGTGGAAAGGAGTGGATATTGGTTCCGATTTTAGTATATGTGTTGCCAAAGGGAGCAGGGAGTGGATCTTGGAATTGCATTTCCATACCACTTTATATACTAAGAAAGTAATGTCGACATCAAAGGATGAGGAGGAGATTATGGTGAAAGAAGAGGAGCTAACAATACCAGGAATGACTCTTCTAATAAAATGACTTTCAGCATGCTGGTGTATTTTCTTTTTTTTTTTTTTTAACACATAATGTATTATTTGCCCCCAGGTACATGTCTGTGAATCATCAGGCTTACACATTTCACAGCACTTACCATAGCACATACCCTCCCCAATGTCCATAACCCAGCCACCCTATCCCTGCCCGCCCCTACTCCCCAGCCATCCTCAGTTTGTTTCATGAGTTTAGGAGTCTCTTATGGTTTGTCTCCTTTCTGATCCCATCTTGTTTCATTTCCCTTCCCAACACCTCACGACCCCCCACCCTGCCTCCCAAATTCTTCCTATCAGAGAGATCATATAATTGTCTTTCTCTGATTGACTTATTTTGCTTAGCATAATACCCTCTAGTTCCATCCATGTCGTTGCAAATGGCAAGATTTCATTTCTCTTGATGGCTGCATAGTATTCCATTGTATGTATATACCACATCTTCTTTATCCATTCATCTGTTGATGGACATCTAGGTTCTTTCCATAGTTTCGCTATCGTGGGCATTGCTGCTATAAACATTCGGGTACACGTGCCCCTTCGGATCACTACATTTGT
>CM052900.1:142343711-142379642 GCA_028534135.1 Potos flavus
GAATAAAAGAGGAAAGAATGTGATCAGGCTGGAGACTAGATCCAAGCCGTGTGCTAGATTTAGGGTATATTTTGATCTATTAGAAGAAATTGTATCCCAAAATTTTAAAGGAAAAAAAAAACCTTATATGTATACAAAAAAATAAGGTTAAATACAATGAGGGGATAAAATATGTATGTAACAGTGAAAATTAGAAAAGATTTTTAAAAAGGTATTGATTAGATACTAGTTAAAAAACGTTAGAATAGGAAAGAGGAAAAATAAAATAAAAAATACAATAAGAAAAAAATAAAATTAAAAAAATTTAACTCTGAAAGACTAAAGGATCATGGGGAAAAAAGCCATGAATTCTATGTGTTGCTTTTTCCTAATTCAGGAGTTCCGCAGTTTTCATTGATCGATGAACTTGGTCTTGGCTGATATTCTTGCTGATCTTCTGGGGGAGGGGCCAGTTGCCGAGATTCTCAATGTCTTTGCCCGAGGCGGAATCGCACCGCCCTTGCTAGGGGCCGGGCTAAGCAATCTGCTCGGGTTCGCTCTCAGGGGCTTTTGTTCCCTGAACGCTTTCCGTACAGCTTTGGAGGAGGGGAATGAAGATGGTGGCCTTGCAGTCTCCAGCCTGCAGGAGCTGAGAGCTCAGGGCCCCACTCCTCAGTGCGCCCTCAGAGAGAAGCAGTCAGTCCCTCCCATCTCCCCGGTCTCCGGCCGCGCTCCGAGCTCACCTGGCCTGTGACCGAGCGTTTCTGTCTCTGGCGCACAGCCGTTTGGAGTCTCCAAACCCAGCAGATTCCTGCCGCGAGCTACCGCGCCGCTCCTCCCGGAGGAGGAAGGAGGGGGTCTCTCCGGATCTGCCCCTTGTGGGGTCCCTGCTTGAAGAGCAGCGGCCCGACTGTGCCGGGATCACGGTTCAAGGTAAGCCCGAGCTGGTAGCTCACTGTTCGGCTCGGTCTCTGCCGTTGGCTTCCCCGTTCTGATACCTGGGAGCTCTGCCACCCTCAGACACCCCCGGTCTTTCTGTGACCCCCACGGGTCCTGAAACCGCGCTGTCCCCACGAGGGCTCCACCCCCCGCTTAGCCTCTGGAGCGATGTCCCTCAGTGGAGCAGACTTCTAAAAGTTCCGATTTTGTGCTCCGGTGCTCTGCGGCTTGCCGGGAGCCGGCCCCTCCCCCCGCGGTCTATCTTCCCGTCGCTTTGGATTCACTTTTCTGCACGTCCTACCTTCCGGAAAGTGGTCGATTTTCTGTTCCTAGAATTGCTGTTCTTCTCTTCTATCTCCTGCTGAGTTTGAAGGTGTTTAGAGTGGTTTGATAACTCTCTAGCTGAACTTCTGGGATCTCACACTATCTCAGCCTCCTACTCCTCTGCCATCTTGCTCCTCCTCCTGGTGTATTTTCTTTCAGATTGTTTCCCCAATCATATTTTCTACATCATCGCAACCATAATGTGTAAGCATGGTGAATCCCAATTTTGTTTACTCAACATTGCAGTAATCATTTTTCATGCTGTTACATCGGCTGTTCGACCATTATTTTTAATAATGTTATAATATTACATAGAAAAAAACACAATATACTTAACTCATCCCCTATTATTAGATAATTAAGATGCTTCCAATTTTTTGTACTATAATGAATAATGCTATACTTTTTTTTTTTTAAAGATTTTATTTATTTATTTCACAGAAAGAGAGATCACAAGTAGGCAGAGAGGCAGGCAGAGGGAGAGGGGGAAGCAGGCTCCCTGCTGAGCAGAGAGCCCGATGCGGGGCTCGATCCCAGGACCCTGAGATCATGACCTGAGCCGAAGGCAGAGGCTTTAACCCACTGAGCCTCTCAGGTGCCCCGAATAATGCTATACTTAACATCTTTGTTCATATTTCCCCTCGTATTTCAAACTATTTTTTGGGGGTAGATTCTTAGAGTTAGAATTCCTAGATCAAAGGATCTTTATTGTTCTTGAGACGTGAAAACATCTTTGCAAATTTAATAAATACAAAATCAATAGTTATTAGATATAATTGTATATATACCTAACAAAACATACTCTATATTATTATATATATTACAATTAACAATATGTTATGAAAACTGTTATTTTCATTTTCCTTCTTTTCTCTTTCCTTCATTCCTGATTTCTAGTGAGGTTGAGTATCACTCTCTTTTTTTTAATTTTAATTTAATTTTATTTTTTTAAAGATTTTATTTATTTATTTGACAGAGAGAGAGATCACAAGTAGGCAGAGAGAGAGGGGGAAGCAGGCTCCCCGCCAAGCAGAGAGCCCGATGTGGGGCTCGATCCCAGGACTCCGAGATCATGACCCGAGCCGAAGGCAGAGGCCTTAACCCACTGAGCCACCCAGGCGCCCCTCTCTCTCTTTTTTTTTTAAAGATTTATTTATTTGAGAGAAAAAGTGAGACAACGCTCATACGTGCATGCAAAAGTGGGAAGGGGCAAGGGAAAGAATCTTTTCTTTTTTTTACTGTATTCATCATTTTATTTATTTTGAATAAAGATTTCTTTCAATTACTTTATTCACTACCGCTATCATCTACAAAGGAGTCTCCCATTCCACTGTCTTATTTAGGGAATTAACTAGTTAATTAATTAATTAATTAATTAATTTTTTCTGACAGGAGAAACTGTTAGAACTATGAATCTCTTGGTCTTAAGGCCACTTCCACAATTGTTTTATTACAAAAATTCTTTTTTTTAAATTAGCATATAATGTATTATTTGCCCCAGGGGTACAGGTCTGTGAATCATCAGGCTTATACAATTCACAGCACTCACCCTAGTACATACCCTCACCAATGTCCATAACCCAGCCACCCTATCATCCCCTCACCCCCCAGCAACCCTCAGTTTGTTTCATGAGATTAAGAGTCTCTTATGGTTTGTCTCCCTCCAGATCCCATCTTGTTTCATTTTCCTCCCCTACCCCCATGACCCCTAGCCCTGCCTCTCAGATTCTTCGTATCAGAGAGATCATTTGATAATTGTATTTCTCTGATTGACTTACTTCGCTTAGCATAACATCTTCTAGTTCCATCCATGTCGTTGCAAATGGCAAGATTTCGTTTCTCTTGATGGCTGAGTAGTATTCCATTGTGTGTGTGTGTGTGTGTGTGTGTGTGTGTGTGTGTGTGTATATATCAGCTCTTCTTTATCCATTCATCTGTTGATGGATATCTAGTTTCTTTCCATAGTTTGGCTATTGTGGACATTGCTGCTATAAACATTCATGTGCATATGTCCCTTTGGATCTCTATATTTGTATCTTTAGGGTAAATACCTAGTACTCGATTGCTGGGTCATAGGGTAGCTCTATTTTCAACTTTTTGAGGAATCTCCATACTGTTTTCCAGAGTGGCTGCACCAGCTTGCATTCCCACCAACAGTGTAGGAGGGTTAAAGGGAAAGAATCTTAAGCAGACTCCCAGCAAAGTGTGGAGCCCAAGGGGTGGGGGTTCAGTCCCACGACCCTGAGACCATGACCTGAGCCAAAATCAAGAGTTGGACACCTAACTGATTAAGCTGCCTGAGCACCTCTCACTCTCTTTCGTAAACAGTATCCCAATAAACCTTTCATGCAATGCCTCTTCTGTGCTAAGTGGCTCCTTCCACTGAATATGCTCGAAGGTAATTGAAGTACAGTGCCATAACAAGGTTGTGAGTGCTTGAACAAAGTCAGTGGTGGGAAAGGAGGGGATTGGGATGAATTCAAGAAACTTCGGGCCAATTCGAATACCGTCTATGAGGATCAGTTAGATGTAGAGTAAAGGAGAGGGCGGATAATTCACTCAGACTTGACAAGCCTAAGAATTGGGTCACAACATGAGAGAACCCAGAAAAGGACCAGGGGCAGTTCAGTACGGGGCATATCAAGTCTGAGATACCTAGGGACATCCGAGTGGTGGGGGGGTGGGTAGCAGATACTGTGGTATATCACCCAAATCCCTCTTTCAGGGCCAAAACATTCATTCCCTTATTCCAGAAGTGTTGGTGGCTGAGGGCTCTCAGCTGAGTCCCTCTCTGTATTTTCGCTCAGCTGAAGAGGCCCAAGGTCACACCATCTTCCTAGGAAATCAATATCAATGACTGACTGAAGTGGGGATATAAAGGCAAGGTCCCAAAACAGGACAAATCCGAAGGCCATCTAGATTCCAAAGTTCTTTATGAGATTGATGGTGGCTTTTGTTTTGACCATTCAGTTTCTTCACCTGCCCAAGTCTACTTCCTCCCCTCCCCCACTGACACTGATCCCAAGAGCACTCCCCAATAAACTTCCTGCCTACAGATCTCCATTTTGGAGTCTGTTTTCGGGGAACCAACTCTAGACAGTTGGAAATACATATCTGGGCTGGGGATGAAAGTTTGTTTGAGAGAGCGAGATTTGGGAACAAAGATGGTGGATGTGGGGCAGTGGAGCAAGATGATGGAAGACGAGGGGCCTCATGGGTCTTAGGGAATGAAGGCCTGCATGGAGGGGCTGGGAAAGGGAAGAATAGGCAGAGACGGGGAATGGAGGCATAACAATATAAGGTTGAGACTGGTGTTTTCAGGAGAGGCAGCCATTCAGGGCCTCTCAGAGTCTGACAGAGTTCAGGCCACTATTATTTATTTGAGGGTCCGGGTAAACTAAAAAATATCTAATACCAATACAGTGAGCTTAATATGCCGTATAATTTAAATGCTTCCATTAATAAATTGATTATTTTATTATTTTTAAAAAATATTTTATTTATATATTTGAGAGAGAGAGAGTGAGAGCATGGTGGGGGGGAGGGACAGAGGGAAAGGGAGAAGCAAACTCTCCACTGAGCAGGGAGCCCAACAGGGGCTTGATCCCAGGACCCTAAGATCATGACCTGAGCTGAAGGCAGATGCTTAACTGACTGAGCCATCCAGGTGCCCCTAAATTGATTATTTTAACAATGATATAAAAACAGAACCAATCTTGTACTATCTCATTGGAAATAAAATTTAAAATACAGAATTCAGGCTCGTCACGTATATGAAGCCTGGATGATGAGTCTCTTGTGGCCACTGATTGTCCCACCTTCCCCTGTAGTCAGCAGAGGCTGACCTGGTCAGAATTTGGAAAACAAAACCAGAAAATAACAACCGTTGATGAGGACTTGGAGAAATCATAGTCTTTGTGCCCTTCTGGTTAGAATGTAAAACTGGGTAGCTGAAAACAGTACAGCAATTCCTCCAAAAATTAAACTTAAAATACTATATGACCTATAAATTTCACATCTGGGTAAATACCCAAAAGAATTGAAAGCAGGAATTGAAACATGTTCATGGCAACACTATTCACAGTAGCCAAAGGTAGAAGCAACGCAAGTGTCCATCCATGGATGAATGGATAAGCAAAATGTAATATAGACATATAATGGAGTAGTCTTCAGCCTTAAAAAGGAAGTAAAATTCTGACACATGCCGCAGCGTGGATAAACCTTGAGGGCAATACGCTAGGTGAAAAAAGCCAGTCAACAAATACTGAATGATTTCCCTTATGCAAAGTACCTAGGATAGTCAAATTCAGAGACAGAATGCAGAATGCTGATTGCCAGGGACTCAGGGGAGGGAGAAATGGAGAGTTAGTGTTTAATGAGTATAGAGTTTAAGTTCTGCAAATTGAAAAGAGAATTCTAGAGAAGGATGGTGGTGATGGTTATACAACAGTGCAAATGTATTTAATGCCATAGAACCTTGCACTTGACAATAGTTAAGATGGTAAATTTTATGTTACATAATGACCATACATTAAAGCAAACGAACAAACAAAAGTGATTGCCACGAGCTCCATTCCTGTGAGAGTGTATCTGTCACCGACTGCTGCCTCGGCTAATCAGAGTCAAGTGACTTCATGCAGTCCATACTCAGCAGTGTCACAAGCAAGTGGCCTACAAGTTACAGTGGCCATCAGAGCTTAGGGACAAAACTAACTGTATGTGATGCAGGGCTTTACAAGTCATGATTGAAAAATGAATTACTGGGGCGCCTGGGTGGCTCAGTCGTTAAGCATCTGCCTTTTGCTCAGGTCATGATCCCGGGGTCCTGGGATCCAGACCCCTATCGGGCTCCCCGCTTAGTGGGAAGTCTGCTTCTCCCCCTCCCACCCCCATCCCCCGCTTGTGTTCCCTCTCTCGCTATATCTCTCTCTGTCAAATAAATACATAAAATCTTTTTTTTTTTAAAGATTTTATCCATTTATTTGACAGAGAGAGAGAGAGAGATCACAAGTAGGCAGAGAGGCAGGCAGAGAGAGAGGGGGAAGCAGGCTCCCCGCCGAGCAGAGAGCCCGATGTAGGGCTCGATCCCGGGACCCTGAAATCATGACCTCAGCCAAAGCCAGAGGCCTTAACCCACTGAGCCACCCAGGCACCCCAATACATAAAATCTTTAAAAAAAGAAAAAGAAAGAAAAATGAATTACTTGTGGCTGGTGACTAATAAAATAATCATTTTATACCCACTGCCAGGAAAAAAAAAAGGCTATAGGCAACAAGCGCAGACCACTTAAATCAGGACAGCTTAAATAACTTAAGTTCGGATTTCGGGAGGATTCACCTGTTTGACTTGGGTGATTTGTGCCTTTTGGAAAAAAAGAAGAACCTGAACTGGTGTCAGTGCACTTGACTGGAATTACAAAGATGTTTATAAGATCCTCGTGGTGTATGGTGCCCTAGAGTTGTAGAGTCTACAGCCCGTGCAGCCATTCTGAGCTCCTTGAGTGACAGGCAGTGAGTTAAAGGAACAAGTAAACACCTCCCTGAATCCTCAGGTACACGGGAGAGGGGATAGACTTCCGAGATCACCCAAGATCAGCGCTGGGTTATTGGTGTTATTGTTATGCGCATATAGGCACAGCAGTTGCATTAGGGAATCTCCAGTTTATGTGTGGGCAAGTGTGTATGTACTGGACGCAAGGCTACCCCCTCCTCCAGCAGCTGGGATCTGAGGGAAGGGCTTTCTCCCTACTGCCAGGAGCTGGGAGTGATGCCCTTGACTGTTAGAATGGTGTTTGCAGAACTCTCAGAGATGTACCACTCACTCCTCCAGACAGGTATGAATTGTTATGGGCTATGGAGCTGCAATGGGGTCCTGAGTGATCACCTTAGCGGCAGCCAGACCTCTCCCTGGCCCAGTAATTCCGCGTGGCCCTGCTTCCATTGCCCCAATTCCGAGTTCAGGGAAGGAGGACCCAGCGCCTGAGTTAATGGCTCTGGGCTTAGTGAATGTCCTGGGTTCCTGTGACCCCAGAGTGTGGGGTTTGGGGGAGAGGGCGCTCAGGAGTCTTCCCAGGCTGCAGCTGGGCCTCGTCTGAGGGGCTGAGTTGAGACCCCAGAGTCTTGGGGTTCTGGCCCTGTGCCTGCTCCAGGGTTGGGCACCCGGTCAGCCTCCCAGCCTGGTTCTTGGTTCTCCAACCCTCCCTACCCCACAGCCCCCTTACCAAAGACGTGGCTGGCTGGGTCTCCCCCAGGCAGGTGCATGGACAGGGACAAAGCCCAGGGGAGAAATCAACCCCATTCCATCTCAGGACCCTCTGTGTCCCTCTTCACAACCTCTTTGCTGGGGGTCTTCTGTGCAAATGGAGTGAGAGCCAGAACAGAGTAACCCTCTGGCTCTTTATTAAAGATGTGTGTGTGTGTGTGTGTGTGTGTGTGTGTGTGCGCGCGCGTAAGGAGAGAGAAGTGTGCTGAAAAATGAACGTGTCCCTTTTCCAATTTCCCCACAGCTCCCACATCCCAGCCCTGCTCATCTGTGCAGGTGGACCTCGGGCTTGTCATTAAGTGTCTGACTCTGACACCTCTCAGTTTCCATGCCTGGGGCACCTCTGCCACCCCGCTCCCCTCCCCTCCCCCTCAGCTTCAGCTGCAAACTGCCTCCCAGCGTCCCCAGAGCTGCTCCCCCCAGCCCCGGTGCCCCAGCCCCGTGCCAGCCTTCAGAAGCAGCCCTTCTCTAAGTAATTCCCCAGCCCTGCTCCAACCTTGGCATTGAGCTGCTAGATAACAGAAGGAGGAGACGGAGGAAGGAAAAAGAGGAGGAATACAGAGAACGTAACGGAGTCCAGAAGGACTGAGTTTAGGGAAGAGAATGAATCTGTCAGTCCGGCTCTTTCATACTCATCTACTCACCTAGCCATTTGCCCCCTGCCCGTCTCTCTCCCCAACTTCTCTCTCTCTCTCTCTGTTTTCCTATTATCATTCATTCACCATGCATTCATTCATTCTTCATCTATGATCAAGTCTCAGTCAAAGAGAACCACAAAACAATTTACATATAAGAAAATATTTCCAAGCTCCACTTTTGGAAACATTTACTTTCACCCACTTCTTCCACTTTCTGGCCAAGTATGGTTTGTACTTACCCCCTTCTCTCTCTCTCTCTCTCTTTGAACCCGTACGCTACCCGGCCCCGCTGTGCCAGCTCCAGCTCCTCACTAGCACCCAAATTCCCTTACCCTTGGCCTCCTGCGGCATCTGCCTCACTAATACCCACTCGAGGCTGGCCTACTGAGGGTTGTGGAGGGGTGGGGATCCCATGGCCTTTCCGCCCTTGAGGGGCATTCAGTGATGCTGCCTCTCCTATTCCCACCTCATCCCACATACTCAGGTCCTCCCCAGTCCCCTACCTCCTCTGCTCCTCATCCCCTCAATCAGAGCTAAGCTACTGACTCCAACTAGCCATGGATGTAAACCCTTCCACCTACCCCCCAACTCAAATGATCTCTGCTCTCCCGTCTTCCTTTCACTCTCCATTCTGATTTCTCTTTCTAGGAAAGACCAACAACAATTTTGTTATTATTATTATTACTATTATTAAGGTATAATTGACATATAACATTATATTAGTTTCAGCATACAGCATAATAATTCGATATTTGCACGTACTGCGAAATTATCACCATAGTAAGTCTAGTTACCTTCACCACTCTGAGTTACAAAGTTTTACTTGTGATGACAACCTTTTTTTTTTTTTTTAAGATTTTATTTATTTATTTGAGAGGCAGAGATCGCAAGCAGTGGGGAGGGATAGTGGGAGAGGAAGAAGCAGACTTCCTACTGAGCAAGAAGCCTGATGTGGGGCTTGATCCCGGGATCTGGAGATCGTAACCTGAGCCCAAGCCAGATGCTTAACTGACTGAGCCGCCCAGGCATCCCTCTTGTGATAAGAACTTTAAAAATTTACTCTCTTAGTAACTTCAAATATTTGTCTTTCTCAGACTCATTTTACTTAGTAGATTGTCCTCAAGATCCTTCCCTGGTGTTGCAAATGGCGAGATCCATTCTTTTTTTTTTTTAAGATTTTATTTATTTATTTGACACACAGAGAGGGAGGGGAGAGAGAGAGAGGGAGAGCGCACAAGCAGGAGCAGCAGCAGAGGAAGAAGCAGGCTCTCTGCTGGCAAGGAACCCTTTTGATCATGACCTGAGCTGAAGGCAAACGCTTAACCAACTGAGACATTCTGATCCATTCTTTTTATGGCTGAGAGGTATTTCCCTGTATATATATACACAATAGTCTTCTTCCATTCATCCACTGAATCCATTCATCCATCAAAGGACACTTAGGTTATTTCCATGTCTTGGCTATTGTAAATAATGCTGCAATGAACATGGGGGTGCATATATCTTTTCGAATTAATGTTTTCATTTTCTTTGGATGAAACACGCAGAAGTGGAATTGCTGGATCATATGGAAATTCTATTTTTAATTCTTTGAGGAAAATCCATACTGTTTTCCATAGTGGCTGCACCTTTCCTACCGATAGAGCACAAGTATTCCCTTTTCTCCACATTCTCACCAAAGCTTGTTATTTCTTGCGTTGATAATAGCCACTATCACCAACAGTTGTGAAATGTTATCTCACTGTGGACAGCTTTGGGTTTGACCTCTGCCTTCTCTAGACTTTGTGGAACATCTTTTCTTTCCTGAATCTTCTGTCTCTTCTGCCTCCACTGATTCCTTCCCTCAGCCCACAAATGCCTTCCTCCAACCCTTGTCTCACTACCACCAGCCCAGTCTCCTCTCTGCAAAGTCCCACTTCAGAAGGAGAACCTGCTATTTATTTCTCTTTATTGCCTCCTTTTCACTCTTCATTTCACTGTTATTAGTCTTGTCTTCCACTACCCCATGAAACACTCTCATAGGGTAGTCAGTGACCTCCATGTTTAACGTTTAATGTGAAGAATCCATTCCATTCTTTTTTTTTTTTTTTTTTAAAGATTTTATTTATTTATTTGTCAGAGACAGAGAGAGCACAAGCAGGGGGAGCAGCAGGCAGAGCAGGCAGAGGGAGAAGCAGGCTCCTCGCTGAGCAAGGAGCCCGATACGGGACTCGATCCCAGGACGCTGGGATCGTGACCTGAGCCGAAGGCAGTGGCTCAACCGACTGAGCCACCCAGGCGTCCCAGGAATCCATTCCATTCTTATTTTACTTGTCCACATGCAATATTTGATATGATACACTTGATTCCCTTTCTTGAAACTTTTTCTCTATTGTCTTCTTGGACATCATTGTCTCCGTGTTATTGTCAAACCTTTGTAATAATTTCTTCATGACATTTCAGCATTTCTGCTTGAGATGTTACACTGAGCTAACATTATGATCCAAACACACAGAAATGAGGGATAGAGTTTTAGATTTTTTCCTTCCAGTTAAAAAAAAAATGTGTATCCGAGCTTGAAGAGAACAAAGGTAAACTTTCCAATGCCAAAACAACTCTATGGATTCCTTCAGTGGTGACTGGGAGCCAAGGCCATGTAGCCTGTAACAGAGTTGAGATCTAAGCTTTGGAGCTGGGCTTTTATTTTATTCTTAAAAATTTTTATTTAGGGGTGCCTGGGTGGCTCAGTCAGCTAAATAGCTGCCTTTGGCTCAGGCCATGATTCCCGGGGGTCCTGAGATGGAACTCCACATGCTTCTCCCTCCTCTCTCTGCTTGCCACTCCCCCTGCTTTTTCTCTCTCTCTCTGTCAAATAAATAAATAAAATCTTTAAAAAAATAAAATTTTTATTTAAATTTGATTTATTAACATATACTGTATTATTAGTTTTAGAGGTAGAATTCAGTGATTCACCAGTTGCATACCCAACACTCATTACTTCAAGTGTCTTCCTTAATGCCCATCACCCAGTTACCCCACGCCCCCACCCACTTCTTTCCAGCAAGGAACTGGGCTTTTAACACTAGATGCCAGCTGGAATTAAGACTATAAGATAGAGGGTCGCCTGGGTGGCTCAATGGGTTAAGCCTCTGCCTTCGGCTCAGGTCATCATCTCAGGGTCCTGGGATCAAGCCCCACATCTGGCTCTCTGCTCAGCAGGGAGCCTGCTTTCCCCTCTCTCTGTCTTCCTCTCTGCCTACTTGTTATCTCCCCCTCTCTCTCTCTGTCAAATAAATAAATAAATAAAATCTTTAAAAAAAAAGACTGTAAGATAGAATTGGGCTCCTTGCATAAAGGTGGAGGCAGGAAAGGGGTATATTGTCTGTTAATTTAGACCTTCAAAACTCTTTACCTGCTCATTCCCTGGGGGATATGAACAGAGGTGTAAATAGGCCACTCAATCCAGACTAGAAGTATTTATGTCAACCCTGAGAAAGCTGACCCTCTGGCCTGACCACTATGTGGGTAGAAGGCTACAATTCTACACTACCTTTCCGATATAGAAATCTCAACCTCAAAGTAACCCCAGCCTGAGATAAAAATTGATCCAGAGCCAGTGAACTAAATTGGTCAGAGGCAATCCACAATCTAGCACACAATCCAGGGCATTTATAGAATCCTATGAAAGAAAATTTCCCAGAAAGTATGTTCATAAATAAAAATTACAAAACAAGTAAGGAAATCAAATAGCAAAAGAGATAGCACACAAAGCATAGATAATAGAGTATTCTAATAGGGCATAAAATGGTTAATGAGAGAAAGAAAATAACATAATACACATGGCATAAATTAGATATTATAAAAATAGGTGAATTTGAAATAAATTCTAAACAAAATTGTCTGAAAATTGTCTGTCTTTGAAAAAAAAATAATTCGGTAGAGGGGTGCATGCAGTTGGTAGAGCACGTGGGTCTTTTTTTTTTTTTAAGAACACTTTTTTTTTTTTAAGATTTTATTTATTTATTTGACAGAGAGAGAGATCACAAGTAGGTAGAGAGGCAGTCAGAGAGAGGGGAAGCAGGCTCCCTGCCGAGCAGAGAGCCCGATGCGGGGCTCGATCCCAGGACCCTGAGATCATGACCTGAGCCGAAGGCAGAGGCCTTAACCCACTGAGCCACCCAGGCGCCCCCATGTGGGTCTTTTTTAAAAAAGATTTATTTTTTTATTTTGGGGGGAGAGAGAGAGTGAGCAGACAGGAGGGGCAGAGGGGAAGGAGAGGAAAACCAATGTGAGGCTTCATCTCACAACCCTGAGATCATGACCCAAGCTGAAACCAAGAGCTGGATGCTTAACTAACTGAGCCACCTAGATGCCCCTAGAGCATGTGACTCTTGATCTTATGGTCAATGTGAGTTTAAACCCTGCACTGGGTGTAGAACTTACTTAAAAAAATTAAAATTAAAAATAATTCAATGGATGAGTTAAACAGTTAACTAGACATAAGTGAAGAGAGAGAGAGAGAGTTGTTGAATTCTAATATATAGATCAATGGAAATAACCCACGATATAGCATAACAAGATAAAGATCTTGGGGAAAAGTTCAGAGATTCAGATGGTAGGATTGTAAGCTTCAAAATACATCTCATAAGAATTTTGGAAGGAGGGGCGCCTGGGTGGCTCAGTGGGTTAAAGCCTCTGCCTTCGGCTTGGGTCATGATCTCAGGGTCCTGGAGTTGAGCCCCGTGTCAGGCTCTCTGCTCTGCGGGGAGCCTGTTTCCCCCTCTCTCTCTGCCTGCCTCTCTGCCTACTCGTGATCTCTCTCTGTGTGTCAAATAAATAAATTTTTAAAAATCTTAAAAAAAATTTTTTGGAAGGAGAGAACAGCGAGAATGGGGGAAAGACAGTATTAGGAGAGATATTGGATAATAGTTCTCAAGAATTGATGATTGATATGAATTCTCAGATTGAAAAGAAACATAATATCCCAAGCAGGATAAATTAATCCAGAGTCACACCCAGTACATAACAGTGAAACCACAGAATATTAAGGAAAAATAGAAAATCTTAGAAGTTACCAAAAAAAGAAAATATACAAAAAGAAATGGCGATCAGACCAACAGTAGACTTCTCAACAGCAACGATTGATGTTAGAAGGCAATGGAATAATATCTTCAAAGTGTGAGGAAAAATGACTCTCTACTTAGAGTTCTATACCTGACTGACCTATCACAGAAAGTTCATGTCAAAATAAGGTGATTTCAGTCACATAAAGACAAAAACAGTTTTTGCTAAAAAAGTTATTAAAGGCTATCTATCAGCAAGAAAGACATAAAATCCAGAGAAGGTGTGGGATGCAAGAGGCAGTAATGTTTTAAATGTTTCTAAATATTAAAAATTGCATCTCCTGTACAGATTTTCCTTCTCTATTCATTGCTGTTGAATATTGCTGTTACTTTGAATTCTGTTCTTTTTTTCCCCTGACTCTACTTGGGCAATTATATCCACACGAATACTTTCAAATATCATCAGTAAACAGATGCCTCAGAACATTCTGTCTCTGTTCTTGACTTTGAGCCCATATATGCAACTGTATGATGGGCATCTCTATTTAAATGTCCCAAAGACTCCTTCAATGCATCATGCTCAAACTAAATTCACCAACTTCTCCACACCTGTTCCTCCTCCAGTTTCCCTCACACAATAAATGTCACTAGTACCTTCTCAGTGGCCCAAGCTACATGTCTAGACATCATGCTCAACTCAGTCTCCCCAAATCCAATCATTTACTAACTTTTAAAATGTTTCTTGAATCCATCATCAGGCCGCCATCATCCCTAGCTTTGACTGTAAAGGCAAGGAAACTTTTATTTGTAATCCTTGACTTAAGGCAAAACAACTGACATAGTGCCTATCACAGAGTGACTATATAATAAGTGACAGGTATTTTTTTAAAGTTAGTTGATCATAAACACTTTATGATATAGGTTCTACTCTTATTCTTATTTTAGAGTTCAGACAACTGATGTCCATGGAAACTAATGTCACTTGCTCAAAGTCACATAACTTTGTGATTGAAGACCTCAAGCTTTTTTTTTTTTAAGGTTTTATTTATTTATTTGACAGAGAGAGAGATAGCACAAGTAGGCAGAGAGACAGGCAGAGAGAGATAGAGGAGGAAGCAGGCTCCCCACTGAGCAGAGAGCCCCACGCGGGGCTCGATCCCAGAACCCTGAGATCATGACCTGAGCCGAAGGCAGAGGCTTTAACCCACTGAGCCACCCAGGTGCCCCGAAGACCTCAAGCTTTTAACCACTGTGTACTTACCATATAATATTTTAGTCGTGGACAGAGGTGTCTATTTCCCCCAAAATACCAGGAACTGCCCGGGGTCAGGGACTGGCTTGGATTTGTTTCTGTGTTACCAAGAGATATTTGCTGAATTGAATCTGATTGAGAGCTTTGAGGATGAAGTTGACACTGATGGTTGCCCACAAGGACTAATGGCCAAATTAGTGAAGAGATTACCAAGCAGGGGGGTGTTTGTGGGCAAAAGGCTAATTTGGGGGCTAATGGAAAGAGGCACTTGATGTGTGGGGCTCCTGAAGGACATTGCCTGGGAGTTTGAGCCTCTGGCCCTAAGCTGTTCTTTCCCGATTGTCTTTTAGGCCTCATTTAGGGGGAGAGCAAGGTTGGGATGCAGGGGGGCTATGCTGGCACTGAAGGGCTCCCATTGTGAGCATCCACACTCTTCATTGGACCTATGGATAGATAAGAGAGAAATTTATGGCTCCTTTCTCAGGGGGAAAAAAAAAACCTACCTGATTCAAAGCTAGGTATACAGGGTCAGTTTCTTAGTTCTGACAAATGTACCATGGCAATATAATATGTTAACAATGGGGAAGTTGAGTATGGGATATATAGGAACTCTCTGTAGTATCTTTATAACTTTTCTGTAAATCTAAAGTTATTTAAAAATAAAATTTTATTAAAAACAAAAAAGCAAGATGCGGCTAAACCCACGGCTAGAATCCCAGAAGAACATAGCCTCTGAAAAAAGAAAGGAAAGGCTCTGTTGTCCTTGGGCAAGCTCCCTTGCTGCCCTGAATTTCAGTTTGTTCACCTGTGCAATGGAGAAATATCCTTTTGGAGTGTACCTGCTGGAGATATGATGATAATGAAATGAGTGAAAGGACAGGAAGGAGGTCAGGATCCAGCAGAACCACGAGATTCAGGGCCAGGCACTAGGGCAAGCAGGGAAGCCAGCCCAAGCCCTAGGCAGAGGCAATGGTGGCACTGGGTTCAGTTCATCCCAATGCACCAGATACCAAGGCAGGATAATTTAAGACACCTGCCCTGAGAGATTAGGCAGTCCACTTGTTAGAGCAGGGGCAGGCAACAACTAACACTTTCTTAGAGATGATGTCCCAAAGCCCTGGGTCCTGGATGGTTTATCTCTGGCTCATCCTGTCCTTGTGGATCCCTGGGAGAGATGAACAGTTCAGAGGAGGTTGAGAGGGACAGAACCCAGTAAGAGTAGTAGCCCAGGTTCTGGCCCCAGAAGACAGGTCCTCCCTCCCCCATCAATGGAGGTAGGAGGCAGGTAGCAGCTCATGGCCACAGGAACAAAGTGGCAACTTTGAGCTGGGGGCAATGAGTGAAGCTGGGCTCTGGCAGGTAGAGGCTGAGTGTTTCTGCACGCTTGGGCCCTCCTTTGAATTAATTACCCACTGACATGGTTTGTGCGCTGCTCTCCCTTTGTGCTATTTTAATTAACAGAGATCTCCTCCGAGCAAACCAGCTGCTGTGTAAGTTGTCAAACTGTCAGCACACATAGGATGGGTGCCATGGGGACATTAAGTGTGGAAACTACTGATGGACTCCCCGTCTCATTGGTGTATTCAAACTTCCCTCTAAACCTACACCTGTGGTAATGATGGGCAGAAGAATGCCAAGATCAAGAATTGGCTTTGGGTTCAGACAGACTTAGGTCTGACTTTGTGTCTGCCACAAATCTGCTGTGAGTTTGGACAAATCACTTAACTCTTCTGGATCTTATTTTCCTCATCTGCAAAATGGGAATCATAATACTGATCTTGTCATAGGTATTGTGGTAGATGAAACACATGACATGCTTCCTCTAGTGCCTGTAGTGCTCAATATATATGGGTTTGTTATGAAATCGGTTTTCCTGGTCAGTATAGAGTTCCCTATCTGGCCCTTGAAACTTTAGCTAAAACATACATGGGAGAAATCTCATACTACTCATTTCTTTTCTATGTATTGTCATTCTATACTCAGTGAACTCTCTCTCAGTAGTTTCTCCCATCAAGTAGTTAAGACCCTATAATCTTCTTTCTTCACTTTCTATTCCCCTAGCAGGTCCCTGGGTGGAGTGGGCATTCTCCTTGAGGGTCTTAAAGTTTACATGCAGCTTCTCTCGCTGAATAAATGAACAAATGAATAAAAGGATGGATGGGGTGGGGAGGGTTTTAAGGAACCAATGGTTGAGTTGGGCCCTGAAGGACAAGTTGTTTAGGTGAAGGTAGGGAGCAAGGGTAGGGAAGTGTTCTAGGCATAGATAATAGGATGTTCAAATGACTAAAGGAAAGAGATAGCATCCTCTATTTCAAAACTTGAAAAGGGTTTAGCTAAACTGAAAGGCTTATAAAAGGCAAGAGGGGTAGGTGTGAGAGGTGAAGCCACAAGAGAGTGTAGAATGTGAACACTGGCTTTGGTAAGCCACCTTTCAGAATTTGGATTTTATCATATAGGCAAAGAGAGGCTAAGGAGGGATTTTATGCAGCAGAAGGATATAGTCAGATTTGTATTTTATTTTATTTTTAAGATTTTATTTATTTATTTGACAGAGAGAGAGAGATCACAAGTAGGCAGAGAGGCAGGCAGAGAGAGGGGGGGAAGCAGGCTCTCCGCTGAGCAGAGAGCCCGATGAAGGGCTCGATCCCAGGACCCTGAGATCATGACCTGAGCCGAAGGCAGAGGCTTAACCCACTGAGCCACCCAGGCGCCCCTAGATTTGTATTTTAAAAGGATAACTCAGAGGAGGTATAGAAAGTAAGTTAGAAAAGGCAAGAGTGGATCCAGGGAATCTAGTTAGGGAGGTATTGTTTGAATTAAGACTAAAGCTGATTGTCCCACTTGACAAAAAGAGAAGTAGACTTCTTTTCCTTTGCAGATCTTTAGGAGGCAGAAGTTGCAGAATTATTATCAATTGGACATGGAAAGTCAAGGAATAGGACAGAAGAAGAAGAAGCCAATAAGAAGTGGCCGGAGAGGTGGGAAGAAGACAAGAGAGTCAAATGTGCCAAGAGAGAAGACAGCCAGGGGAGAGAGTCCCAAGGAGGGACTGACTGGTCAATAATGTCCAGTGCTGCCAAGAGCTTCCAATGGTGAGGACTGGGAAGTGGACACTGGGTCAGCTCAAGAGACATGGCTGGTGCCCTTGGTGGGCAGCTGTGTGTGGGTGGAGCGCAGAAGACGTTGTAGTGACTTGGGAAATGCAGTGCGGTAAGAGGAGAATGGAGCAGACACAACTCTTCGAAGAAAATTGGCAATGAATGGAAGGAGACAGACAGAATGGCAGATAGAAAGAAGTGTTGTATAGAAGAATAACTTATTTTTTAAGCTGGGGGGAATATGAGCATATTTAAATGCAAGAGGGATCTTGTGGAGAGCAAAAGACTGAAGATATAGGAGACGGGATAGTTGATGGAGAAAGGTTGTAGGAAAGGTAGATAAGGATGGGAAGCAGAGCATCAATGAGCAATTAGTTTTGGATAATTCTGAGATGGGAGGAGGTAAGGATGAGAACAAATTTGAGGAGGATTCTATTGGGGGATGCTCAGGAAGCTAAGAGGGTCGGCTTCTGTTGGTCCTTAAACCATGTATATTCTCTGTAAAGAAAGAGGTGAGATTCTATGCTGAGAATGAAGCCAGGAGTTGGTAGAGATGTGGGCTTCAGAAGAGGGGTTGAAGCAGCTGTTTAAGGAAAGCCTGGGAACTGGTTGGAAGTTTGTGAAAAGGCCTGTGTGCCAGGCTGAGGCCCCAATGAGACAGAGGTGTGCCGCTCCCAGGATGGGGTTCTCCCTTTCTCTCACTCAGAGTTTTTCATCACCCAAGTGACCCATCTGCACATGGCTCACCTGCTGGGGATGCAGCAATGAAACCAGGAGAGGAGAGGCTGGGGGCGGCTGAGTTTGTGCAGACGGCCTATGAGATATATCTGATGACTGTGGCATTGGCCTGGGGGATGAGGGCTCTCCAAGGACAGGAACTGTGGCTCGGAGGATCCGCAGCTTCTGCTCAGAGGCGTGAGAACAGGGACCCCTAGGTATCTAGAGAGAGGCAGACAGAGAGTGAGGGAAGAGTTCTGTTCTTCTAAACCTTCTCTCTCTCCTTTTCTCTCTATCTCTCTCTCTCTATCTCAATCTCTCTGCTTCCCTGACTTGGCCCCAGACAGATTGGTTCTCTGAGGATACAAATGGCCTAACGCAGAGCTACAGGTTGGCAAAATCATTTGCTAACCAAGATGTCTTCCCTGGCTTATGGATGTCCAGTCAACTCACCCCTCTTCAGGCGGGAAGACTTTCAGTGTAGGGGCGCCTGAGTGGCTCAGCTGGTTAAGCATCTGCCTTCGGCTCAGGTCATGATCCCAGGGTGCTGGGATTGAGCCCCATGTCGGGCTCTCTGCTCAGCGGGGAGCCTGCTTCTCCCCTCTGCCACTCCGCCTGCTTGTGATCAATCTCTCTCTGTCAAATAAATAAATTAATAAAACCTTAAAAAAAGACTTTTAGCTTAATTTTTTGCAGTCATGTGGGCCCCTGTGAGTGTGTGTGCACAAACTTACTCGCACATATGTGAGCCGAGGTGGGAGGATATGTGTCCCTGTGTGTGAGAGTGTGCTTACGGATTGGACATGTGTGGATTTGTATGGGAATATGGTAGACTGTGTGTGTGTGTTTACCTGTACGTATTTATGTAGGCCTACAGGGGAGTGTGTGAGTGTGTTAGTGGACTCCTGGGCCGGTGTGAAGACATAGGCCCCAGTCAAACAATGTGAGCTTGTATGTGAATCTTTGTGTGCAAGGTTGATGTATGAAAGCCTCTGCGTGTGGGGCGCTTGGGTGGCTCAACCAGTTAAGCATCTGCCTTAGGCTCAGGTCATGATCCCAGGGTCCTGGGATTGAGCCCCGCGTTGGGCTTTCTCTCAGCGTGGAGCCTGCTTCTCCCTCTCCTCCCTGCTCATGCTCTCTCTCGCTATCTCTGACTCTCTCTCTAGGATAAATAAATAAAATATTTAAAAAAAAAAGCAAGCCTCTGCATGTGTTTATGGGCTTATGTGTCTGCGTACCTGTGTGAGCCTGTTTGCCAATAATAATGATAAAATACTAATACTTGTATTATTCATATTTTACAGGGCATTCAGATATGCTTTTCATTTCATCAAACTTCTCACAACCTTGTGAAAAACACAGAATGGAATAGTCTATAAAAATTGCGCATAAGTTAATGATGTGTACTCTGTGCCAGCAGTGTGTTAGGAAGGGAATATGTGAGTCTGGGGGTGGGAATGAGAGTATGTGTGGTTAATCTCAGTGTCGGCGCACTCACGTCTGCCCATGTGAAAGGGCGAAGGGGTCCCCTCTTGTCAGCACAGGTGGAGCCTGAATGGGTCTGGGCTCTCTGAATGTACACGAAGCAGGGGCCGGGGGTGCTTGGAGACGGCCTGGACATAACTAGCTCTCGGACAGCCCTTCACTCTTCTGCATCTTCGACCTGCATCTTCATTTTCTCCTGATCTACTGGCTCCTTGTTTCGCCTATAAACTTGTTTACATCTTCTCCATTCCAGAATGGGCTTACCTCAAACCATCATTCAAATCCCCTCCTTCCCTTCACTAGCACAATTCTTGGAAAGATAGTTGTGATCAGTGGATACACTTCCTTCCCTTCCATTCTCTTTTCGAAACATTGCAGTCTGTCTTTTCTGTCCCACCACTTTTGATAGAGCTACTAATAAATCTGAAAGCCAATCCCAGTGGCCTTTCTCACCACCTATCTGAAACATTTGACACTTGTGGACCCTTGTCTTTCTCCTGAGACCCTCTCCTCCCCTGGCTTTTATGACAGCACTCTACGTTCATCCTCTTTCTCCTTTTTTTTTTTTTTTAGATTTTATGTATTTATCTGACAGAGAGAGATCACAAGTAGGCAGAGAGGCCGGCAGAGAGAGAGGGGGAAGCAGGCTCCCCGCGGAGCAGAGAGCCCCATGCGGGGCTCGATCCCAGGACCCTGAGATCATGACCTGAGCCGAAGGCAGAGGCTTAACCCACTGAGCCACCCAGGAGCCCCTCCTCTTTCTCCCTTGTGATACCTCATTCTTGGTCCTGTGCTCCTCTTTCTCCACTCATCCTTTATTTATTTTACTTTATTTACTTATTTTTAAGTAGACCCCATGCCCGAAGAGGGGCTTGAACTCACAACCCTGAGATGGGGACCCTCATCCTTTACCAACTGAGCCGGCCAGGTGCCCCTCCACTCACCCTTTAAGTGCTGGGGTGGACCCCAACCTGCTTCTCTTATCTATAAACCTCTTATCTATAAATCTATAAACCAAGTCATGTTCTTCCAACTCCCTGGTCTCTTTCTCCAGCCCAGATGTCTCGCTTGGAATCCAGATACTTTCCTGTTCCTATTCAGTGCCCAACCCCAACCCTCTACCCCTCTCACAATCACCTTGTTGCCTACACTCACGGTAAGCACATTCCCACTGTTGTGTGAGCACTGCTGCCATCCAGCTCCAGAACTCTTCACCGTGCAAGCAGACCCTCTGTGCCCATTACATAATAGCTCCCCGTTCCCCTCTCCTCTCAGATTCTGGCAGCCACCATTCTCCATTCTCTCTCTAAGGATTTGGCTACTCTAGGACTTCATATAGGTAGAATCATGCAGTAGCCATCCTTTCGTGACTGGTTTATTTCACTGACCATCATGTCCTCAAGGTTCACTCATGTTGTAACATGTGTCAGAGTTTCCTTCCTTTTTATGGCTGAATAATATTCCATCGTGTCCATTGCGTGAATATACTATATGCAGTTTACAGCTTATACCCTTACTTATTCTGCATAATTCTATGCAGTAGAGATCACTGTCCCCATTTTTCAGGTGAGGAAACACACTTAGAAGGAAGGTGTATTGCGACTGTGCTACAGGCGGAGACAGGGCTAGAACCCAGGTCCCATTCCGTTTCTCTCCTCACTCCTTACTTCATTATAAGGCCTCCAGGCACAGGCCTCATGATCATCTGTGACCGAGATTCACCTATGATTGAGATTATCAGGCAGCTCATGGTGGGAGATTGGCCCCCTGTTCTCTCAGCATGCAAGTTATCATAAACTTAGTTATAGGAGACACAGACCGAGATGGGGACCCAGACCCCATGTAAGCCTCCAGGGATAGGATGGGGAGAGCCCTTGGTTATAGGCGGGGAGTGGGCTTATAAGGCATCCTTTGGCTCTGGTAGAAGGCAGTAAGACCTGGCTCTGACCTTAGGGATGGGATCCTTGGAAGGGGGAGGGATGAGAGGTGGGGAGATTTCTCTCATGAAATAGCAGGGAAAAAGGGTTTTGTAGAATTTGGGCAGAAGGTTCTCTATGCATTTGCCAGACAGGCTAGCGAGATGCCCAATTGCATTCCTAGGATGCAAACTGTTCCAGATGGAACTTTAAGGGTGGGTGGGAGCAGGAGGAGGGAAACACAGAGGGAGAAGAGTGCCTTTTCTGAAGCTTGTGGTTAGGTGCAGGCGTGTGTAAGGGTGCCATGTGCTGGGTCACACCCAAGTCCAGAGAGAGGGAGGGGAGTCCTACGCCACCTTGATCACTGGACAAGGACTCTCTGTGTCCACTTCCACCCCCATCCTGGGCGTAAAAAAAGACAGATCACATCACATCAGAAGCTGGCATCCTTCAGTTTGTCTTACCCTGGTGGAGGCCATCACAGAAGCCCCCAGGATGTTGCCTGGTGCCTCATTAATGGCATTACTAAGCTCATTAAATTGATCTTTCTCTTCTCTTTAGTCTCTCAGCTCTGAGCTGTTGCCTCAGACACTTCCAGCCTGGGGCTGGGTTAACCCTTGGTGGCTCCAGCATTAGAGGATCCTACAGTTGGGGCGTTGGGTGGCACAGTTGGTTAAGAGTCCAACTCTTGGTTTCAGCTCAGGCTGTGATCTCAGGGTCATGAGATCAAGCCCCATATCAGGCTCCATGCTCAGTGAGGCGTCTGCTTGAGACTCTTCTTCCCTCTCCTTCTGCCCCCACCTCTCTCTCTCTCACACACACACACACAAAATAAATAAATAAAATTAAAAAAAAAAAAAAGAAGAAGATCCTGCAGAAGTTGCTGTTGGTTTCATGACACATATTCAGAAAGACCTACCAGACCTCCCTTTGGTAGATTAGTTTGCTAGGGCTGCCATAGCAAAGGACAACAAACTGTCTTTTTTTTTTTTTAAGTTTTTTTTTTTTAAGATTTTATTTATTTGTCAGAGAGAGAGAGAGAGAGAACACAAGCAGGCAGAGTGGCAGGCAGAGGCAGAGGGAGAATCAGGCTCCCTGCTGAGCAAGGAGCCTGATGTGGGACTCGATCCCAGGACCCCGGGATCATGACCTGAGCCGAAGGCAGCCACCCAACTGACCGAGCCACCCAGGTGTCCCGTAAGTGTCTTCAATAACAGAATTTGTTGTCACACAGTCCTGGAGGCTAGAATTATTAGATCAAGCTGTCCACAGGGTTAATTCCTACCGAGGTCTGTGAGAGAGAGTCTGTTTCAGGCCTTTCTTCCAGTTTCTGGTGGGTTGCTGACCGTCTTCGGCATTTCTTGACTTGTACAAGTATCACCCCCATCTCTGTCTTCATCTTCACGTGGAGATGTTGATGTGTGTGTCTATGTTCGAATTTCCCCTTTTCTTGAGGACACTAGTCCTATCAGATTAGAACCCACCTTAACGACCTCATTCTAACTGGATTACTCTTAGAAAGACCCTATCTCCAGATAAGGTCACATTATGAGGTACTGGGGGCTGGGACTCCAACATATCTTTCTTGGAGAATAGAATCCAATCTATAACAGGGACACAGTCTTTTCCCTTCACAATCCCCCTCTGGACACCATGTGTCATTAGGAAACACCTAACCTTTGCATCAGGAATGACGTGTACTGCAGCTCAAAATAACTTCCTAATAGGACATAGTGATAAATGTGTCTATGGTCACAGGGAAGAGAAAAGAGAGGGGCGGGAGGAGAAGAGAGATGGGAAAGTAGAGAAGACAAGGAAATGAAGGAGCAAAATTACATCCAAACTCACTTTTAGGATGATGCTAATGAGAAAGAAAACCATGGCCAAGTCTCTCTAAAGACTTCGGTTGAATCTCTCAGCTGGACCCAAACCAAAGCCTTGTCCAGGAACTATGATTTATGTTAAAGAACCTTTCCAAAAGACGAAATGTTGAGTGAAAGAAGTCACACATAAAAGGGGACATGCCACATGATTTCATTTATATGACAGTGAAGATGAAAGAAACAAATCTATGGTGATAGAAGTCAGCAGGGGTTACCTTTGGGAGGTATTGATTGGGAGGAGGGCATAAAGGAGTCCCTAGGGTACATTGATCTGGGTGGTGGTGTACACCACAGAGCTTTATATTTTAGACAATCTCACTTGACTATTGGTAAAATTATGCTAAACGAATAATCTAAGCTCATTCCTTATGTTTCTTCTCACCACTGATCATCCTAGGCCACTCTGTTCAGTTCTCAAGCTGTTTCTGTGCTCTGTGTCTACAAACACTCACAAATGTGAAATAATATGGATAATACGTAGCACGATGTCCAGCAGATAGCATATAGGTACTCACAAAATGCACATTCATATCGTGCTACCGTGCATATCGTGTTCTGGAGACAAAGAGGAGGTGGTGTCCAGAGTGGACCTGGGCTCCTCACCTCCAATCCATGGAGAATGACGCTGGGCCCTGGGAGTAGAAGGGGGTTCAGGTCTTGGTGGAAGACTAGTAAAAAATAATATCCCCTATTCCCAGGAACAGAACACAGCCCAGCAGAAACCCCAAATCATAATTAAAAGATGCCCTGCAACTCTCTTGGCAGCATAAATTTTGAAGATGAAAGTAGATGATTAAAATAATTAAACACTTCAAGCTGACAAGCTGGAACAGAATCTTGCCAGCGGACGTTTGTCAGTAATTAGCTAATTAATCCTGGCGCAGATTATAAGCCATAACAAACCAGTCAGGCTGAACAGAGCCTGCTGCTCAGAATTAGACTTTTAAAAAAGAGAAGAAACAGTGGGGGGAGGAGAGGGAGGATAAGAAGGAAGGAGGAAAAAATAAGAGAAAGACGTGGTGTTTGTGGCCTCTTGGCTTTCCCCTAGCAGATGGTGTGGGTCCAGCCTGTCGGGGGCTTGCTGGAGAGTTATGGGCCTGTGTCTAGGCCAGAGACCCAGCATGTGTTTGGACTTCAAGCAGAATGGGTAGCGGGGAGGAGGAGAGGGAGTGCTCTGGCCAGAAAGAACAGTGGGAAGGAGTCCAGGCAGGAGGTGACGTCCACGTCAGGTGGGCTCGGCATTAATCCATTTGTTACTCCATTCAGCAAGGGACTCCCATGGTGACAAGGGTCCCATTTCTGTGGAAAGGAATGACAAGACCCGAGCAGTGGATCAGGGCCCAGCTAAGCAGTCTGGGATCAGGACGGGTTGCAGGCTAGTGCTGTCCAACACAAACACGATGCAAGCCACAGATGTCATTAAATGAAGTAAAAAAAAACAGATAGAATTCATGTTAGTAATATATTTTATTTAACCCAATAGTATTTTTAAAAGGTTATCATGTCAGCATGTAATTCATTTTAAAAACATTTTTTCCCATGAGATATTTTACATTCTTGATTTTTTTTCTAAGTCTTTAATTTCTGATATGTATGCTGCACTTACGGATCATCTGTTTAGACTAGCCACATTTCATGTGCTTAACAACCACGCATGGCTAGTGGCTCCCATTTTGAATGATAAGCTCTAGACGGGAAAGAAGTGGGGAATTGGGATCCAAAGCCTGGGGACAGTCTGTGGCAGGATGGAGGCTGGGCAGAGTGACCTGACCTCCTCGCTGTCTTTTCTCTTCTTGGCCATTCTCCCACCTTGCTGCTCCTGCTGGCTATTTCTAGCCAAATCAGTGCCTGCTTCAAGGGTCTCCAAGATGAAGGGTCTGGAAGGGACCAGGGAGAATGAAGAGGGACTGAATTTCTCCCCTGGTGCACACACGTGGGGTAGGTAGTGCTGCGGCTGTACCCAGAGTTGTGGGTGGGAGACAGTCTGGGAATGGTAGTCTGAGCGTGCGTGCGTGCGTGCGTGTGTGTGTGTGTGTGTACACCTGTGTGTTTCTGCTCTCCAGGGCAGGAGTGCCAACCCTGGGACAGCTCCCTGCAGCTGCAGTCCTCAGGCAAAACTCAGTTTCCTTCATCCTAATCAACACCAGTCAGGGGACCCGAGAGGGCACATTTTACTGCAGTGGAATGTCCTGTAAAGACTCAGATGGACTCTGTCTCTTGGAAAATAATCGGGATCTCTTCTTTTTCCACTTTTTCAATTGTGATAAAATGCATAGAACATAAAATTTACTGTTTGAACCATTTTAAGTGTACAGTTCGGTGGTGTTGAGTACATTCACATTGTTGTGCAACCATTACTACTGCCCATCCCCATAACTTTTTCATCTTGCAATACTGAAATTCTGTATTCATTAAACAATAACTCCTTATTCCCCTCTGCCCCCACAGCTCCTGCCAACCACCATTCCACTTTCTGTCTCTGAATGTGACTAATCTAGGCACGTCATGTAAGTGCAATGAGTATCTGTCTTTCTACGGCTGGCTTACTTCCCTTAACATCATGTCTTCAAGATTCATCCAGGTGGTAGCATGTCAGAATTTCCTTTCTTTTAAGGCTGAATACTATTTGGGTATATACCATATTTTACTGATCACATTTTAGTTATTGTGAGCAATGCTGCTAATCAGGATCTTTGTGAGATTGAGGTCAACTGCTTCTGGCTAGAGACCAGTCCCTTTTCCACCAACTCCCTGGCCTGATCTCTCTGTGGATATGAACTGAAGCTCTCCGAATCCACATCAAAGGTCTGGTAAGAGGGAAGGAGTAAAAGGACACGAGCCTCTGGACCAGACTTGTTGGTGCAGCCACTGCCAAGGCCCCCTCTGCCTGGGGGAGACATCTGGAGAGAGAAGAGGGTGCAAGAGGGAGAAGGTAGACCTCAGACTGCAGGGATACAGAAGCTACTTTAACTCCTAAACTCACTACCAAAGAAACAAAACTCTCCTTCCCTTGCCCCCAAACCTTATCCTTGTTTCATCACGCTTGTGTCTCTTGACTGTAGGAAGGAGGAAATCTCTTTTGTTATACACTGAAAGATCCACATTTTACTATGCATCTTAGCCAGTAGCTCTGTGCCCACAGTGGAATAAAGTAGCATTGCTTAGGGTCAAGGGAGGTGCACAGAGAATCCTGCGGTGGCTCAGAGCCTAGGGCTCAGGGCCATCCTATTAGCTGGGTTGATCAGGGAAGGCCCCAAGGAGGAGATAATCTTGAGCTGTACCTTGGAGATGAGGAGGAATCAGAGAGCAGAGAGAAGGAAGGAGGGAACTTGGGTAGGGGAATTTAACACAGACTCTCTCATTCAAAGGGCTCTTTGGAGCTTACAAAGTATGTTCACATGTGTAACCTCATTTCATCCTCATTGGGCTGTGGGATCCCAGAGGTACTGTCTCATTTGAGAGGCAATATAGCCTGGTAATTAAGAGTGCAGTCTTTGGATTTCTGGTTAAGTGTGGCAGATGGAATACATGCATTTATATCTGCTCCCTCAATGAGCCTCACTAAAATAAAAGTAAAGGAATATAAAAGAGGCAATGGTGGACCACAGATGTCAACACAGTTTTGGAAGATTAGCAAGTGGTTGGAAGAGTTGGCAGAGCTGGGATAGCTGCATACCAGGTGCTACAACAAAAGATGCCAAAGAGGAGTCATCCAGTTAGAGACCCAGGGCCAGGGAAAGAACAGATATTGGAGGCTACAGTTACAGCAGAAGGTGGGAGTGAGGCATAGGGCTAAAAACAAGGGATTGGGAACAAGGGAACATAAGAAACAGACCCCTTCCTTATTACACACAGATACCTGACTACACCTTCCATAACCCGGCAGGGACTGGAGGTTTAATCTGTTTAAAAAGCAAACCAGAAAGCAAACAAGGAAAGGCTCCAGTCTAGGAACACTCAGCACTGTGGTAATCAGAGAAGAATTGTCCTAATGAAAAGAGGACTATTAAGTGAGAGTCTGAAGAGTGAGACTCTAGGGCTCACGAGACATGGCTTCTAAAATGCTTGTGGTCAGGTGTATACCTGCTCAGGTGGAGACTGGTGGGTTCTTCACTGGAGAAACTGAGCAGAGAAAAGATCTTTAGACATTGAAAGATGCAGAAAAGAGATTCACAGAAATGATAGAATAAATCTCTCAGGGCTAAAAGACATGAATTTTCAGGGTGCTGGGTTAAATGCCCGCCTTTGGCTCAGGTCATGATCCTGGGGTCCTGGGATCAAGCCCTTTGTTAGGCTCCCTGCTCAGTGGGGTGTCTGCTTATCCCTCTCTCTCTACCCCTCCCCCTGCTCATGCTCTCTCTCTCAAATAAATAAAATCTTTTAAAAAATAAATAAAAGACATGAATTTTCAGAGTGAAAAGGCTTATCAAAGATGTGACAAATATAATAAATTAAAATAATCTCCTATCAAGTCTCATGAACTTTTAGGTGGGCGAGGGCACAGATAAAGTCTTAAAAGTTTCCATGCGGAAAGGACAATATACACACAAAGGATAACAGTGGAAGCAGGCATGGCACTGGACTTCCCAATAGCCATGTTGGAATAAGGCCTTCAAAATTCTAGAGAATTCCTGAGAGACTGTGAACTCAGAACAAGGGACTGAGAGTTTTGGAGGGGAGGGGGTGGGGGATGGGCGAGCCTGGTGGTGGGTATTGAAGAGGGCACGTATTGCATGGAGCACTGGGTGTGGTACATAAACAATGAATCTTGTAACACTGAAAAAACAAAATAAAAGTATTTGGGGATAAAAAAAAAATTAAAAAAAAAATTCCAAAGAATTCCTATACCAGCCAAGCTATAAATCACCTGCGAGAGTAGAATAAAGAATTTTCTGAAATTCAAGGTCTTGAAAATTTTATTTCTCATATATTCTTTCTCAGGAAGCTACTAATGGATGTCCATCAAAATGAAGGACTAACCAAGAAAGAAAAAGATGTGGGATCTGGGAAAGAAGATTCAGCCCAGAAAAATTATAGAGGAGATTTCCTGACCAACTGTGGCCCAGAGAGTCAGTACACATTGAGCAGGTAGGTGGAAAGTTCCAGTATTTTTCCTGAGGGAAAAAAAAGTGGAATTAATAGATTATCTGATGTGTTTTGCTATGTGGAAATGAGCATTTAGAAGGTTTTTACATTCTGTTGAAGAGTTTGTGAAGAATGCATGATAAGCAAGTACAAAACTAAGAAAACTGGAGAAAGGAAATAAAACGAGGCTGTTAATGCAAGGGAAGATTAAGAAAAACTATGCAGGAAAGGTAATTCTATATTAGTGTCAGCAATGAACAATGTGTGCCAAATCAATAAGGCAAACCCTGAATACTGATGTAACCGAAAATTGTGATATAATTATGTTAGAAGGATGCAAGAGGGAGAGGTGTAGGGATAGAGTGCTAAAGATTAAATTATCTTTCCTAATAGATTAAAAACTAGCATAAAAGCATATTATTTAGATATTGAGAGGTAATTACTGGTAGACACACTCAAATTATTTCAGGTGCTTGCCTTGGGGAGTGAGGTGGGGAGGGGGTGGGGTATGAACTGTTGTTTTTTGTGATAATATTTGTAGTACTAGCTGACTTTTAAAAACCATGTATACATATTGATTTGCTTTAAAAAAAAAAAAGTGGGGACGCCCGGTGGCTCAGTCGGTTAAGCATCTGACTCTTGGTTTTGGCTCAGGTCATTGTCTCAGGGTCATGAGATTGAGCCCCATGTGGGACTCCACACTCAGTGCAGGTCTGCTTGAGAGTCTCTCCCTTTGCCCCTCCCCCTGTTCGCATGCATGCTGTCTCTCTCTCTCTCACTCGCATTCTCTCTAAAATAAGTAACGAAATCTTAAAAAAAAAAAAAAAAAAGAAATATATGTGGTGCCTGAGTGATTCAGTTGGTTATGTGTTCAACCCTTGGTTTCAGCCCAGGTCATGATCTCAGGGTTGTGAGATTGAGCCCAGAGTTGGGCTCTTGCTGGGCATGGAGTCTGCTTGAGATTCTCTCTCTCCCTCTCCCTCTGCCCCTCCCTGTCCCCCATACACACACACTCTCTCTCAAAAAAAATGTACATTGGAATATCATTCTGCCTTAACAAGGAAGAAAATCCTGACATATGCTACAACATGGATGAACCTTGAGGACATTATGTTAAGTGAAATAAACCAGTTATGGACACCTGGGTGGCTTAGTCAGTTAAGTGTCTGACTCTTGATCTCAGCTCAGGTTTTGACCTCAGGGTCATGAGTTCAAACCCCACATGGGGCTCCACACTAGGCATGGAGCCTACTTAAAAAAAATAAGCCAGTTACAAAAAAGACTATATGGTTCCATTTATATGAAGTACCTAGATTATTCAAATTCAGAGAGAAAGTAAAATGGTGGTTGGCAGGGGAATGTTTTAGTGGGTATGAAGTTACAGTGTTGCAAGATGAAAAGAGTTCTAGAGATGGTTGGTGGTCATGTGAATGTGAACGTAGGTACTTAATACCACTGAACTGCACCTTTATAGTGATTAAAATGGTAAATTTTATGTTATGTGCATGTTACCACAATTAAAAAGTTTTTTTTTAAATTAAAAATTTTTAATTGAAAAAGAAAAGACTACAGCCTACAATTCATATTTCCAGAAGATTAAATGTAGGACTAGAATGTAAGGACTAAATGTAAACTTCGAGAGGGTAAGGAGTTTTGTCTGTCTGCTTACTGCTCCAGCCCTAAAGCCTAGTACAGTAGGCACTTAGTAAACAAATACATTTGACTACTGAACAACACATTTTTGGACCGTACAGGTTCACCTACGTGATTTTTTCTGATATAATATAGTATTTTAATTGTATTTTCTCTTCTTTATGCTTTTCTTGATAGTTTCTTTAGATTATTTTTTTATAAGAATACACTAGATAGGGGCGCCTGGGTAGCTCAGTCGTTAAGCGTCTGCCTTCGGCTCAGGTCATGATCCCACGGTCCTGGTATCGAGCCCTGCATCGGGCTCCCTACTCAGCGGGAAGCCTGCTTCTCCCTCTCCCACTCCCCCTACTTGTGTTCCCTCTCTTACTATCTCTCTCTCTCTCTCTCAAATAAATAAATAAATTTTGAAAAAAGAATACAGTAGATAATACATATAACATACAAAATCGGTGTTAATCGCCTGTTCTTGCTATTGGTAAGGCTTCTGGTCACCAGTAGGCTATCAGGAGTCAAGTTTTTGTGGGAGTCAAAAGTTATGTGTGGGTTTTCGGTTGTGCAGGAGGTCAGCATCCCTAATGCCCTGTTGTTCAAGGGTTAACTGTATAGTGAGCAATCAATAAATGCTGTCTATTGTTATTCTTCATATTTGTCCTCAGGGCACAACCCTTCATGAGGGCATTGCTTCTCATGCAAGTTCACACATGTACATACACGCACACAGGTATGCAGGTAGGCCTCAGGGCATATTCCTTTAACAAGCACTTGCTGTGTGAATTAAGAATAACTCCACAAGGTAAGCATTATTACCCTATATTTCAGATGAAGAAAATGGGCCATATAACCCATAAATGGGATAATTCTCATTTCCAATCTTGGCCTTCAGACTCCAAATCTGGTGTTTTTTCCCTCAGCAGCCACAGCTGAAGAGTTGTAGAAGCACATGGCTGAGAAATTACCTAGATTTAGTGGGAATGACAAAGTGCCCATTTGGCTAGAAAAGAGGAGGATTCGTGCAGGGGAGGAGTAGGTGATGACTGGAGACGTGAATGTTTGTCAGATGGTGGTGGACGGCCTTGAGTGTCAAGGGAAGGAGTCTGGAAATTATTCAAAAGCCATGTGGCTTCAGGGAAAGTCCCAGATGAAAGAGACCTTTGACGAAGCATCATTTGGCAGCAGTAGCAGAGCGTACTGGAAAGGAAGACCAGGGCATAAAGGGCTCTTAGGAGGCTTCCACAGTTGGCATAGTGGAGGTAGTGGAAGGAATAATGAAAAGTCAATGAGGGGTGCCTGGGTGGCTCAGTCGGTTAAGCATCTACCTTCAGCTCAGGTCATGTTCTAGGTTATGATCTCAGGGTCCTGCGGTCAGGGACCCTTGTCAGGCTCCCTGCTCAGCAGGGAGTCTGATCCTCCCTCTCCCTCTACGCCTCCCCCTTTCACGTTCACTCTCTCTCTCTCTCTCAAATAGATAAATAAAATTTTTTTTAAAAAAGAAAAAAGAAAAATCAATGAAATTTATAAATCTCTAGTCAAACTAATCAGGAAAAATGGAAATAAGATGTAAATTGCCAATATCAATATCAGGAGCCAGAAAGGGTTTGTTACTACAGATCCTACAAAAATTAAGAGGTTAATGAGAGGATACTATGAACAACTTTACACCAATAAATTGGATAAAAATACAATGTCCTCGAATTACTCAAGAAGAAGTAGACAACTGGAAAGCCCTATGGCTGTTAGAGAAATCACATTATACTTTAAGGTAAAGGGGGATGTGCCTATAATTTCCCACAGCTTGTCGCAACAAGTCTGGGCATTCAGTGCCACCATATGCCCCACCTCACTCATCCAGCTCAGCCAAAGACTAGCTAAGGCTAGTTTAAAGTAGGTTTCCATTTCTTGACTAGTCCAGGATCTTAAAAAGACTGCACTTCCAGTATCACAGCAGCCTGTGGCATCTGTCCATGGTGCTGACTCTGTGCCCCTATTCACTGCATCAGCAGGGAGTCAGGGCTACTGAACTCAACCTCAACACCAGGCACCCCAAACCCTGTTGCTTCTATCCATGGTTCTGACCACAGTCCTATCATGAGGTTTAATATGAGTTTATAACTCTAAGTCACATTCTCCAAATTTGGGGATTCAAGAAGATGCTCCCTGTTGGCTGTAGCCTCAGAGACCTTCAGTGGTCCCACGGTGGCCAACTAAGGCAAGGGAGAGGCCAAGCTCTTATAAAAGAAGATCAGTCACCAGTATATAAGTCCACACCCCTGGGGCAAGTTCAAGGCAGGAAATCAAGACTACTGCCAAGTGGAGAGAGCTCCAGCCTTAGAGAGACAGGGAAGAAAACTAGTGAAGGAAGCCTGCCATATAGACTAGGTACAATTGAGGGTAATGGGAGAGGTCACAGCCTGATGGGCACAAGAATGCTAAGGGCACCCCCTAGATACCATGTAACAAGCCTGGGCTAGAACCTCTAAATCCAGATGAACTTTGGGGGGTCTGATGAATCTGAGCCTATCTGGTCCCCTTACTGGAATTTGACAATTCACTCCTCCAAAGGCAACCCAATACCATGGGTCGAGCTTCCTTGGAGGCAGAACTTCTCCAAGTCATAGCAAACACTGAGGTTCTTGCTATCACTTGAACATGACACTCAAGTGATGAAAAGAGAGATAGAACTAAGATTAACTACAGAAGGCTTCCCAGAGTGGGTGTCTCTTGAGGAGAATGAAGAATCAATTCCAACTAACTACTATGTGCCAGAGACTGCAAAGTACTTTTATATACACTTCCTTATTTAATCCAAACAATCCAGTGAGAAAAGTTATTTTTAATCCCATACTGTATTATTCAGGGTTCTCCAGAGAAACAGAACCAATAAGATATATTTAGACGTCTATATATATGGGGATTTATTATAGGAATTGGCTCACATGGTTATGGAGGCTGAGAAGTCCCACGATATGCCATCTACAAGCTGGAGAACCAAAAAAGCAAGTGGTATAATTCAGTCCGAGTTCGAAGGCTTGAGAACCAGGAGCTCTGATGTCTGCAGGCATGGAAGATGGATATCTCAGCTCAAGAAGAGAAAAAGAGAACTGGCTCTTCCTCAGCCTTTTTATTGTATTTGGGCCCACCGACAGATTTGATGGTGCCTGCCTACATTGGTGAAGATGGACCTTCTTCACTCAATTTACTGATTCAAATTCTAATCTCTCCCAGAAACACCTTTACAGACGCACTAAGAAATAATGTTTTACCAGCTATCTGGGCATCTCTTAGCCCAGTTGAGTTGACATGTGGAATTAAACATCATGCAAACACATGGAGAACTGGGGCACAGAGGAGCAAATGACTTGCCCACGGTCACATTGTCAATATGTGGTACAACCCTTGCTTTTTCCATAGCATGTTATAAGCTCCAAGCTGAACCCTGTACCCACTTACTCACTGATCCCTCTAAGCAGGCAATGCCTTTTAAAAGGCTATCTGTCCTTCTGCCAGCCATATCTAGCATGGCTGAATGAAATGGGTACTAGCCGTGCCCTCCTCTGAGCACCCATTAGGCCTGGGAATTGGAGAAGGATTGGAGACTTCAGGTGGCAGGGAGGGGGAGGAAACCTCTGTGGAGGAAGGAAGCTGGTGGGGATGGAGGTGGGAGAGAGGACAGGCTCCCTGCTGCTCCTGGAATGATTCTCACCTGCCAATCGATGGCTAGAAACTCACGCAAGTGCTAATCAGCTCCATTGACACACACAAGCTGGGGCTACAATCCATTTTCACATGGGATGGCAGATCGATTCCTCATTCTCTATAGTCCTCAACCAGCCTCATAAGGCCATTTGTCCTTGAGGGGCTAAGAAGCTGGTTAACTCTGCACCTCTGGTCTCCTGAAAGCTTTAGTCTTCTGTATATTTCCCCCAGATTATAATCTTGCTCCCCAAACCATTGCCAGGCAGAGCAATACAGTGGAATTCTGGGTGGGGAGTCCAACAGGTGTAGGTTCCAGTCTCAGGCCAACTTTAACTGCGTGACCTTGGACAAGTCACATCAGCTCTTCTAACCTCAAATTTTCCTGCTGTGTAATGGGGACAGAAATTTCAGCTCTGCAGGATCCCTATGAACATCTGGTGAATGTAAAGTTGGGAAACACTGCAAAATGTAGCTAATACAAAGCTTGGACTGCTGCTTCTAGAAGAGTAGGTTCTTACTCCAAACCGGGCCATCCACCTTCACTTTGAGCCCTGTCCTTGGGGACTGACAATTCTGGGAGGGAGTTCTGTTAACATAGGCCTAGAAGAGGTTTTCTCCTCTCTCAGATTACGTTAAATAGCCAGAAATAGTTCTTGGAGCCCTTATTCTTCCAACACGATCAAACATTCTGGTGGAGGAGGGGAGGCTCTTGGTTCTGAGTTTAGAAACAGTGGAAACCAGGCAGGCAGGACCTGGACTCAGCCAAGCCACCAAGGAAAAAGGTGTTTCTAGGGCTCTAGGTAAATTTCTGGGCTTATCTTCCACATTCAAATATTAAATCCCACTGATGTTGACAAGTACTTTGTCTGTAATCATCTGTTTTATTTAGTTTCAGGAAGGAGGACCCTCTTCTAGAGATGTCCTTCACATTCTTCCCATGAATATCCTCTTCCAGAAGGAGGATGCCTCTGTATCCCTCAATCCTATCTACTGGTCATACAGATTAGATGGGAATGGGAAAGGAACAATTGCCTACTCTCTGGGCCAGTCACATTTTTTCTAACTTCGCTTGTCTTGGGAGACAGCCATTATAGTGTATGTGGAAACAGAGGAAGCCAGTTCCCTGAGAGAAGAATGGAGATGTGGAGAGCAACGTAGAGGCAAGAAATCATGAGGCCCTATGAGAGAACAGCGAAGGGAGTTGCTATCTGGTGATCTTCTTCTATCTGGTGATCTTTTCGTAGCATATTGACTATACTTGTTGGAGAGAGGTTCAGTGAGTTTCCCTTGTGTCCTTCCAATATAAACAACCGTTTATTAATCTGGCTTAGGTGCATTTCTGTTTCCAGCTGCCAAATTGCCTTCTACCTAGAACAGATCTTGTGTTAAACTGCTGCTTGAACTTTTTTTTTAACCACCTAGTGTAAATATTGACATTCTTATGGGCCATTCTAGTGGGGCAATTACCAAACATAGAAACTGTTTGGTCATGTAGCAACTTTTTCAAAGTGCTTCTGAATTAGTATCTGTTCATACATAAAAATGGAAATAGTAGCAATATTATTAATTATTAATGGAAACATTTAAACATATTAATCAAACAGATAAGACCCAGTATATCCTAAGAGCTGTTATTTATTCTTGTTATATATTAAATATCTCATTTAATTCTTACATCCTCCTTATGAGGCAGATACTATTATTTTCTCTGTCTTACAGATTAGAAAATTGAGGCACAGAGAAGTTAAGTAATCTGCTCAAGGGTATACAGTTGGTAAGTGGTAGAGGTGCGATTTGAACCTAGTCTGTTTGCTGCCATGATCCACTTGTTTAACCATCATACTGACTCTCGGTACAAATGAATAACATCCTAGGTTAGGGATGACTCTGCACCAATTGCTCTAGTCTCCTCTGGGCCCATTTTCCCAAATGAGAGTCAGGAAGTTGAGCAGATCTAACCAGTCAC
>CM052900.1:142380142-142403248 GCA_028534135.1 Potos flavus
TAACCCATATAATCTTTACAACAACCCCATAAGGGAGGTACTATTATGAACCCATTTTATAGCGGTAGTTGGGTGGCTCAGTCTGTTAAGCATCTGCCTTCGGCTCAGGTCATGATCCCAGGGTCCTGGGATCGAGCCCCGAATCAGGCTCCCTGCTCAGCGGGGAGTATGCTTCTCTCTCTCTCCCTCTACTCCTCCCCCACTCATTCTCTTTCTCTCTCTCTCTCTCTCATGGATAAAGAAAATATTTTTTAAAATTTTATTTACTTATTTGTGAGAGAAAGAGCCAGAGAGAGAGAGAGAGAGCGAGCACAAGCATGGGGAGCAGCAGAGGCAGAGGGAGAAGCACAGGCTCTCTGAGCAGGGAGCCCAACATGGGACTTGATCCCAGGACCCTGGGATCAGGACCTGAGCTGAAGGAAGATACTTTAACCAACTGAGCCACCCAGGTGCCCCAAATAGGGTATTTTTTTAAGTGAACCCATTTTATAGATGAGGAAACGGAGACACAAAGAAGTTATGTAACATGCACCAAACCACATGGAATTGGTGTTCAAACCCAGGCATTCTGGATCTAGACTCCATGCTCTTAACCAGTAGATTGTGCTGCCTTTTCAGCTGTCAGAGTTCAGCTCAAATGTTACCTCCTCTGAATCCTTCCTTCTCTTCTTTCCAACAAAGTTACTCTTTTACCCACTCTTAGATCCTATAGCTCCTTAAATGTTCATTCATTGATCCATTTACTCATTCATTCAATGTTCATTGAAACATATTTATTGAGCATTCACTATGGTCTAATATTCTTCTAGACACTGGACATATATCCCAATACAACAGCCTCTATAATCCTATATTGGAATTCTTTTTGATCTCTCTTGCTCCCTGTGGACTTCCTGAAGATGTTAATCTTTGTAACTCCTTTAGCATCTTGCATGGTACCTGGCATGCAATTTGTCTTCGGTAAATGTGTTTTGTAGGAATAAATTAATAGTCATCAAGAATGGTGATGACAGTAATGATAATGTCAACCATTCAGATAAATCTGGTGTGCAACTGCCACAGTACGGGCCAGGTACATTGTCACAATTGAGCCCCAGGCCAGGAGGCTCCTGGGGAGATGACAAGTACCTTCTGCATGTATACCAAGCCGTTGTTGTTACTATGATTATTTCTGCCATTAGTGTTGGTGTTATGTTACAGTGTGGCAGGTGCCAGCAGCAAACTGGCCTGCCATACTTCCTCATGGCAGGAGAAGCATCAGGGAAGCAAAGGCTCTTAGAGGATAAGCAGCAAGGAGGACTGGGCTCAGGATAGGCTTTCAGCCCAGAGTCTCAGCAATCCGAACATCAGTTCTGGGTGGTTGGCGTAAGGGCACATTTGCATCTTCCTCCTGTCTCCATAGTCCCAAGTTCTCCATCTATTAGGAAGTAGGGATATAGAGGACAGGTGCTATGGAGCAGAAGGGCCCTAAGGGCCCTAAGCAGGATGACTCATCAACTTTCATTGCATTGTGAGTGGGTAATTAGGGATGGGCTGCACATGGAGGTTGGTTTGGGGTGAGAATGAGGGCAAGGGACAGGTAAGGCAGGTCTTAACATGGTCCTAGTTCCTTTATAGTTCCAAGACCTGGGGAGAGGCTCACCGGGCTTCCTGGTTCTGTAAAATCTCCTTGGGGACTAGAAATTTGAGGGCACAAATGAGGTTTGTGCAGAATCTTCAGAAGTCCTCTATGACTTTTCTTAAAGCATCCCAAAATCACTGTATTGATGATTTCAGACTTCTTGGGCCACTGGGATTCTCTAAACGCCATTAGACCCCTTCCCCTGCCTCTGGGAAAGAGTTTGAAACAATTATAGGTGGTAAATAACAATTGTTTACCAGTGATGTGCATGGTGCCATCAGATTCAGACAGTACAAAGCAGCAGCAGGTGTCTGATCACGGGCCACTTTAATTCTATCGGGGCTGCGTCAGCTTCTGTGAGACCTACTGGAAGAGTTGTATTTGGGGCCATCAGCAGATGTGACCATCCTGGTCCCTGGGAGTGATGAGAGGGGCAGGAAGGTGTCATTTGTCTGACAGCCTCTGGAATTCTGGGGCCTGATGCTGAAAACCTCAGCCAGCTCTGGTGTTTGCGGTTTAGGCCAATCACACCCCAGGGATGATAGGGGGAAACTGGGCCATTTTCCAGGCAGAAGTTTTCTTTTCCAGGTGGAGAAACTAAGGCCTGGAGCGTGAGATTCAGTCACAGAGCTTGTTCAATCTCTAGGTCTCTGATTTTCAATTTAGCCTCTTCCCCGAGACTGGCTTCATTCCAAAGTCTTTAACTGAAAGCCAAGCTTCTTTGTTCCCAGGTCAGAAGTGGGGAAGCAGGAGAGAAAACTTGAAATTTGAGAAGGTTCTGATCTGTCCTGGCTTCTTTCCTTCTCAGGCCCTGCTTCTGTCAGCTCAGGGTACCTTGGGCCTGGAAGGATATTGTCTTTTGGGGTATTTGTTCCAAATCTGTACAGTTCACCCATTTATATTTTAACCTTTCACTGGTCACCCCAAACACACCCTCATCTATCTCTAGTCTTCTCCCCTGCCCTGCCTCTCTAGTTGAGGCTTTGATGGGCTGCCTTCCCCACTTCTAGTCGTTGGTTTGGTGCTTGTGTTCCATCTGGCCTGACTGCTCTCTGGCCCAAGCTCTTTTGTAATGAACTTCTGGTGCAGCCTTGGTACATCCACCTCCCACAGTGGTGAGGGCTCTGATGGACAGTTCTTACTAGGTATTCCTTGGCCCTTTGCATAACTGCTGGATTACTCTAGGCTTGAGTAGCTGCCTTTGAAGATGGTGAATAAATTAAACAATATCATTTATGACATGTATACTGCATACTAGGCTCTGGGCTAAGCACTTTGTTTGATCTCATTTCATCCTTGCAACAACTTTATGAGGTAATTACTATTATGTTCATTGCCTGTGTTATAGAAAATGAAACAGACTAAAAAAAGTTGAGCATCTTGGTCAAGGTCTCCTAGCTGGTAAGCAGTAGAGCCAGGATTCAAACTCAGGCTTGTTTTATTTCAAAATATAAACTTTTCTTTTTTCTTTTCTTTCTTTTAGGTAGGCTTCCCACCCAGTGTGAAGCCCAGTGTAGGGCTTGAACTCACGACCCTGAGATCAAGACCTGAGCTGAGATCAAGAGTCGGACATTTAACCAACTGAGCCACCCAGGTGCTCCCAAAATACAAGCTGTTAAACACTATGTTGTGCTGCCTATCCAAGTTGGAGGAATTGAGTTTCCTGGAAAATGACAAACACCATCGGTAAGCATAGAGACTGTTTTATAGATATTTAAGAAATGTATGTCTGGAAGAAATCTTCCTGACACAATGCACAAAGTGCTAGATATACATGTGATGAGGAAAGATGAACATCCAGACTAAAGTAAAAGTAGATACCATGAAGGCCAAAGATGTGATATAGAAAGGTCTTTTGTAGAAAAGGAGGAGGCTGGTAATACGAACACAAAAATACCAATAAACAGGATATCTAGAAATGCTGCTTATGACTTTAGGTGTCTAATCACCAACAAAACATGGATGATAAAAAATGAACTTAAAGTATTTACCCAGCCAGGGGTGGACAGCCTCAGAGGTACCAACAAGACTGAGTAGAATGGGACATGTGACTTGAATATAGAAGAGGGTGTTTTATACAAAGAGGGTCTATCAGGACCAAAACCTCAGGAGTATCAGGGCCTGTTCCAGAGGGGCAACCAGCATATGTCGGATGCAATCAAGGAGGCAAAGGTAGCACTGAGAGATGGAGCCAAGGACAACTGATGAATGTCAGTGGTTGCCATCGTGACTAGTCTATGAGGGAAAGGTAGGACCAAAGGTGAAGCTGTCATCACTGAGGGTTTGGTCAGAATGTACCAAGTGAATGGCTACAACTGGCAGAAACAAATGAAACAGGGAACCCAGAATCTTGAGTCAGGGAATGGTCATTCAGTTAACCACGGTTCTGCAGATGGTGGCTTGCTAGCATGAGACTGCTTCCTGTCAAGTTGTGGACTGTTCCAAAAGTGTAATGCTAAGCAAAATAAGTCAGTCAGGGAAAGAAATATACCCTATGATTTCACTCACATGTGGAATTTAAGAAACAAAACAAATGAGCAAAGGAAAAAAAAAAGAGAGAGAAAGAGACAAACTAAGAAACAGACTCTTAATTATAGAGAACAAACCTATGGTTACCAGAGGAGAGGTGGGTGGGGTGATGGGGGAAATAGAAGATAGGGATTGAGGAGAGCACTTGTCATGCCGAGCACCGGGGGATGGATGGAATTGTTGAATCACTATATTGTACATCTGAAACTAATATAACCCTATATGTTAACTGTACTGGAATTTAACAAAAAGTGAGGTAAAGAATGCTTTTAAAAAGTGCTGACTTGCATCTGGCAATGGAAGAAACACCTTTTTCAAAATAAATCCACTTACTGGAAGAAGTGCAGTGTAAACCATATGACAACAAGATATTCACCCATAATGGGTGAATTTTACAACACTCACATGTAAGATGTGGCATATTTTTGTACCCTCACTCACTCTGGTTAACAAGAAATTTTGTTTCAGAAATGTTTTGGGGGACTCTATTCTTCCCTAAGGTTACATAAATATTCTGACCAACATACTCCGGCTTGGGTTGGTTTGCCAAGAAGCAGTCTGAGACAGTGACTCTTGTTCTAGTGATTTATTGGGGGAGTCATTTCTGGAGGAAGCCTGAGAGAAGCAGGATGAAACAGGGAGTAAAAAGCTGCCAAGGATGTGGTCTCAGCTGATTCTTCAAGAAAGCTCTGGAAAATAAATTGGACCTTGGAATCAGTTCCCTATTGAAGCAAAAGAGCCAGTCTTTCATATCCCCGTGTCAATTATTTATTGCTCAGGTGGAATACAGCCTCCCACTTGAGGGAATCGACAGTTCTCCATAAGAGAGGGTAGCTTTTATGGGCTGAATATTTATGTCTCTCAAAATTCATATGTTGAAACCCTAACCCCCTAAATATGATGTTATTTTGAGATAGGGTATTAGAAAGGTATTAGGGTTGGATTAGGTAGTGAGGGTTTGGACCTCATGATGGGATGAGTGGCTTATATGAATAGGAAGAGATACAAGATAAAGTCCTGGGGATGTAATGGACAGCATGGCAGCTATGGTAAATAATACCATATTGTATATTTAAAAGTGGCTAAGAGAGTAGATCTTAAATGTTCTCATTACAAGAAAAAAATTGTTACTTATATGTGGTGATGGGTGTTAAAGAAACTTATCATGGCAATAATTTCACAGTATATACATATATCCAACCATTATGTTGTATACCTAAAACTATGCAATGCTACATGTCAGTTATATCTCAGTTTTTAAAAAAGGAAGAAAGGAAAAGCTCTCTTCTGTTTCTCTCTCAGTGTGCATGCACTGAGGAAAGGCCAAGTGAGGACATAGTGAGAAGTCAGCCATCTGGAAGCCTGGAAGAAAGATTTTACCAGGAACTGAATCTTGCTGGTACCTTGATCTTGGACTTTCTAGCCCCCAGAACTGTGCGAAAATAAATTTCTGTTGTTTAAGCCACCCAGTCTGTGGTATTTTGCTGTGGTAGCCCAAGATGACTAATACAGCAGGTGTGAGTGGTTATCAATCAATGTAGTTGGGGTGTGGTCACACCAATAGATCCTCTGCAGTCCACCCCTTGTACCAGTCATCTCCAATTGCTTCTTGCATTAAATTCACTCTAGGTATGGCTGCTCCAGGATCCTGACCGGCCATGATTTTTGAGAAAACTTGCAAGAGAAGGGTTAGTGGAATGAACTTTGGTCTCTGTTGTTGCATTTGGTTCATGAGCTGTAACTGATGCTCATCATCTCCTTCTGCTACTACCCATTTTAGAGCTCCTTCCCCTTTGGCTTGCCTGGTGAGTTGATCCATACTGTCATTTCTTTTCTCCCCAGATTTATTGAGATATAATTGACATATAACATTGTGTAGTTTAAGGTGATGATTTGACATATATATTTACACTCTTATTTCTTTTTTAATGTATTTTATTTTATTAATTTTTTAGAGAGAGAGAGAGAATGCATGTGCATATGGACACTATTGGGCGGGGGAGGGGTAGGGAGGGAAAGAGCCCCTCAAGCAGACTCCATGCCCAACACAGAGCCCAACATGGGGCTCAATCTCAGGACCCTGAGATCATAATTTGAGCTGAAATCAACATTTGGCTGCTTAACCAACTGAGCCACCTGGACGCCCCACTCTTATTTCTAGGGAGTAAGGCCTCCTGGTCACCACACTTTTCAGGCTATGGTGGCTATAATTGCACATTTATAATTCAACTAAGCATAAGTGTATCAAAAGATGCCCCAGTAGATCACCTGAGTGCCAAAAACATTTCTCTATGCCTTTGTTAGGTAGCAGCAGTCCTAGCTCCTCATAATGATTAGGATTAATTACTTCTGACAGATTGCACAGCTTACCTATACTCTCTGGACTTCCTCAGACTTGATCCTAAATGTACCACTTCTATTTTATATATTTGAGAGAGAGAGAGAGAGAAAGAACACGAGTGGAGGGAGGAGCAGAGGGAGAAGAGGAGGGAGAAGTAGGCTCTCCTGCTGAGCAGGGAGCCCCATTCGGGGCTGGATCCTGGGACTTCAGGATCATGACCTGAGCTGAAGGCAGACGCTTACCCGACTGAGACACCCAGGCACCCCAATTTTGTACCACTTCTGTTTTATGATATATTACTGCTGAGCCCACAGGACCTTATAAACTGGTGGGTTTGACAGAACCTAGCTCATAATGGGAAGCTCAAGCTACGTGGTCATTTGATACGCTATGGTCAGACACTCGGTTTCTACCAAGTAGAAATGTAAGTTAATTATATCTTGAGAAAGCTATTTTAAAACATTATTATGTGTGGCAGAAATTGGTATGACCCTCAAATATTTCTCTTCTTTTTAAAGATTATTTATTTATTTATTCGAGAGAGAGAGAACACAATTGTTCTAGATTTCTAGAGGTCTGAGTTTTATAACTCTTCCATTGTGGATTACCAGAAGATCCATATGGCATATTCCTTAACCAAAGACACCTCAGTAACATGCAATCAGCTGGGCCAAATGGCCTCATGTAGTCTGATGCTGTTCCAGAGTTCTTTCTTGTTCCAACACAGCAGAACCAATGAAAGCTATTACTTGGTTAAGCATGCAGTGATCCATTGTCATCTGTTGTAGCCCTTCGTCTTTGCAAGCGACAGATTGGTGAATTAAATGGAGTTATGAAGAGATGACCACCACAACATCATTAAAATATTTGAGGCTCACACCTGGGGTGACTGGGTGGCTCAGTTGGTTAAGCGTCTGCCTTGGGCTCAGGTCGTGATCTCAAGGTCCTGGGATTGAGCCCCATGGAGGGCTCCCTGCTCAGCGGGAAGTCTGCTTCTCCCTCTCCCTCTGCCCCTCCCCCCAATTGTGTTCTCTCTCTCTCAAATAAATAAATAAATAATCTTTAAAAAGAAGAGAAATATTTGAGGGTCACACCAATTTCTGCCACACATAATAATGTTTTAAAATAGCTTTCTCAAGATATAATTAACATACATTAAAACGCATATACAGGGGCGCCTGGCTGGTGCCAAAACTCAGTTATTCTAACACTTTATTTTTTTAAAGATTTTTATTTATCATTTGTGAGCAAGAGAGCATATTAGCAGGGGGATCTGCAGAGGGAGAGGGAGAAGTGGGCTCTTCGCTGTGCAGGGGTCCCTACTGAGCAGGAAGCCTACCTTGGGGCTCCATCCCAGGACCCTAAGATCAGGACCTGAGCCTAAGGCAGACGCTTAACTGACTGAGCCACCCAGGCGCCCCTATTCTAAGACTTTAAATAGAGAAAAGATTCTCCCTGATTCTTGGTGAGATAGTACAAGTTAGGTCTTGAAAATCTACTTTCTTTTATACTAATAAAGAATCTCTAGTGTGATTTAACTAGAGGGGATTTCCTGGGAGGAAGAGGGAAGATACAGCTTTAAAGACCCTTGGGTTTTTTTGGGCGGGGAAGAGAGTCCATTTTCTAATTCAGAATGCTGCAGCTTTTGTGAATGAATGAATGAATGAATATTGGTATGTACAAAGGAAAAAAAAGGTCTGGAAGGATACAGATATCTGGTGGGTAGTTACCTCTGGTGGGAGGAGGAGAGATATTTGTATTTCTTCTGCATGATTTGTGTGTATGGTACAACTGTGTACTTTTTGCAATTAAAAAATGTACAAACACACACAAAGAGAAAGGGAGGTTGGAGAGAGACTCAAGAGACTTCTTCCACAGTGGAGTTTAAAAAAAGAATCTTTCTAGGATGATGGATGCATCTGTGTTCTTAGTGGTGTGGTTGACTTAATGACCTCGCTTGCCCCTGGCATCCATCCCATGATAGATGGGCTGCCCCTAACTCGTCAGGCTCTATATTCCTTCACAGGCAGGGAGCTGTTAGAAGTATTCTGAAGGGAGTGAGGACTACAGATTTCTGCAGAAGCAAATGAATTGCAGAGTTGTGTTGGAAATAGAATTGCAACTGTTTTGCCATTTCTCAGGAAGCTAGTAAGGCTGGCATGAAGACCAAATTGTGAATGTCAGGAACTAATCATGGGATATTTTGGATTTTCCCAGAATGGCTGCAAGATATAAAGAGATGGCTAAGCCTGTTCCTATTTAAAAGAAATGAGTAATACATGAGCATTGTAAAACATTCAAACAATACAGATGCGTATAAAATAAAAAGTGAGAGCCCTCCCTTCAAGTCGCTCTTACCAGAAGTAACAACTGCATATCATCAGAAATTGGGACATCTATATCTTTTATAACGTCTTCAGGCTTAGATTTTTAACGGAACCATATTTTATTTTTGTGAAACATGTAACTAGGGCTCCCGTCAAGTTTATTTTTCTGTAATCTGGCTTCCAAGGTAGTTTCTGGAGATATTTTACCGAGCGAAGGGAAACAACCATTTAGGAACGTCCGCATGCCTTTTTGGCGCCCACACGTGCTCGGCACTTTATATGCAGTGTGTGATTTTACCCCTGCGCGAGTTTTAAACTCAATTTATAAGTAAAGAAACTGGGTGTCACCTAAGAAAAGCATCCTGTGAAGCCGACTTGCAAGAGACCCGACAGGCCAAGAGGCGAGCGTTAAGAATCCAGACGCCCAAAGCCTCGCCCACTTTCCAACCTCTCGCGACAATTGTGCGTCATCCGAAAGCGCCGGTGGCCCGGGCGGTCGCGCGGCCTGTGTCGCACGATATCTTCGCTCGGCGGTGCTGTCTCACCGGTGAGGCCGAGAAGCCGGCGAGTCCCACACTGTCGTCTCGGCCTCCCGCCACCATGGAGTACCTCATCGGCATCCAGGGCCCCGATTATGTCCTTGTCGCCTCCGACCAGGTGGCCGCTAGCAGTATTGTCCAGATGAAGGACGGTGAGAGGAAGCAGGGGAGGCCGGGCCGGGCCTGGGTGTAAGGGCAGTCGGAGGGAGTTCGGGATGGGGGTGGGGGGAAGTTGGGGGAGCACCAGGGAGGTCTAGGAGGTGGAACCCCGCGTGTCCTGCTCTGCCCTTGCATATTTTTTGGAACGAGGAGACTAGCTTAGGGCCTTGGCATTCGCTCCTCCTAGGTCTCCGAGGTCAATGCCCTGCTCTGGCCTTCGCTAAATGCTTACTGGGCGCAAGTTGCCTGCGGGAATTCAGTTTTTAAGCGTTTAAGCGCCTGTCGGGCACCAAGCTCCCTAGATCCCCGAATCTTTGATTAAGTTTTTCTGTTGTCGCTACTAAGGAGGTAAGTTTGCTGGCGGTGTAAGATGGGATCCTGGGGAGACTGAGACTGTGGAACTAGAAACTTGGCATTTCCCTTCCGCTGCCTGTATCTTCCCCCTTCTGAGCTCTTATCCTCCTTTTTCAGTTTTCCGGGACACTGGCTGCCAAGTTTTTCTTGTATTTAAGTAGTTAGTGGAGTTCGCAGATTGGAGTCTTATGACTTACTTGCTTTGTGACTTTGTACAAGTTATTTCACAGTGGCCAGAGGTGCTCATTTATTAAGTCAGGTTACTAGTACCAACCTCGCAAGCTTGTTGGGAGTGTGGAGTGAAAAAGTTTGGTGTGAATGCTTAGTGCAGTGACAAATAGTCAGTAGTAATAATACTAAGGACTTAAGTAGATGCTGTTTTCAGTGATTTACATTATTTCATTTAACCTTTTAAGATCACTATCATATCGCCATTTCACAGATGTTAGTTCTGAGGCCTAGGGTTAAGAAACTTGCCTAAGACCACAGGAGGCAGAACCCAGGTTCAAACTTTCGCAGTTTAACTCAGATCTTTTGCCCATAACTGCTATACTGTACTGTCTCCCCATAGTCAGTACTTAATAATTTTTTAAAGATTTTGCTTGTTGATCTGTGGAATTGAAGAGTGCGTTTTAATAATTGGTCATAGACATGCTACTGTTGAAAAAGTATTTATCTTTGGCTCAGATGGCTTCATGTTTATTTGACAAATAGGTTTTGACACCTGTGTTGCCTATTACAGTGCTAGGTTCTGAAGGGATGCAAGAAGAATAAGATGTGGCCTGTATTTTAAAGGAAGTTACAATTTAATAACGGACTCGGATATGTGTACAAATAATTATAGTACAAGCTTGAAAATTATGCTACATATGAAAAAAAAACTCAGGTAATGGAGAGGAAGAAGAGATTTTTTCTGGTTGTAGAGATTAGGGAAAGCTTTGAGAAGGCAGGTTATAGTTCATCTTTGGTTTTAGGAAAGGAAAATTATTAAATCTGGGATTTTTCTGAAGTATGTGTCCATCACTGCTTTTATAAATGACAAGCATCTGATTGTTAGGCTGTCATTACTTGGGGAGATAGAAAGAACACTGAGGGACTTTGCTTGAGTTCTGTTCTTTCCTTCTTTTTTTTTTTTTTTTTTAAGATTTTATTTCTTTCTTTGAGATAGAGCAAGTGAGTGCAGGAGCAGGGAAGCAGAGGGAGAGGGAGAAGCAGGCTACCCGCTGAGCAGGGAGCCTGAAAAGGGGCTGGCTCCCAGGACCCTGGGATCATGACCTGAGCTGAAGGCAGACACAACCATCTGAGCCACCCAGGTGCCCCTAGAAGTTTTATTTGTAAATCATTCTTCCCAAAGGAGTCAGTTTGTTTTGAGGGAAATCTGTCCATTATTTTGAATACTAAGACCTTTGATATACAAGTGATTTTAGCATGAAGTAGTGTCTGGGTAGAACAGTAACCAAGTCAGTACCTTTACAGGTACTCTATATAGTCCACACAGGGCTATGAGATATTAAGAAAATAAGGAAATAAGTACTACAAGATGATTTTGTATGATAAAAGAAGTATCACTAGTATTAGTTTTTAAATTAATGATTTCAGGAGTAAGGCCTAAGGATATTCAGAGAAAAGACCAGATCACTGTGGTATGGAAGAAAGATGAATTTGAGTTAGTTCTTGAAAAATAGGTTGGAAATAATTGCACTGAACTCTAATTTTCCTTGTAGTCTTTTGTGGTATAAAATGTTTTATGATAGGAGCTTTGGAATTCTATGAGGACTTTTTCCTACCTTTCATTTCATGAAGGAACTTATGTAGGGTAAGCAAGAATGCTGAAAATCAATAACCTTTTGGGATTTATTTTCTCCAAGTATAAAGTAAGAATGATAATTCCAATCTTTTTTTTTTTTTGGTTTGTCACTTTGTAAGATATTTTGATATAGAGAAGATATTTCGCAGAGATTGCTTGCTTATGAAAGTGCCCCACATCTTCGGTTTGATTGTATGCTACAATTCATGTCTCTTGTCTCCTGGTCTGTATAGAATTGCTTTTAAATTTCTCAGAGCAAGGTGCCTGGGTGGCTCACTCAGTTAAACATCTTCCTTCAGCTCAGGTCATGATCCTGGGGTCCTGGGATGGAGTCCCACGTCAGGCTCCCTGTTCAGCAGGGAGTCTGCTTCTCTCGCCCTCTGCCCCTCTCCCTGCTTGTACTCTCTCTCTCTTGCTCTCAACTAAATAGAAATAAAGTCTTAAAAAAAAAAATAAATTACTCAGCGCACTTAAACCCACACAGAATGCTTTTTTTTCTGAATTTATACAGCATGTGTAATCTGATCTACATTGACTAATACTGAATATGATGATATTATTGTTCATGTATAGTTTTCCCTATGTATGAGGTAGGGTAAGTGATAGTATAACCATTTTATACAGTTGGAAACTAGGGCCCAAGTTCAGAGTGCTGAGCCCAGATTATAATGAAGGTCTGTTGGGGCATCTGGCTGGATCAGTCAGTGGAGCATGCAGCTCTTGATCTTGGGGTTGTGAGTTCAAGCCTCACCTTGGTTGCAGAGCCTACTTTAAAAAAATAAAAATAACCAAGGTCTGTTGGGGTGGAGTATAGCTGGCCTTTCACAGTATCGTATACTGATGTTCAATTTGTTGTCTGTTTGTTTCATCTATGTGGATATTTTAAGTTCTTTGTCAAGGATCAGAAATTCCCTAGTGCTGTGCAGGCTGTTTCCTCAGAGAGCAATTAGCATTTATAACATCTCCCTTGTACTACTCACTGGACACATGATAAATGTTTTAAAAAAAACATTTTTGGCCTTGTATTAAATTCATTTCAAAATTGAACAGTTTACTGCCTAGAATTTTAGCATTTTTTCTTAATGTGACATTAATTCTTTGTAAACAACTTTTTTCTTTCTAAAATAAAAACAGCTATTTTGGGGGCACCTGGGTGGCTCAGTTGGTTACTTGTCTGCCTTTGGCTCAGGTTGTGATCTCAGAGTCTTGGGATAAAGCTCCGACTTGGGCTCTCTGCTAAGCGGGGAGTTTGCTTCTCCCTTTTACTCTCCCATCTGTGCTTTCCCTCTTTCTCTTTCTCTCTCTCTCTCAAATAAATAGATAAATAAATAAATAAATAAAATCTTTTAAAAAACAAAGAAGACCCAGCTTTTTTTCTCATTATGAAAATAATGCAAGCTTATTAAGTAATGCGTTCTTACAAAAATGATACAGGTTTAGTATAAGCAAAATACAAAAAGAAATGAAAGAAATGAAAATTTTTTTTTTTTTTGGTTTGTCACTTCGTAAGATATTTTGATATAGAGAAGATATTTCGCAGAGATTGCTTGCTTATGAAAGTGCCCCACATCTTCGGTTTGATTGTATGCTACAATTCATGTCTCTTGTCTCCTGGTCTGTATAGAATTGCAGATTCTATACAGAATCTGCATAGATTCTGTATAGAAATGAAAATTGCCCATACTCTTGCCACTGGCAAGAACTTAGATGCCAGTGGCATCTAATACTTTTCTGGTCCTTTTTCTTTGCATAGATAATATATCCATAAGTGAATTTTTATTTTTTTCTTTTTTAAAGATTTTATTTATTTTTTGTGACCGGGGAAGGGGTGGTGGGCGGGGGGCAGAAGGAGAAGCAGACTCCCTGCTGAGCGTGGAGCCGATGCAGGACTCTGTCCTAGGACCCTGGATCAAGACCTGAACCGAAAGCAGCCGCTTATCTGACTATGCCATGCAGGCGCCCTGAATTTTTTTCTTTTATGACCAAGTTTGCAAACTAACAGTCTAAATCTGTAGCCTACAACAAATAAAAGTGTGTTTGTTCAGGAATTTCAAGGCAGTTTGATACTCTCTGCAGGTACAATTTGTGTGGTTTTTTCCCCCAAGTCTAAGAAGCCATATTGTGGTTCTACAACTCTCAAACATTTGTAGAATATTTGACTGTAGCATTTTGTTCTTTAAATCCTATTAAGGGATTTTGACATTTCAGAAGCTTTCATACAGGAAACATGTCTCCCAGGGAAGATTATTCAGCACTATTTGAAAAATGAAAAGTGAAAGTGAGAGTGAGATAGGGAGATTTAGGCTTTTTCTGAAGCTGCAGACTGAATTTGGAGTTTTCTTCCTTAGGCACTAATTGCTATCTGAATATTTATTTATCTATGTAATCTGAATGAGTCTGGTTCAACTAGATAAGATTAGACTATTGGGATTTTTGAGGTGTTTTTAAATAGCATAGTGTTAAAATATTCGTTAGAATTTTTGCTCTGGCAGTCATTTTAATTTTCTCTTTGCTTTGGAAATGGTGTTGATTTACTTTTTAAGGTGATTTATATTCTCAGTTGATTTTTTCGTTCTTTCTCGAGATGACTCCTTAATTTTCATTGTAGCACTCGTCCTTCATATATGCTTTTGTGTGTGTATAAATAAAATAACTAGCATTTGTATTTGTAGAGACATTTCAGGGCTTTGAAATCATGAACCTAAAGATAATGGCCATTGGCTTGATTCCTTCAGTCTATGAAAGTTCAGTTTTTACATTTCAGGGGTCTTCAGATGTATAACTGTATTTTCAGTTTTCAGCTTTCAAATATATTCTCCGACTGAGATTGACCTTAATAAAATACGCCAATAGGTTTAAAATGGAGAGTGAAAGAGAATAATTAATACAGTTGTCCATTAAAGTCTTCTAAAAACAGTGATTAGTAAAATTATTCAATATAGTGATTGATAAACCTGTTTGTGGTTGCCTATATAATAGCGGTAAATTTCTGATGAGGTAATTTTTAACATTATTCTTTTTCTTTGAGCAGATCATGACAAGATGTTTAAGATGAGTGAAAAAATCTTACTCCTATGTGTTGGAGAGGCTGGAGACACTGTACAGTTTGCAGAATATATTCAGAAAAATGTGCAACTTTATAAGATGCGAAATGGTGGGTAATATACTTGGAACGTAACTATGGTTGATTTGTCTTTAAATTTGAACTAAAAAAGTATACTCTCTACTGGCAATTCCACACGTGAGCAGACCAATGTGGTCATATTTTTACTTGAATCTTCCTACTTTTAAAACATTAGCTAGACTCTCATGATCCTGAAGATTTTCAGCAAAAATCCCAGAGCCGAGAGAAGAACCATCATAACACTGATACTTGAGGTCCACCTTGGAGATGAACATGTAGTATCAGACTTTTTAAGTGTTAGATATTTCAGAGGACGTTATTTGAGCTGAATTATATCTGAACCTCAGAACTAAAAGACCTCAGTTAAACTTGGTTTTACTATTTTTTTTTTAATGGGACAAGTCAGCCTCTTTGAGTCTTTATTTTCCTCACATCTAAAATGGGATAATAATAATATTAATGGATAATATGTAAAATGTTTGTAAACTTAATGCTCTGTGTAATTGTAGGGGAGATTTACTGTCACAGAAGAGTTCTGCCTTGCCTTTCTGGTAGATTCTTGTCTAGGAAGATAATTAGGATTTCTGTGAGTTCTCTCTGGGGCTAATGAGCTCTAGTCCTTATTAGAGGATTCCTCACTAGGATTTCCTCATTAGAGAAAGCCTCACTAACAAATACTACTAGCCACTAGCTTTATGATCCCCGAAAGTTTATAGTGACACCCTGGCAGAAAGGACATTACTTCAGTTACTTACCTCACAGTTTAATACACTTATACACAGCACTGATGCAATGTGGGACTGTGAAAGAACTTAATTTGAATCTAATTGTATAAAATGGCTAGCTATGACCCATTTATATAAGTTTTAGGCAGCAAATTTAGCATCATGCATTTAGTTCCATGAATACTTTTGAGGGCCTCCTCTATCTTAAGCACTCTGGCTAGTACCACAGGGAATTCAAAGATGAAAAAGGAACCTAAAGGACGTGGCACTCAGGCTTAAGCAAGTTGAGAATATTTCAAGAGTTATTTTTTTTTTTAGTGGTTCTCTGCCTCATGCCTACATGGCAGGTGAGGGATGCCAGTAATGTTTCTCAAGTACATTTCTCAAGTAGCTACAGCAATATTTCACTGTCCTGTCCTGGGAGAGGGAGGGAGAGTAAACAAGAATTGAGAGGGTTGCTTGTTGCATGGGTGTTAGGGTTTAAAGTCAGTGCACAAAATAAAAATTATGTGTGTTTAAAATGACCTTTAAAATCTTTTATATTGGGGCGCCTGGATGGCTCAGTCGTTAAGCGTCTGCCTTTGGCTCAGGTCATGATCCCCGGGTCCTGGGATTGAGCCCCGCATCAGGCTCCCTGCTCGGCGGAAGGCCTGCTGCTCCCTCTCCTACTCCCCCTACTTGTGTTCCCTCTCTCCTGTGTCTCTCTCTGTCAAATAAATAAATAAAATCTTAAAAAAAAAATAAAAACAAAAATAAAATAAATTCTTTTACATTACCTGTGAAGTGTAGTTTTGTGTATGTAACCCTACACAGTAATTTTATGCATATTAAAGGTCAAGAACTGAGCTAAAATAAAGGAAAGGAGGAAAAAATCTATATGTAAATAGGCACCAGACCTTTCTGCCTTGAAGATAACTCTCAAATCCTTAGTGGTGTTTAGGGGATTAGGTGGAGAATTGAAAAGTATTCCTGCTTGTTCACAGTTGCTTGCATTATAATTTAATATGCACTAAGAGACTGGTTGTGAGGGTGAAGTTTAATAAACTGCGAAAGCATCTGGCACAGACCCGGAACCATAGCTGCTGTTCAATAAGTAATTGTTAGAGTTTTAATCTAAATCTTACCTGCTGTAACTCTGATGTTTGATAATAACCACATGCTGTCTGTCTTTCCAAAGTTGCATTTTATGCATGGGTCTGCTCAGTTGCAGGTCATTTTTGGCTTTTGGCTTTAGTCCCATTTTACGGGGGGGGGGGGGGGGGGGTTTAAGTGCCAGAGTGAGTGTATTATTAAACACACACCTGATGGCATTCCTCTGGCATTCCTCTAGCTTTGTTGTCATTACAGCTTTTTTTTTAGAAGTTTTTATGCTTGAGATATTCTGTTTTTTAAAATGTTGTAGATAGTGATGGAAACATTTTTTTTCTGTTGCTTGTACTTTTGAAAATCATATTTAATAAAGTATTTATTTTTTAAAAGAAAACCTTATAAAGTATGACCCATCCTAACTTCTAGCCTCTCTTTTCCCAATATTCTTTTTAAATAAACTTTAAAAATCAGCATCTCAAAACCTCTTTCTTTCCCCCCCAATACCTATGTATTTGTACTCCCTTCCTTCTATGGAGGAAACCAGTCTGTTGATGAATGAACAGCATAAACAAGGTGTGGTTCTGTGTTGTGGCCAGGAGTTAACTGTCGGTGCTGACCAGCTATTTTACAACTGTTCAATGGGGAAAGGGACAAGAAATAGGATTGTACTCCTCATTCTGTCTACTTTATGTACTCTGGGTGTACAGAGTGGAAGGATGTAAAAACAGGAGTAGTGGAATGGTTTGGGGTGCTGTTATTCTTTCTGCTTCACTTTAAGTATGGCTGTTTATCTCTTGTACCAGGTTATGAATTGTCTCCCACAGCAGCAGCTAATTTCACACGCCGAAACCTGGCTGATTGTCTTCGGAGTCGGGTAAGCAGTATATCAAGCAGCCTTACATGAGAGCAGAAAAATCTTCTGTGCTTCTTCTACATTCTTATTATACATGGGTAGCACTTTTGCCCTTTTTTGGACTTCCTAAGCCCTTCTCCTTGGTACTTGTTCATTCTTCAGTCTCTTTGGACTTGTTTTCTTTTTCTGTATAGTTGCTAATTAAAGCCCGAAGGGCAAATATACATACACATCCGAGAATTCGGATGGGGCACACCAATGTGAGGGCCTATGAAAGCCTTTAAAAATTTTTCAAAGTGTTTTCATAGCAAACTATGTTCCTTAATTCCAGTGGCTTAAGGTTCTTATGTGGTAGTGGAGGCAAAACTTTGAAAATAACAATGCAAGTTTCATCTTTTTTTTCTTTTAAGATTTTACTTATTTATTTGAGAGAGAGAGAGAGATCACAAGCAGGGGGCAGGTGGGTAGAGGGAAAAGCAGACTCCTTGCTGAGCAGGGAGCCCAATTTGAGACTTGATCCCACGATCCCGGGATCATGACCTGAGCCAAAGGCAGACGCTTAACTGACTGAGCCACCCAGATGCCCACAAATTTCATTTTAAGATTATGTGTCTTTCTATGATTATTCTTGCCAAAGCATACAGAGTTACTCATCTTCACTTACTTAGGCCTTTTGCTGTCTTAGAGCTGTTTTTGTTCCATGGACAGCATGTTAAAAAATGGCAACATTAAGTTAAGGATGGAATGTATTAAAGATTGTGTAGGATGTGCCAAGAAAGTTCATATGATTACTAAAGGTGGTGTATTATTTCCTTCCCATAGGAACTAAGTAAATGGAGCCTTATCATGTGACCTTGCCCCCTGTGCCTGTTTACTCATCTATGAAATCGAGATAACTTCCTAACCCCACAGGAGTGCTAGGAAAATGAATGCTTGTAAATCATAATATTTAACATTCATATGACTTTTGCCCAAAGCATTTTGCTTAATAATTTAATCTACTCACTATTCCACTGAGATATATAGTAGTTAATTCTCTATCACCGATACAGAATGAAAGGCATAAAGTGGGAAAAGGACTAGCTCCAGGTCACACAGCAGGTCAGACAAAGCTACACTAATGGTGCCATAATTACTGCCTTGCGTCAGCTCCTTGGTTTTTCAGTAGTGTTTCTAGAACACCAGTGCTATTCATATTTTTATTATGGTTTTAGTTTCATCTGCACTTGCTTAAGCTGAATTATGACAGAAATCTAAACAAGTACAGGCGGTTTTTTTAAGTTACTTCAGAATGTCTCAATAAATAGAAACTCGTTTTCTCAGTGCTACCTTTGACCCAGGGGCTTGTGCAATGTAAGGATCATGAGGTTTGAAGGGAAGCTAGAGATATTTTGGTGAGAAGGAGGAGACAGATTTACCTACATTATTTTGATCTGGGTAAAAGGTCAGTGGCCTTTTCTAGTTCACTGCTCTGTGAGAGGAAAATGGGTCAGATATGACCTTTCCTGCCACTCAGATATTCCTGTGGTATTTGGTAAAGAGTATGCTGTGGCTTGCTGTATAAAATATTCCTTTGACTTGTCAGGCAGAACTGGAATAAGAATTCCAGCTTTGGACACAATAAAGACTTTGTCATAAATACAGCAGACATGAAGTAAATTAAGCTCCTTTTAGAATTGAGATAAGAGTGGCAGTGTGCTTCATGTAAATGCAGTGGATCTGGTTAATCTCCTAGCAGAAATGTTTGATGTTCTAACAAATAAATATCCCTTGTAGACAGTGACATAGGGCTTTAGTAAATATTGGCTACGTCTGCCTATGGTTCTGAGCCCAACCTCTGCTCCCCCACCCTTCTCTCAACTTAGATTGTTAGCTCTAAAATATGAGTTGATATTTTAGTCATTTTATTCTGGGGAGAAAGGTGATGATATTTTTTCAGTCTTTCTAATATGTGTGAAGTCACTAGATTTGGTACATTTATACAGTCACACCAGTTGGCACATTAGACTTATTTCGGGTCATCCAGTTCCCATGTATAACTTTGTGTCTATAGCTCAAATTGTCTGATATCTAATTTGGGGTGGGTGTGTGTGTGTGTTTGGGGGTGGTGGTTGGTTGGGAGGACATTTATTTATTTTTATTTTTATTTTTTTAAAAGATTTTATTTGTTTATTTGACAGAGAGAGACACAGTGAGAGAGGGAACATAAGCAGGGGGAGTGGGAGAGGGAGAAGCAGGCTTCCCGCCGAGCAGGGAACCTGATGTGGGGCTCGATCCCAGGACCCTGGGATCAGGACCTGGGCTGAAGGCAGACGCTTAACGACTGAGCCACCCAGGTGCCCCAGGAGGACATTTATTTATTGCAGAGTATATAATGAATTTTTTGTAAATTATTTCTTTAAGATGCAAGCACGTTTAGCACTGTGGTTAAGCATTGTCTCTGGAATTAGACTGCCTGAGGTTGGGTTTTTTTTAAGATTTTATTTATTTGAGAGAGAGAAAGAGCAGGGGGACGGGCAGAGGGGGAGGGAGAAGAACAAGCAGATTCCTTGGTGAGCACGGAGTGGATGCGGGGCTCAATCTCATGACCCCGAGATCATGACTTGAGCCGAAGTCAGGAGTCAGATGCTTAACCAAGAGTTAAATGCTTAACTGAGCCACCCACGTGCCCCCTAGACCGCCTGAGTTTAAATCTTTTTCTCACCAACTTACTGGCTGTGTGTCCTTGGACGGATTCTCAGCTTAATTTCTCTATTTATAAGATAGTAACACCTACTTTACAAAATTATTGTAAGTTAAATGAAGCAGTCATGCAAAGCTGTTAGCACAGTGTGTGGCACATATGACTAATCGGTCACTTGTTTCTGTGCTGCCATTGCTGCTTGGTTGAAGAGGCAATTTAATAGGTATAAGCTGGTTTTTTATGGAAGATTCTTTGTTGTGCTAGTTTAGTTGAACTTCTTTGCTGGTAAAGAGGATATAAAAAAGTATCGATATGGATAAGGAAGATTGAAGTAAAGCAACATTGATCATTTATTATGTGCAAGGCTTTGTTCTAGATCAACACAGTCCAGTATGGTAACTAGTCACAAATGGCAATTAAAATTTAAAATAATTAAAATAAATAGAATTTAAAATTTGGTTCCTAGGTGAAAGTCTCTTGGACTTTGAATGAAAAATAAACTTTTGTTTCTATAAAAACATTTGGTTCCTCAGTCACATTAGCCGCTCTCCAAGTACTCAATAGCCCCATGTGGCTAATAGCTACCATATTGGACATTGCACAACATTTTCATCATCGTAGGACGTTCTCTTGAACAGTGCTGTTCTAGATAGTTATATATGTTACCTTATTTAATGCTTACTATGACACCATAAGATGAATGTTATCCCCATTTTACTTACAAGCCTACTTTAGACTGGTTATGAATAAAGAGGTTAAGTATTTCTGTTGTGCGCCTGAGTATACCAAAGACACGTGTATAGCCTGTAAAAGTCTAAGGTAAAATTGTGAATTCCAGTACCATACTCTTTCATACTGTCTCCTTAATTAGTAACTGGACTAATGTACAAGTATGTTTGTGCGTTTGGGGAAGTATAAAATTTCCAGTTCTGTTAAGGTGTCAAGATCTCACATAAGGGGGCACCTGGGTGGCTCAGTCTGTTGAGTGTCTGACTCTTGATTTTGGCTCAGGTTGTGATGTTGGGGTCATGAGGGCCATGGAGTCTGCTTGGGGTTCCCTCGCTTCTCTCCCTTTGCCCCTCCCCCAGCTCCAGTGCATGCATGCACATGCATTCTCTCTCTCTCAAGTAATAAAATCTTAAAAAAGATCTCCATGTAGGTCTATATAGATAAGATATAAATATGTGCCCATTGTAGGCATTCAGTACATATTTGCTGAATAGCAGCGCCTGGATGGCTTATTCAGTTAAGCGTCTGCCTTTGGCTCAGATCCTGATACCAAGATCCTGGGACTGAGCCCTGCATCGGGCTCCCTGCTCAGCAGGGAGCCTCCTTCTCACTCTTTCTCTGCAGCTCCCACTGCTTTTGCTCTCCTCTCACTCTCTCTCTCAGATAAATAAATACAATCTTAAAAATATGTATGTATTTGCCGAATAAATGTCATCCAGTTGGTCCACAGATACGACTGAAAATGTTATTGTACATTTATATATTGGAAGGGAATTTTATTAAAATATTTTTAAGATTTTATTTATTTATCAGAGTGAGAGAGAGCGCACAAGTCTGGGGGAGGGGCAGAGGGAAAGGGAGATGCAGATTCCCCACTGAGCAGGGAGCCTGATGCAGGGCTCAACCCCGGGACCCCGGGATCATGGCCTGAGCCAAAGTCAGATGCTTAACTGATTGAGCCACCCAGGCACCCCTTATTAAAATATTTTTAATGAATGGATGTTACTTCACCATGTACTATGAAATTAAAGATGAAATCAGCAGGAAGAGATGGAAAAAAACACACGGAATGGGAGAAGAAATCAAAGGCTTCATTCTAGTTTTTATTTAAATGCATATGTACATTTAAGTTGGGCTCCCCCTCATTATACCCCAGGGAGCAGGAAAAGGGCTTATTAGGCTTTTTGCTATGGGTTTGACTCCCCAGTTTTTGGTTATTTATGAGGCTTCTTTGAGCATGGGTTTTGGAGTCACATAAATCAGAGTTCTAATCTGTTCTCATATATACTTGTTTCTGTGATCTTCACTAAGTCACTTATGTTTGCTGAGCCTCACTTTCTTCATCTGTTATGAAGGAAGGAGTGATCAAATGTGGCAAATTACAAGAACTGAGAATTAACTATTGGTTTAATAAAATACATTTTGAATGAGTGAATGATACCTCCCTGAAAATAGTAAGTATTTAATAATGACTTCATCATTAAGAACACGCTATTTGGATTTTTAATAGGATTATTTTGAAAATTTTGTAATGGCTTATAGGCATAGTTTGTACGATGCTTATTTAGATTCTCCTTATGGTTTGATTAATGGGCTATAGAAGAGAGAATGATAAGTAATGGGACTGTTTCTTGCTTGAAATGAATTAGGTGGCATATTTGGTATAGTATTTGAATGCCCTAAAATTATCTGTTATTATCCACCCAGATCTCCATTTTGCATATGTGGAGACCAAGGTTTGAGCCACCCAAATTTAATATCTTTAGGGAATGTGGCATGGCAAGGATTAGAGTAGAATGTTGCCCTCCATGGTGTGTAATCTTCAGGGCTTTACTACTGCTACTCACTGGCCAAAGTGTTCTCATAGAACCTTTTCTGCCAAGTACTTGATGAGCCTTTGGTAATTTATCTTTTTATAGGGCTATACTTGCTATTGCTTAACACCTAAAAAATGGAAATAACGAGTTGGAAAAATATCAGCCAGCCTGGTGTGGTGGTTTTCTTTCTTTCTTTCTTTTTTATTTTTTTTAAAGATTTTATTTACTGGGGCGCCTGGGTGGCTCAGTCGTTAAGCATCTGCCTTCGGCTCAGGTCATGATCCCAGGGTCCTGGGATTGAGCCCTGCATCGGGCTCCCTGCTCAGCGGGGAGACTGCTTCTCCCTCTCCCATTCCCCCTGCTTGTGTTCCCTCTCTTGCTATCTCTCTCTGTCAAATAAATAAATAAA
>CM052900.1:142403348-142598587 GCA_028534135.1 Potos flavus
ATTCCAGGACCCTGAGACCATGACCTGAGCCAAAGGCAGAGGCTTAACCCACTGAGCCACCCAGGCGCGCCGGTGTGGTGGTTTTCAAACTCTATTCCATGAATCTGCCTCGGGAAAATCACCAAGGAAGACCAGTGTGGTGAAACTTTAGCTCTGCTTCTATCCTATTTTATGTATTGGGGTTTCCTGTAAGATTTTATTTGAAAAAAGCAGCTTCACGGTCCCCTTCCTGCCAAAGTTTGGAAACCAGTGGTGTAATTGAAAGAGCCCTGCTTCAGGAAGTTTAGCACTAGCTCTCTAAGGTAGTGGGAAAAACCTTGGGCGAAAGAGAATTTGTTTGGATAATTTTTATGGTTTCTTCTAGCCCCCAAATAGTGTAAGTTAAAGATCTGATGTCAAGACCATAACCAGACTTGAATTTATTTTTTTCAAGGAAAGGTAAAGAATGTGTTGGAAAGAATTTCAGGTATTAGTCATTTTTGGAAGTGACCATGACTTATCCCAACACTCTGGCCTGACTTTTTGAGTGTATTTTGTCTGGCTTATAGTAGGCGTGGCTATGTGGTCTTGTCCTAGAAGAATCCTGGTTGCTTTGAGCCTCTAATCTGACCACTAGAGTTACTGTCCTCTTGGCTGGCACAAAGATATCATCTGTTTATTGTTATCAGTGAGGTCATGTGACGTGGTGAGCAGATGGCCCTGGTGAAACCTTGACGTTGCAGGTCTTGTCCTCTAAACACGACCAACCATTTGTTACATATGATTAAAATATCACTAACAAGAGTAATTTCACATGCTTTTTGGCGAATGTGGTTAGCAGGATGTGACATGACACAGCACTACCTTCTTCCTCCATGTGCCATCTCCCTTGAGGCCTTGTCTCCCCTGCTCACCCCTGTCTCACCCATGCCCAGGCTTGCCTTCCAGCTCACCTGCTCCAGATGGGCGGCACAGTGGGAGGACATTGGCAAAGGCAGATGTGTTTATTTTCCGGAGACAAAATGTTTTGCTGCCACAGATGGCAGTGCCTTCGAGCAAATGGCAGCCTTTGACACCACTGCCACACAGCCTGGGCATCTTAACAGACAGAGCTGGCTTACTTTTGGTGATGGGGAAATTGAAAAAAAAAAAAAGAAGATGTTCATCATGAAACTCACGGAATTTCAGTGCAAGCAGCAGCTCTTTTAGATCTGGAGAACAGTTCTTTCCCAGCAGTCCTCAGTCAGCTAGTCAGCTAACTAGATGGGCCAAGGGTTGTATGTTAATTATTTTGTTTCCTAGCCTGAGTAGGACATACAGTAAAAACTGAAAACATATGACTACATTTAGATGGATATTCAGTGGTACTGCAAAACACCTGTGAATCTCAGGTCACATCTCACCAGAGTCTCTCAGGATTGGGGGTGGCTCATGTCTGCCCCATTGGAGATAGCGCTGTTCTATTTTTTTTTTTTTTAAGATTTTAATTTATTTTTAGTGGTCATTTTGATTATCCAACGGCCCAGCCACAGATATGCCTTCAAGTTGAGATGCCTTAATTAATATGACAACACTTTGTGCTTACAGTGTTTTCCTACCAAGAAGAATAAGAATTCTGACAGTGGCCCTTTAACACAGTTTGTTTATACAGTCATTAAGGCTTGACTAAGTCCATTAGGAAGACAAAGACTTGGATATTGAATCATTATACTTACTCATCTTCTAAGAAAAAATGGCTTGAGAAGATCCTTCTTTGAAAGTTACTGGCTTTATCAGGAATCCTTTTTTTTTTTTTTTTTAAAATATGTGCAGTTTTTCCCAGCCTTAGTGCTGATAGAGTTAGGAGTTTGCAGGTGTAAAGTCCTCCTCCCTCCCCCTCCCCATCTCTCTCCAGGGGGTTGTATGTGAGAAGGTGTTGCTTTCTCACTCAGAGAGCATATATGTGCTACCCTGTTGGATGCCTGCTGTGAGCAGAGAGAACCCCTCTTCTGGTTGAATGGAATGAGCTTATTGGGTAGCTGGGATTGTGCAACCCCATAATGCCAACTTTTCACTTAAAGCATCTTTCCTACCCACAGTGGGGTTGAAGGTAATTGGTTTAAATTCATACTGTTTTGAAACTTGTGTCCTGAAAATTATGCTATTTCCTATTAAAGCTTGGAGCAGCAGAGTACTGTGTCTGCTTAGTAAAAACATGCTTTTATTTTGAAAATGTTTACCAGTAGAAGTACAGGTTTACCCCACCTTTTAGGATTGCTTTAAACCTGGCTTGTGTGGGCATTCCCTCAGACATAATCACATATACAAATACACAAATACTCTGACATCTTGATGCCTCTTCCTGTACCCCTCCCCTGACCACCTGCAGTCACTAATGCCTTTATTTTTATTTTTTAAAGATTTTATTTACTTATTTGACAGAGAGAGAGACCACAAGTAGGCAGAGAGGCAGGCAGAGAGAGAGGAAGAAGCAGGCTCCCTGCTGAGCAGAGAGCCCTATGCGGGGCTCCATCCCAGGACCCTGAGATCATGACCTGAGCCGAAGGCAGAGGCTTTAACCCACTGAGCCACCCAGGCGCCCCTATTTTTATTTTTTAGATTTTAATTCCAGTATAGTTAACATACAGTATTATATTAGTTTCAGGTATACAATATGTGATTCAACTTGATGTCTCTTTTTTTTTTTTGGCCTAGCCCAGGATCATACAGGCATATGAATTCAGTGGCTGATCCCAAAAATTCCATGGGGTTTTCCTATACTCTCTCCAAAAACAGTTATCTAAAGCGAAGAACAATGGGAAGGGTTTTTTTGTTTGTTTGTTTTTTAAGATTTTATTTAGTTATTTGAGAGAGAGCGCGCGCAGGAGCAGGGGTAGGGGCAGAAGGAGAAGCAGACTTCCTGCTGAGCAGGGAGCCCCACATGGGGCTAAATCCTAGGACCCCGAGATCATGACCTGAGTCTTGAAGGCAGACGCTTAACTGACTGAGCTACCCAGGCACCTGGGACAGTGGGAAGCTTTTGAAGGGGGAAGGAGTTCACTGTTCTACTTCTTAACCTAGAAAGTAGTTAACGTGTATATTCATTTTATTCATTAACTTGGGTGTGTATATTTTATGCACCTTTTTATGTATATGTTACTTCACAAAAAAAGCCTAAGCAAATAAAAAGAAGGGTAAAAGGACAAGAAAGCATAACACATTTTTTGAGAAGTTGAAGAAAATAAGTTTAGATTTACCATTGCTTTTGAGCGTAGACCATAGAGCCAATAGGATTAATTAGTTTGGAAAGAAAAAAGGCGGGGAGAGGAAATAATGATCTCTGAATCTTTATAATAAACTGAAGTAACAAGCTAAAACTCTGCATTGCCTTTCTGATGCCTCCTAATGTGTGCAGTTTTTTATAGGTGAGAAGTTCCACAGATGCTGATAGTCATTCATTCAGTAAATCTACAGCCTTCATTGTCCTTGGGGCTGGAGAAATAGGTGCAGAGCTCAGTGAGTGCCTTTAGATGGAGAAATTGCACTGCAGAGTGACAAGTGTCACAACGACCATACAGATAGATAGGTACTCTGGGAACAGAACCCAACCTGATCCTTGAAGGACCAGCTGTCATTAAGGCAAAGGTGAAGCAAAAAGGAAAACCAGAAGCACAGACCGATGAGGTGTGTGAGTGTGTGTTAAGTCAGGCACAGGGGTTTTCTAATGATGTTTGGAGTGGGAACAAATAGTTCTCTGAGCCTCCTACTCCTAATTTTTTAGCTATTTTAACCAGTTGGTTACTGTATATAAATTAGGGCTCTATTGATTGAAAAACAAGTATAAATACATATCTCTATATAGTTTTTACTACGTGTCCTCATATATAAAATCCTCAATTTAAATAGTTTGTTAAATATGGCTGAGATTTTTAGGGGAATGGAAGAGATTGAAACTAGGGAGATAGTCCATGTTATGAAGACTTTGATGAAAAAGCTTTATCCTAAAGCAGTGGAGCTCTCCGGAAGCTTGATGATTAGGAGGGAGTTAGCATGATCAGATGAGATTTGGTTAGACCATTGGCTCCGCTTTGGTGAAGTGTTTGGGGGAAGAAAAGAGAAGCAGGGAGACCAATGAGGAGATTCCATGTCATTTGAAGAGATAAGAGTAAATTGTGTTGAACCTAGGCTGCTAATGGGGAGCACTATGTTCTAATAGAAGGGCTCCTGAACACTTTTCTGGTTGCTGTGGACATCCAGAAACATACACAATCGTATACGGTCCTAAATAGTCTTTCCCAACAGACTTATTTATTAACTCAGGAAGGTGAATCAGCTCTGATGTTCAATATCCATAGATATTCATGGGCATGCTTAGCATGTACAACCTAATGTTTGCCTTGCAGTGTACGAAGCATGGCTTCTGCACTTAAAGTTTTGAAAACTGACTTAAAGGTATATGGAATCTTAAATTTTCCCTGGAAACTGCCAGCTCATTAAAAAAAATTCAAGTAGCCTTGTTGCAGACAGTGGTGGTGTTGGTTTTACCATTGCACAATCAGCAATTTTATTTTGATGTTATTTGGGAGAAAGCAGTATTTTTGATTAGCAAGTAAAATTAATGTAGAAAACAAATACCGTGTTAACTAGTTGGTATAATAAGGCATCTGTGCCATGTTGCATTTCAACTCATTAAATTTCTAAACTTCTAATTACGATAAGATTACAACTTTAATGGGAGAAGTGTTCAAACTTGAGGTTACTAAAGGCTTTAGAGAAGTAAAATTCACAGAAATTTTGGAATTATTGAAGGAGAACTTTAAAATCTAATTTTGCTAAAAATTGCAATATGCACAATATTCTATTTTTTTGCTCCTAAAATTCAGATTCAGTTGACATTTATTGGGCACCTATTACTTACTAGGCCTTCTTTCAGAAACTTTAACACAGAATAGCACTCTTTATTCCTCACAGCTGTCAGGCAGGCAATACCATCCCCATATTCAGATGGGGCACTTGCAGCTCCAGGGCCAAATGACTCTCTCAAGTAACAAAAGTAACGTGACCCATTTGATCTTGGGTCTTCATTGCTTTTTTCACAAAAATACATCCCTATCTTCTGGCTTATAGCATTTCAAATCATAGTTTATTCAGGGGCGCCTGGGTGGCTCAGTGGGTTAAAGCCTCTGCCTTCGGCTCAGGTCATGATCTCGGGGTCCGGGGATCGAGCCCCACATCAGGCTCTCTGCTCAGCAGGGAGCCTGCTTCCGCCTCTCTCTCTTCCTGCCTCTCTGCTTACTTGTGATCTCGCTCTCCCTGTCAAATAAATAAATAAAATCTTTAAAAAAAAAATCATAGTTTATTCAAATAATAATTTAAAAGGTGTTTGCTTTTAATTTTTAAAATGCAGGTTGTAATTGCAGTAACATTGCTGAACTTAAGTTCAAGAACTCAGCCATTGTAAGAATTGTTGCCAGTGTGTTAAATAAAACATTTGACGTGAGCTAATCATTATAAAGGAAAGAAGTGAGGACAGTTGTTATATTATGATGATTTCACATCTGCCAGCATCAAACAGGTACACCAAATAGACTTTCAGAGAAGGACCTACGGCAGAGAAAAGAAAAAGGAAAATCTTGGTTAGACAGTCTTATTCAGGGTAATGTTTTTATTTTGTCTTGGGCCTCTAAAAAAATCAAAGGTTTGCTTGTTTCTGTATTTCTCGTTAGTGTGAGAAGCTATAAATATGGGCTGCTTTGTTTTTTAGCGCTACAAAGGTAAATGTATCCCAAACAAGAGAAAAGGCAAATCAGGCGGTCAGTTTAATCTAACCTCGTTGTGAAGCTCAGTATAGTATTCTGATTGGTTTAAACTCCTAGTTTTTTCAGCTAGAGGATTAGGAAGAAACTCTTTCCAACTTCCAACTTCATACCTCCTTTTTTTCCCCTGTAAGTGGAAACAGTGGATAACAGAGCTGGTCCCAGCTTGTGATCATAAAGAAAGTCCAGTTTCTTCTCAGCTCCCCAGAAGGTCTCTCTTAAACTTAGCAGTCAGTGCACGATCTTCACGATCAGCCTCTGCTTCATCTGTCGCCTTCCACTGCTGACCTGCCTCACCCTTGTCACACTGGCTTTCTCCACTTCATGCCCAGCCACTCACACTCGCCAGCCTGCTGTGTGTTCTTTCTCGTCTCTCTGTTTTTGCTGACCCTGTCACTTTACTAGTCATTCATGCCTAAATGTACTTTCGCGTCTCCAAATGGCTGACTTTTAATTGCCATTTAAGACTCAGTTCAGCATTTTCCAGGGAAACTTTCTCTATACGACTCCGCCCCCCCCAAACACACACACGTCACCCTTGATTTCTTTGTGGTCTCATGGCAACCTAGGAATAGCTCTGCCAGTGTCCTGTTGTAATTGTTCACTATCTTTCTTCCACATGTGAGCTGTTCACTATCTTCCACATGTGAACACAGGGATGAGTGTTTGTGGAAATGAAACCTCCTAACTGGCTGGCTCTTCATTCAGGCGCCTAATATGGGCTGTACACTCTTTTCTCTTTCCCGCTGCCTCTGGACAGCTCATGGGATCCAAACTGAGTTTTTTACATTTGGTCTACCATCTTTCCCCTTATTGAGAGCCTTAACTCCTCTTTCTTTCTCGTCTTCTATCTGCTAGTTATTAATTCCTGTCAATTCTACCTTCCAAATAGGTCTCATATTCCATTTCTCCCCTTCCATCCCTACTGCTTCTGCAGTATCCTATGACATGAAAAAGGCCTGGCTCGGCAGGGGAATAGGAATGGTTTTCCCTGGCTCCTCTTTGGTTTACACAGTGAAGTTCATATTCTTTAGGAAGCCAGTGACAGTATCATCCCAGTTCCTCTGCTTCTTCCGGAAATCACCTAATTCACTCGGTATACGTGTTCCCATATTCACCAGCACCTATAGTAAATGCTAAGTAACATCTGTTGACTTTATTTTTTTATTTTTATTTTTTTTTTTAAAGATTTTATTTATTTATTTGAGAGAGAGAGAAAGCATGAGAAGTGGAAGGTCAGAGGGAGAAGCAGACCCCCTGCTGAGCAGGAAGCCCGATGTGGGACTCGATCCTGGGACTCCAGGATCATGACCCGAGCCAAAGGCAGTCGCTTAACCAACTGAGCCAGCCAGGCGCCCCACATCTGTTGACTTTAAAATAAAGGGGCACCTGGCTGGCTTAGTCAGTGGCTTAGTTGGAAGTTGCTGAAATCTCTGAATTTTTTTTTTTTTTTTAAGATTTTATTTATTTATTTGACAGAGAGAGAGAGATCACAAGTAGGCAGAGAGGCAAGCAGAGGGAGAGGGGAAGCAGGCTCCCTGCTGAGCAGAGAGCCCGATGTGGGGCTCGATCCCAGGACCCTGAGATCATGACCTGAGCCGAAGGCAGAGGCTTAACCCACTGAGCCACCCAGGCGCCCCATCTCTGAGATTTTTTTTTTAAGTGTTTGATATAGTGGACATTGCAATTCTAATATAGATACAAAGTCCTTTAATTAAAATTGCAAAATTGACATTGAAATTTTATTATTTTTTTTAAAGATTTTATTTATTTATTTGATAGAGATCACAAGTAGGCAGAGAAGCAGGCAGAGAGAGAGGGGGAAGCAGGCTCCCTGCTGAGCAGAGAGCCCGATGCGGGGCTCGATCCAGGACCCTGAGATCATGACCTGAGCCGAAGGCAGAGGCTTTAACCCACTGAGCCACCCAGTCGCCCCAACATTGAAATTTTAAATTTATTTATTTATTAGAGAGCAAGAGCACAAGTGTGCTGTGAGGGGCAGGGAGTGGGCAGAAGGAGAGAGAAAAAATCTCAAGCAGACTCCCCACTGAGCACGGAGCCTGACACGGGGACCCTGAGAGCATGACTGGAGCTGAAATCAAGAGTCGGACACTCAACCAACTGAGCCATCCAAGTGCCCCGACATTGAAATTTTAAAATTATGCCATCAAACCCATGCAAAGCAGGTGTCTAGTATCTAGTCAATTCTATTGATTATTGGAAACGAGCCCCTGATTCAGAGTTCAGAGCATCAGTATAAGGAAATGATAACTGATCCATTTTGTTTATTAATGAATTTGTAAAATTGGGCATTGGCAAAGCAGTTATGGTATTGGTATCTGCTTATCATCACAGGTGTTTATTAAGTACTAACTACATGTTTTATATAGTTTTAGACCCTTTGGGGGAGTCATGTGGTCAGACATTAAACCTGCCCTTTTAAAACTTAAAATATTATTGGTCATGTAAGATGTGATACATGAAATAGAGAACAATAGATACTGGTATGCAAAATAGTATATCCTGAAATATTTGAGTGTGAAACTGACATTTACATATTGAATCGTATTTTCACACTAATTTCCATTTTGTGGAGGCAGCATGGTTTCCTAGAAAAGCACACAAGACACGGAATCAGAAGCCTAAATTCTGGTCCTGACACTAATTAGCTGCGTGGCCTAGGGCACATCATTGTCCCTTCTTTGAACTTGAGTCCTCACATTTGTAAAAGGGATGTTGGACAGACTGGTCGAGCTTTCTTCTAATTCTGTAAACTGCATTTTTGTGAAATACTCTCAATGCCAAAGGTGAGATTTTAGGAAGCTTTGACAGTCAACTGGGGCGAAAGAAATAGCACACACTGTCCCTTCAAAGCCCAGTCTCTGTTTAGTGCATTTAGAAGTTTGTTTATTAAAACACTGTATCACTAGACAAACTCCTTTGTCCTGTTGGTGGTCCTGCATCTCCTTCCATTACCCCAGGAATGGAAGTATGCTTCACACACTGCTTAATGTTCCAAGGTTCAGCACAGTGCAAAAGCAGCCGCATCTCCAAAGCACCTCACTCCTAGCGACATCGTCCTATTCAATTAGAGGTGGCAAAGGCTGGCCTGGCTCCAAAGGAAGACTGTCAATTCCTCTCTTTTTCTGTGTCCACGCTCGGCAGGATGCTTCCTCACGCCCACCTCTCTCCCCCTTGCTGTGACTTTGGCTTCCGCCAGATGTCACACCACTGCTTGTCACCGCCCAGACTCTCGTCGCTGATTTTGTTGTTTCAGTGTATTTATCACAACTGTTCTCTTTAGCTGTAAAATTTATGGAATTTCACACTCTTCTTAATCACCACAGTGTTTCTTTTTCATGAGAGAGGGAATATACAAGGAGTTGTATGTGTAAGAGTTGGAAGGGGGGAAACGGTCCCCCCAACTTGAGGAAAGTTTGTATGTGTGTACCATCTCACACCCAAATACGCAAAGTGGAACCAAGCTCAGTTCTTCAGGGCACAGGTATTAGGAAGTCCGTTTCAATCCCAGAGAGAAGTGCACAAGAGATGTGCTTATTGGCTAATTTCCTTGGCTCAAATTTTATCCCTTTTTGCAACCAAAAATGGGAGTGATTTTATTGGTTCTTAGTGGGACATCTTGATATTATTTATCTAGTCGGTCTGTTAATAATACAGTCAGATCCTAAAAGTACCAGTCGTGGTGATTATGGTGATAATAACTAATCTGTATTATTACTGTCTAACAGGCATTTGCATTGGACACTTTACATTTACTGTTATTATCCTTGTTGTATAGATGAAGAAATCTTAAAATAGCTAAAAACTTTCCACCTTAAAATAACCTCATGTCATGTATTTGAGGGGGGTGCAGAGATGGAGAGAGTGAATCTTAAGCTGGCTCCTTGCCCAGTGTGGAGCCTGTTGCTAGGCTCGATCTCACAACCTTGAGATCATGACCTGAGCTGAAATCAAAGAGTCAGACACTTAACCATCTGAGCCACCCAGGCGCCTCTCATGGATTTTTTAAAAATATTTTGTTTATTTGAGAAAGAGAGAGAGCACGAGCAGGGGGAGGGACGGAGAGAGAAGAACAAAGGGACTTCCCACTGAGCAGGGAGCCCAACATTGGGCACACTGGGCTCGATACCAGGACCCTGGGATCATGACCTGAAGTGAATGAAATCAAAAGTCTACACTTAGCTGACTGAGCCACCCAGGTGCCCCATCATGTATTTTTTTTAAGGGAGGAAAAGATAGCACATTTGTCATTTGTCTAGCATTGCCCACCCCCACTTGTAAAAAGAGGCAAAATTTTGGTGGTACCTTGTTTTAGAAGCTAAAATTCATTTTGTGTTGCCAGAATGGTTCATTTAAATTTTTTCTTTGTCTATCAATTAGATACCGCTTTAAAACTAAGCATTTTGGTGTTTGCAAGGCTGTTGGGCATAGAGTGTCTTATCTAAATGTTTGGATTCATTTATTGGTCATCTGGATGTTTAGGTTAGTTCAAAATTGTATTTAATATTCAGTCCTTGCCTTTGTTGTGAAGGGTGCCTTGGCATACAAGATACAGTTCCTTGCCTTGGGGACCTCATAACTTTGTTTCATTACCTAGACTTGCTATCTAAATAATTAGAATAATGGTGATAGTCAAAGACTAGATTATATCATGCACAGAACAGGGATTACTTTGTAAAGGATAGAGATTTCCTAGCAAATCTGTCATGATTGATTAGTGTTCCCATTTTGCTGGAATAATTGGCATATTCTCACAGGGAATACTGATCATGGAATAGAATGGAACTGATGAAAAAGCTGGAGGGGCGCCTGGGTGGCTCAGTCAGTTAAGCGGCTGCCTTCAGCTCAGGTCATGATCCCAGGGTCATGGGATCAAGCCCCATGTTGGGCTCCCTGCTTAGCGGAGAGCCTGCTTCTCCCTCTCCCTTTGCCTGCTGCTCTGCCTACTTGTGCTTTCTCTCAATCTCTGTCCAATGAATGAATGAATGAATGAATGAACGAATGAATGAAATCTTACCCAAAAAAAGTAGCTAGAAAGTGAGGCCTGGCACTCAGGTGGACATATCTATATTGGCAGAAACAGCATGAAAGTACTTAATAAATAAATGGTACTTATTCTCCAAGTCTACATGTAAGGTTTGTTTTTGTTTTTGTTTTTTCAGGCTTCCAGAAAATCTCTAGGTCTCCAGGCCTGTGATCAATCTCAAGATAGGTTAGGGTAGGTTACGTGAAGTGGGTATGCTCTAAGTTAAGATGCTTGTGAATGTCTTTGGCAGTGAATACAATCACCACGAGGCCCCTGAAAAGAGTCTGGGAAGGGGAGAGGAGGAAACTGTCATTTACTGCATTTCTCCCATGTGTCAGGCAGTGTGCTAGGCACTTGTTATTAATATCCCTCCATGTCCCTTTATGAAGACATCTATGAGGAATTATGTTTCAGTGCTAGGAGTAGGTGGGCTTCTCCTGAGTGCTTGTTCTGTGTATTTCATGGGCACTGTGAACTTCATAGGTGATTGTGCTTCTCTAGTGATAATTTTAGCATTTATTAAGTCTTTACTATGTCTTAGGCACTATGCTTATTATTTATATGCATTATCTCTTTGAATCTTCACTGTAGCTCTTTTGTGTAGGTACTAGCCCATGTTTTTAATGAGAAAACTAAAATTCAGAGAAGTTAAGTGACTAGCTTTTCTAAGGTCACACATTGGTAAGGGAGTCAGATTTGAACTCACGTCTAACTGTATAGTGTAACCCAGCTATTTTTTCTAAGATACTTATTTATGCTATTATTCTCCCTTTGTTCAATTCTAAATGCCTGACCTGTATCCTCAGTTTTTCTTTACTTAGCAACCCATGTCTGAAGGGAGGTAGAAAGAGAGGGACCTAGGAGTCTAGCAAAAAGCAACAGTGTGTGGACATTCAGAGAGATGCTGGCAGACTATTTAGACTTGAGTGAATTCTTGGAAGTAGGACCTATCACTTTCTGACATTTGTTTAGTGATTTTCCTCATCTTGTGATACTAGGCATTAGCCACATATAAATTAAAATGTGTAATGCTTTCTGATATGATTAGTACTCAATCAGAAAATATTTATCGAGTGTGTACTATATGCTTGTATACCATTGAACAAACCATACATAATCCTGCCTTCATGGAGCTTATAATTGGCATAAATATTTGCATATTTGTATTCAATACAGATTATATTGTATTTGTAGCTTACATACAAGTATTTCCCTAAACATAACACCAGCAGTCATGCATGTGTATGTGGTCAGAATAGCACAAAATCGAAGGGCTTGGGATTTGTCTCATTCCGGAAAAGTGGTAAGGAATCAAGAATATGAGGGACTATAACAGTCAAGAAACCCGTAACTATGGCTTTGTCACTTTGAACACCATGATTCTAAGAGGAGCAGGAGTGACAGTATACAAGACTTTATTTGAAATTTTAAAAAACTAGTGTGAGCCAGAGATCTTCGATGGAGCATTGTCAGAAGAATTTCAGAAACTGCAAGTTGTTACACAGATGTATTGATTTAATTAGTCTAGATAACACCATTTATTTATGCTTGAGCATCTCACACTTGCAAAAGTTGGTAATTCAAAGTCACACAAAATTTGTGAGTTATCTTCTCTACCACGTGTTGTGGCTTCTGAATACCAACTTGGACGAGTGTGTGTATCAGATGCTTCAGCATAAGTAAATGATATTATATAGACCAGTTAAGCAATACAGTTTGCTTTTGAAATTCCGTTGATACAGTTTCATGTAAAATCTTTTGGTGGTGGCTTTTAAAATCACGTGTTTTAAGCACAGTGTAATCTCATAGAATAGGCAAGATCGTCACTGGAGACAGAACATATCTGAGTTCTGTTGCTTAGACTTCTTGAGGTAGCAGAGTGGATCCTTAACTTACCAATACAACTTGATAAAATTGTTCTAGTTGACCATACGGTGGGTATTTTGGCCCGTGAACAAAGAATAGTAGAATTAACCTCTTAGCAAAAAGATGAACTTTTTTGGTGATAGTTAAGAGACTTTATTATGAAATCTCTGGGGGAGGAAAACCAGCTAGAATCCCCATCTCTACCATCTCTGTCTCTCTCCCCCTGCCCCTTGTTCTTCTGTTTTCTCTTTGCTCTTCCAGTTTTAACCATAACAACATGAACGTATTCTATGTCTGCCTGATTTTACAGTACTGTTTTCACACTTAGAAAAAAATTCTATTAGATATATATTTTTATCTCTAGCTAATTTAAACAGTTTTGTCTTTGTTGTTTAAAGTGGTAAGCTCTTGAAAGGAAACTGGGGTATGGCTAATATACTAAGAAACTAAGGTGGCGGGTGCCTGCGTGGCTCAGTGGGTTAAGCCTCTGCCTTCGGCTCAGGTCATGATCTCAGGGTCCTGGGATCAAGCCCCGCATCGGGCTCTCTGCTCAGCAGGGAGCCTGCTTCCCCCTCTCTCTCTGCCAACTCTCTGCCTACTTGTGATCTCTCTTTCTGTCAAATAAGTAAATAAAATTGAAAAAAAAAAAAAAGAAATTAAGGTGGCATCTTTTCTTCCAGAGTTTGGGATGCTCACCTCTATTTTTTCTCACCATACTCCCTGGAAGATAGAAAGGGGAAGGATTAACTAACCCAGTTTTACTTACAAGGAAACAGAAGCCCATAGGGGTTAAGTGTCTTGCCTAAGGTCACACTTACTAAGAACATAGTTGCAGAATGTGGCAGAGAGTTCTGGAGCCTGGCAGAGTGTAGCACACTGCCCACCAGGAAATGTGACAGGTAGGTAATTATTTTCTCAGAAGACTTGACTACTGCTGGTCAGTTCCTACTCCTCTCAGGCTGTCCACCATCTTATCCCCAAGGCAGAAACTTGTTTGTAGTTTAGAGCTACTCTGTAGTCTTTAAGAAATGTTACTAGGACAACTGGCTTGGAGTTCCAAGTAAGTATATAATATTTTCATGTGTTCTTCCAACATGAGTTTCTTCAAGTTTCCAAGGGCCCATGTTAACCATTGTTCAAAGAATGTGAGATGTCCATTTTAAGACCACTAGCTGTTATTACTTTATGCTCTGTAAAAGGGCGTGTAAATATATTCGGTTTCATTTAATGTGCATTTAATTGAATATATAAGTTTAAGGATGGGCACATAATCTTGAGCAAGGCCTGCTCACTACCCACAGAGGCAAATGTAAGACGAAAAACACATTTTGCAGTGAAAAAGGAAACCATGTAAAATGAGAGCCTCATCACTGATGCCTAGGGGCATAGACAGGCTGAATTTAACATGGTAAATGGCCCAGCTGGTGTCAAAAAAAAAATAAGCATCTGTTTGGAGATGAAGAGCAAGGTAGACTTAGTCAAGGTTCTTTGCAGAAACTTGCATGTTTAGGGGCTTGGGTGGCTCAGTTGTTAAGCGCCTGCCTTCTGCTTGGGTCCCAGGGTCCTGGGATCGAGCCCCACATCAGGCTCCCTGCTGGGCAGGAAGCCTGTTTTCCCTCTTCCTCTCCTCCAGCTCATGTTCCTGCTCTCGCTGTCTCTCTCTCTCTCTCTCTGTCAAATAAATAAAATCTTTAAAAAAGGAAAAAAAAGAAACTTGCATGTTTAGATTTGCTGGTAATACAAGAAAGGACACCTGATAATTACTTTATATTTGTCTCATTGATATAAGTTACTTTTTAGTTATCTTAGGAGAGCCTTGTTATATAAGAAAAAATGTTATTCACATTTCACTTAAATCTACAGTTCTTCTAGTATTTACTATATTTCCACAGTTCTAGCGTATTTTTAGACTTCGGTAATTACTGTCTGCACTAAAAGTTTAGTGATTTGACGGGTGCCTGGCTGGTTTAGTTGGGTAGAGCATGCAACTCTTGATCTAGGGGTTGTGAGTTTGAGTCCTACCTTAGGCGTGGAGCTTACTTAAAATTAAAAATAAAAAAAAAGTTTAGTGATTTGACTTCAATTTTTGAGACCTACTATCCTTCTGCACCCCAAGAGTTGTTTCTTTAATACTGGGACATACGGTGTACCACTCGAGATTTTGGTCCATGTGCCCAGACTGAACTTGTTTATTTTGGAAGCTGTGGTTGGGGCTGCTACTTTCTTTAGTCTGTGGCGTGACAGTCTCAGAACTGTGTTTGTTGGTTTCAGCGATTAGGAAAGACAGAAGAGCACCGATGCTTTCTTTGTCTTTGAAATGCTTTTTTTTTTTTTGAAATGCTTTTGTAACAAGTTCTTGTCCATAGGCTTTAAGAAGAAAGCAGTTGTTTTTTTTTAATACCTTAAAGTGCTCCCAATGCTCTTCTGTTCAAAGAAAAGAAGCCAACCTCCCTTTACCTCTTACCACACTCTTGGACCTTTAGATTTTCTGCAATTTTTACTTTCATCATGATTTACTTAGCTGCTGCTGTTTTCTTACTCAACAAGAATTGGAATGTTCCCATCTGTCATGGAAAGAGATGTTAGTGTTACTGCTTTGACCATGTCTTTCTTTTGCAGACCCCGTATCATGTCAACCTCCTCCTGGCTGGCTATGATGAGCATGAGGGTCCAGCGCTCTACTACATGGACTACCTGGCAGCCTTGGCCAAGGCCCCTTTTGCAGCCCATGGCTATGGTGCCTTCCTGACTCTCAGTATCCTGGACCGATACTATACACCAAGTAAGTTCTAGCACGCTAGGTAGGGAGTAGTAGTAGCAGAGTCCCATGCCGCACTGCTTCCTCGTTTTGTCCACTGCCCCTTGGGGTTGGGTTGGTCAGGGCTTGAGTAGAGGATGGATCCTAGGAAGCACATCCAGGTACCTTGTGGAAGCTGCTCTCCCCAGCAGGTCAGTAGGGTTATTGAAGGGCCAATAAAAATCCCTTTTTGCCAGACAAAAAGAGATACCGCATATGTCCAGACCTGGGTTTTGTTTTGTTTTAAGGGGTGTTGGAGTAGTGAGTAAGACTAATTTTTCAGTTTTTTAACTCATTTTGCTCTGCCTAGATGCTTATTAGCATCTCAGCTATAAAGAATGAGCAAATAAACCGAGTGGTTTGTGTGTTTGTTTTGAGCTTGTAAGAGTGAACAGGCCCCCAGCATGACAACTGAGGATTTTTTTGCTTAAATGTTAAAGCTTTTGAAGGCCACAAACCTGGGCCCTTCCCTTGGTTCTTATCATCTGATGGCTGCCCCTCCTGTAAGAAAAAACTGGCTCTCTACTTGTCGATAAACTGTTAGCTTGGCCAAGCTTCCAGCACAGGAATGCTTTTGTGCTAATATCTTCTGACTCCAGTCCCAACCTTGATTTTTGCCACCGTAAGTAACAGGCACTTGGGATTTTTCACTTTTACAGGCTGTAGATGCAGCAGTGATAGCTACTTCTTTCCTTAAATTCCATCCTTCCCTGTCAGTACAGGAAAAATCTGGCTTCTCCACTCTTTTTTTGGTGCTGCCCTCTCACTCAACCTTAGCCATGCCGGAGCTCTAGGCCACATCCTGAAAAGAATTAGCTTGGCCTCCTAGTGACTTTCTTGATTTGGCATCTGTCAGTAATACAGCTGACTTGCCCACCAAAATCACCACTAACCACCCCTGAAGCCGAACTGCATAATATGTCATCCCAGTTTGCCATGCTTCTGGACAGTTCCTTTGGCTCCGATTTTATGAGAGTCTCAGCCCTATCCCATGAATTCTCTTTCCATTGTTAAAGAGAGACCCAGCTGGGAAAGTGAGCCTAAAACTCGGGCCCTGTCCTCCCTTTCCCTGACTTGCAGCTGGCTAGGGCAGATGGAACTGATTTAAGCCCTGGTCTAAAAGGGGGGGTTGGGGTGCGTGTAGGGGTGAGGGGGATGGGCTATAAAAAAGAGGCAAGCCGCTGGACTTCTCTAGAGGCAGGCTCTGGCCATGGGAGGCAGAATTCCGTCATGCTTACCCTTCTCTGTAGCAAATCAATTTGCAATGGCTTGTGGCTGCCAGAGCACTGGGTCTGGGGCACCTTCCACTGCATATGGAATAAGTTTATTGCAAACTAGAAGACTAGGCATTTTTTTTTTTTTTTTTTTTTTTGCCATTTCCGTTTGTGTGGCATACTGACCTGAAAAAGTTTGAAAGGTAAAAGTTGTGGCAGCGGTAGACTTACTGGCAACACCTCGAGTGCGTGGTCTCTGTGTTCTCTTTCAGCTATCTCTCGTGAGAGGGCAGTGGAGCTTCTTAGGAAATGTCTAGAGGAGGTGAGTAGCTCCCACAGGATCCTGAAAGGAATGTTTATCTCTGTTTGCCAATATTGTTCCATTCCTTGGTTGCATTTTTTTCTGATCTTTGCCAGAAGGTGTAATAAATACCCACTAACCAGATGTGAAGTTGCTACCAGGGATAGAGTTTGGTGGGTAACAAGCTTACTTTTTTTCTCTCATGGGTTTCCTCCTCATCAATGTCAATTTTACAATTTAGTTACTTTTTAAGGGGGGAGGGGTGGATGGGTTCATCCAGACTAGTGGTTCTTAGATTTTGGTGTGTATAATCTAGGGAACTGTGGGGGTTTTTTGTTTGGTTGGTTGGTTGGTTGGTTTTGGTTTTGTTTTTAAGCAGATTCATGACTGTCCCACTCCCACCTCCACCGGATTCTGATTGATTTGTCCCGGTGTAGAGCCTGAGTATTTAATTGGCAGTGCCAGGTGATTTTGCTGCAGGTGGTAACTGGGACATACTTTAAGAACTACTACTGCCCTAGGCTTTATACCTGCTCTATTCTTGTGCCACCTGGAGTTGCCATACAGTCTTCTCTCTCATAGTGCACATTAGTCCTGGAGAGAGAGCCTTCCCTGAGAATTCAGGAGGCCATAGAAAGCAACTAGGAAGCTTTAAGCAGAAGAGGCCAGGCACATGGACCCCACCCATTCCAGTACTACTCCTAAGAGTCTTTGGGGTACATATGGAGGATGAGGAGGAAGAGAAAGCAGCTCCCTTAGGCTTTTGAATTCTTCTGCAGTTTTTGTGGCCTAAGGATGAACTTGACTTTGTGGTCTAGTGAGAGAGTAGGAGGGTGGGAGCCAGGTGGGAGCATTGGGCATAATGTCAATTTGCCTCTTATACGATCCTGTCATTTTCAGTCCACAGTGCCCCTTTCTTCCCCTCGTTTGCGAATCCCCTTTCCAAAACAGAAGCTGAGAATAAACTCACATGCTTTCTTTAACCATTCAGCTAAGAAGCCATATTAGACCAGCAGTCCGAAGTGTTACAAGGGGCCACTAGGGAGAAGCCACTGGCATATCAAGTACTTTGAGACTTTATTCACCATGGATTCTAAGGGTGATCATTTTAGAAACCCACATTCCCTTATTGTCACCTTTTCTTGATTTTGCAGCTTGTTTCTGGACATAGGAGCCATCAGCTAGAGGGGTCTCAGGAAATGGAATGGGTTGTTGATGCCTAGTCCTCAGCTGTAAAGGAGATGGGAAATATGGGGGGGGGGGGGCTTAGGCCTGGGGAGGTGGACATCTCTGGGATATGCTCTAAGGGAGCAAGCAGAGAGCTTTATGCTTTCTCTCTGAAGACTAAGTGAGGTACCTGGGAAGGATGGCCACAGAAGCATAGATTTCCTCCAGCTGTGTTCCTCAGTCATCTCTAGCCAGGTTGGTGGGGGCTGTCTGCTTCCGCGCACCTAGACCGCAGCTCCTTTGGAACAGCCTCTCAAGCAGAGAATCTTAAGAGAGTGCAGAGATGTTATTTTAATCACAGGTCGGCTTGGATTGCAGGAGTCAAAAGCAGGGGTTGTTCCAAGAGCAGTACTGCCAACATCCTTCCCACCATTCCTCTAGCTACACACACCCGGGCCTTATATAATTTTGGGGGGTGGGGGGTGACTGGAGCAAATTTTTGGGACGTAGGAGTACATTGCTTTGGTCCAAAGCTTATTCCTAGGGCAGGCGCTCCTTTGTTGGCTTACTACCTTGAGACATTTTAAAAAAGAAGTCTGTGTTTACCAGACTGATTGGTAGCAGACTGTGGGGAATAGAGCTTTGACTTGTCTTATTCTTTCATCAGCTGACTGACCAGAGACGAGCTCCCAGCTGCATCTCCCAGTTCTTGCTCACTGCCCCCCAGCTTCCAGCTACAGTTTGGGCTTTCTTCAGTGTCTGAGTACTGACTGCCCCCAGTAAAAAATAAGCCCACAAAAGCAGGGATTTTTATCTGCTGGTATGCCCACTGCCTCAAAGAGAGCCTGGCCCATAGTTAGTGCTCAATAAAGATTTTTTGACTGATTTTCTTCATGTCTCTCTGCAGCTCCAGAAACGCTTCATCCTGAATCTGCCGACCTTCAGTGTTCGAATCATTGACAAACATGGCATCCATGACCTGGACAACATTTCCTTCCCTAAACAGGGCTCCTAACCTTATGCCGTCCCTCCCACTTGCCAGGGAACTTTTTTGATGGGCTCCTTCCTCTTTTCTACTCTTTTGACGTACATCCTTGACAGATGGTTAATTCAGAATAAAGCTGAATCTGGATAAATTGAGCTCTCTGGTTTGAGTCTCAGTTTACCTAATATCACCTCAGAACAGAAATGGAGAGAGGATTATCTGCATTGGACTTTTTGGCAGGACTGTTTCTCCTTCTGCCCCTTTCCCTTCATTAATGCTCTGATTGCCCTTTAGTAGCGGACAGCCCTGCATTCTGTTTCACTGCCTGGCTTCCTTCCCGTCAGGCCACTCATATATCTTGCTTGCTAATGTCTCATTCCCCTTATTGCCCCGAAGCCTAACATCTTAAAAATTAATTAATTTGAATAGGTGATGCATACACTTAATAAAAAGTGCAAAAGATACAAAGTAAAATGTTACATAGTAGGAAAATTATAAAGTAAAAGAAATTACAAAGTAATTATATAGTAAAAAATATTTCTCCTTTCCCTGTAATTTGATCACCTGCTTCCCTTCCCAGAGGAAACTTCAGCTACTAATTTCTTATCTATCCTTTAAGATCTGAGTTGTTCCTATATAAAGCATGCACATGTATGCATGCACACACACACATATCCCCTTTTTTTTTCACACATATCCCCTCTTAAAAAAATATTTTTAAATGTTCTACATACTGTTTTTTTCATTTAACACTATACTGAAGATTGTTCTGTATCAGTATATATTTATATCTATATCTATATATATCTACCTTATTCTTGTTGACAATTGTGTAATATTCTATTAAATTGGTATACTGTAGGCAGCTAACCAGATACCTGTTTTACTTCCTAATCTAGCTTTTTGGGAATGAATAATGTAGATGTTTTTTTGATTAGTACCACTGAAACAGTGGATGTTTGTATCAGAATCACCTGGGGAATTTTCTTTTTTTGGGTACATGATTATGCTGTACTCCCAGATTCTTTTTCTTCTTTTTTTTTAAGATTTTATTCATTTATTTGAGAGAGAACACAAGCAGTGGGGGGCATGGAGAGGGAGAGGGAGAAGCAGACTCCTCCTGAGTAGGGAGCCTGCCTTAGGGCTCAATCCCAGGACCCCAGGATCATGACCTAAGCTGAAGGCCGATGCTTAACCAACTGAGCCACCCAGGCACCCCTCACTCCCAGATTCTAACTAAGTAGGTTTGGGGCCTAGACATAGGAATATTTTTTAAAGCTTCCCAAATAATTCTTATTTTCAACCATGATAGAGAACCACTGGGTGGAAGTTTCTTTAGAGAGTGGTCCTTAAACTTGAGCCTGGAGGGTTTACTGACACACAGCTTGTTGGGTCCTACCCCTGTAGCTTCTACATGTTTGGGATGTGGCCTGAGATCTTGCTTCTAACATTTCCAGTTGATGCTGCCACTGCTGGTCCAGCAACCAAACTTCAAACCCAATTTGGTCTCAAACTAAAATAAGGCCTACTTTATCCAGGTCTATGCTACTCTTAATACCAGATACAGAGAGGTTTTTTGTTTAGCTAAAGTAAAATACCATCTCTCTAAGATGCTATCTACAGAGCAGAACATTTGAACTAACAGTATTGTGTTAACATCAGATTAGAATATCATACACTTTCTGATACACCACTGGTAAATGCTTTATACCATAAGAAGGAAGTTAATCATTGGATAAGTGGAGGAAAAGAGATGATTTGTATCACCACAGCTGGCTCAATCTCTAGTACCACTATGAATATGCGTGGGTTTGGGCTTTTGACTGGATTCCTGAGTCTCCTAGGACATCCATTTTTAAAGCTCCACAGGTGATTCTGATGCTTGCCCCAGTAGAGTACCACTATTAAAATATAGGCGGTCCTGCTTCCTGTTTTTTCCAACTGTGAAATGGTCAAAATTATATCTATTCCACAGGGGATAGTTAGGATTCCATGAGGTAATGTAAAGCTTTTTGAACAGAGCCTGGCAGGCGGTATGTGCTCAGTAAGGATATAATTGTTGGTAAACTTGGTATTTTGTATCCATACCTCACCAGGAATGAAATGGTTCTCTGCCTCTGAATGTTAAGTGTCCCCAAGGCAGTCTAGGTAAGCCCACCAGCCCACCCTGATTCCCAATCTCTTCTCCAACCCAGATCTCTTTCTTGAGCTCCAGATCAACTTATTCCCAAGTAGCTTACCCTCCAGCCATAGGAACATCAAATATCATGTCTAAAGCTGAGCTTTACCATCTGCTCCCTCCAGAACTCCTCTACAGCATTCTATCTTAGATAATAATAGTCATCTAGCTCCCAAGTACCCAAGCCAGAAACCTAGGCATCTTTTTTTTTTTTAAAGTAATCTCTGTACACAATGTGGGGCTTGAACTCCTAACCCTGAGATCAAGCATCAGATGCTGTACCAACTGAGCCAGACAGATGCCCTGGCATCATTTATTTTTAATAAACTTAATTTAATGGGCGCCTGGGTGGCTCAGTTGGTTAAGCATCTGCCTTTGGCTCTGGTCGTGATCCCAGGGGTCCTGGGATCGAGTCCCGAATTGGGCTCCCTGCTCCATGGGGAGCCTGCTTCTCCCTCTGCCTCTCTCTCTCTTTCTCTCATGAATAAATAAATAAAATATAAAATGAAATAAAATAAACTTGGTTTTACAGAAAAATTGCAAAGATAATACAGAGTTTCCCTATACCTCTCACATGGTTTCCCCGTAGGTTAACATCTTACATAGTCACTGTGCATTTGTCAAAACTAAGAAGCTGTCATTGGTTGGTACGTTAGTATTAACTAAACGCCAGGTTTTTTTCAGATTTTACCAGTTTTCCCACTAATATCCTTTTTCTGTTCTGGTATATAGGCCAGGATACCACATTGTATTTAGCTAGGTGCCATTTTTGGTGTCTTCTTTTTCTCCTACCTTCACATAGTCACCAAGTTTTAACAGTTTCATTTCCTGAATCTCTTTTAGTAAAAAAATCTATCCCAGTACTCTGATTTATCTCCCATCATTCCTTCCTGGACTATTTTAACAGCCTCCTACCTTCTCTACTTTTCATCTCTTTCCTCTCTAGTTCTTTCTCTATACTCTAGAGAGTACAGAGAAAGTACAAGTTTGATCATCCATACCTCTTTTCACTTAAAACTTTCTGATGGTTTTCCACTACTTACAGAATAAAATCCAGTTCTTTAGTTTGACATGCTAGGCATTTCATAATCCTCTCCCATGCTAGCTCCCCAATTTCTTTTTCCTTTTTTATATCCCATAAAGCCCTTTATTTGAATGAATTTCTATGGGATCGGCATACATTTATGACTCCACACCTGTATGTACCTACTAGAAGAAGGGTAAGCATTGCTTCATGAAGCTTTTTTTTTTTTAAGATTTTATTTATTTCTTTGACAGAGAGAAAGATCACAAGTAGGCAGAGAGGCAGGCAGAGGGAGAGGGGGAAGCAGGCTCCCCGCTGAGCAGAGAGCCTGATGTGGGGCTCGATCCCAGGATCCTGAGATCATGATCTGAGCTGAAGGCAGAGGCTTTAACCCACTGAGCCACCCAGGTGCCCCTCATGAAGCTTTCTTACAGATGATGTATATGTATGTGATTGAGTCATAATGTGATATACGCTGATGTTTTCTAATCTGTAGTCTACCAGATTTTATTTTATTTATTTATTTTAAAGATTTATCTCTGAGAGAGAGAGAGAGAGAGAGAGCAGGGGGAGGGGCAGAAGAAGAGAATCTTTCAAGCAGACTCCCCCACTGAGTGCAGAGTCCAGTGCTTCAGGAGCCTGATCTCACAACCCATGACATCACCTGAACTGAAACCAAGAGTCAGACACTCAATCGACTGAGCCACCCAGGCACCCCCAGATTTTATCTTTTTTTAATGCCAACTGTTTTTTACTTTTTATTTATTTATTTATTTATTTTTCTTTTTCTTCTCTTTTCTTCGCCAACTGTTTTTTAATGCCAACATGTTTTTTAATGCCAATCAACTTAAATTGATTTTCTTGAAGTTTGAAAAACACTGAAAGGGGCGCCTGGGTGGCTCAGTGGGTTAAAGCCTCTGCCTTCAGCTCAGGTCATGATCTCAGGGTCCTGGGATCGAGCCCCGCATCGGGCTCTCTGCTCAGCAGGGAGCCTGTTTCCCCCTCTCTGCCTGCCTGCCTCTGCCCACTTGTGATCTCTCTCCTCTCTGTCAAATAAATAAATTAAATCTTTAAAAAAAATTTTTTTTAAAAAAGAAAAACACTGAGAATTTGCTGATTCTTTAATGCTCCTGCCCAAACTGCTTAGAATGGTCTTCCGATTGGTTCCCATCTGCTTTTAGGTGATTAATACACAGAAAACAGTCTGTTCCTTCCCAGACCTGGGGTGAGAGGGAATAGGTTGGAGAAGAGAACAGCTGGTTTGCCTCAGGGTAGGGAAGTTCAGCCCCGACTGGTGAAGAGGTTGGGGAAGCTGATGAGGAATGATGGAGGAGAGCACTGAAATAACTTGAGAAGTGCTTGGCTTCCCAGCTCGGGAACAGTGGCTGAGCCTGCCCTGCCTGAATCCTGGCTAATGCCTGAACCCCGGAGTCCTTTCAGTGTCTCCTCAGCATGGCCCTTGGCCCAAAGCAGCAGCCGTGCAGAAGCACAAGGGGGGACGTTCTTGTGATTCGAACTGTCTGCTGCTCCCTTAGGTCTGGTGTGTGAGTTAGGAATATGTGTTTGACAGGAGAAAGCCTGCCACTCAGCCGCACTCACCTAACTTCATGAGGTTTGAAAGTGGGACAGGTGTTCAAAGGCTACTCTTACTCCTCCTGGAGCCCATGAGCCTTTAAAATAAAACAGGAAAGTCTTTTCTTTAAATGAATATAAACTCCAAAAACTGATGCTTACCCAGACTAAACACTCTCCATTTAATTCACAGCTACTTGCTTTACAAAAAAAAAGCCACATAATCCATCTGTATATACTTTTTCTTTAATCATCATCCACTTTTCTTTAGGGCTAGACCCAGTTTATCAAAGGCTAATACACAATTTTTTTTTTTTTTTCCTGTGGTGTAACAAACAAACCTTATTGGGAAGAATCAAATGCCGAGACCTCATTAGAAGCTTCTTATGCCACTTGTTTCCCACACTTACTCCTGCCTCTACACTGCTACCATCTTGACCAGAGCCTTGGGGCCCAACGGGCTGCAGGACCTGCTTTCCTTCACTGGACTCAGACGTGGGAGCCCCTCCGCAGAGGGCATGGGAGCAGTGGGAATGGAGGGGTGGCTCAGACAGACCTGCACGTGTCCCTCTTGGTTGCTCTGTGACCTTGGTCAAGTGACTGAACTAGAATTTTATCTCTAAAATAGGACTTGGTTAAGACTACATGGTTAACAGGGAAAGTTGTCCAGCACTGAATAGTTCGTAATAAACTAATTTCCTCCTTGTCCACATTAGAGATATTTACAGCCTTTTATCAACTTGTTACTATGTGTTGGGCATTGTTTGAGTGCTGTATGTGTTATCTTATTTAATCCCTTCAACTTCCCATGGTCTCAAACAACTTTAGTGGTTGACTGTCTCTTGCCAGGCCCAGGGCTTTGGTTAAAACCGAGCCTCCACTCCTTCTTCCGTATGGGTGGTATGAGGCAGTGAACCTTCTTGGGAAAAGAGGTCACATCTTTGGACCTTTACCCTGGAGATGATGGCCAGAACTTTTGTTCCCGTCACGTCTGCAAAACATTCAACATCTTGGACAACGCACCTGCAAGCAACTGGCTGAAGAGATTTCCGGCAAAGAGCACAATGAGTGCAGTGGCCTGGAGGCATAAGACTAAGTGGTAATTGCAGGAACAAGCAGGAAGCTAGTGTGGTTGGTGCAAAGGGAATCAGTAAGAGAATAGTTTTAAGATAAGGTTGGAGGTAGACAAAGCCCGGGTCGTTGCAGGGCTTAGTATGAAGGTGTATGGGTCAAAACGGAGAGTGGTTGGAAGGTTACCGCGCTAGTCCTGAGGACTAGGGTCAAGGCAGAGGAGACAGCCGAAGATGGGTCTGCTGATGGATTGGGTGTAGGGAAAGAATCAAATGTGACTCCCCAGTTTCTGGCTTGAGCAGCTGGGTGGAGGGTGGGGCCATGTACTCCGGGAAAGTGTGGAGGAGGTCGAGATGTGAGAACCTGAGTCATGTACTCCATTTTGGATGTACATTTGAGATGCCTGTTAGTCCAGTGGAGACAGGACAGACAGGCTAATGCACACACAAGCCTGGAGATCAGGGAGGCTGCCCCGAAGGAAGGGCAACACTTAGAGATCAAGTAGAGAAGGAGCCAGAGTTGGAACCAGAGAGGTAAGAGAAAACCGGATGTTGGGAGCCACTCAGAAGAGTGTTTCAGAAAAGAAAGTTGTCATTCATGTCAGGTGCTGCTAAGCCCAGAAAAAAGGCCTTCAGATTTGACATTGTGGCCTTTGGTGACCTTGCTGAGTGAATTTCAATAGACTGGTGAGGATGGAAGCCAGCATGAAGTGGGTTGAAGAGTGAATTGGGGGTGAGGAAGCGGAGGTAGAGGGGTATTGATCTTTCACAAACTTGAACTGAGGGAAATAAATGGGGGAAGTTTTATGTTTTGTAAGGTGACAGACCCTAGAACAGGAGTGCTTTGGGGACTGACGTAGTAGATGATTGTGTAGAGAAGGAGACACTGATGGATGCAGGAAAGAAAAGCTGCCTGAAGAATGAAATCCTCAAGAAGACAGCTGGATTAGCACTGGACTCTCACATAGTCACCAGCATCCATACCGACACATACAGACCCACCACCAGCGGTCGTGGGAATACCTCACATAGACCTACAGCCAGACGGACACATTTACACCCAGGCCCGCCAAGTCCAAGAGTACACATACACCCCGGGGATCCATTTCTCTCACACACGCATGCACACACACAGGCACACACAGCAATGGCAGCCACACTGATGAAGCAGATAGACCCACTATCTGTTGCCCCCCCAACACACCCCGGTGCCCACAGCCCTCTCCTATGACTTCCCCCTTAGAGGCCCCTTGCCCACTCAAGAGGCAAATCTAGGCCTGGGCTGAAGAAGAACAAGGAGGGTTTATACCCAATAAAAAGGTTTTATTAAGAGAATGAAAAAGCAGTCGGAGCGCCAAAGAGGTACATCGACTGTAGGGTCAAGAGAAACAACAGCAAATACAAAATCTCTGTGACAACCTCAGTATCCCTGACGTAACCTTTCTTCCCCAACACCCCCAGCCCGCCCCCAGCCCTTTGCGAGCAAACACACCCTCTCCATCCTGGTCCAGCTGGACATCTTGATGCGTAAGCAGAAAACAGTGAAACAAGAATCCTCAACTCGGGATAAATAAGTTGCACTCGACATTTTTAAACGTTCAAATGTAATTACAACATACATAAATAAATAGGACAGATAGCATCAGGACCATGACGTGCAGCCTGGATTCAAGTTCTGCAATGTGTGCTTTATCTTTGCTCCTTGAGGGCTCCCCCTGCCCACTTCTTCCCGAGTGGGATGGTTCCAAAGAACCCACGGGGGCCTCTCGCCAGCACCCCCTTCCTGGGCGTAGGAGATTCTGGGATGAAGGATACCATCTCCTCAACAGCTCTGGTTTGTTAACAATTTCCCCCCTGCCGTGAGTAAAAACAGCAAGGCCTTGGCCTCTGGGAGAATCCACCGCTGCCCAGGCACCCTGATGCGCGGGCCTCGGCCCCAAGACCAGGCTTCTCCATGCCAATTTCCTGTCCAAGCACCTCCCAGCAATCAAGGGTCAGAAAACTGCACACACGCGGCAGACCTCTGGGCCCTTCTCAACAAACGGCTACAGAGAAGCCACCCCCCCCTTCTCCAACCTCTCACTCAGGTGTCTTGAGATGAATGTTCTCTCTCTGGCCTGACACAAGCTCCACCTTTTAATCCTTTCGGGCCCACTCCCAGGAACTAAGGCCTCATTTCAGGCCTTGGGACCCCTTTGGGATGAGGCGGGGGAGACAGTTACTATTTCCGGTGCTTGGCATCCTTCTCCGCAGCCTTGGTGTCACCGTGCCCACTGCCTGCACCACTTAGAAACATCTTGTCCAGGCCCTTGAGTGACTCCAGCAAGTAGTTCTGGAAGGCAGTAAGGGCAGCACAGATGGCGGGCCCACCAAAGCCATGGGTGATGAGGCTAAAGTGTGTCAGGCAGCTCTGTACTCCGGGCTCCAGGATGAGTGCTGGGCGGCTGTTGCCTAGTGGGGAGCGGTCCTGAGCCATCAAGTCTGCAAACTCCTTGCAGATCTGCCTGGTGGGGGAAGGAGGGGTGGGGGTTAGAGGACAAAAGTCTGAGCCTGGAGAAGAACCTATTGTGTGTGTGGCAATTATTATATATTTATGATTGCTCACCCTGTCAAGAGTCTGCAAATGATAAGCATACCCATTCTACAGAAAAGGAAGCTGGTTCAGAGACACTGACTGACTTGCCTAACATCACACAGCTAGTAAACGGCATATGCCAATACCCTATACCCTCTTCCTGTGGATGTCCTGACCACGTTCAGAGTCCGGCTCTACTACCTTATCCAGGAAACTTGCCTCGATCCCCTCACCCACTCCCATCCCAAACACCCAGTGCTTCACAGAGCTTTGTCTTTGAAATAATTAGGGAGCAATGACTAGCTGAACTAACAGCTGGCAGTGAATGTGAAGTGAGGCCTAGAGGCTGTGCAAGCACTGCCTGCATCATCTCAGTCCTCACAACAGTCTACACAGTCTTCATCATCCTCATCACATACGAAAGTTGGTTTCAGATGGGTTGGCTGACCTATGCAAGTGACGAAGCTGGGATCTGAATCTTGCTCCAGTTTGTGGCCATTATTCCTTTCTTTGCACCCTGCACGGGGCTCAGGCGGGAGGATGTACTCCTGTCCCACCCTTGCATCGCCATGGGACCCAGTCAGCATCTTACACATGACCGAGCCGCAGGAAGTCTTGATGAGTTAGCTGATTCAGGCGGGAGGGGTGCCCAGCCCTGGATATGTTTCTCCAGCAATGATAGGAACAGCCTCAAAGGTCCCATGAGACATAGGAGTCCCTTGAGTTTATGATTCCACTTCTGCCTAGGGAGCCTGAGGAAGTCCCAAAGGAGGAGGGTGGAGGTGGGATCTGACTGCGTTAGGACTGCGTTAGATGGGGGACCAGATGGTGTTCTAAGCAGCAGGTGTGAGGGGAGGGGACAGCGAGAAGGTCAGTTGCAGTGGTGGGGTTTGCACCAGCCAGATTGTGGGGCCCTCAGAGGAGTCTAGACTTCCTCTTCTTCCCTCTCTCCGTCTTTTCTTGCAATGGGACCCTTCTAAAAACTAAATCTGAATGGAATACCAGTTCATTAAACAGGCCCTAAAGCATCCCCACTGAACCCAGTTTGAAAATCAATGCGGCAACTGGGGAGCCATTGAAGATTCTTGGGCAGGGGAGTACACGTGCAGGAAGGCTGAGGGAACAGGGAGCACTGGGATGAAGTCCAGGAGTGAGATTAGGAGACCAGAGCTGAGGCGGCAGCATGTGAGTGGCGGTGGGGGAGCCCCCAACGGGACTTGCAGAAGGGTCAGTTGTGAAGTAAGGACAAGGGAGGGTCCACTTGTGGCTGGGTGAGCACTGGTGCCCTGATGGAAGTTACTGGAGCAGAAGGGCAACGCTCAGGAGGGGGAGTGGGCGGAGCAAGACCACCATGGTGGGACTGGGGCTGGTGGCCCCGGTTTTGCTGATGCACAGAACCCAGGTATGTTCGCCTGTCCACGTGCGCCCTGTGGCAGGCCCCGCATGGTGCCTTGCTGTGCCCGCGTGTGGTGCCACTCGTACATCACGTGTGCACGTGAGTGGCGCCCACCGTGCCCTCGCGCGGTGTGTGCGTCCGTGCTGCACCTCCGTGTGCCCAGGGCGCGGTGCCCCAGAGCACCCCCACAGGGCACGCTCACTCACTTGGCGGCCAGCAGCATGCTCTTGCGGCTGTGCAGCTCCCCGGGGTCCACGTGCTGGCGGCACAGGTACTCGGCGGCTGCCTTGGCTGGGAACTCGGTCTCACAGACGTAGCCAAAGTCTCGGGCCAGGTGCACGGCCTCTCCTGGGGGGGAAGAGAGAGCCATGAGCTGCCACTCCAGCCAGGTGTACCTTTGAGCCTGGAGCATGGCCTTGAACGTGCCTGGTGGGGACGGCTAGGAGCCATTCTGCCCCCATCCGCTCCTATAGATAACTTCCCCTGGTTTCCCTCCCAGCACAGCCTCAGCCCCAAGCACGCTGCCCTCCCTTGGGGCCACAGGGGATGGGCTCTAAGCTCATGGGTGGCCGCTGAGCCCACCATGTATCCCAGAGCCTGGGCTGGACATGACCGAGCCCAGAGTCCCCAGCCTCCAGGGAAGGGACTCTCACCCCCTCATCCCTTCACCTCATCCAAACCCTGGCCACTCCTCTCCGACCCTCCACAAACCCACACACACACATGTGTGTGTGTGCCCAGACACATAAAGACTATACACACGTATCACATACACCCCTTCCTTATACATGATAGTGTCAGGGACAGTCATAGAGCCGCACTGAGTGACACAGGTCCCCTCATGCTCACACACACACCCACCCTCCCGCCTCACTCACCCTCCACCAGAGACGTCAGAAGTGTCACATTGGCGGCCTTGCGACGGCCAGCTGGCAGGTTGAGCCCAATCTTCTCTAGCCGTTCCCGCAGGCAGCGGCCCCCATTCTTGGACTTGGCCCTTGACATGCACAGAGAGAGACAGACACACACTATGAAGACAAGAAAGAAGCATATGGCTAAGTGACCCCAACAGGCCCTTGCTGCCCCACCCGCCCCTGCTGAAGCTGGGGTCTGGCCCTGGGGATGCTCTGGGGCCTCTTTCAGCCTCATCCCAACCTCTTTCTAACCTCTGACTTTGCAGCCAAGGTGGGGCTGGGGGGCCTAGCACCCAGTTCCCAGAGCCACTCATTTCTCTCTAATCCTCTCGACAGCAGCAGGGACAGCCTGGGTGCAGAAGGATAGGCCAGAATCTTGGGGTGCCTTAGCACACCAGCTGAACCATACACAGCTACCCAGGGACGCACAGCCTGACATGCAGAGATACACAGGGACACACACAGTCACCCAGGGACACATAGATAAACCTGCATGCAGACGAACACACACTGAGGGCGAGAAGGACACACACACACACCCCGCAATCGTCAGACGCACACAGAGACACGCAGACTCAGGCTCCGAGGGACACATGGGTGCAGAAGCGCAGGTCACACCGGGCCAGGATCCCAGGGACAGATGTACAGACACTCACGGACTCACACAAGCCCCTCTGGGGTGCTCAAGGAGACCAGGAATAGAGAGACACCACCCCTGCACAAATGCAGCCTCAACACGGAGCTGCAGACGTGTAAGCACACACGTCTATCTCTAGAAGTACACGCAGTCACACACAAAGGAAGACACACTCTAGCCAATGCAACACAGGAAACTCACCTTCATGGAGACCTATACGTCTGGCTGTCCCCTACACACACACACACACACACACACACACACACACACGTGCATGCATGCACTCACACACACGCATTCACACGCCATCCCCAGACACATCCAAACTCCCAGCCCTGAAGCACAAATACCCCACTGGGCACAAGGACGTGCACAGAGAGAGACAGACTCTCAACTATGAAGACAAACCACAGACCACAAAACACACACACACCAGAGAGGCCTGTGCTCCACAGGGAGTGGGCCTTGGGTGTCCTGGGGTCGCTTTCTTGGGGCAAAGGATGAAGATGGCCCCTCGCTTCACCAGCCCCAGCCTGGTCCGTTCTGCCCCACATGGGTCAGCCCTCCGTCTCTTTTCTGTGATCAGGCTTCTTTGTCCACCCGCACCCCCGAGCCCACAGACCTGTGGGAGCTGCTGGAGACCCGGGCCTGCCCCCAGAACATGCACGATTCCCTAAGGAGACAGAGATGGGCAGAGGCTGTGGCCTGCGATGAGGCGGGCCCCTCTCTGCTCCCCGGAGAAGTGACCGGGGATTTTGGCAGGGAATTGTGGGCTGGCCGTCCTACCTGCGAAGGACACCGCCCAGGAGGGAAGCATTGAGGCACTCAGGAGGTGAGAGTCGCCGCTGGACCTCCCCCACCGTCACCTTGTACTTGGACGTCGAGCTAAGCAGCGAGAGCCGGCCTGGCACGGAGCAGAAGACCTCACTGGGGTTCGTGATGCCACCGACCAGGCTGTCTTTGACCAATGAGAGGGCCGAGAGGCTGCTGGCTTTGGAAGGGATGGGGACTGCAGAATGGAAGCAAGAGCAAGAGAGAGACGACACTGAGCCAGGGACCGCAGGATGCGGATGCTGGCCAGCTGTGCAGTGGGAGCACTGAGGAAGCGCTGGCTGTGTCCTGGGCACTGGGCCACATGCTGGGCACACAGCCACATCGAACCATCCCAGCACCTCTCAGAGGGCAGTTCTACTGTCCCTGCTTTACGAAAGAAGAGACTGAGGCGCGCGGAGGTTATTGCGACTCACCCAAGTCCACTCAGCTAACGGGTGGTGGAAACTGAACCCCGAGTCGTTGGCTCCTGCACCTGGGTTCCCTTTACTGAGTCAGGCTGGTGCGCTGTTAACTCAAACAGCTTCTGCAGAGTCCTGGAGTCTGGGCAAGTGCAATCCGAGAGAGCGCCACAAATACGGAGGCAGGAACTCTGGGTTACTGCCACAGGGCCCAGCTAGGTCTGCGCTAACACAAGCAGTCCTCAGCTCCCCCTGCCTGCTTATGACCCCCACGTGCCACCTCCCAGATCAGTGAAGGCCTGGGGACTTTGGGATCCCACATCCTGGGGGCTGGAAGGTTATGGCCCCATTAGGCCTCTGGCCCTGGCCCCCTGGCTGCCGAGGCACTATGGGATGGTCAAGGAGACAGGAATAAAGAGATACACCCCACAGGCCCCTGCCCCAAAAGCTCTCGATCCACTAATCTGTGTAGGGCAGGGAAGGCACTCTGAGAAGTTAATTTTCTAAAACCCACTTGGAGCGGCACCTGGGTGTCCTAAGATCTTGATCTTAGGGTTGTGAGTTCAAGCCCTGTGTTGGACTCCATGCTGGTGGTGGAGCCTACTTGAAAACAAACAAACAAACAAACAAAACAACTCCACTTGGATACTCTTGGCCCTAAAAGAAAGTTCTTTCTGTGGTCTAACCTCCATCCTGCTGCCTAGCCTCAAAGGGAGGGGAGAATAATTGAGGTACTTGCTTCCACCTGGGCTTCTCTTCCTGCAAGGAAGTGAGAGCCTTGGGAGAGCAGGAGAGAAGGCAGTCCTAGTGTGTGTGTACGGGGAGGGACTAAGCGGGAAGCCCGAGGCCAGCAGTTAACTGGGCACTCACTGTGCTAGGTACTTACACGGATCATGTCACTGAATCCTCAGAACGACCCACGAGCAGGCTATGTTTACTATTCCCATTTTATAGATGGGGAGACTGAAGCCCAGAGAGGTGAAGTAGTGTGCCTGAGATCACACGGCTGCTAGACTGAGAACCAGTGACAAGCCCTGGACTGTGGTCTCAAAGGCAGGAGCCCTCTAGCCACTCAGCCATTATTCGCTGAGCCCTGAGTGCCAGGAGTGCAGAGGTAAGCAAGGCTGACCGGTTCCCAGCCTGGCAGAGCCCCTCCAGTCTCTGCATGTACGTTCCCACCCTCCACCAGGACACCCGGCCAGAAACCTCAGTGATGCCCTCCACGCTGCGCTCTCCCACCACATCCCTCCCGTCACTGTGTCCTGCGGCTCTCCTTTCTCCACCGGCCCCGGGTGCAGCCACTTCTCCACATGTGCACGGACGCTTGCTCACTTCCCGCCTGAGATTCGGGGCAGCTCTGCGCTGGTCTCCCTGCCCCCCGCCCCAGAGGATCTTTCTGAAACACATCACTCTCCAGACCGAAACCCATCGGCGCCCATCACTGCCCCTCGAATAGGATCCCAGCGTCGGGGCTGGACAGGATGAGGTGGCCTGTCCTTCAGCGAGTGCCAACGGTATACCAAGTGCTTTACACAAATGGCTCTGTGACGTAGATGCTGTTCTCCATCCCCATCTCAAGTTGGAGAAACTAAAAGCTCAGAGACGTTCGGATGGATGGCACAGCAGGTAGGAAGCAGAAATGGGTCTTGAACTCTGATCGCAGACTCCGAAGTTCACATCCTTAACCATCCTAGCACCGTCCATGGAATGTTCTCCTTCGCCCACTTTGTGTTCTGGCTGCTGCCTACCCCTCTTGCCTGGTCCCCCATCTGTCCTTTAGGCTCAGGATCCACACTGACCAACAGAAATATACTATATACTATATATAGATACTACATACTATATATATATACTATATATATACACACACTATATATACATAGAATATAAACTTAAATTTTCTGGTAGTCCCATTTTAAAAAAGTAAAAAAAAAAAAAAAAAAAGTGACGTTAATTTTAACATATTTTATTTACCCCAATGTGTCCAAAATACTATTGTGGAAACATGTCGTGAATATTTTAAAGATTATGAATGAGCTATTTTACATTCTTCCCTTGTACTTAGCCTTCAAAATTCAATGCCTACTTTATATCTCCAGCCCAACTAAATTCAGACGAGCCACATTTCAGGGGCCCAACAGCCACACGTGCCTGGTGACTCCCACCAGGGACAGCACAGCTCCAGACCTCAAGAGCGGGAGCACGACAGGTAACATGGAAGCCTGTGGGGGACAGGCCCCGCCCTATGGGAAGCCGCTGGCTGAGCTTTACCATGCACGACACACCAACACTGCCAGAACTCCCACGTTGTTTGTTTGCTGATGAAACCAGGATCCTGGATTTCTCTGTGAAATCTCTGGATTTTTAAACCCCGACAACTGATTCAAAAATGTAAAACACCAGCACAGGCCACACGGGACACGGTGAATGAGATGCCACCTGGGGTGGGGGACGTTAGCGTGCGAGCCTTTTGAGCCCCACAGAAGGGCTCACTGTCTCCGTATTCCTGAGCAGGCCCCCTCCTCCCCAAGCCTCAGTGCGGGCACCGGTGCAAAGCCTCCTGGCCCCGTGACCCAGCTCTTCTCCCCTTCCAGCCCTGACCTCACTGCGCTGAACCTTTGCGTCTGCTTCCACCGCTGTCTTCCCCACCAATGAGGAGTGTGCCTTGAGGGCAGGGACTCAGCGCAAGTGGGCCTCAGTTCCTGTGGGATAAATGAGTGGAGACCTGAAATGGGCAGAAGAGTGATGGCCCACAGCCCAGACTGGGGGAGACGGTGGGCATCGGGAGAACCTCGTCCCTGTCTTAGTGATGGGTAGTAAAACAGTCCTTCCTCCCTGGGTCCCCGGTTCAGGCACCAGAGAGGGGCCGAGAGGTCACAGATGGGATGAGTGGAAGAAGAGGAAAAGGGCAGAAAGTGGAGGGAATGAACAGCGCACATTCTACCCCAGGCAAGTCTCTGTCCTGAGAGCAGGACCAACTAGGGGGAGTCAAGTGAGGCACTCGCATTGGGAGCAAAATTTAAGGAGGCACCAAAAACTCAGCAAGCAAGATAAACAGTATTTTAATGCAATATATATTTGAGGGGGGAGGGGCAGAGAGAGAGAACCTTAAGCAGACCCCACGCTCAGCGCAAAGCCCAGTGCTGGCTCCATCTCACGACCCTGAGATCATGACTTGAGAGTCGGACGCTTAACCGACTGAGCCACCCAGGCGCCCCTTTAATGCAGTATCTTTAAAAATAAAAATTAATGTAAAAAAGAGCTGGTGACAAAAATCAACATTTTAATTAGAAACAGTCTCTGATCCTGCTCTCAGCTCCACCCTGCCTCAATGACTGTTCCTTAATCCCAGCCCCCTCCCAGAGTGAGGAGCGGAGATGTCCCAACTCGACAGACACACTGACACCAGACAGACAGACAATGGGAGTCATCCCTGCCTCCGGCTCCATGTCTCCCAGGCCTGTGCATGGCTCCCTCTTCGCCTGTGTCTCTCTGCCTGGAGGGCACTTCTTTTGGGGTGATGGAGCTATTCTATATTATAGTGGTTACATGACTGTATGTTTATATTTGTCAAAATGTAAATAAATGCAGGTGTAAAGTTACTTATACCTCAAGCTTGACTTAAAAAAACTCCTACAAATTGATAAATTAAAAATAAAAAGAAGTCTTTAAAAAAAAGTGGGGGGCTCCTGCGTGGCTCAGTCAGTTAAGCATCTGCCTTCAGCTCAGGTCATGATCCTGGGGTCCTGGGATCGAGCCCTGCATTGGGCTCCTTGTTCGGCAGGGGAGCCTGCTTCTTCCTCTCCCTCTGCCTGCCGCTTCCCCTGCTGTGCGCTCTCTCTCTCTGTCAAATTAATAAATAAAATCTTTTAAAAATAATAAAAAATAAATAAAAAGACAGGCAGGATGACCGTTCTGCTTCCCATGACCCCTAGCCAGAGAAAGCAGTCAGAAGGAATAGAAAATTCTCTCCTCCAGCAGCCTCCTCCATCCCAAACCAGGGGCTCCCTGAGGCCAGGCCCCGTATGAGGGGAGGGAGACCGAGGCTGCATGAGGCTGTTTGTGCCCATGCAAACAGAGACCGATGTGAGCATTCGTGTGCCACGGAAATGACTACACACACTGCGATGCCCGTCGTGGACAGAGCTCCGAGGGCGAGACTGTGCGGGTGTGCGCTCAGTCACTGGACGAGGACGGATCCCCAGCTATACAAGCGACAGAGCTTCCGCCCTCCTGAGCATTGCAGGGATGCGGCCACATGTGTACGGGTATCTGCAAGCGCTCCTGCTCCTGTCCATACGGTTAAACATGGAGTGTTTGCCGGAGGTATGCAAACACAGGTGCTGCTAAGCGTAGGTGCAGGACAGGTGGACGTATGTCTGGACATGGAGTGACAGACTCTGCTGCCTCCCCCGCTTGTCCTTCCCCTTCTCCTCAGAGCCTCTTCCCTCAATGGCAGGACCAATGGAACCCAAGGTCAGGGAAGTGGATGGCGCGAGAAAGGGACAGTCATGGAGACAGGAATTAAACAAGCACAGACTGCAAAGCAGGGACACTGGTATTTGTGTCCCACACCACAGTGACCTCTGGGGCTGAAGTGGTCTATTCATGGTGTTCCCCCATCCCCCCCTCCCCCCCATTACACAGCAGAAGCCAAGACACTACAGATGCAAGAGCTCCTAGCTGTCCAACCTGTCAGACAAGACCCACACACTTGTCTACACACTCCATCCACAGGTGGTAGATACGGGATCTGGAGAGACTACAAAAGATTGTCCCCGAAAGCTGACTAAAATTTCAATTCTGTCTATAAGAAAACATAGGAGAAAAATGTCTGTGCTCTCGGGCTGGGGAATGAGTTCCTGGATTCAACCCTAAAAGCATGATCCATAAAAGAAAATAATGATAAAGTGGACTTCAGGAAAATTTAAAATCTTTGTACCTCAAAGGGCACTCTTAAAAAAATGGAAAGACAAACCATAAACTTGAAGAAAACATTCGAAAATCACATATCTAGGGTGCCTGGGTGGCTCAGTGGGTTAAGCCTCTGCCTTCGGCTCAGGTCATGATCTCAGGGTCCTAGGATCAAGCCCCGCATCGGGCTCTCTGCTCAGCAGGGAGCCTGCTTCCCCCTCTCTCTCTTTGCCTGCCTCTCTGCCTACTTGTGATCTCTCTCTCTGTCAAATAAATAAATAAAATCTTCAAAAAAAAAAAAAAAGAAAATCATATATCTGATCAAGGACATATATCCAGAATATGTAAAGAACTCTTTTAACTCTATAATAAGATAAAAAGCCCAATTGGAAAATGGTCAAAATATGTGAATAGATACCTCACGAAAAATGACAAATGGATGGGTAATAAGCACGTGAAAAAGTGCTCAACATCATTAGTCATTAGGGAAATGCAAATTAAAACTATGCTGAGGTACTACCAGAATGACTATCTTAAAAAAGACAATATTGGGGTGCCTGGGTGGCACAGTCGGTTAAGCATCTGACTCGTGGTTTTGGCTCAGGTCGTGATCTCATGGTTCATGGGATGAAGCCCCAAGTCAGGCTTCGCACTCAGCAGGGAGTCTGCTTGAGATTCTCTCTCCCTCTCCCTCTGCCCCCCCCCCACTCTTGTGCTCTCTTGTTGCCAGAGAACGGCCCCCGTTAGAAAACGGCATGCCAAGGGCGCCTGGGTGGCTCAGTGGGTTAAGCCTCTGCCTTCGGCTAGGTCATGATCTCAGGGTCCTGGGATCGAGCCCGCATTGGGCTCTCTGCTCAGCAGGGAGCCTGCTTCCCTCCCGGCACCCCCCCCCCACCCGCCTGCCTCTCTGCCTACTTGTGATCTCTCTCTCTCTGTCAAATAAATAAATAAAATCTTTAAAAAGAAAACGGCATGCCAGTCTCTTAAGAAATTAAACACAAACTTACGATAACATCCAGCAATTTCATCCCTAGGAATTTACCTAAGAGCCTTGAGAACATATGTCCACGCAAAGACATGTATGTGAATGATCAGAACAGCATTATTCACAGGAGCCAAAAGCGGGAACAACCCAATTGTCCATCAGCTGATGAATGGGTACACAAAATGTGTTTCACTCACGCAATGGAGTACTACTCAGCAACACGAAGAAAGGGAGCTACTCACACCTGCTAAGACACAGATGAACCTCGAAAACATTATGCTGAGTAAAAGCAGCTAGATGCACCATCGGCATCTTTATTTATTCCGTTGATATAATGTGTCTGGAATATGCAAATGTATAGAAAGAAAGCAGATCTGTGGTTGCCTAAGGCTTGGGGTGGGAATGAGAATTAACTACAAATGGGAATGAAGGAATTTTAGGGGATGATGGAAATGTCTTAAGACTGATTGTGGTAGGGGCGCCTGAGTGGCTCAGTCGGTTAAGTGTCTACCTTCCACTCAGGTCATGATCCCAGGGTCCTAGGATCGAGCCCCATGTCAGGCTCCCTGCTCAGTGGGGAGCCTACTTCTCTGCTTCCCCTTTTGCGTTCTCTCTCTCTGTCAAATAAATAAATAAAAAATAAAAAAAAAAACCTGACTGTGGTAATGGCTACACAACTCTATAAATTTACTAAAAAACATCGAATTATACTCTTAAATGAGTGATTTTTTAGGTCTGTACATTTTACTTCAATAAATCTGTTAAGAAATGCAAGTCCCAGGGCCATACTTCCAGGGACTCTCATTCAGTAGATGTGGAGTGGTGCCCAGGAAATCTGCATTTTAAAAATAAGCACCTCCAAGGGATTCTGATGCATGTAGTTTTTTAGCCCACACTTGGGGTACACTGGCCCCGGGAGAGGGGGGAGGAGGGGAGTGGCTGGAGGAAGGCAGACCAGAGGAGTAGTGACACCCTTCCCAGCCCACTTGAGCCTCTTTGTCTCCCTTCGTGGGGCCTGCTGGCTAAGTTTCCTTCCCATTAATTAACCTTCACTCTCCTGTCCTGTGTGGCCCTCAGTTACCATCCAAACCCTAATTGCTTGGGCACTGGTTTTTCAGTCTCTTTCTGGGGCAGACAGTGGCCTGGGAGGCAAGTAAGGCAGGAATGTAGAAGTGCTGGGTCAGATCCTCTCGTTATGTAAACCTTTGATTTTTGTTTCTTGTGGATTTTTGGCAGTACTTCTTATATTAAAGTACTGCATTAAGATACATTATTTAGGGGCACCTGGGTGGCTCAGTGGGTTAAAGCCTCTGCCTTCGGATCAGGTCATGATCTCAGGGTCCTGGGATCGAGCTCCGCATCGGGCTCTCTGTTCAGTGGGAAGCCTGCTTCTCTTTCTCTCTTTGCCTGCCTCTCTGCCTACTTGTGATCTCTCTCGACCTGTCAAATAAATAAATAAAAAATTTTTAAAAATACATTATTTACCTGGGGTGCCTGGGTGGCTCAGTTGGTTAAGCGTCTGACTCTTGATTTCAGCTCAGGTCATGATCTCGGGGTCCTGGAATCCAGCCCTGCAGTGGGCCGTGCTCAGCGGGGAGTCTGCTTGAGGATTCTCTCCCTTTCTGCCGTCCCTCCCCCCTGCTCATGCAAGCATGCTCTCTCTCTCTTTCTCTCTTCCTCTCTAAAGTAAATAAATAAATCTTTAAAAAAAGATATATTATTTGTCTAATCACTGATCTAATCTAATCACTCAGAGGTGAGTACTTCACTCACTCACCCGAGGCCTGGCCCTGCTGAGATTCACTTGGAAGCCCAGACCTTCCCCATCTCCCTTTCTTTCCCTAGAGCCAAGTTGAGCAGGGGAGAGGATGGCTATTTACTTCAGCCCCTGCCCTGGAGACCCTGAGATTGGAGGAGGGGCCCAACAAAGGGGATGTTCCCCCCCCTGACTAGGCAACCACCCACTCTCCTGGAGGGGAGGGGTAATTGATCTCAATTCTCATCCCTGAACCACTTCCCTCCAGCTGTGGCTGCAGAACTTGAAACCCCGGGCAGATTTTAACCTTTGTAACCTGGCTGGCTTTTCCACAGTGGAGGGCTTTTGCACATGCTGTGCCAAGGGCTGTGAAAATAGCTCCGCCCTTCCTACACCCTCTCTCCCAATGCACTCAGACCTCAAAAGCCATCACTCATTTATTCAACCATGGAGCACCGCAGAGATCGTCCTAACCTCTCCTGTAGGAAGCCCCCCAACCTCAGGCACTCGGAGCCCCTCCTCTGAGCTCTCACACGACCAGTACCGATCCCCCTCACCACATTTCTGGGCTAGAAAAGATTCTCGTCCAGGTGTGTGTCCCCCCCACCAGTCCCGCTTGCCTTCTGTGCCCCTAGGGCAGGTTATGAAACTGGAGGTAACAAACGTTGGCAGAAAATGGAGGGCTCCCCGTGGCTGCAAGAGGCAGCCGACAGGGAAGTGTATGGTGGGGCGAAGGCTTCGCTTCCCCTCCCCTCCCGGACAAGTGCCTGGTGTATGGGAAGTTTTACAACCAAGCTCTGGACCCTCGAGAGCTCCCAGATTTCCCTCCCTGGCGATACCCTGCGATAGGAAGACTGCTTCTGGGGTAGGGCCGGGGTGGCTGCGATTTCGCACCCAGGGCCTCAACTGCCGGGCCTCAACCTCAGCTGTCCCTCTCGCCAGGGCCTGGAGGATGCTTCGGCGAGCCCAAAATGACTTCCTATCATTCCAGGGTCCAGGCGGGCCAGTGGGTCCCCCACCACCTCCGGCGGCCGCCAGAGGGCTTCAGGATGTCACAGGGGCTCTCGATGTCATCGGAAGGGCCTGAGGCCGAAGAAGGACGCGAATCCACGACCCCAAGTCCCGCAGTGAAGGCGGAAGTCCCAGGCGAAAACTGCCTGCTGAGCGCCGGGCTGCGGCCGGGCCGCCTGCTTAGCCGCAGCGGCTCCGCGCCGTCGCCCGCCCATGCGGTTCCTTAGGTGAGGACCTTCGGGGACCAGCTCTGCCTCGGCGTTTGCAAAGCTCAAAAGCGCCGGCACTGACCGTCTCTCCTCCCGCAAGGCGCGGCGCGCGGATGGAAGGCCGAGCTCGCGGCTAGCGAACCAGGCGCTTCCCTCCGCAGGAAGCCTCCGGCTTGCACCCCTGGCCCTTTGTCGCCGCGCTCCGGGTTGCGACTCGTCGTCCGGGCTGGGGCGCCCAGGTCGCCGCGCTCCATCTCCCGGCGCTCGGCCCCCAACAGGCCCGCACGGCGGTGCGACGGGTGTGCGCGCCCGCGGCCGGGACGCTCAGGGCAGCGCCAGCGCGCACACCAGCCCCGCGGGGCCCAGCGCGCCGCACTCGGGACACCCCCGACTGCCCTCACTGTGGTCCTGGGACCGCTGCTGGGGATTTCGGCGCACACCTAGCACCCGGAATTTATGACCGCTGACGTCCTTTGAGAAAAACCAACTACGGGCAATTCCAGCGCCTCCTCGCAGCTAGTTTCCTGTCCTGGCTCTGGCCTGGGGGTTGGAATTTAAGGTGCTCAGAGCCCCAGCTGATCCTTCTACTCTTCCCCAGGGCAGAGATTCCCAAGCTCCTACCCCAAATGCGGGAGTCTGGCCTCCCCCAGGGAGTCAGTGAGCCTAGCTGCTCCCTGAAACCCGCCTCAGCCCCTCTAACCTGGGCAGGAGTCGGGAGCTGGGGGCGGGGACCATGATCGTATCTTCGGGTGGACACAGCCCAGAGGCAGGCTCTTGCCAACTGCCGGCCGAGCTCTGCCTTCCGACGGGGTCCAAAAAGTCCACTAAGCCAAAACTGCAGCACCTGCCACCTCAGTGACTACGAGTTCGGGCTTCCTCTCCACATCCTCATCCCCAGGTAACACAGCCCACCCCCTGGAGGCTCTCCTCCCCTAAGTTCCCGGAAGCCTGTCCCTTCATCTGACTCCCCACACACTCTAGGCTGTCCGACTAACTCTCAGTGCCTGGTAACCCAGCCCCAGCTCCTGGAAGTCCGGCCCCTAGCCCCCACCCCTACCCCAGCCTCTGCCCCAGCCTCCCCTGAGAACAGGTGAAATGCAAACGGCGCCTGGGCTTGAATTCACTCTTTTGAAAAATGACTGGAGCTAAATCCTGCAGGAGCTGTGCCTGCCCCAGGCACCACAAGCCTGTGTGTGCCACCGAATTCCTCCCGGGGCACCCGCCCCAAATCTAAGGAGACTGCCCAAAGCCTGGACCCCTCTGCCTCTCTGCCTCTCTGCGTCTTGTTCTCTTTCTCACCTTTTCCTGGCATGTCCAGAACTTGGTCCTCCAGCTGGAAAATCCAGTGGAGGGCAGGTTTCAAACCCCTGGCTTTTACTAGTGCAGAGACACAAACACCCCCTAAAACACACAGGGACTGATCCTCACATGCTCAGAGATCCTCAGTACCAGAGAACAAATCCCAGGACACAACAAAGATCCTGACACACACATATAGAGACTCCCAAACACTCTGAAATATATACTAACATGCATCACACGCTCAGCAACAGAGACACACTTACACGCCAAGAAATACCAGAAAGACACCTAGGAAAGGAACATACCAGACATGTACAGGACCCTGAACTCACATAGGACATCCAGGATCCTGGCCCTCCTATACTCAGACTAACACACGATATCCACACACCAGCTCCCATAACCCTAAATGCGGAAGGAGGCTCCTGCAAGGACAGAAAATTCCCCGGGGGGAACTCGAGCTTCCCCCACCCGCTAATTGACCCCAAGGCCCTGCTGGGAAGGAAAGCTTGCTAGGTTAAGAAATGGTAAGGCACTGTAATGTGGAAATCATTTAAGGAAACCCATGGGAACTGCACCCCCATTCCCACCTCTTAGGAAACAGGAAAGTAGTTTAACTGGTTCTGCAAATTAATTCCAGATCTACAAGAACGCCGTCCCCTCGGTAGGGAGAGGCCAAGCCACACAGAGGGTCTGCTACAGAGTGAGTCCGATGGGCTCAGCCCACCCCAGACGGCAGGCTCTGGGGCCAACATGCCAACCTGCCCCTCTGCCCAAGCTCTGACCAGGACCCCAGCCTCTGCTGCCCCTCTAATGGGCTAGGAAGAATGCCAGCTGGCCGCTGAACCCAGCGACACACTGGAGGCAAGCTCCACAGGGAAGAAAATGGGTTTGTGCCCTAGGAACCTGCATCACCTCCCCCCAGTTCTGCCCTGGCCGATGCATGCTGTTCCTTACCTTTCTTGATCACGGACTGGTCCAGAAGACTCATTCCCGTCTCATCCATGGCCTGAAAATAGGAGAGGCAGAGGTAAGGGCGCTTGTGGACCTAGTCTCCCGTCACTTCCCAAGCCCCTGCTGTCCCTGGTCCTGGTCCTGTCCTCTCCGCCCAGTGCTCACCATCTACATTTCGGCTGGCCATAGGCGGGACCCGGACTGCCTTGTGGCCGGAGCCCTGGATACCTCACCCTGCCGTGCGAAATAGGAATTTTGAACCTTAGACAACTGCTCCGCCTCTCTCTGCTTCAGGCACAGGCTGCCCCAGCGGACTGGGACTGGACCATAGATGCCCCACGGGGCCCAGCGGAGAGCTAAGGAAGTGTCTGAGCCTCTGCCCATTGACTCCGCCAGGGGTGGCCGCCCTCTAGGCACCACGCACTGACTCAGTGCCAGGCCGCCAGGCAGCATCTAACCCAGATTTGGGGCTCCTCCTCGGAGTCATGAGTGAGAAGCGGCAGGCTGAGAGAAGAGTCGGACGCCCGCCTTCGTCACCGTGCCTCCAGCCAGAGTCCTAAATCCCCGCAGCCAGTCCTGGCCCATCCCGGACCGTTCGGGCCTCACCTGCAGGTCGTCTAGGCCGGGCGGCGCCGCCAGCCCAGGGAGGCCGAGCGGCGCGTCGGCCAGGCCGTGCGCGCCGTCGGCCAGGCCGTGCAGGAGCCGGGGCACCGCGGCGGCGTAGTCGCGGCGCGGGTCGAGGCCCAGGGCGCGGGCGGGCGGCGCCAGCAGGCCGGGCGGCTCGTCGTGGGCGCGGGCGGCGGCGCGGGGCGCGGCCCAGGCGGCCTGTGGAGGCTGCGGCTGTGCCAGGGGCGCCAGGCCGCCGTACGGGTCCCCGGCCAGGTGGGGGAAGGCGGCAGCGGCGTCGGGCGCCTGGCCGTAGGGCAGCGGCGGCTGCGGGTAGGGCGGCGGGAAGTAGGGCGGCTGGAAGTCGGCGGCGGCCGGCGTGTGGCAGAGCGGCGGCGCCGGCCCGTAGGCCGCCTGGGGCAGAGACGACAGGCGGGCCGCGCCAGCCGCTGCGCCCAGCCCGTCGGGGCGCTCCTGGGGAAGGAGAGGGGCGCGTTAGGCGACCCGCTGGCAGCTGAAAGGACCCCTGCCCGAGAGGACCGTCCTCAGCTCGCGGGGATCCGGCTGCCGTCCTGCCCACGCGTCGCGGGGCCTGAGGTCTATCTCGGAGGGGCCCGCGGGAGCGGGAAGCCTCGAGGTGGGACCGCGGTGTCCCGCGCGCACCCGCACGGTTCGCAGCTGGCGGAGTCCCTGCGGCCCCCTCCCTCCGAGATTTCGTTGGAGGTGGAGGTTCGGCAGGTCCGGCGCTCGGGTTCCCCGATCCCGCGCGCCAAGACTACTCACCATGGCGGAGTAAGTGTGCACCAGCATGGGGCGGGTGGCTCGGGGCGCGAGGCGTGGCGGCGGCGGAGCCCTCGCCCGACGGCGAGCACCGCGGGAAGAGGCGCGGGGAGCCTGCACAGCCCGCGGGGGTCCCTTTGGGGCGGCGGGGTGCAGCCCCGCCCGGAGCCCGGCAGGCGTCGGGTCCTCAGCTGTGGGCGCCCCCGGGCGGGTCCATGGGCGCGGGACGTGGGCCGGACGGGCGCAGATCGCACTTGGAAAAGTCGGTCAACCGGTGCCCAGCGCCCGCCCTCTTTCCTCTGAAGCAGCGCAGCCCGCTCCATGCACTCCAGTTATAGTGGCGGGGGCGCGCTGGGCCTCCGGGGCGCGCATTAAAGAGACACGCTGTGGCGGCTTTCTCCCTTCTCCCCAGCGACAGTTCAAGGGGAGGCGTGGCATTGGCGCGACCCCGTGGGGTGGGTAGCGGGGCGTGAATCCAACCCCCGCTGGTCTGAGCAGCCTTCTGGGCTCAAAGCTCCAGCTGCGGTGAAACAGAGAAGGATTGGAGGCTAGGATGTAGGGATCCTGGGTTTGAATCTCAGCTCTACCGCCTTTATTTGCCTTTGAGCAAGGCACAACTCTTCCTCATCCTCAGCTTCCTGTTCTGTAAAATGGGTATCAGTCCTTTCACTAACCACCTCACCGGACTGTGGATGGTGCCATCGTCAACGTAGAAGAACTTTGAGAGCTGCAGACCCAAGCCCACTGGCTCATGTGCACACACGTGTCAGCGTGTGATGTGTGTACGTGCCGTGTGTGTAGAGGACCATCACAGTCTTTCTGAATGTTTCTGGATCAAAGACCCTCTAAAGGTGCCCTCTTCACCCAGCCTTCTCGGGGCCAACAACCCCCAATGCCAAGCCAGGGTCTGAGGAAGCTGGACACACCAACAGAGAGGGTTGTCCAGCTGGGACTTGGGCAAGGGTTGCACCAGAAAAGGGCTCCAGATGTTTCTGAAGCCAGGAGAGCCTGGGCAGACTGAGCAGAGGCCTGTCACACACACACGAGAGACTGTTGAGTGAAGATGTGTGTAAGTGCCCCACGTGGATGGTGTGCAGTCGGCACCCTGACATGCGCAGGCTGTGTGTTTATGTGTTACCATGGCAGGCTTGGCTGTCTCCCAAGGACATTCCTGTCCCTTCAGTCACTCCACCTTTCTCTCAAAACCCAACCCTCTCCTCCCCTGCCCCTTTACCCCCCAAAACAGGAGCAAGGATGAAAGAAAGGGAAATGAGAGGAATACTAAGCGGAATAGGAATTTAAAAAGCAGAAGGAAGATGTTTAAAAAAAAAAAGCGAGAAGATCCTCAGACAAAAAGCATAGAATTCTGAAATAATCACAGCAAGCACTTATTACAGAGTGTGTGGTGCTCTGTGCTAAGTACCTGGTGAGTACTGAATTACTTCATGGTCATGCTCTCTGGTGAGGAAGATGCAGCACAGGGAGGTGAGCAGCCAGCCGAGTGGCAGAGCCAGGGTGGTCTGCCTCCAGACTCTCTCTGTCCTGTACTGCCTACCCCTCAGGCGCCTACAGATGTAGTTCTGACTCCGACCAACTCGTGCCGCTGGGCGAGTCTTTCCTCGCCTCTGACCTCAGTTCCTGCAACTTCGACAACAGTGACAGCAAAGCAGGGAGGCTCAGAGAGGACTGGATTGTTTTCTGAGGCCCCTTTCCAGTGAAGTGGATGATGAGAAAGGAAAGGTGGAGATGCGGAGGTAGATTACAGAAGAGAGGGGGATTGACCCGTGGAGTGTATGTGGAGGAGACTTGAGCAGGGTATCCCAGAGGCATGTGGCAGGGGCAGAGCTCAGGTCTGAGTCATCTCAGCCTGGAGGGCCATGGGGGAGGGAGGAGGCTGGAAGCAGCAACATCACTAAGAACTTTCTGGAGGGTGGGGGAAGAAGCAGAGTTGGGCAGAGCTGCCACCTCCGTGCCCAGGACAGACCAGAGGTCAGGAGTGTGTTTGTGTATGTCTGGATATGTGGGTGTGTGAGTGACGAGACCCCTTCTCCTCCACCCTCAAATTCAGCCACAGGACATTAGAAGCAGGTGTGTGTGGGTTAGTACATGGCACGCAGGTTGGTGGACCCTTTGGGGGAAGTCCAGGAGTGGCAAGGCCGGCGCTGCCCGTGCCCAGCTCTGGGGATCCCTTACTCTCTCCAGCAGGCTGAGGAAGGCCAGAATGACAGGACATGCTGCTGGTCCAGTGGCTTCCGTGGATTTTCTCACCCTACCCCGCTGCAGCTTGAGACACTCCCTTCTTGCCTTGTTCTCCTCCATTCTACCCTGACCACTCCTCAGCCTATTTTTCTAGCTCATCGTCCACCCACATCCTCCATGTTGGTCATTCTTTCTCAGGGTTGAAGCTTCGGCCTTTTCTTCCTGTCTGCACTCTTCACGAGTGAGTGATTTCGTTCCTTAAGACTTTAGTGACTGCTAGCAGCTGTTATCTCTCAACCTTGTTCCATCCAGTCTGTGTCCCTCCCTAAATATTCAGACCCACAGATGCAATTGCCAGGTGGGTATTTCTTCCAGGCATCTCAGTGCGGCCATCTGAAACTTTCCAAGTCCACAAGCGAACTCGACATCCCCTCCACCCCCGCCACCCACCCCAACCTGCTTCTTCTCCTGGCTCCATACATGGCACCCCCATCCCTCAAATGGAAAACAGAGTCATCCCAGACTCTGACCTTCCCTTCACCTTCATAAACTAGTCCTCATGGAGTGTTGTCATTTCTAACCCTTACGCATCTCTCTCCACCCCTCTACCGGCCCTTTAGGCTCCCATACTCTTTCTCACAGACCAGTAGTTCTTGAAGTGTGCTTTCTGGGCCAGTATCACCTACAGCCTCCGTGACCTTGTTACAAGCGCCACTCCTTGGACCTCACCCCGGACCTACTGAATCAATCACTCTGAGTGTGGGGACTGGAAATCTGTCTTAATACTCATCAGATGACTCAGAAGCTCGGTAAGGTTTGAGGACTACTGTCTAGACCATGACAACACCCCCCTAGCTGGTCTCCTGCCTTCGTTCAGTACCCTGCTGACGTGCTTCCCATTCTACTTAGCGGTAAGAGGGAGGGAACCGTGTAACCTTCCTGCTGAAAACCCTCCTGACGCTCCTCATGGCCCATCTTCAGGGAAAAAAAGTGTCAACACCCTAACCAGCATTCCAGCTGCGACTGATTTTTCTTTTCTGCCTCACGAACTATCCCGTAAGAAGATGAAAGGGGAGACAGAGAATGCGTCCCACACTGGCTTGGGAGCATGGCAGGTGCTCAGGGAAAGTTTATTAAATGAATGATGAATGGATGAGTTTGTGAATTCCTCAGCTGACTGAGGGGTCTTTTTGGGAAGCCTCCATGTGAACATGACCCCAAGTAGCTAGACAGAGAAACCAGGTATAATCTGAGGAGATCATCTGATAAATGGTTTTCCTTATGGCTACTGTGGAGATGGATGTTCGTGATCTGCTGCTGCTTTGGGGGCTTCTAAAAACTGCAGGGTCTTATGGCCGCAGACTCTGTTGTTCTTCTCTTTTAGGGCCAAGGGACTGTTCACTTTCTGAGGCCTGGAGGTGGGCATTGCTGCTTGCCCTTTCTCTGGGACAGGCGTGCACACGTGGAGGCCTGGGATGTGCCCGGGGCTACACATGCAGACTCTCCTGGGCACATGGGGCATACGACATAGCTAGAGACACTCTTGGGAAACATACACATGCATGGGAACACAGGACATGCGTTGATGCATAGATGCTCATGTTCAGACATCCTAGACTTCCATTTGGCATTCTTGGCATGTTGCTCTTCTCCCAGGCTCAAATCTTTCCCTCTCTTTTCAAAAAGCGGGGTTGCATTTGGATTCGATGTTAAGAAAAAACTCAGGCCTGCCTCTTTTATTGACACAGCCACCCTCCTCCCAGCCTTTGGCAATCTGGCGCTCTGGGCCTGGCTGGCTGTTTGCAGAGTGGGGGAGCATCTGGCACAAGGAGATGCTGAGGCGCCACCTGGTGGTTATATCTCACAACTGCCGCTCAGGTCCCCCTTTCTCGCCGCTGAATTACCAAGAGCAAGCCTGGTCTTGTTACAAAGTTAGCCTAGCCCCTCTCCCTATTCAGGAGCCCAGAACTCTCTGACCATCCCTCACTAAAGTACAGAGCTCAGTCTGCCTTGTGTTATAAGTCTTTCTGCAGAGTTTGGCTCCTCCACCTCGGGAGGGTGAGTACTTCGAGAGCTGAGACCATAGGCGGTTGCCACCTGCTCTGGGCCCTTCCCTTCTCTTACTATTTCCCCAGATGATCTCAGTCACTCCCATGATTTTAAGACTCTACACTGCCAACTCCCAAATCTGTCACTCGCCCAGACCTCTCTGAGCTCCAGACTGCAGAAAGCAACTGATGCCTGGATGTTCCACATGCAGCACAAACTCACCATTTACCAAAATGAGCTTGTATTTTGCATTAACCTGTTTCCCAGTGTTCCCGGTGACAGTGAATGGCCCCATTATCCACTTAGTGGCCCAGATCAGGTATCCAGGAGGGCTCTTTATCCCTCCTCACTTCCAGTTAATCACCAAACCCTATTAACTAACTCCTACCTATATTTTCTCCCTCTTCACTGCCACAGGCTTTTAGTTCAGACTTAGTACTTCCTCTCTGAGCTCCCTGCCTCAGTTGTCCCCCTGGTGCAGCCAGTCATCTTTCAAAAATGCAAACTGGATCACAGTCTGTTAAAACAATCTCAGCATGATCACACATTTAAGCTTCTGAGCATGGCATGCCAGGACTTGGAAGATCTGGTCCATGCCCACTGGTCCAACCTCATCCCACTTCACACTCTCTAGCAACAACGAGCTACTTGCAGTTCCGAAGCTCGCATGCCTTTGTACCTGCTGTTCCTCTGCTTGTCTACCTGGCAAGCCTCTCCTCACCCCCAGGTCTCAGCAAGTGCTTCCTGAGCTTTCTCAGACTTATTCAGCCAGGCTGAGGGGCTCCTCATGCTCCAGCCATACTTTGCTCAGACCCCCATAGAAGCAACTGATTACACCTCTAGGGTCTGATGCCTTGTCTGTTTCCTCTCTAGCTTTTAAGCAGCTTGACGGCAGGGTCTGTCTTTTCATTTTCCCCAGGGAATTCATGCTAAGAACATGACTTTCTATATCTAATAAATAATGTTCCTCTATGCATAGCCAGCCACAGAGAGACACGTGGGACACTCTCAGTGAATGCTTGTTGGCTTGAGGGCCTAGGTAGGGATGTCTGCCTCGTGTGGGCTGGGGGCTGGTCTGGCTCGTCTGACAGCTTTGGCTCAGGCCTGGTGAAGCAGTGGGTGCTGGGCTCCAGCTTCCTGCTGAAGTTCTCAGGCTCCTTCCCCTTCTCACTTGGCATAGAACAGAGCTGAACAGGGGCAACCTGGGTGGCTTGGTCGGTTAAGTGTCTGCCTTCAGCTAAGGTCATGATCCCAGGGTCCTGGAATCGAACCCCACAGCCTGCTTCTCCCTCTCCCTCTGCCACTCTTCTTGCTTGTGCTCTCTGTCAAATAATCTTTAAAAAACAACAACAACAACAACAACAAAAAACAGAACAGAGGTGAACAGCTGTTTGCCTAAAAGCCATTTGGGCCTGGAGATGTTGTTGGGGCAGCAGTGATTTTGTTAAAAAAAAAATTATCAACATTCCAAAATCAGATTTTGCATAAAAATGAGGGTTTCTGACTTGTCTTTAAAAACTGGAGGATGTGGGATTACTACTTGGTGGCCCTTCGTGTCAGCACTTCGTTTGTACACAAGAGCCCCAAAGCCCCACTAGACCGGGCCCCCTCGGCACTGGAGTCTGCCATCCTGCTCTGCAGGTGCTGGCTGTGGGCTGAGGAGTCAGCGGCCGGCCCGGTCTTGGCTCTGACACTTTCTGGCGCACCACCTTGAGCCAACCACCTACCCATGCCTAAGGGTCTTCACCTGTAAAATCGGGATAATGCCTGTGTCACAGGATTCTCGGGCAGGGGAAACGAGAGAAGACCTGTGAAGTGTGCGTGGCAAGGCACGGGCCCGGCAAATGGTAGTTGTGAGCTGCTGGAGTCCGGAAGGAAGAGAGAAGGTGCAGGACAGACCACACGAGGACCAGCCCGTCACCAATGAACATTTATTGAGTGTCCGCATGTGCACAGCTTTGAACTTGGCGATCACAGAACGCACTGGGGGAGGGAAGGGGGGATGGAAGCAAGGGATCAGGTTCGGGGGAGGGTCCCCTGGGGTTCATAAGAAAGGTAGTCCCTGCTGGAGCCGCCAGTCGCGTCTCTCTGCAGAGAGGAATCATAAGCAGGGGTGGGAATTAAAGCCAGGCACCACGATGGCGATGGGGTGCAATCACTAGGGAAACATGCGGATTCTGGGGAAGTGTCCCTCCTGTTCCTGGCTTCAGCCAAGCCAGATGGCACTAGGGGGACAGGGATCAGATGCTCAGGTGTCCAAACAGGGATAAGGACAGGCAAAATAAATAAACCCCCAACCCGCATTGTCACTCTGCTGCAACATGACACAAAAGCTTAGGGGCCAGGGCCTAAGGACTCCTGGGTCCCCTCAAGGAAGCTCAGGTGGAAGGAGGTTTCCACACCCCCACACCAGGCCTGTCTGCCCCAGGATTCTCTGGAAGGATGGGGCAGTTCAGACCCTGGGTCATTGAATTTGATAGGAAGAACTGCGATGTCGGTGGCCTGAGTCTGCTCTCTGCCCAAGGGGCTGAGGGCAAGAGCCAAATGGCCAATTTGAAGGACGTGGACCTGGGAGGCTAGAGGGGACACCACAGCCTAGGGGAGCCCACGCCCTGGCCGGCAGGGCACATGGGCTGAGGCAGCCTGCTCCTGCCAGCCCTATCCCACCCTGGGGCCTCCCACCTGCTTAGGAGCCTGACACAGGGCACAATGACACCCCCTTCCCTGGGGGCTGCTCCAACCTTCCCCGGCCCGGCAGGGACAGCCACATTGATTTCCAAGCCAATCCCTGCCCCCATGGGGGCCTGGGAGGGCGGGACGCAGTTCCTTACACTGGAGGGGTGGGCACCATGCCCTTGCCCTCAGAAAAGCCAGAAAGCTGGGGTGTTGGGGGGGGAGTTTGGGGAAGGGGGTCCAGTCTGGGGGCTTCAGGGAAAATGCCTCCTCCCTCCTTCCCTCGCTGCCCACCCCGGGGTCTGTCCCCAGCGGACACCCGCTCAGGGCTCCGACAGGCACTGCTCCAGGGCGGCCATGCGGTAGTGGCTGGCCGTCTCCTCACCCGCCTGCAGCCGCATGGCCTCCCGGCACAGCCGGTTGGCCCGTGCCAGCTCCACCAGCACGCCCTGATAGGCGGCCACCATCTCGGGCTTGACGGAGTTGGGGCTGACACTGGCGAGCAGCTGGAGCAGCTCCTGCGGCCAGCGGGAGCGCAGGGCGGCGGGGGCCAGCCAGGGCAGCAGGGGCACGCAGCCCGTGAATGCCTGCATGCCCAGGAACCAGAGCTCCTGCAGGTCGGCCCAGACGCCCTCGTAGTCGGGGGACAGGACCAGCACTGCCTGGTCCGAGCCAGGCGTGGCCCGCGCCACGTGGGACTGTGACAGGAAGAGGATGGCCGCGGCGAAGAAACCTCGGGAGGCCGGCGTTCCCTGGAGAGCTGGAAGGCAAAGGGGCGGAGGGCGCGTGAGGCCGGCGGGCCAGCTGCTCTCCCAGACCGTTATGTTCCCCTCTCGGGGTGGACACACTCCGGGGAGCCGAAGCGTGGCCTGCCATCAGCCTGCCTGGGCTCAAGCCCTACCCTCGACTCCACTGCGTGACCTTGGCTAATCCACTTTCCTGGCTCTCGTTTCCTTACTTGTGAAACGGGGCCAACAGCACTAATCTTAGCAATCCGTTGTGAGAATTAAATGTAATAATCTTGGTATACTCGAGCTCAGGGTCAGGCCCTCCTGCAGCCGGTGGTAGTGCCGGGAGCACCTCCGGGCCTAGAGGGCTCCTGGCGAGGGCACGCGCACCAGTTTGATTCTTGGGCCAGAAGAGGGCGCCAGAGGGGGGCCCAGGGCTTTGCTTACCTGCCATGCAGCGGGGGCTCACCCCTGTACTGCAGACCCTCTCGGGGAGGCTGTCAGTCGAACCTGGCGGCATTTGTGGGTGAACAGCACTGGGGCTCTACTCAGGGGCTGAGGTGATGCAGCCTGGGACTGAGGGAGCACGGGGCTGGAGCACAGGGGCGGCTCGGGGTCCACTAGGACATGCCCCCTTCCCACTGCCTGGGGACCCTGCTGGGATCCCTGCACAGGGAACAGGGAGGCAGCTGAGGGTACGGGCTCGTCACGCCCTGTTCCCGGGCATCTGCTCAGCTCCTCCAACCTGACAGATGGGGCACAGGGAACAGGCGGGGACAGAGGGACCCAAGCAGACACCCACGGCCAAAGTGGGAGACACGGAGGGCTGGCAGGGGCTGGAGGGGACGTCCCTCCCCCTGCACACAGCCAGGGGGAGGCAGGGTTGAGGAGAAGGTCTGTGCAGAGGAGCACCGAAGTGCTGAAGCCTGTCACGAGGGAGGTGAGGGGTTGAGCAGAGAAAAACCTCAATGGGAGGAATAAGGTTTCTGACTCAAGGCCCAGGTGGGGGCGGCTCCACCTTGAAAACACTGGGTTCAGACTCCTTGGGCTGCTGGGAATTCCAGGTGCCTATGCCTGTGCCTCTGAGCAGGCCTGTTCTTACGCCCACCAGACCTTGCCTTAAAAGTCTTCAGAAGGAAGAGAATGTTATCATTTGGGGAAGAAGGGTGGGGTAGGGTGGGGGATGGAGACAACGCTTCAGAGATTGCCTCTCAACTGGAAAATTCTGTTCAAACTGTTCCTTGAAAATGGGGACTTAGGCCCGGAAGACAACAGGTCCACCCAGGTCCTTTGCCCCTCCCCTTTAGGACTGGGTCCCTGGGGCTTACCTGGAGAGGTGCTGAGGAGCCGGGCCATGAGGAGGCCCAGAGTGGCCACGTTGGCAGCCAGAAGCAGCCTCCCGTGCTGCTGCACCAGTGAGGGCAGCGACGTCATCAGCGTGTTCATGAGAGATGTGAAGCAGGCATCTCGCCTGAGGAGAAAGGGAGGGAAACATGGGGGAGGAGGGGCTGATGGAGCGAGACCAAGGCCCGGGAAAACCTGGGATTCTCGGCTCCCAGTTTCACCAGGCAGGGTTTGGCAAGCAATGAGGCAGCAGGGAGTGAACTTGGGGCCCATTCAGGAGCTCTGGGGAACAGAGACTGAGTATGGCTGGAGCAGGGCTTCCGGACATGCCAAATCCTCATGTGGGGTGCCTCCGTCTACTGTGGGAGCCTTCTATTCTAACACTAACAGGAACCCATGGGCACAGGGAAGCCAAGTCGAGATGGAGATCCGAGGTGGGTCTGAGCAGCCCCCCTTGCTTCCTCCCACCTCCTCCCCGGCCTCACTTGATTAGCCCCGGTGCGGTGACCACGAGGTTGAGGAAGATGTGACAGCAGGTCTGCAGGCCGATCTCCACGCTGTCAGGCAGCACTGAGGTATCGTGGCCCGGGGACGTGAGCTCCCACTGCTGCAAGAAATACTTGCAGAGAAGTGAGGGGGCTCCCTCCTTGATCAGGATCTCCCGGGGCCCATCTTCAACAGTCAGGTGGCACCAGCCGGGCAGAAGGAGCCTAGGGGCGTGGAAGGAACAGACGTGTAAGGGCTGGGGACAGATGAAGGCACAAGGAGTCCCTCTTTTGGGGCATCCCGCCTGAGAGAAATGAAAGCAGGGGGAAAGGACCCAGCCTTGTAGGTCCCGCAGAGAACACACACACGCTGTGGTCCTTCACGGGCCGGGGCTCGAACTCGGGCTCTGCCATGTGGTGCGCGTGCGGGCCAGTTACTTTAACACTGAGTCTCAGTTTGCTCATCCTGAACACGCGGGTGAGACTTCTGTCAGAGATTTGCTGTGTGGACCGAATGAGACTGTTTTGGTAAAGGGTAGAGCAAAATGCATGGTGTGTAGTAACTGCTCCATAAGCACGAGTTCTCTCTTTATAGACAAATCTGGGCCGGGCAAGTAAGACTTGGCTGAGCAGGAGTCCTGCGTGAACAAGCCCCCCCAAAACCCAGAAATAATCCTAAAGGAAATCTCATGCCACAATCAGGAAGCCTGGCACAGAGCAGTGCGGGGGGGGGCGGGGGGAGGAGGTGTCCCCCTGTTACACTTTTCTTTAGAACAGTCTGGCTGGACAGACTCTAGCTACAAACTCACCGGAGAGCATCCCCCGGCCAGGTGGGCCCTGGGGCGGTGGGGGAGATGGCCAGGGTGGCCACCTGCTGGGAGAGGTCATTCGCCTCCTCGGCCTCCTCGTAGAGGGTCTTGGCATAGCGCACAAGGAAGGGCAGCAGCTGGCAGACCTCCTTGCGCAGGGATGAGGTCTCCTCGGCCAGCCAGGCCCCCAGGATCCGCACCGAAGCAAACACAAAGGGCTCCTTCTGCTTCTCTGGCCCCACCTGTTGCCATGGGACCCCCGTGAGATGGAGCAGGACCAGAGACCCTCCCCGGCCGGGACAGCATGCCAGCCAGCCTAGGAATAACACAACTAGCAGGGAATTCTGCCCGGGGAGCCCCTCAAAGGGAGGCCCGGTGTACCCAGCACCTGGCGCACGGTAAAGACGCACCCAACAGGGGCCTGGCACAGAGCAGGCCCTCAGGGCATGTCTGCTGGGGGAACTGGACTTCAGACAACGCGTCCCCACGCTCACTGGGACTCAACTCGGCCCCCCTCCCCCAAGTACCTTAAGGCTCCAAGGTAATTCACAGGTCCAAAGCTAACTAGACACTCCCTCCACAGCAGCTCTGACCTGAACCTCTCCAGAGGCCAGGAACCAGCAGACCCGCTCCTCTGCCTGGCTCTGGTACGGGTCTGTATGTGCAGGTGTGTGAAACAATGCGAGACGTTGAGGCGAACAGACTGCTTCGATTTGGTGTGCGTGTGTACTGGGGGAAGGGCTGTGAGTGGGAAGTGACCGCGTTGTGTGTGTGCGTGTGTGTGTACTGTGATGTGAGTGCACATATGGTGTGTGGTATGGTGCTTGTGTGGAGGCTCTGGGGGGAGGGAGAGGGAGGCTCGGCCATACTACTCCCGGGAGTGCTGCAGGATCAGGCCTCAGAGTGGGCATCTTGCCCTCTCCCCCTTATGCGGTAAGTAGGTACTGTAGGTACGGATCCTAGGATGCTACATCCTGTCCCTTGCTTTCCACCCCTCCCCCCGCCCCCCCCCACTAGGCTCCCTCTGCGGCCACAGTGCCCTCACCTGCTGCAGGTAGTGGATGACAGCCCCGATGGCCTCCTTCATGATGCTCACGAGCTGCACCTTCTGTGGCTCCTTGAGCAGCGACTGCTCACAGCGGGTGCACTCCTGGATCCCCAACTCCATGAGGGCATAGCAGGCGGTCACCACATCCTCTTTTACTTCTGTGCCTGTCTCCTCCAGCGCCAGCCGTACCTCCACACACGCCAGATTCACCAGCAGGGCCAGGAACTTGCTCCCGGAGCTGCCCGCTGGGATCCAGTCGGAGCCGCAGGCGTGCGCCAGGCGCGCTGCCAGCTTCAGTGCGGGGTTGCGCTGCCAGGAGCTCAGCTTGCTGCCCAGGATGCGCGCCAGCCCGGCCTGCAGATCCCGGAGGCATTCGGAGGGCACGGTTGCGGGGGGCAGAAAGAGGGGCAGCAGCTGGCAGAGCTCAAACTTGCTGGCATCCTCGGCTTTCTGGAAATCTTCACTGAGGCCCCGCAACACTGCCAGGAGGTCAGGCTCCGCCTCCTTCCAGCACTGGGTCTCCGCGGCAGCCAGCAGCCCCACTAGAAGTGCCAGGGCCTGGTCAAAGCCATAGCCGTGCCCCAGGTATGCTTGACACAGGGCGGACACGGTGCCCCCGGCGATGAGGTGCCGGGGCCCACGGGGTGTGCCTGCCACAGCTGTCAGGCACTGGTAGGTGTCATCGATCATGGAACGGCGAGCAGCATCATCCGGGTCCCCCCGGGCAGTGAGGAAGGTGCTAAGGATGGGGATCTTGTTCAGGACCTGGGGATGGGCGGCCAGTTCAGGGTCACTGCAGAAGCAGGCCAGCAGGGCCACACCCAGGGCTCGGAGAACATGGTCAGGGCAGCCATCTGGCGCCTCCTTGGTGGTCAGGAGACGATTGGGGAAGGTGAAGCCTACAGCATCGAAGATCCGCCGCCGAGTTTTGGCATCGATGTCACCTGCTTTGACTGCCTTGGTCACCTAAGGGGGGGTATGTGCTATCAGCAGGATGAAAGGAAGACTGCCTCCTGCACCCTGGGGTGCTGGCCATTAGCAAGGTTAGGTCACGGAAGGGGACTCGCGCTGGGGTCCAGAGGTCATTTCATCCAGCTCCTTCCCTCCCCTGGGTTGTGACCTCTGGGATCCCTCATCTGTGATCACCTCCAAGGAAGGGAGGTCCAAGCCTCTTCAACTACTCATGCTGCCGTTTCATCACCTGGTCATTTGGGAAGTTCTTCCTGATATCTAATCTAGATGCCGACAACCCGAGTTGGGCTTCAAGCTCAGTTTAAATTCTCCCATGGGTTTAGGGTCTCTCCCTAATTGCTCCCCCCAGAGAAGCCTCTGATCCATTCCCGCCACCTTCTCAGGGGAAATGGCTCCTGTGTCTCGCCACTCTGCTTGTCAAAACATTTCCCCTTACATTTCACCTCAACACCTCCTCTGCTGCAGTGTGAGCCCTTGACTCTGGAGCCTTCTCCCTGTTGCCATGGCAAACAAGCAGCGACTGTACTCCCTCCTCCCTTCACCCCCCACACACCAACCCCCCCCTTCCCAGCACTGCAGCTCCTGTTCTGCCGGCCCCGGCGTGGTTCCTCCAACAGGGCTAAGCCCCAAACCAGGATCCTCACCCTCAACCTACCTACCGCCATCCCGGCCATCCCCTGGGACCCCTTCCCAGTTACTTCTAGCTCTGCTACTCTCTCCACCCCCAGAGCAATCATCTCCAGCCCTCAAGTACTCTGCACTAGTTACTACCTGCTGCTGTCACCCTATGAGTCAGCTCCCATCTGCTCTGGGACGCCCCAGAGAGCAGACCCAGGCAGCCTCCTCCGAGGCTCCTAGCGCCCCAAGTTTTATTCACCCCCATTCTCCCCTTTGCCCCCATCCTCAGGGGAGCAAAGAAGAGTCCAAAGGTAGGCTTCTTTGGTGCCGCCAGGAAGGCCAGCACTACCTATGTATCCTTGGGGACTTTCTGTCCCCATTCCTAGGGGGCCCAACCACCCAGCCCTTCCCACCTCCCAATTTTCAGTCAGTGCCTTACTAGCAGCAGGGCTGCAAACTGCTCGCTGTCATTCTTGGCCTCACGGAGGGCTCCCAGGTAGCGCTCCAGGGTGGGGTTCCGGCTCTCTGCCTGGTTCAGAGCTGGCTCGCAATCCGAGGCCATGATGCCCGCCTTGCCCAACTGTGAACACAAGAGGGACTGAGCATCCCTCTGCAGAGGAGGGGTGGGGGTGGGAGTGGAGGATGGAGGGAGGGATTAGCACAGAGGGAGGGATCAGGAGGGATGGGTTGCACAAGAGTGACCTCCCTTGTGGCAGCCCCTTAAAGGCACTGGACCCTCGGAGTCCTTAGGGATGAAGAAGGGACCCTGGTCCAAGGTCACCTCCAGAAAGCGGGAAGGAAGGGCCATGCATCCTGCTGCTCAGCTGGACAGCTCTCCTTACCAATTTCCCAGGAGTGGGAGGGGGCTGGCCCCACTGCTCAGCTGCCCCCTGGCACCAGAGGCCTGGTTTAATCTCCCTCCATCCAGGCATATACCAGGAGGGAGAGGTGAGGACAGACAGGAAGGAATGGAGACATACATGGGTGAAGTTCGATTATCCGGACTCAGGCTGACATGAGGGAAAAGGGCATCCTAGGTTTCCCTTCCCCTCCCTTTTCCAGAACAGGCAGGAGGCAAGCTTCAGCAGAAGTGAGGATGCAGGGTGCTGACCAGGGAAGGCTTGGAGGCCCCTCTGGGGACCCCACCCCTCCAGCCAGGGCTCTCAATCGCCCCCGCAGGCTCCTTGCCTCCTCTCCTTTCCCTCCCTCGGGCAGAAGCTGCTGCTGCAGCAGCAGCAGCAGCAGCAGCAGCGGCGGCGGCGGCGGCGGCGGCAGAATTAACCCTTTGCGTTCCCTCTCCTCGCCCTCCCCGCCCCGCTACCAGCCTGTGGATGCCGGCAGGGGCTGGAGAAGCAAGAAGGGGTCCCGGGTAGCTCCCAGGACAACGGAGAATCCAAAAGCCGGATAATCGAAGCAGGGCTGCTGAGATGGGGAGATGAGAAGGGGAAGAGGGTTCCTGGCGGTCACCACCTGTCCCGCCGCAGCCAGGTCACAACACGACATTGATGAAGTCACGACAGGGCGGCGATGAGATCACACTTCACGATGGCGCGGTGATGTCACGGAGAGATCACGGCAAAAATCACGACATGGACAGCCCCCGAAGATGACAGAGCAAATTAAAAAAAAAATATATAGGTATATATTGAAAAGGGCTGTGACAAAATGGAGTCTCGACAGGGCACGATGATGTCGCGATATGGCGCGATGGAGTCGCGATAGGGTCCCCGGGGTGTGTCGGCATCGATCAGCGCCGGCTCGGCGAGGCCCCGGCTGGGATGTAAGGGAGGGCCTGAAGGGGGCTGAGCTCACCAGGCTGCGGCCCCGAGCGGCGAAATCTTCTCCGAGCCCGATGCTCCGAAAGCCTGGGGCCGCTGCTCACGCCGCTTTGCCCACTCCCGGCTCCAGGCGGCTGCAGCTCCACCCCCACCCCCGCAGCGCTCTCGACCAATCCGCGGGGGCTTCACTCCGGGCTCTGGCCAATGACACACCTGGGCGCTAAGCCGTAGGGGGTGCTGCCGTTGCCGCCATCTTGCTTGTGGGTATTGCCCGAGTCTGGGGCCTGGGGCTCGCGGAGGGCAGGCGAAGGAGCAGACTTCCTGTGGAGAGCGGGAGGCGACAGCCTGGGGGCTCAGATTCCTTCGCTCGTGCGTAGTTCTGTCTCTCAGCACTGCCCCTCCTCCCCTTTGGGCTCGCGGCTGGACTTGAGCTTCCGGGGGGGGTGGGTGGGCTCAGAAGGGCTGGTTAGCATGTAGAGTGTGTTTCCGGGTTGAGCGCGGGAGGTGGGAGGAGGCGGCGTTTCCGGCCGCGGTCGCTGTCCTGGGAGGCTGAGGCGAGAGGGAGCTGTCCGGGTGGGGAGCCCGCACTACCTTCTTCCTTTTTCTCCTCCTCCGGGTGAGGGGAGCGAAGGTTGGGGCCCCGACCCCATGGACCGGGAGGAGGCGGAGGCCGCCGAGAGCCGGGGCCCCGCTGTGTGGCCCTGAGCCCCGGTAGGTGGCCGGGGGCGGCTGGCTGCCAGGCCGAGGACCACGAGCTCCGGGGAGGGGCAGGCGGGACGGGCTAATTCTGAGGGTGCGCCGGCCGGGTGTTGGGACCCGGAGGTGGCGCTCCTGGCCCGGCTAGGGCAGCCAACTGCTGGCTTTTTGCAGGTGCGGAGCTCGAGTCCCAGGCCGAACCCCGTTTCTTTCGGGCCCGGGGCTGGTCACGCAGCATCCTCCATCCCTTGACAGACCGACCGGGCTCGGGGGCGCCGCTGTCCTTCCTCCCTCGACTTTGGCAGCCTCGCCCTTAGCTGCTGTCTCTTGTGTTTGGTCTCCCCACCAAGATAGAAAGTTGATGCAGAATAAGGGGGGCGGGGCTGAGCACGGCGGATGAATTACCCTGCGAAACCTGCCTTATGCCAGACTTAGAAAATTATTCCCCACGGAGGGGTTCTGTGGTGTCTGCAGTGAGCACAAAGGTGAAACGCGGGAAGTCAAAAGAGAAAACCTCAGGCGATTCTAGGAAAGCTTTACCTTCTCTCGCCTCCTGGTGCTTGTGCTCAACCGGCCGTAGATGCAGTTAGTGAAGAGCATTAGCTGACTGTCCTTGTGCTTTCTTCTGTGATTAACAGACTGGGAGCTAGGAACAAATTGGAAAGACGGCCTCCCAGAACAATCTGTTCATTTTTCCAGCTATTTGGAAAACAATGTCTGCAAATATAAGCAGAGTTATTCATGGCAGTCTGTTCTGTAACTTTCCCAAATATCTTGAGACTTTTTTTTTTTTAAAGAGCTTTATTCTTGATTACTCATACCGGCTGAATAGGCTGTTTCAGACTTGCTCTGTCGTTGTTCAAACATATCTTATCGCTGTGTACATAAATGGAGCTCCACGTATGTAGCTGACAGACTGAACTATGATACATCCCCCATCAACCTGAAGTATTAAGTAAACATTACCCCCTGCTCTGTCTGAACAGCTGCTGCAACAGAGAGTGCTTTTATTTCGGGTGTACTTGTAACGCCCTAAATGCCAAAACTATTGCAAGCTTTTCTAGATTTTCGTTTGTCAAGTATTGTGGGGGTGTGTGTTCTCTCCCTGGGTTTTTACCCTTTGATTCTATAACAGACCGTTTGGATCTTGGTGCTGTGTTGTTCTTGCCTCTGGTCAGCAAGGCTTTGAGGACCCTAGCAGTGATTTGTGCCCTTAGGCAATTGCGGATTTATTTCAGAGGCATGGCTGGTTGGGAGTTCACATGAAAAGAGCTCTGCCTCTCTCTTATGCATGGCTTGTAAGACATTGCACTTCTAAACGGCTTGCTAATTCAATGGTGTTTATTACTCCCATTTTCAAAACCTATTCATTTCTTTTATGCTTCTGTCGCCCACCTGTCACGCTATTGATGACAGGTATTGAGTCACTTTGAGTTTAAAATCCTTTTGTGGTAGGCAGAAATGTGTTGGGTAAGATCCGTACACACACACACACACACACACACACACACACACACTCTCGCTGTTTCATCTTGGAAGGCTAGAGAAGTTGCTGGATAGACTTTCTAACTTAGGCTCCATTTCATAATCTCTTGAACATGTCACTGGCCCACACATCTTTCAGCTCTCTGCTCCCTAACATACAACTTCAAAACTACTAGGAATCAGAATGGATGGAAGTGAATGAGAAAGAAGTCCTTCAGATGCTCGAGGCTCAGTTAAAGCCTTTCTTGGGTGAGCTGTACCTCAGTTTTGCAGCTGTGTGTGCATGAATCTATTTCCTGGTATTAGTCAATATTGATATCCAACCTATGTGATGCCAGTCTCCTTGTATGCTGGCTGAGGTTGGGGGTTGGAATCATTTGCCACATGTGGGTGACAGGTGAACAGTTAGGACAGAAGAATTTGAATTGCTTCTTCAGAACTCAACCAGCCCTCATGATATTGCCAAGATTTATATAATAATTTATACAATGTAGGAAAGTTGTATAAGAGAGATGAAACAGATGAAAATTATTTTTTCTCTGGAAAGGACATAAATTATCCAGCTCTTAGATTCCGGAGTAGCCAACATAACGTCTTGCGCATAGTAAGGGCTGTGCAAGTATTTGTTGAGTATACCTATGAATTCAAGTTAGGAATTGCAGATGATTCTAGAGATCAGGGAGGTGACATCAAAGTGTAACGTGGATAGATTTTTAAGATCATAGTAGTGGGGCAGTAGTAAATTGGAGAGTGCATGCATTTCCTAAACACAGTCACATGAAATTTTTTTTTAAAGCACAACTAGAAAAAACTCTCAGGTGCTCACCTCTGGTAGTCCAAACTCTTCATAGATAAGAAAGTGTGTTTCGTCAAAGTCAGAAAGCTCTTAGCGGCAGAACTGGAACTGATTCTCGGATATTCTTTTCTTTAGGCTGATGTTTTTTCCATTCTTCCACACAGGTGATTTACTGTTAGCTTAGAAAATAATAGAATGTAAAATGTTTCAGTTTTACAGTGGATTCATTTCATATCCCTTGCTATGTTTTTATCCTGATAATTATAGGCTTTGTCAAGGCTCAGGTTTAAAATTTACAGGCAGGTATGAACAGTGAAAGACAAACTTGAAATTTCTCTTCCCCCTAATCTGTCACATTCTCTAGCACTCTCCATTTCCAGGAATCAATTATTAATTACTTGGCATATAATTTCTTCCCTTTCTGTCTTTATAGTGAATTGGTTCCGCCTGTCTGGAAGGCCATGGAGAAGAGGCTGGGAGTCAAGCCAAGCCCTGCTTCCTGGATTTTATTGGGATTTTGTTGGCAGATATCCGTGAAATTGTTGAGAAGCCTGTACCCGTTTTATACTTGCTTCTGCTTCACTGCTCTGTGGTTGTCAACAGGTACCATTTTCTTTGTATAGATTTAAGATATAAAGGGCACTTTGTGTGAGTCTTCAGTTCATATTAAAAACAAGTAGGAGGCAGAAAAGTAATCTGCTAATTGACGGAAATGGTCATCCTTTTGTGTTTTAAGATTTTATTTATTTGTCAGAGAGAGAGAGAGAGTGAGCACAAGCAGGGGAAGCAGAAGGCAGAGGGAGAAGCAGGCTCCCCACTGAGGAAGGAGCCTGGGGGGGGACTTGATGTGGGGCTCAATCCCAGGACCCTGGGATCATGACCTGAGCTGAAGGCAGATACTTAACTGACTGAGCCACTCAGGAGTCCCAATGGTCATTCTTTTGGTGGACATTTAGTTTGTTGGGTTTATTTGTTTTGGAAACACAATTAAAATTGGGTTCTTTTTTGTAAAGGGGGATTGGCGTGATCATTTTAAGATTTGGTGAAGATGTAATGAAGAGAAAAACATTTGAAAGTTGGAAAGACCTGAGTCCTGGAGCTGGATGTTTCTACTTAATAACTATGAAACCTTGAGCAAGTTACCTATTGTCTGTAAAGAAGGATAAGATTTACCTTATCGCTCGATGTGAGAGACACTGTAAAGTGTGTTGTACAGCCCTGTGAAAATAGGTGCTCAGTAAATGATACTTTGCTTCCTTTCCTTTCCTAAAGGAATCTTCACTTGTAGGAAGAATGCTTTCTTCCTAGAGATTATTTCACCAGGCTAGAACCTCTTGCCAGGAAAGTGTGAAGAAGTCCTCTTTCTGTCATTTTTTTCTTTCAATTCTTCTGTTGACATTGTTCTTTTTGGAGTATGGAATATGAGAGAACAGCAGTTTCAGAAAGACTTCACAGCATGCTGCCATTCTGGGCAGTGACAAAGCTTTGTGTTGTAGAGTCCACTGTCTGGGATAGCTAATCAGCCTTTGGCTCCTGTAATTCCAAAGATTTCTGTTGATTTCCTAAAGGAATTGGTGGTCATGATCTAGAGAATCAAGTAATTACTGTATTTAGCAATTTCAGTAACATCAGCTTTGGGGTTTTTGTTGTCTTGCAGTGGTGGTTGATGATTGCATAATTATAGCAGTGGAAATTGCAGTTGACAGAAAGCTGACCTAAATGTTTTTTTACCCAGATGATGCTTTGCTGGGACAGCTAACTATTTCAGGCCAACATTTTATGTAAGATCATTTGAGTTAAATAAGTAACTGATTTAGCACTATCAGAGTAGGAAAATCACATTTTTTGAAGAGTACCTACCAAATACCAGGCCCTTGGTTATAAACATTACATATCTTATCTCGCTTAATTCTCATGATGATCCTAAAACAGATAGTTTTAGCCTTATTTTATACATAAAGAAATTGAGGCCCAGAGAGGCAAAATGACTTGACCAGGATCACACAGCAAGAACACAATAGAGCCAGAAGTCTAAATCCAGGTTTGTTCACTCAATAGCCTGTGCTCTTTTTCTTTGGCTACTCTGCCTTCCAACCACAGGTAATCTTTTGGAGGACCGAAGACAGTTTTTTACACTGAACCATGATGAGCAGCTTTTTATTTGAGGAATTCCACATACAGGGGAGGGAGAAGCATTTATGAGTGTTTCTTTATTTGTAGTCTAGCACTTGGTTAAACAGAGTACTGTGGGCTTACTGGGCTAGGCTTTAGTATCCCCTCAGCTTGGTGCTTAAAAACAGCAACAGTGAGCAGATTGAGTATAGGGGTGCAAAAGTGGTATTGTTAGGGAGTGGTTCTGGTGGGGATTCGATTGTACCAGTTTCATTTTAGAGATGTTTGGAGCTTCTACCATGGAAGAACCAAGAACCATGTGTGTTCAAACTGAGGGAACATGCAGGTAACACATGACAGACAGATTTGTTATGTATTTTAATTTATCAGATCTTTTTCACGTTGGTTTTTTAATATAGTATCTTTTTTTTTAAAGTTATTTTTAATTTTTTATTTATTTGATACAGAGAGAGAGATCACAAGTAGGCAGAGAGGCAGGCAGAAAGAGAGGGGGAAGCAGGCTCCCCGCTGAGCAGAGAGCCCGATGTGGGGCTCGATCCCAGGACCCTGAGATCATGACCTGAGACGAAGGCAGAGGCTTTAACCCACTGAGCCACCCAGGTGCCCCCAAACATAGTATCTTAATAGAAAAAATGAATAAACGACATACAAAGAGAGAGAAAAAAGATATGTACAGGGAGTACCATAAATAAGAAATTAAAATGACTTATAAGCATTTAAAAATGTACATTCTCGTTACTAACCAAAGAACCGCAGATTAATTTTTTTTTATTGAGTAATCACGGTGCCCAACGTGGGGGTCAAACTCATAATCCCAAGATCAAGAGTCCCATGCTCCACTGACTGAGCCAGCTAGGTGCCCCCAAAGAACCACAGATTAAAATGAGATATCTTTTTTTAGCTTGTCATATTGATGAAGATCAAAGTAAATATATTTAGTGCTGCCTAGAAGTGATGTGGTTACCCTCATACTGTGCTGGGAAGTTTGAACAGAGAACTTTTGGCATAAATATTGAGATCCTTAAAAAGTTAGTGTCTTTTGACCTGATAATTCCCCTTTTAGGAATTTATCTCAAGGATATATTTAGATGGTTGTGAATGAGAACATTCATCAACACTCATTTATTCTACGTTGGAAACCATTGCCACAACCTGCCCAACAGTAGGAGCGTGGTGTGATTATGGCATGTCCACATGTGAAATATTATCCAACTTCAAAATTCACAGTTTAGAAGAATAAGTACATGGGAGATGCTCTTAATGTTCAGTGATGAAAGCAGGATATACAACTGCACATTCATGATGGTGCCCATTTTGTGAAAAGAGAAAAATACTTTTATATAATAGAAAGTCTGAAACAAGATACATAATTAAATGTTTATATATTTTTTGAGTGGTGGAATTATTATCTCTGTACAGTTTCTGTGTTTTCCAGATTTTTTTTCTGTGTACATGTATAACTTTTTTTTAATAAGAGAGGGGGAAAAACCTACCTGAAACCTGAAAAAGCAACAACAAAATAATAGCAGCAAAAACCTGGCATTGGCAGCCTGAGTCGGTTTTATCTACTTGTGAGTTTGTTCAGTTTTTAACCGAGCTCTTGAGTTTTCTCTAATAAAATACGTTCTTGATTGTTTGCTGTTGTCATTTAGTTTATGGATTATATGGATTCTTCCTGAAAAACTAACCAAAATAAGGCAGCTCTCTTGTTATTCCTGTTTACCACTTGGCAATTTACGCCATCTCTAGCAGAGCCCCAGGCCCCCACTGACTTACGTATAGTGGGTTTCTTTTTAATTTCAACTTCAGGTTTCAGTCCTGAACCCACTGCTAGAAAGCAGTGATTATAATTTGTCTGACAAAAGATGCTCTGTGTTTTCCTTATGGATCATTGGATCACTGTTTTTCTATTTAACTTTATTGTCAAATGACTTAAAAATAGCATTTGGGACTTGGGGATTATCAGTATCTGCAGATGAAGTGAGGTGACACTAAGAATTTGGAAATTCCTGCAATAGATATCAGCTTCTTCTTCCTTTTTTTTTTTAAGATTTTATTTATTTGACAGAGAGAGAGAGACCACAAGTAGGCAGACAGAGAGAGCGGGGGAAGCAGGCTCCCCGCTGAGCAGAGAACCCGATGCAATGCGGGGCTCAATCCCAGGACCCTGAGATCATGACCTGAGCCGAAGGCAGAGGCTTTAACCCACTGAGCCACCCAGGCGCCCCTAGATATCAGCTTCTTAAGGGCGGATGTTTTGCCCGTTTTACTTACACTAGGTATTCCCAGCAGGTACGGCGTGCTTGGCAGATAGTAGGTGCACCATAAAAATATTTGTTGACTGAATAAATTAATAAATTAGAAATAAGGGAATTGTCCTTTGAGAATTAAACTTTAAAATTAACATTACCTGTCATTTGAGAAGTAAAGCTTACAATTAACGCACTCAGAGCAGAGGTACGTGACGGTACCTTAAGGAGACACAGTGCCTTTGAGAGAAACAAGATCTGATTTGAACATTCACAAATATGTTAACATATCTAAAGAAAGAATATGTACATCTCCAGAGTTCTGTCTGCATGTGTGTGGGAGGTGAGAGGGCCTGAACCAGCACTGGAAACCTAAACCATGGAGAGTCCCAGAGGCTCCTGTAAGCCGAAAGCTAACAACTGCCTCTGAACACTTTTACTGCCATTCCCCTGCTGCTAGGAGGTAGATTCCACAGTTAGTTAATAAGTAAGTTTAAAGAAGTATTCAATTCAGAACCAGTTTTTGAGAACTTACTAGCAGTCTGGTCCTAGGCCAGGAAGGTGGGTAATAAAGATCAGAACAACACAGTACAGCACTTCCTGCCCTGGAAGAACTCCCAGTTTCGTGAGGGAGATGGATGTTTAAGACCTGTTGGGGCGCCTGGGTGGCTCAGTGGGTTAAGCCTCTGCCTTCGGCTCAGGTCATGATCTCAGGGTCCTGGGATTGAGCTCTCTGCTCGGCAGGGAGCCTGCTTCCCCCTCTCTCTGCCTGCCTCTCTGCCTACTTGTGATTGCTTTCTCTCTGTCAAATAAATAAACAAAATCTTTAAAAAAAAAAAAAAAAGACCTGTGCCGTGGTATGTGAAAGGCAGAGGGATGCAGTGCTGTTCTCTATTCCCCTTCCAGCCGGTGCACTGCACTTCCTAATTATTCTTCCCTCATTCCCTTGTCAGCTTGTTCCTTCAATGTTTTGTTCTTCAGGGTTCTTTTTCTACCCTTTCTTGTCTCACTCTTGTGTGCTCCCCCCCGGGCAACCTCATTTTTTCTCATAACTGTAACCCCTGTGCTCTCGACTCCCAAATCCTTATATTCGTTTACTCCTTTCCAGAGCACACAGCCACGTGTATGTCACACTTTTCCAACTGGATATCTCACGGTTACCTCTAACTTAATGTATCAAGACCAAACCTGTGGTCCTTTACCCCTCTTCCTGCTGTATTCCCTACAACAGTGAAAAGACCACCTCCACTTGCATTCCAATGTAGAAACCCCCGGGTCATTCCACACTCCTCTCTCCTCCACGATCACTGTTCATGGAGCCCCGTCTCATGCTTCCGGGCAGAGCGCTCTTGCTTAGCATATGCTGTTTCTGTTCTCACTGAGGGATTCTGATTGAGGTAAACATAAGCTCCTTTCTGACATGTTCCCTGGGGTCCTTGACTTGAACTTACTCTTAATGTTCTCGTCGAGTCTGTACATCTCTCTTACATCATGCTATACTGTGGGATTTTAGGCTGTGTTGAGGAGAGGTTCAGAGGAGGTCTTGCTCTAAAGTGTGGTCCTTAGTCCTAAGGGGAGGCCTTTCTGGTGTCTGCTAGTCTGTGGTGTTAATGTGATTTCTTCGCTCTGGCAGAGTCAAATTCCAGAGTGCTCTTATTCCTGCCCCCCAGCACTGCTTGACCTCTGGTGATTCTGTTTCCCTCTCAGCGCTGTAGCATCTACTATCTAATAAACCTCAGGTCTTGCCCCGTGCCTTTACATTTCCAGCCCTCAGCCTGGCAAGTGACCCTCCCAAGAGACTTCTGGGGCTCCCTCTTCTCATAGCTCCTTCTTCTCCAGTGTCTCACCACCCCAGTTCTAGCCAAATTCAGAACTCTGCTTCCTGGGCTCAGTGAGACCACTGGGTTCCAGCTTTCGGTGCCGTGGTTGGGAAGTTGTCCCTTAACAGAGACCTGGGCAGTTGTAGGACTCTTCAAGTTTCCTCTCTCTCTCGGGGATTGCAGCCTTGCACTGCCTATCATCTCCTGACTAAAAACACTTGTCTTGCATATTCTGTCCAGTTCTGCAGTTATTTATGGTAGGTATTGAGTCTGGTGCCAGGTATGCCAAGCAGTAACCTCTGCTCTAAGTCAGTACTTAAGTAATCCTAGCAGCTGTGGCTGGGAGGAGACGGCTACTGTGATTGATCACTTATGTGTCTGCTTTATTAAACTGTCTTAATCATAGTTACATATCTAGCATTTAGCACACGGTAGGTGGCAATAAAGGTTTGTTGGGTTAACCTAAAGATAATGCTGGAAATAGCACCATGTTGGAATGTACATGTTGAGGAGCATTGTTCTTTTTTACTCTGTTTTTCAATCTTGGCTCATTAAATGGGCACTCACTTCCCAGGAGGGAACAGAATCTGGAAGGTAATTTTTGCTCTTTTTTCTGCCTTTTCTCTGGTTCTCTCCCTGAACGGAAGAGTGATTTTTTTCTGATTGGTGAGGTTGGAAAAGAATCCTGTTGTATGGAATGGCCAGTCTTCAGGATTGGCATGTGCTCTCTCCCTGCCATGCCCTAACTGGTCTGCCCATGCCCAAACAGTCTGCATGTGTGCAATTGGCCAAGCTTAATTAAGTATCGGAAAGCCCATTTGTGACTGTACATCTAAGCTATGTTCTCCAATCACCTTATCACTGATTATAAAGATGATATATATATATTTTATCTTAGAGAACACACATGCGAGCAAGAGTGTGTGTTGGGGGTGGGCAGAGGGAGAAGAGAATCTTAAGCAGAGCCTGTGCTGAGGGTGGAACCCAGTACTGGGCTTGATCTCACAACCCTGTGATCATAACCTGAGCCGAAACAAGAGTCAGATGTGTAACCGACTGGGCCACCCGGGCGCCCCGTAGAGATATTTTGATCTCCATTTACGTCAGCCACATTTTTTTAATCTTTTATTTTTTAAGTAATCTCTACACTCAACATGGGGCTTGCACTCATAATCCCGAGATCAAGAGTCGCATGCTATACGGACTGAGGCAGCCAGGCACCCCTGCTATATTTTATTTTTTATTTAGTCCCAAACTCTGGGTGGGATGGGACAAAGACAGCTCCTAGCTTAGCAAGAAGTCTTTTCCCCACTAGTTGTCATTCTCTTTTTGTTCTCCTAACTGCCTGCATTTGCCCCTCGCAGACAGAAGATACCTGAACTCACTTTCCTCCTTTGCCCCTAGCCTTTGGTTGTACTTTGAGGGCTATAGTACCAGACAGACCAAGTGGTATCTTTTTTTTAAGAGACTAATAGATTTTGACCATGCATTGGTTTTATCTTTAGAAGAATAGCATTTTCGGGAGACTTTTTAGGGGGCATTATATCTCTGCTCTTCTGCTGGGCACCTAATTTAAGGTGGATGACTAATGGAATGTATCTCATAGCGATGAGCCTTCAGCAGGAACTTTCTCCTGCCAAACTGTCCTATATTCTTAACTATATTGCAGTACAGGGAGGTGATAAATTATTAATCCTAAATCTGTCTCCTCAGATTGTAGGATAATGACTCGAGTACATGGCAGCTGGGGGAAGGTAGAATTTTCTGGTTGTTAACACAAACCGTGCAAGCTTTTTGATTCTAAAATTCAGCTAGCATTAAGCAAGTCTTCGGGATCTTGTTATATCACAATTTCATTGTGACCAGTAAAAATCCTCTAAAATTAACCTCTCTCCCAATGAAATGAAGTAATTGTGTCTTGTTTAAACACTCTTCAGTAAAAGATAATCATCTCAAGTCTTGCTCTGTATCTTGGAGTATAATTTTGGTGAGTACTCTTTGCCCTTCAGAAACATAATGCAAACACAAATGTATTTCTTAACTCGTGTGAAGAGGGATAAGAAAATGGCATAATTGGGCAGTAAATCCAATGTGATTTAAAAGCTGTCTGAAATGGACTTGCCTCAGGAAGTATTATTATTCTTATTCCCTCAAGGGAGGGAATAATAAAAGTGGAGGAATTTATAAAAACAAAATAACAATTGCAGGGCCAAAGCAAGCCTTTTGGCTTATTTTGGAGATTGCATAAAAATCTTACTAATTGGAATAGCTTCCACTTCACGGTATCGTGTGGAATTGGTAGGAACATGATGAAGAACTGTGTGTGTGGCTAGTGTTTGGACATCTCAGATGAGTAGTTTTGAAAAGTTTGGGTCAAAATGCATAGCTCTAGGTTTGAGGGCCTGCCTTTGCAGCTTTCTATCTGATCCTTCATCCAAGAGCTTCGTTAAGAAAAGTCAGCCTAGGGGGGCCTGGTGGCTCAGTGGGTTAAAGCCTCTGTCTTCGGCTCAGGTCATGATCTCAGGGTCCTGGGATCGAGGCCCCACATCAGGCTCTCTGCTCAGCAGGGGGCCTGCTTCCCCCTCTCTCTCTTTGCCTACCTCTCTGCCTACTTGTGATCTCTCTCTCTCTGTCAAGTAAATAAAATCTTAAAAAAAAAAAAGTCAGCCTATGTGGTTAAGATCCTTGAGCCACTTTTGATTTCAGACAGTAATGGATAAATTTTAGGGAGAAGTTGCAAGAATGGGTCTTGACTACCTACCTATTCATCAGCCGAGTCCTCGTTCTCTTATATACTGGGTGGTGGTATTGAAACCCACCTTTCATCGGTTTCTCATCTACAAAATGAGAATGACAGTACCTCTCGGAGGATTGTTGTGAAGATTAAATAAAATGTTCCCCTACACCCAGGTGCATAAATAATAATTCAGCAAATGTTAACAATAGTCATTATAAAATGATAATGTAAAATCCTGTTTGGTTCAACTCTTGTCTAATCCCAAGATGACTCAGTGGGCAGCAGGTTTGAAGTCTCTGCTAGCTTCTTGAACCTCTGCCCAGTGGATCTCAGTTCTCACATTTTTAGAAGTAGAATGCAGGTAGGCAGCTGGCCTTTCTGCATTGTCAGGAAAAGGACACCTCCATTCATATTGCTTTATAGGCCTGCACTTGGTTGACAGGATGAGCTATATTGTATGTTTTCCATACTTACAACATGCCACCGAGGAGCATGACTGACTACTTATTTCCTTGTTTAGCCAGGGATACTTTTTCTCTGGAGGAGGACTCTGTTCTGCTATCATGACGCTGCCTGGCCCTCAGCCCCGATTCACTGTCCCCCAAACTGATGATGTGCCCGTGCTTGACAGGCCTTGTTATTGCTTTGACTGAGGCTGATCTAATAGCACTTTTGGGTTTTGTGTCAGAAGTAGCTTGCCAGAGTTAGTCCCTTCCTTTGAAACCCATTTATTATATACCTATAATCCTAGGCATTAGAAATGCAGTGGTGAGTAAGACAGACATGGTCTCTGTGCTCCTGGAGCGTGCAGTGTGTTGATTTCTTTGCCATTCCTAGGGAACAGAAAATCTCTTTGGAAGGGATGATGTTACTGGTATCAAGACTCCCTTGAAAGATGCTGATGCCTCCCTGGGGTCCCAGGGTAATTCAGTGACAGTAGAGACCCAGTCTTTGCAAAATCCTAGAAATTCAGGAGACTAGGCAATTTGATGTCTGGCCTCAATAGAGTAACCTTCTGCTAAGAATTATGTAGGTGAAGCCCTTGTCTACAATATAGTATGTTTCCAGCTTTCCTTTCAATCTATCTTACTCTCTCCACCAGTGTCCCCAGATAAGCGGTGAGGGTGGGTATCTGGAGATTTGGGAAAGTGTGACAGCTGCAGCCTTTGTCCCTAACTTGGAAGTGTTTGTCCTCTGGTGACTTCCTAATAAGTATTAGATATACCCAGCCAGTCAGCTCTTGAAACTCTTTTCTGCATCAGTGTGCTCCTGTCTTTTTGGCATCAGGTTGGTTACTTAGGCCCTCTGGTGAGCAGTTCCAATGCTTAGCATCAGGCAAGCACCGAATTCTACAAATTCTGAACTACTCTGGTTAATCACAAAAAGAAACTGTAAAGTACCCTAAGATAAGCAGGAGTTAAGAATGTCCCCAAATGGTGCATTAACCATCACAGACACTGTTCTAGGAGAAACAAAAGCATAGAGCAATGCTGGCCAAGCCCTGTCCAAAACCCCACCAACTGCAGACTGCCGCTGCCGTGAGTGCCCAGTGTGGGCCCCCCCCTTCCCCTTTCCAAACCCTCCCAGTGAATGACAGGGTTTTTAGGAATGCTGTCTTTCTTCCAACCGGCTTAACATTATGCTTTGATTCTAATCCAGCAGCACATTTGCGTTTGAAATAAATGTGTGCTCACGGATTCTCTCACTTTTAGGTAATAAGGGGAATGACTGGTATAATCAGACCTGGGAGATGGGGAGTTTATATTGATCTGGTTTTCCTTCTCTACTCTAATTTCAGATTCAGGCTTGAATTTTTGAAAGGACTGGCTTTTTTTTTTTTTTTTTTAAGATTTTATTTATTTATTTGACAGAGAGAGAGAGATCACAAGCAGGCAGAGAGAGAGGAGGAAGCAGGCTCCCCGCTGAGCAGAGAGCCCGATGCGGGGTTCGATCCCAGGACCCTGAGATCATGACCTGAGCGAAGGCAGAGGCTTTAACCCACTGAGCCACCCAGGCGCCCCAGGACTGGCTTTTAAAAGAAATGAAATGGCGTGTGCGTGTGTAGGATTCAGCTCCATGTTTAGTGTGTGTGTGTGTGTGTGTGTGTGTGTGTGTAGGATACAGCTCCATGTTTATTGTCCTTAACTGAGGGCAACTTGAGTCAGCTGGAGGCTTACGGAAGTGGGCCAGGTAAAGTGAGTGAGTCTTAATCAGAATAAATGGAGAGAGAAGCTGAAGAGCCCGATTCCATTTCAGCAAGTTGAGTAATCTGCATCCTGCTGGGTCAGTCTGTGGCTTTTAGCCCAAAGCAAAACAGCCCCACGTGCAGAAGCAGTGTAGAGCTCTCTCTACCTGTGCGTTCTATTTCCTCAGTCTCTAACTGCTTCTTTTCAAAATCACTCTCAGCTGTGTTCTCCAGAGGACGCTTATAAGCCGCACCCTGACATTTCTCACAATGCACTTTTCAACTAACTGGGTGAATTTTCCCGTTACCTCTTCTGTGAAAGGTTAAAGGGAGGGCTTGGCCTCTAAGCTCAGGTAAGCAGACCTTGAGCAAGGTTATTTGCCCGGGATGGTCGAGGCAGAAGCAAAAGTTGTCTGGCCTTTCCACAGAGACTTTCACTGACAAGCATACCCTCCTTTCCTTTCCACGCTGTTTTGATTGAGCTGTTTCGCCTCCACTCTTTCATATTTCACGTGGGGGTTGCTGCCTTGGCAGCATGGCTGCCTCTGTCAGTGGGGAGGAAGAGGTAAAGAGCCAAGGCCCTGTGTATGATGTTTTCAAGGGTTTTCCTATGTGTCTGTGGGGAGTGTGTGTGTGTGTGTGTGTGTGTGTGTGTGTGTGTCACACACACACATTTGGATATCCTTACTGTCCTGCACAGAACTAATGTCACTTTTGAAGGGGGAGAGTAATATTGTTGTTTTACAGATGATGCTAAGGAAAGGCCAGTCTCTCTGTGGCTACAGAGAGTCCATACTGGATAATTTGGTAGTGAGAAGTGTTGACCAGATCTTGCCCCAACTTTTATTTCTGTCAGTAGAATGTGTATTACAGTGAATTTGAAAATGGAGGTTTAAGAGAAAGATATGTGTAAGTACATGTCTTCAAAATGAAGTCTATTAAGAGCCACATGACTACAGTAAGTAAACCAAACAGTAGAAATTGTCTGAGTGTTGTGCTGCATTATGTTGATGACTTTAACTAGGTTACACTTCCCTAATATTTGTGATCCCTAGTTCTTTGTATGTGTTGTCTTATATTCAGTGCATTAAGATATGGTTATTGCATTCTTAATACCTTCTCTGGATTGGTTAATTCAAATCACTTAATGATAATTAATATGTAGGTGTTATGTACATACTGTAGATACATACAATTCAGGTCAACAGACACCGTCCCAAGCTAAATAAAACCCAGTTCCTGCCATCAGAGTTCACACTATGAAGGCAGAGATAGATATAGAAACATAAAGAAGCATGATAAATTCCAAGATATGCCATGGGAGCACAAAGAATCGGGCAGGGAAGAGCTGAACCCTGTTCTATAATAGGCTGGTGAGACAAGTGATATTCTAATCCCTTTGAACTTCCTTCTCCCAGAGTCATTTGAAGTGGTTTTTAACCTGCAGAGCTCTTTTCACTTCTTTATCTCAGGGGGAGAGGTAGAGAGAGGAGTATGTACAGCTCTGTAAAGTCTAGAGAATGAGCCCTGAGAAAATTATTTCTGTACAGATACAGATTGGCTTGGATTTAATTTAAATAAACTGGCTCTCAAAAATTCTAAGAATACTAACTACTCACACAGTTTTGCTTTCATTTACACACAGATGAGAAAGCATCTGTAGCTCTGCATTTTATTTGCTATAAGCAAAAGTGGTTTAAGATATTTAAGTATTCGAAGCTTGGTTGTATTGAGTCCTCACATGTCCCAGTTCAGCCCACTGCAGGGTGGTTTTTTTTTTTTTTTTTCTTATGACACTTACATAATTCTCCAAAAAGAGAGATTTTTTAATGGATAAATTGACATAAACTTTTCCTCTGTTGGCCATATCTGCTGAAATAGCACTTCATGGTTTGCTGTGTTATTTCCTTTTTTCTTCTCAAGCTTACTGCTGTTTTATTTAATTTACATATCTCTGCCACAGTCCTCTAAATGACCTCTTTAGAAAACCAAATCAGCCAGCAAAAAAATTTTAAAAACCTTCCCAAAAAACAAAGCAGTGCTCTGATTCAGGGTTCACTGTGTGGGTTTCCGGAGAAGGTTGGTATGATTGTGATGAATGCAAATAATTTATCAGCCCTGCAGTCAGAGACAGCAGTCAACTGCAGGTTTTTAACAATAACATCTGCAAGTGGTCCATAAAGGGAATTGCTAGGTTCATCACATCCTACCTGGGGGTTTTCTCTGTAGAAAAACAGTTTGTTTTTAGAACCACTTTTATGTCCAGGCCGAAGTTTACCTGTTATCATTTGATACCTGTGCTTTTTGAGGTACAAAGCCAGTGCTACTTCGAGAGGTGTGGGTTCCTTCATGCTGTGGCTTGGAGGCGTGCTTTTCTTGCTGACAGCATTCTCCAGTCTTTTAGTCATAAGGTGGTGGGAGAAAGAGCGAAGCAGAAGAGTCTGAGTATATTATATGCAGCCATATAACCCCCTAGTTGCAGGTTTTTTGGTGTTTTTTTTTTTTTAATCATTTGCCTCCAATCTGCCTTTAAATATTATAAAGTTTAATCATTTAATGGTTTAATCATTTGCCTCCAGTCTGCCTTTAAATATTATAAGGTCCTTGATGACTGGATCATTTTTGGTGACTTGATGGCAGGAGAGCTACTTTCAGCCATACCAGTGCTTTTGATTAATACTCTTGTTGCTTGGTTGTGAAAATGGCTGTAGACTAAACCTTAACAGATAGGTCTTTGAAACTTAATAGCAACTGTATCCAGTTAATGCAAACTTTTGATTTTTTAAAAAGTTTCAGGTAGAAGCTAGAGGTATTAGAATTGTGATAAAAGACTGGTTTCCATCTTTTACACCTAGGTGACCAAAACTTTGAGGAGTTTTTTCTTTTCCTTCTGCTCAGAAGAAGGAAAATTGAATGGATCTAGATGTCATCTGTGATGGATGGCCGTTTGTCTAGGTGAACTGGAAACCATTCTCCACTGTCCTTTGTTCAGAAAGTTCCGTGGTGAAAGCCTGTCTTTCCTTTGAGTGAGGTGGAGTGACCTGAAATAGCTAGGGGAACGGAAGTTTGGTTGGTTCTTTCATGAGTAAAGATTGCTTTGTGATTTGAAAGGATTTTTCAGTTTAGGCAGAAAAGGCTCTTTTCTAGCTGGTTATGTTAGATTCAACAATCTCTTCTTAATCCATTTGGCTTTTCTTCCGTTTCTCTTTTGCACATCTCATACCTCCCATTCAGTGCTCTCTTCAATTTAATTCGGAAAGCTGTTTCTCGTTTCTTAGTGAACTGAGAACTTTGCTTTTCTTTCCTGTCCCTGCCACATTTTAGCCAAGGAAATTAATTAACATTAGGGAGCTGATTCAAATGACGACAACTCAAGTAATTCTGTAGTGGAGCTGACATCTTTTGCTAGATTTTGTTAGTTTAAAAAATTGCATAAATTTATTTAAATATTGGATAAATGTTTAAATAATTCTCTGAATGCCTTCTATATGCCAAGCATTTTACTGGGCCTACAGATACAGAGATATGAGAAACAACCCCAGCACTTAAACAGGTAGACAATGAGGTAGACAAACAAATATGATCCAGTGAAAGAAAATTCTATGATAGAAGATATGCAGAGAGGAATCTTAGAGTAAAGGTTTCCTCAAGGAAGACTTTCTGGAAGAAGTGGTGCCTGTGCTAAAACGAAGTGTAGTAACAAAAGTAACAGCAGCTAATACATACTGACTGAGCTTTAACTATGTGCTAAGTACTTGTGTTAAGTACTTTGCATAGCTAACCTTCTTCTATGTCTATAACAACCCTGTGAGTTTAGGTACTGTTACCATCATTTCTGTTTCTACTCGTGAAGAAACCAAGAAAAATGAGCTAAGATGACACAGCTAGTTAAGTTGGCTGCATAGATTCAAACCCAGGCAGTCTTATTTTAGTGGCCACAGCCTCAACCTGTGGGGTGGGGGACAGAAGATGGGTGAGATAAAATAAGGGTATTGATCTTGATATGAGATTTTCTTTTGGAAACAATTTTTTTTTTTTAAACTCAGATTTCCAGAAGGTTCTGTATGATTCTCACCTTGGAGACTGGATGTATTTTTTTTCATTAAATCAAGATTAAATGAGAGTGGTTTTCATAGTTCCTTTAACCTGTAAAGTATCAGTATTCTGCCTTAGATAGGTAGATTAAAAGAACATTTTCCTCCTCTTTTGCCCATAAATATTGCCATCTTCTTCAGAGATGTTAGGGTTTTTCTCTTCAGCAATTTGCCATAATCCAAGTACCTTAAGGCTTCTTTAGTGACGGTGTTTATAGGGGGGACTTACTCTTCGGAGTACTTTTTTTTTTTTTTAAGATTTTGTTTGTCGGAGAGAGCACAAGCAGAGAGAGTGGAAGCAGAGGGAGAAGCAGGCTCCCCACTGAGCAGGGAGCCTGATGTGGGACTCCATCCCAGGACTCTGGGATCATGACCTGAGCCGAAGGCAGACGCATAACTGACTGAGCCACCCAGGCGCCTCTCTTCAGAATACTCTTAATCAGAGAAGTGCTACAAGGCTCAGGTTTTGTGATCACGTTGCTGGAAGCTTATTTTCCATCTAACAGACTATCAAGAGTTAATGGGAATAGTGGCTGTGAGGTATCTGTTGGGCAGCTGGTTCCATGGGGAGTTTGTCTTTGATCAGAATGGTCTTTGGGAAAAATGGAAATGTTACATACAGTCAAGGGAAAGGAGTCAGAATATGGACACAAAGCCTATTGATTCTTATTTAGCAGTTAGTTTAGTTTCAGCAAATCACCTACACCACAACATTTAACAAACTGTGCTCTAAACAAAGCTAGGCACACAGCAAAGTCAACAAATGGTAATTATTTTCTTTTCAAAGGGCTGCTTTGTGAGGCTGCTGCCACCTTTCAATCTAACCTGTGCGCAGTTGAGGAAAAAAGTGTTGGCCCTTTTGAAGAGGAGAGAGGGCACCGGTTATTACCCTGGCTTTTTCCAAACTTCATAATACCTGACTGTGCCCTTCAGAGGCTTTAGTTACCTCCTCTGCTTTGCTTTCTGAATGTGCTAACCCCTGCGGGAGAAAACTGGTGTGGAGAGTCACTGGAACCATTTTTGTATTTGTTTGTTAGTGGGTGTACAGGTGACAGACATGCTGACAGTCAAAAGGAAGGCGGAGGGTGCCCCCTGAGGTGGTTTGTATTTGAACAGTTCCTGTGAGTTGTTTGGGGGTTGATAATATGCCTGCTTGTCTCATTTTCATATGGCAGCCATCTTGGCCGAGACTCATTGCTTCTGAGAGAATGCATACTTTTGATTATAGCTGCAGGAAGACAGCTGGTGTGGAGCCAGAGTTCAGTCACTGACCTCACCAAATTTAAGGTTGCTGCTTTACTGCTTGAAGATAGTTCATTACAGGAATAATCATCAAAGGAAAGCTTTGAATGGTTTCTTGACTGTATTATATAATTGTGAGATTTCCAGGAAAGAATTTTAGTTTCAATGAATGTTAAAAGTAAGTGCAAATTTTGCCTATATAATGTTCTCACCATTCATTATTGTCCACAGAAACTTGGCCCCCCTTTTCCCCCAGCAGAAGAATGTACCAACTGGTTTGTTTGTTTTTATTTTGTTTTTTTTGTTGTTGTTTGAAATAATACTGGCAGGGCATTCTCTCTGCTCTCATTCCCACCATGTCAGCCCTTCCACTGGGATACAGTTTGATGAATTTGGTGTAAGTATGAATTCCCAGTGACCTTAACAGTATGGTTCCTATGGTCGTGGGCATTCCGTCTCTGCTTCCTTCTTGGTTGGCAGCCAGAGCAGTTTCCAAATTATCTGGAAAAGTCAGGCTTGTTACCTGAGATTTACAGATGCCAGAGGCAACAGCACTGCCTCTCAGTGTTTCAGGAGTTGTTCACGGCTTCCTAAAGCATTTGATGAATTTCCTCTGGCAATAATTTATATATTGTGTAGACTTTTCCACTCTGCTACTTGGAATTACGAAACCAGGTCTAGATTTTGTTCTAGATTTATTAGAATTCTGTATTTTGAGAGGTGGTAATGATAAGTAAGCATTGCTAGTTCCAGAGCTTCCAGTTTTGGGGATCCTCCAGGTAGTACATATGGGAGCTCTGTATTCTCTGCTTTGTCATGGCTTTAGAAGGAAAGGGATTGGCTCTGCCCTCCTGTACTCCACCTGGGTAAGCTTTCTACCTGCTCCTGCCAGCAGTGAGATCCAGACTTTCCCAAAGGGTTTTCAGTCTAAGGTTCTATGTAAGCCCTCTTTTGTAAAGATTTAATATTGCTTTTGCTTAGACCCTGGGAGCAGAGCCAGGCTATGGCGGCGTGGGCAGGAGAGGAACTCATCTAAAATTGGAGCTTATTTTCATCTTACCTTTTATCCAAGTTACTTCTAGAATCCAATATTGACTCTACCAATGCTCCCCTGCTTCCTCCTCCAATGAACTCTTTTTCTCTAGAGTAACAACAATGAAAATTGGATCTTAGGTTAAGTTGCTTTTTAAAGGTTAAATTATAGTAAGTGATGGACCTAGAGCTGAATCTGGAATCTGTGTCTTTTAGCCATATAAGAGGAGGAATTATGATCCACTGAATGGATGGGTAAGAACTGTTTCCCCCCCAATATGTTTATTATTGAACACATAATGTAGCAATATGTTTTTTAAATAACAGTTAACAACAACAACAACAAAATACAAACTCAGTCAAAATCCCACTAACTAAATATGTGAACTGAGAGATCAGAGTACCTCCTCTCCTTATTGGGAACTATTGGGATTAATTTTCTTAGCAATGCCATAGCCAGTTAACCTGCCCCATACTTCACATTTCTTTTACTTCTGGTCACTCTCAAAGACGCAAGTGCTTCTGACCATGTGTCCTCTCCCAGCCTCTATTTCCTTGAGCTAAGACAAAGGATCAAATTGTTAGGTAAGAGTCACATGAATCAGAGATCTTAACCTATCACTAAGCTTTAATAATAATTTTAAGAATACAGCAATCAAGAGGTCCAAGTGAAGTAGGGAGAGTCTGAAACATCCTGTGTGATGACCCAGGTTGTTCCTTCTGTCATTGAACATGCTCTCTCTTGCCCAGAGTAATGGATAAGATCTCTAACTGAGGCTTCCAGGTCACCTCACAAAGCAGGGGGAGTGTTTGGGTTCTAAAATGTTTCTCTTAGGGCGCTGGGGTGGCTCAGTTGTTAAGCATCTGCCTTCAGCTCAGGTCATGATTCCAGGGTCCTGGGATCGAGCCCCACACCAGGCTCCCTGCTCAGCGGGAAGCCTGCTTCTCCCTCTCCCACTCCCCCTGCTTGTGTTCCCTCTCTCGCTATGTCTATCTCTGTCAAATAAACAAATGAATAAATAAATAAATAAACTTTTAAATAAATAAATGAAATATTTCTCTTTTATACTACCAGATAGTTGTGTAGCTTATGTGACGTTCTTTAGGGAGTCATGGAAGCAAAAGACCCTTGCAGAGCAAACCAGTCTTATAGCTAAACCCCCGCACCCCCCCACTTTTGTTTCCTCTTCTTTTAGAGATCTGGATTTGACCAGAGCTGCTAGCAACAACCAGGAAATTAGAATTTTTTTTGCTCCTTTCCCTTCCATCTTGTAATTCCCATAAATTTCCTTGACCATATCCCCTGCATCTAAATCTGTTCCCCCAAATTCCACAGAAATCCTCTGTGATTTGTCTCAAAGCTTTCACCATTTATATCGAGGCTGGTTAGGCAGCAACCCTGTCATCAGTTCATCATCATAACTTTCCATCTTCTCCTTTTTTCTTGTTAGAAAGTGCCTTAACCGTTGTGATTTGCGTGAGTCTGACTTGACATTCCTGTATGACTTTGTGCTTTTCAACTCACATTTACCACCCCTCCCTTCTCAACTTTTTAACTGTGACAGGAATCCATTGAGTTATTAAACCCTCTTTAGACTCAAACTTATGAGCTAAGACATTAGATAGGGAGAATGTTCTGAGACCTCGGTTTCTCTTGGAGAAAGACATGGTTTTCCCTCTAGCCTGCAGGCGATGGTTGCTCATTCTTCCATCTCCCATGTACCTCTGAGTTTGGAGGTGGAACTGATGTCCTCATCACTTCTCACTGTCACTTCTGGAACAGTACTCCTCCAGTGTTATGGAAAAAGTTCTCGTTGAGGTTTATACCACTTCCTACCCCTAGTCATTACTCATCTACCAACCATCATTCACCCCCCTCATTTATTGTGGCATATAGGCCTCATCTCTTTTTGAAGTCTTGTCATCGGCCTGAATGTCTTCAGTATGACCCACCTGATACCAGGCCATCTGGTTTCCTCCATATGCATACATGCCTTTATTTGTGCATTCATTCAAAAAGATATTTTGGGGCACCTGCAGTGTAATGTGCCAAGTGCCATGCCAGAATTGGGGGTACAGTAGTGAGAGAGAAAAAAACAAAACAGACATGGTCCTGTCATCCTCGAGCCTCCAGTGTGGTGGTGGGGGAAACATTGAGCAGATGATCACACAAAGAAATGTAATTTTATAAGTGTAATAATTGCTTTAAAGGAAAGGGGCAACAGGGCCCAAAGAGTGTATAAATGGCATGGAGGCTTCTCTCAGGCAATGATGGTTGAACTGAGATCTCTTAAGTGGATCTAACTGGGCGAAGAAGGGAGATAAGAGAGTTCCCAACAGAGCAGGCAGCATGCGCAGAGCCCAGCTAGGAGAGGGAGCATAGTCCATTTGAGGAGTGAAGGAAAGCTGGTGGGTTGGAACATAATGACTGAGGGAGAGACTGCTACAAGGTGGGGCCAGAAAGGCAGACATGGTCTAGATCATACAGGATCTGCTTAGGTTATGTTAAGGATTTTGGTTATTGCTGTAAGAGCCCTTGGAAGCCATTGACATTTCTGTTTATTTAAATTTTTAAAATTTATCTTTCAAAAGATAATACATGTACATTATACAAAATCAAAAGGTAAAAAGGGTATTTTGTGAACAAACAAGTCTCTCACTTCAGTCTCTCGAGCTACCTCCTTTCCCTTGCTAAAGGCAACCATGCCAACTTCTTGAATATTCTTCCAAAAATAGTCTATGCATATGTATGCATAAACATTATATTCTTTTCCCCCCCACACACAAATTGTAGCATACTAGACACACTGCTCTGAACTTTTCTTTTTCTACATAGTGTATTCTGGATATCATTGCATACTAGTACTATATAGAGTAGCCTTATTCATCCCCATAACTGCATGTATCTTATTTATTTAATCGGTCTCTATTGAGAAGTTTAAAAGTTAGTTCCAGTATTTTTTCATTTCAAGCAACATGTAGTGAATATCTTTTTTAAAAAAATATTTTTTTTCTTTTTTTTTCCCCAAATACTTTTATTTTATTTTTTCAGTGTTACAAGATTCATTGTTTATGTACCACACCCAGTGCTCCATGCAATACGTGCCCTCTTCAATACCCACCACCAGGCTCGCCCATCCCCCCACCCCCTCCCCTCCAAAACTCTCAGTCCCTTGTTTTGATAAATAACCCTAATCCTAACCCTAACCCTAACCCTAACCCTAACCCAATATTTATTTATTGTTTGAGAAAGAGAGCTAGAGAACAAGTGAGTATGAGTAGGGGGAGGAGCAGAGGAAAAGGAGAGAAAATCTCAAGCAGACTCTACGCTGAGTGTGGAGCCCAACACAGGGCTCGATCTCACAACCCTGAGATCATGACCTGAGCCAAAATCAAGAGTTGGACGCTTAACTGACTGAGCCACCCAGGCGCCACTACAGTGAATATCTTTGATAACATGTCGCATATGTGCTAATGTATCTGTTCAGTAAATTCCAAATTTAGCTACCTTTATTCTGTAAAGACTAAATTTCTTTTCTTCAGAGCACTTACATTAGTTTGCAATCCTACATTCATATTGAGTCTGTTTAATCTCTGTCTCCCCATCTAAATTCTAAGCTCCATTAAAGCAATGCCTGGTATGAAACAGATGCACCGTAATATTTGTTGAATGGGTGAATGAATAAAGAAATAAAGATAATAGCTAGGTGGGAAGAAAAGGCACCTTATTAATTAAACTTTTGAGGTTATCTTTTACTAGACAGAAATAATTTGCATCTCTGTAAAAATCAAAATCATTTGAAACTCATCAATCTTCTATAAGTTAACATCCAAATTTAGGCTGTACTCATTAATTAATAGTAAGTCAAACAAAAGTACATTCTCTTAGATCAGAGGTTGGCAAACTTTCTTAAAGGGCCAGATAGTCAACATTTTAGGTTTTGTGAGTCTTAAGATAAAAGTCTGTTGCAGCTTCTTAACTCTGCCATTGTGGGGGTTCCTGGGTGGCTCATTTGGTTGGGTGTCTGCCTTTAGCATGGGTTGTGACCCAGGGTCCTGGATCGAGTCCCATATTGGGCTCCCTGCTCGGCAGGGGAGCCTGCTTCTCCCTCTTCCTCTCCCCCTGCTTGTGTGCGCTCTCTCTTGCTCACTCTGTCTCTCAAATGAATAAATAAAATCTTTAAAAAAAACTTTGCCATCGTGGAGCAAAAACAGCTGTAGACGATATATAAATAAATGAGTGTGACTATATTCCAATAAAACTTTATTTACAATAATAGTAGCTGGAGTTGGCCTTTGAGCCATAGTTTGCTGCCCATGGTTTATTGAATCAGTAGTGATATCCCTTCTTTCAATCCTGATATTGTTAATTTGTGACTGTTGTCTTTTTTTCTGTCATCAGTCCGACTAGAGCTTTATCAGTTTTGTTGATCTTTCGAACAACCAGATTTCGGTCTCACTGATTTTCTCTACTTCTTGTTTTCTGTTTCATTGGTTACTCTTATCTTTATCTTTTCCTTTCTCAACTTATTTTGGGTATAATTTACTCTTTTTCTAGCTTTTATGGTGAAAGCATAGATCATCGATGAAAAAAAAATTTTTTTTGGCTGTTAATGTTTCGCCTTCATTTTTCCAATCCTTTGGAATGTACATAATATATACGTAGAAACAAAAAAAGGTTTGTTTTAAAAAATATAAACAAGAGCATCATATATATATTTTTTGCAAACTTGCTTTTTAAATTTTAAAAAATTTTTAAAAAGATGTTATTTATTTGAGAGAGAACAAGCGAGCATGAGCGGGGGATAGGGCAGAAGGAGAGGGACAAGCAGAGTCCCCACTGAGTGGGGAGCCTGAAGCAGGGCTTGATCCAGGACCTAGAGATTATAACCTGAGCTGAGGTCAGACACTTAACCAATTGAGCCACCCAGGCGCCCCCGGCAACTTGCTTTTTTAATTTAAGATATCGTGGGAATGTTTCTTTTCTTTTTTCAAGATTTACTTATTTAATTTGAGAGAGAGAGCACACACACGTGAGCCGGGGGAAGGGCAAAGGGAGAGGGGAGAGAGAGAGAATATTGAAGCAGACTCCCTACTGAGTGTGGAGCCTGATATGGGGCTTGGTCCCAGGACCTTGAGATCATGACCTGAGCTGAAATCAAAAGCTGGCTGCTTAACTGACTGAGCCACCCCAGCACCCCTCATGGGGCTATTTCTCTTGTTGTATATACAATTCTACTTCATTGTTTTCAGTTGCTGCGTAGTATTCTATACTATTTTCATATTAATAGACATTTAAGTTTTTCAAATATTTCACCAGTACAAACCATACTATAATGAAATCTTCAGAAGTGAGACATTCTTTGGCATGGAGATATGCAGAATATTTTTGTTAAATGTATAACTTATTGAATGTCTCCTCTTTGATACTCGGAGGAATAAACTTTCTTTGTGATTTACCACACTAACTATATTTGGTGGCTCTTTGTTATGAATTTTCTTCTGTTATTAAAAGGTTGAGCTTTGGGAAAAGTCGTCCCATATTTATTACATTTCTGAGGTTTTCCTCTATATGGATTCTCTGATGTTCAGCAAGGCTGGGGCTGTGCCTGAAGACTTTGCTATATTTCTTGTAGTGATAGAATTTTTGTCCAATGTGAATTCTCTCATATCCAACAAGCTCTTCACAAAGGCTTTCCCACAGTCATTTACACCAATAGGGTTTATTTTCATTGTGAGTTTTCTGAAGTCTAACAAATGATATATACCTGAAAGATTTTTAAAAAAAATATTTATTTATTTGACAGAGAGAGAACACGACAGCGAGAGAGGAAGCACAAGCTGGGGGAGAGGGAGAGGGAGAAGCAGGCTTCCCACTGAGCAGGGAGCCTGATGCAGGCCTTGATTCCAGGACCCTGGGATCATGACCTGAGCTGAAGGCAGACGCTTAACAACTGAGCCACCCAGGCACCCCTACCTGAAAGATTTCCACATTTATTTCAGTGACACGGTTTCTCTCCTATATGTAGTCTTTTTTTTTTTCCATTTTCTTTCTTTCTTTCTTTTCCATTTTCTTTCTTTCTTTCTTTCTTTCTTTCTTTCTTTTTTTTTTTTTAAAGGCAGGGGAGGGGCAGAGGAAGAGAGAGAATCTTAGCAGGCTCCACTGTGGAGCCTGATACAGGGCTCCATCTCACAACCCTGAGATCAAGATCTGAGCTGAAATCAAGAGTTGGTCGCTTAACCGACTGAGCCATGTAGGCATCCCTCCTGTATATATTCTTTGATGACTAATAAGGGTTGAACTCTTCCTAAAGGCTTTTTCACGTTCGTTACACCAATGTGGTTTCTCACCAGTATGGATTTTTTGATGTTCCACCATGAATTATCCCTGAAAGCTTTCCCACACTCATTACATTTGAAAGGGTCTTCTCCACTATGTATTCTCATGATGAGTAAGGGCTGGGTTCTGAGCAAAGCTTTTCCCAGTCATTACATATATAGGGTTTCTGACTGGTATGAATTCTCTGATGACTTAAAAGGATAGAGTTTGGGCGCTTGGGTGGCTCAATCGTTAAGCATCTGGCTTCGGCTCAGGTCATGATCTCAGGGTCCTGGGATCGAGTCCTGCATCTGGCTCCCTGCTTAGCGGGGAGCCTGCTTCTCCCTCCCCCACTCCCCCTGCTTGCATTCCCTCTCTCACCGTCTCTCTCTCTCTCTGTCAAATAAATAAATAAAATCTTAAAAAAAAAAGAGGATAGAGTTCTTTTTGAAAGCTTTTCCACATACATTGCATTGATGGGGTTTCTCTCTACAATGACTTCTCTGGTAATAATCATTGAGTCCTTCTTGAGAAATTTCCACATTGAGTACATCTGTAAGGTTATTTGTTTATGTGAATTTTATGATGATTTAAAGGAAATGAGCTGTTCATAAAGGCTATCCCACATTCTTTACATAAATGAGTTATCGCACCTATAAGATTTTTCTGATGGCTGATAAAGGAGGAATTATATTTAAAGACTTTCCCTCATTACAGTGCTGCTTCTCTGTGGAACTTCTGTCCTTCCATTCCAGGCCTGTATCAGTGATGACACCTTATGTTCACTCTTCTGGAGCTGATCCTTCAGAAATATTTTGCTTTAGGACTGATGCCTTTGTTTCAAACCAGTACTCCTAGACTATACAGGCACCTGGCAGAACTTTTCACACCTCTATCCAGGGCTCTACCCCTTGCTCCAGTTGGACAATTAATTTTGGTTTAAAAAAGAAAAGCCCCTCAGATTCCCATGGTTTTCCAGCATCACATCCCCGTGCATGTCCAATGAATGAATCCAGGTGTCTCCATTCAGTCTGGGTAAAGGTCACAGCCCCATACCTAAATGTCAGTGCTGGATGTGTACTCTTGCTAGTCTTGGAGACCTCTGTCTTCTTAACTGCTCTCTTAGGTAAGGGTAGAAAATCCTGATAAGCCAATGGTTTTGGAGTCTAGAAGTCCAAAATAAAGGGTTGGTACCTTCTGAGACTCTGGGTAGAACCCTTCCTTGACTCTTCTTAGTGTCTGGTGGTCACTGTCAATCGTTGGCATTCCTTGGCTTATAGCTGTATCTCTCCAGTCTCTGCTTCTGTCATCACATGGCCTTCTCCCTGTGTGTCTCCCTAGATCATCGATTTTAGACTTTTCTTATTTTCTAAAATAAGCATTTAAAACTATAACTGCCCCTCTAAACACTGCTTTAACTGCATCCCATGAATATGTTATGTTTTCATTTTCATTCAGTTAAAAATATTTTCTAATTTCCCTCATGTCATCTCAACCTACACTTGGGGTAAATTAATATTCAGCCAAAGATTGAAAGGGACCATTATCCAGATATTGGGAGCTTTTTCTCTGTGTTGCTTCCTCCTTTCTGGTTGTTCGTTCCAAAATTCTAGCTACCACAGTCACCTGAAACTCTGTTTCCTCAGCTCAGCAAGTCTGCCCTAGTCTGCTTGGGCTCTCCTTCCCTGTGCTGCTGTCTGGAGCATGCTTTCATATAGAAAGCCAGGGTGGTCATAGGGCTTACCTATTTGTTTCTTTCCTCTTTGGCATCACAGCCCTGGACCACCTGTTGTTCATTGTCTAAAAACAATTGTTTCGTATAGTCTAGTTTTCTAGTTGCTCATGATGTGAGGGCAAGTCCTATGGCATTTTCTTCTGCAGGGGCAAAAGTGGATGTCATGGTACATTTTAAAAATTAAATAAGATAGTGGCTTACAGAAAAGTGCAGGTTATTTTCATCTGTGTGGATCTCCTCAGTATGTTAAATGTGAGAGAATTATTCTGAGAAGAGTGATGGAAAGTTGATAAAAGGTGACTGACAGTAGTTACTGATGTAATCATTTATTGATTTCAACACAGTCTATATACTCAGATAGCTGTTCCCAAGATTCATACCATTGGTTACTGTGTGGGAAGGTGGGTGAGGATATGAGGGGTATTTCTGTAGCTCTTGGTAGCTTCATTATTTTTTTCATCGTTGCTATTTCTTCATTTTTCTTAAGAAAGTTCTATTTTTTCTAGGTTTCTAAATTGCCTTGTCTGATGTTAGGTCCGTGCCAGTCTCTCTCTTTTCTTTTAATCAACAATGGCAGGTTGGCTTCCACAGTGCCTGCTCAGTAATCCAGAAGCCTGCCTTTATTTTCCTTTTCTCTCTCGTTTGACTGGTGTCCAAATTTAGTCTGCTGGACATTTTGTAAGTATTTCCTGGGAGTCACGTTGGCTTTGGCTGATTACCGCATCGTTGCTTTGCTTAGAGCCCTCTTTCAGTTCTGTGTACATGCAGACTGGATTATCCACATCTTCGGTGTTTTGATTCTACTGCATATTTTCTGTGTGTAATTTTAAAATATATTTTACATTCTAACCCTAGGGCCAGGGCTAGGGTGAAGAAAGAGATACCTAGGGCACAAAATTTAAGGAGGCACTCACTCTCAAGATCAGGTAAGCCAACTCTGTGCTTACAGGACTCTGAGAGTGTGCACCTCCTTAAATTTTGTGCCTGAGGCCCCTATCTTGCCTCACCCTGGTTCTGGCTCTGTATAACCTTGACCATATTTGGATGCAGATACCTGTATAACTAAGATCTTAAAATGAACTCTCTATAACAATTTTCATTTAGAACATGCTTTGATTTTTCTGCATCTGAGAAAACAGAAGTGAGGTAATACTTCAGGAAAATTAATGCCACACCCGAAGTAATTCAATAGCCCAGAGTTTATCTAGAAGCAACATTAGTTAGAATTTTGGACTATGTTATTTATGTTAACCACAGTAGGTCACTGTTGTACTTCTGTTCCCTTATTTCTTGTCATGACATGGCTTGTCAGTAGGAAGTTCGTTCTAGCAGAATCTGGCTCATGATTAAACTTCTTGGTAATCTGCCTACTGCTCTGGCTGATACCGTGATGTGCAAAACTGCCTGACTCTGGCAAACAGGTGGTTAGAAAATGGATGAACCTATAACCTGTAAGAGGTTAAGAGTACTCAGTTTGTGTTGCTGCTGGTTCGGGGGGGAGGGGGTGGTTATTTCATCCAGTTTCACTACCTGTTCTTCTGGTCCCATAGTGGTCACACTGTCTCTGAGAAATGCCAGGACATGAGTGGAAGGTCAAGTGGTGGGACTCCCCCCTCCCCCCACGCTTCTGTACACTTCTACCAGAATAGCTGTTTTGTTTTTTTCTGTTTCATGAACTGGAGTTCTGTATACAAGGTCTGTGTGGAGCAGACTCATTGAGAAGGGGCACCAGTGACGAATGTGGAACAGTACTTCTATAAGCTAAAGTATCCTGAGCCAAAAAACACTCTATTTTGCTTCTTCTGTTCCACTTACTAGACAGCTTTCCCACCCTCTTAAAAGCCAGTCTTCAAAATAGCCTTAAATGTTGGTGTTCAGGGCTCTTTACAGAGCAGTAGTCTGTTTTTATTACATCTTAAAATGTTTTCATTCCTTGTTTTTAGATGCCAGTGAGAGCAGGTGCCAGCAGGCAAAGACAGAATTTGGAGTTGGCCTGAGATCCGGGGGAGAAAATCACCTCCGGCTTCTTGAAGGAACCCCCTCTCTCCAATTGTGTTGGGCTGCCTGCTGCCAGGACCCTGCCTGCCATGCCTTTTGGTGGTTAGAAGGGATGTGCATTCAAGCAGACTGCAGCAGGCCCCAGAGCTGCCACACTTTCAGGACAGACTCCTCCAATTCCATGCTGGTGTTTTTTAAAAAATTCCAAACTGCAGATGATTTGGGCTTTCCACCTGAAGATGATGTGCCACATATTCTGGGGCTAGGTTGGAGCAGGACATCTTGGAGAAGACAGAGTCCATCCAGATCTCCACTCAGACCCACTGTATCTTCCAGTGACCATCAGAGCTTAACCAGGAAGCTTTGGAAGAGAGATAGTCCCAGTGAAGAAGTAACTACACATATAGTGACACAGCATTCTGAAATGAATGACTCCAAGGAAGTAGGTTATCTGAATACCAGTGGTTCTGCAGAGGTAAGCACATTATGAATAAGGAGCAGAGAAACTGTTAAATCTGCTCTTGCATTTGGCACACATGAGCAGTGAAGCTGGTGCTTGTGGGCAGCACTCTATGCCGAGGTGTGTACGTATAAAGCTGCCTGGTGTCATCTTTGTGGGTGCTGCCCAGATGTACAAGCATAATTGGACCTCAGAGATGATCGCTGCTTGTAAGTCTGACCGTTGTTTTGGTAAAAACAGAAATCTGCTCATTATCTAGTCTCAGGTGGTTCTTGGCTACAGGTAAGTGACCGTTGTGTGGTGTCTGTCTTCACCAAGGATTCTGTAGTATTTTCTGCCAGATTGCAAAACACTTGAGAGATGTGGTTGCATTCAAGCTCTCCTCCCTCTTCCCCATCACCCACGTACAAACACTTTCCTTACGGGCTAGTTTCTGTTCCAGTCGAGGTAGCCATCCCTGGTACCACAGACTGAGACCTGGCCTCCTGGGCTAGGGAGCCAGCTGTGGCCATTAGCCAAGAGGTCTCTGGGGTGAGTTCTTATCAAGCTTTATATGCCAAGGGGGATACCACCAGTAGAGTTTATTCTGCTTATTATGTTTCTTCATTGTTGATCTTCCTAGGCAAATGATTAAGAGGAGTGACTCACTCTGTGCTCAGCCTCCCTTGATTGCTGTGACTTATTTTTGTATTTGTTTTGTCCTAGTTGTCTCTATCAAGTTGAAGCCAGAGTGGGGAGACTACTACATGCCAGGCACTATGTGTGCTAATTGTTGTGCAGTGTCATTTTGTTTAATTTCCATAGCAGTATTTCCAGGTTGGTATTATTAGCCCCATTTCCCTAGTGAGGAAACCGAGGTCCAAAGAGGTTAAACAGTTTGATTGTGCAGCTAATGAATAACAAACCTAGAGTTGGAACCCAGATTTAATATTAGGAAAAAACCTTTCAGTGTAATATTAGAGATACAGTCTTAGGTTTAATACGCCCATAAACATTTAGGCATCTATTGTCGACATGAGGTCCTTTTCTAAGCACTAGAGATACAAAGGTGAACGAGATGTGGTCCATACCCTCAGGGAGTTGACAGTCTAGTGGAGAGTCAGATACAAAGATAGGTATTTACAATAGTGCGTAATTATTGCATTGGTAGAGTTATGTACACAATTTAGTAGGAACAGAAAAGAGGAAGTGATTCACTTGATCAGGCAGGTTGTATGTATGTGCAGGGAAGACTTCACAGAAATGTTTAATTTATATCTTTTTTCTTTTTAAGTGTTTATTACCTACGCTATATTATAATCTTCTTTTTAAAAATTTTAAGGCCAGTGTAGATAACATACAGTGTTAGTTTAGTTTTAGGTGTACAATATAGTGATTCAACAGTTTCATGTATTACTCAATGCTCATCAAAGTAAGGGTACTCTTAATCCCCTTCACCCATTTCCCCCATCCCTCCCACCACCCACCTCCCCTCTGGCCACCATCTTTAATTTATTTCTTGAAGGATATGTCGAATTTCACTGGGAGATTAAAGATAGTAAAAAACGTTCTGGACAGAGGCACAGTATATGCAAAGACGCAGTCAGTTGGCAGATATTTATTTGCACATTTACTGTGTGCAAGGTATTATACTAAGCTGGACACTAGGAATATTATAGTAAACAAGATAGATATGATTTCTGCACCAACTGAGCTTATGCTGTGGCAAGGAGAACAATACATTTATAATAATTAAATAATTGTAAGTTTGATGTGGATTTGAGAGGGCAAATGCAGAGTTACGGCAAAGCATCTAACAGGGACCTAATTGATACTAAGGGGTAAGGTTAGATACACTAAAGAAAGTGTATGTTGAGACTTGATGTAGAAAGAGTTTGGAAAAGAGTCAGGCAGAGTATTTTAGGCAGAGAGAGAACAATTTCAAAGTTTTTTGGGTGCCCTAGAGCATGGCAAGATCAGGAAGTTGAGAGAGGCTGGTCTTACTTGACAAAGTGACCCAGGAGGAGGCTTGGGAGCTGTGGAGAGCATTGAGGCCTTCTTAAGATATTGGTTTTTTCTTCAGATCAGTGAGAAGTCATTAAAGAATTTTAAGCAGGGGATAACTTGATCAGATATGTTGCAGTATGGTGAATAGATTGGAGGGGGGCAAGAATGTATGGGGAGGAATCAGATAGGAGGCTCTTCAGGCAAGGGAACCATTGCCTTAAAGAAAGAGGTTGAAGATACAGGAAAGGGGATAAACAACAAATAATTCCTTAGAGCAGTAGTTCTCAAACTTTAGCATCCATCAGAATCACCTGGAGGCCTTGTTATAAACAGATAGCTGGGCCCCAATTCCAGAGTTTCTGATTTAGTAGGTCTAGAGTGGGGCCTGAGAATTTGCATTTGCAGCAAGTTCCTGCAAAATGCCGGTGCTGCTGATCTGAGAAGCACACATTGAGAACCACTACCTTCCAGGGCAAGCGGGTTAGAATCCAGCGCACAGAGGACCAAGATTAGCCTTAAGCAGGAGGAGAGACATGTTCATCATGATAAGTAGGAAGAAATAGGCGAATATAGGTGTAGATAAGGTGGGTTTATAGGTTTAGTAGGAGGAAATTATGGTCGTTCTAGTCACATGCATGTTCTTTTGAAGTAGGGTAGATCATTTCCTAAGAATAGAAACAGAGATAGGTGAAGTGGGCACCGGTAGTTAATAGGCAAGAAAATTAGAGGTTTGGAGAGAAACAGCCATTGTGAAGGATAGGAGACGGCCAAGCAAGTAAGGAAATAGATTAGTGGTAGCGCCGATGAGGGAGATTATGAATTTATCACAACGGTACCTATCTCTGCAGTCACGTGAGTCTCCACAGTAGCTCTCAGCAACCCTGTCAAGAAGAGGCTGATAGTTTGATTTACCCAAGATTGGAACTTTGCCAGTCTTGTGCAGTAAGAAATTGAGGTGTGGAAATTGAGGTTATTGTCAAGAGAGAGGATTAAGGAGAGACTATAAGAAGAGGCAGATGTAGGAGGGGCTGACAGAGATATGATAGAGGAGTTTGGCACTCAGAGGTTTCCATCATGGGAGACAGATATAGGGGGCACAAGTAAATGTGTGTTCTGGAAGACCGGAAGTAGTCATCAGGGGATGGGATATTTGAATTTAAGATTTTGGAAGTGGAGAAGTTCTGGTGATTATAGGATCTAGGTATAGCTAAGGAAGGGAGTTGCTGAGGCAGAGTAGAGTAGGAACTGATTTGAGACAAGGAGCTCAAACAACTCAGGAAGCTCAAAATACATGTTACATGAGTTATCAATGTAGATACGGAGGTAGACTTTAGACTTGATTATGATAGCAATAGCTAATGTTTACTGAGTGAGCACTCACTATGTGCCAGATACCGTTCTGAACCCTTGACATGTTTTAACTCTTAATCTATACAAGAAATCCAATGAAGTACTATTAGTCATCTCTATTTTAGAAATGAGGAAACTCAGGAAAAGAGAGGTTAAGGAGCATGGCTAAGGCAACAATAACTAGTATATGGTAGTACTGAGACTTGAACCCAGGCAGTCTGATTCTATCCAGAGTCTGTCCTCTTAACCCTATTACTCTTTAGGCAGACATTTGGGTAAAGAGGAGTTTTGAGAGCCCGATATCAAAGTCCTCAGCAAAGTAGGAGGAGGAGTGAGGCAGTCGGGAGAGGACAGCTGTGGTGAGATTTGAAATGCAGCAAGATGACAGAGCGGAGAGGTTTTATGGGAAAGCTAGAAGAGGAATGATATGCAAAGGGGATTGGGGAGGGGAGCAAATAAAATATGAACCTACCTTCAATCCTGAGGTATGGGAGAGTAAGGAGGCCTCATACCGCAGAGCTACATGAGAAATAGTATCCTCAGGGAAGGGCACACTCAGAGTTAAGGGTAGGTGGTTAGGGACCACTATATGGGCATGAGACCTGTGCAGTTATACAAGTCTGGACAGTTGGGCCCTGTTCTCGGTTTAATGTTCTGCTGTCATTGTCTTGAAAAAAAAAATTTTTTTAAGATTTTAAAAATTTATTTTTATTAGAGACAGAGAGAGAGCGAGCGAGCAAGCATGAACCGGGTGAGGGGCAGAGGGCAAAGCAGATTCTTTGCTGAGCAGGGAGCCTGATGCATGGCTCAGTCCCAGGATGCTAGGATCATGACTTGAGCCGAAGGCAGACGCTTAACTGATTGAGCCACCCAGGCACCCCCACTGTCTTGAAATTCTTAGTACTTTTTTTTTTAAAGATTTTTAAAATTTATTTTTTTGACAGAGAGAGAGAAAGAAATAGCACAAGCAGGCAGAGCAGCAGGCAGAGGCAGAGGGAAAAGTGGACTCTCCGCTGAGCAGGGAGCCCGATGCGAGGCTCGATCCCAGGACCCTGGGAACATGACCTGAGCCGAAGGCAGACGTTTAACTGACTGAGCCACCCAGGTGTTCCCTTAATACTTTTTGAACAAGGAACCCCACATTTTCATTTTGCATTGTATCTTGCAAATTTTGTAGCCTGTCCTGCGGGAGGTATAGGGAACAAAACATGAAATGACTGAGCATCTAGGTGATTTTTGATCATGGAAGAGAAATTCTAGGTGATTCAATGGAATTTTGTGCGAGAAAGAAAAGGAAGTTAGGTCTCACAGGAGAGGAAGGATAAATCATTTAGGGAAAACATTGTGGTGTAGTAAATGTTTAACAATTGGGTATCCCTCCCCTCCCCCCCCAAACAAAAACAGAAACAAGCCCGAGTTGTAGATTTTGCCAATTTCCATGGTGTAAATAAAACCACTGGTGACCAGTTTGGAGCTGCCAACATGAATCACTGAGAGTTGGGAGACATGGGCACAGCCAGCTCAGGTGAGCCAGCCACAGCATACTTCCAGATAATCATGATCAGTAGAATGAGAAATAGACCAGTAAAATGAGAAATATGTTTATGTAGGCCTGACAGTGTCCTGGAAGATGGTGAAAACTCAAATTTGGGCCTTAGTGAGTTCAGGTGTACCCTGGAAGGAGGATCCTGGGGCGTTCCTTTCCTTCTTGTTCCCCTGCAGTGGGCAGTGGCGATAAATTACTGCTAGTGAACAGGGTCTGGAGTTTTATGGTCTAATACAGAGAGTGGGTGGACATGGGGGGTGGAACATTGAACTTGAATTATGAACCCCAAGAGTGGGAGGGGGCCTTTGTGCAGTGTTGCACGGAGGCATTATGTAGATTGGCATCACTTGCTGAGAACTGCAAGCACTCTTAAAAAATAGGGCAAAGTGAAGTCTTCAGTTCCAGACAGATTACGTTTGACCTTATATGCCACTCTTAGGAGCTTGATTCTTATCCTGAAGGCCATGAAGAGCTCTGTAAGGGTCGTAGAACCACCTTGTGCATTCAGAATAATGAACTGGTAGAGTCCTTTTAGGAGAGGACTTGCAGTTCAAACTTCTGCTTAATGCACTAGGGAAAGGGAAAGAAGTGTATACACTGCAGATCTTCTCTTTCTAATTAGGGATGGCTGGCTAGCAGTACTAGTTTCTAGTTTGTACTGTTTGCTCTAAGGTAGGTCAAGCTACTCTGCATCCAAAGTGGTAAGAAATCGTATCCTAAATTGCTCTTGTCTTGCCTGAGATGCCTGGAATCCTGCAAAGGCATTGGGTCCTCAGTAACATTCTTCATTCCTTTGGAAACATACGTGTATTGTATCTAAGAGCAGGTATTACAGGCCTTTATTCCAAAAATGAAAGGAATGTCACCAATTTATTCCCCTTTATCAGCTGAAAGAAGGAGAGGCTTGTACTGCTTGGTTTAAGTACTGTATCCTTTCTGTGCTGCGAACCTCAGTTATTGGCAAGGACGAGCATGAAGGCTTATTGCAGTTCGGCCACTGGCAATTAAGGCTGCCAGCCCAGCTTTGTGAAAGGAGGAGCTCAGGAAATGAAGGTGCAGTTAGGTGTCCCCACATGTAAGGTTTGGCTTTAGGATGACTGAGGTGCTCCTTTCTCTGCCATCACCATCTCCCTGTTTCCAGACAACCACAGCCTTCCCACCCCTGTAAGCCAGTGCCTTTCTGTGGGACAGGTGACTGAGAGGATAAAGGAGTCGAGCCTTTGGGCATTTCTCTGCTGCCTTTTTAAAAATTCTTGTGCTGACTCTACCTAAAACCAGAGCTGACATCTTACCAGCAGATAGAGGTGTGGGGTGTAGGCAGTGACAGAGAAGAGCCTTGCATAACCTGGGATAGAAACCCAGTTTCTGTTTCCCATCATCCAAGTTTTTGATGCAGTTTTCAGGGTTTTTTGCTTGATCACTCTGTTTTTGTTTTTTAAAAATCTTTCCTGTAATCTTTTAGGCTTGTGAAATTTTTGCCGAGGGTTCATTTATTCTTCTGTTATTTCCTGACATATTTGGAATTCCTCCGGGCCTAGTTCTCCCCAGATCCTCATTCTCAGTTATCTGAGCAGCAGACAGGCTAATAACTTTCACCAAAAATTGTTTAGCCCCAGGCCCCCTTCCAGCCCTCTGGCCTGGATAATTTGTGTGGCTTCTTACCCCTTGGTGACCAACGGCCTTCCAGTACTGTCTGTGCACATGTATATACGCTAAGCGCCCCCGCCACCCCAACCCTCCACTCCCCCATTCAAAACTTACATGACTGGCTTGTCGCATCGAGAGAAAAACTGGACAGCCTGCGTCCTTGTGTGTGGGTGTGCAGAAATCCCTGCAATTGTGTTGTGCCTTTCTCACAGTTATTAGTGCCTGAACCGTAATACCTTTTCCTTACTTTCCCCCCATAACTGCTCACTTTCTGCTCTAATCTCCTAAGTATTCTGATTCTTTTATCTGTTTATCTGGCTTTTACTATGTGAAATGAATTTGAAAATGTGTTTGTTGGCTACTTTGTTAACTTAGGAAGCAAGAGGTGATGCGGGTTGTGGTATGGATTGGCTATAACAGAGCCTTGCTAGCTGGCACAACTTGAGCCATGGGAAGAAAGTCTCAAAGCCAGCTATCTCTTAGCTAACACTCCTATCATCCCTCCCCCTTTCTCACTTCACAGCAGTCTTAGTTTCTCCAAGGAAACTATGAAGAGACACGACTTCGTAACTAACTCCCGCAAAGGTAACTGCCCTGTTCTCCAGCCTCAGCTTCAGTTGCTGAGAACTGGCTGGGATGTGTCTTTAAACACCACTGGCTTTGCTGTTGCAGGAAGATACTGTCTTTACTGTAGTGGGATTTTTGTTAATGACAGTGATAGTTTTGTTTTAATACAATTGTGTCTCAAATCAAAATGTGTCAGAAGGCCAATTTTTGTGAGCCATTCTTTAGTATTAAGTAGTCACCTGGGTAGCATGTGTATTACCAAAGAGGGCCCCCTACCTGGACTGTGATGATGTGACCCTGACAAGTGTGAACATCCTGCGTGGGCCCTGCAGGCTCCTGATACTCAGAACAGTAGCTTGTGATGGAGGTTTTTCTGGTCGTCTTGAATTATGGTACTAATCACTGGGTTGGCTTGCTTGATTAGGAGAGGGCAGCCCCACATGGGTCTGGGAGGAAGGGAGAAGGAAGAAGCAGGAAAAGGAGGGAGGGAGAGTGTGTATAGAAGCCTTGCATCATTCTGAATAAAGCTTCTTTGAAGATGAAACAGGTGTGGACACCTGGGGCATGATTATATGACTTATAGTGAGTTCGGAATTAGGTTGGTTTTTATGATTTCTGTCAAGTGTCAGAAAAAATGGCCCAAGGAAATTTCACCCAGGTTTCAACCCTATATCAATCTCTACAAATTTTCATTATTACTTTGTAGTTTCTGAAGTAAAATCATTTGCTTCATATCTCTTCTTCCTGCTTCTTTAAAAATTAATAATAATAAATAATAAACAAATTCTTTAAAAATAAAAATCTGCCTGCCTAGCTTAAAAATATTTATACTCTTCTTCTATTTCTGGGAATCTATTCTAAAGCAGCGATTCCTAAATAAAGAAAGAGCTCACATACAATGATGAGGTGCTATTTATTTAATTAAAAAATGGAAGCAGTCTAATAAGGGGAAAGTAGAAATTGTGCAGCCATTAAAAATATATTTTTGGTTATATGAACGGCTCTTTTGTTACTCTTTCTGCTTTCCAGTCCAGCCACACTGAATGGTTGAATGGTTGCTCTTCTATGGAGACCATACTTCTAAAAAAACAGCTTTATTGAAGTGTAATTGACATATCATAAACTATATGTACATGTTTAAAGTGTACGATTTGATGTGTTTTAACGTATATGTACCCATAAAACCATCACCACAAAAAAGCTAATGAGCATATCTGTTATCCCCAAAGTTTCCTCCTGTCCCTTTATAATCTGTCCTTCCTACTCCCTCCCTTATCCCTAGGCAACCACTAACCTGCTTTCGCTTATTATAGATTTTCTAGAATTTTTAAATAAATGGAATCATACGTTACATACTCTTCCTTTTAACAACTCTATTGAGGTATGATTTCTATATCATAAAACTCACTCTTTTTGGGGTATCTGGGTGGCTCAGTCTTTAAGCGTCTGCCTTCGGCTCAGGTCATATTCTCAGGGTTCTGGGATCGAGCCCTGCATCGGGCTCCTTGCTCGGCAGGAAGTCTGCTTCTCCCTCTCTCTCCTACTCCCCCTGCTTGTGTTCCCTCTCTTACTGTCTCTTTTTTTGTCAAATAAATAAAATCTAAAAAAAAAACCTTAAAAAAAACCCCACTCTTTTTAAGCATACAGTTCAGTGATTTTAGTAAGTATAGAGTTTTGTATTAACACCACAATCCAGTTTGTTAACATTTCTGTCACCCCAAAAACTTCCCTCGTGCCATCCCTCCTCCCACTCCCAGCCCCAGGCATCCACTAATCTGCTCTCTCTATAAATTTGCCTTGTGGACTTTTCATATAAATGGAACCATGTAATACATAGTCTTTTGAGTCTGGCTTATTTCACTTAATGTTTTCATGTTCATCCTTGTTGTAGTGTGTGTCACACACTACATAGTATGTAATTGGTTCCCTTTAATTGCTGAGTAGTATTCCACTGTATGGATATATCATTTACCTAGTTACCTGTTGATGGATGTTTAGAATGTTTCTAGATTTTTGGCTACATATAAAGCAGTTAGGAACATTTGTATAAAAGTCTTTATATGGGGATATGCTTTAATTTCTCTTGGATACCTGGGAGTGGAATGGCTGGGCCATATTGTAGGTATACATTTAATATTATACGAAACTGCCAAACCGTTTTTTCCAAACATTATTCCAAACAATTCCAAACATTATTCCAAACAATTCCAAACAATTCCCATTAGTAATGTATGAAAGTTCTAGGTGTTCCACATTCTCACCAAAACTTTGTATGGTGAGTCTAGTTGGGGACATTGTAATAGGTGTGTAATAGTAGCTCATTGTGGTTTTTCTTTGCATTTTCTTTGTGACTAATGATGTGGAACATCTTTTCATGTGCTTACTTGCCTTTCATATATTTTTTGGTAAAGTGTCTGTTTATATCTTTCCCCATTTAAAAAAAGTGGCTTATCCTCTTACATATATATTCTGCATATAAGTCATTTATCAACTATTTGATTTGTAAATATTCTCTCAATCTGTGGCTTGCTTTCATTCTCTTGGCAGTGTCTTTTGAAGAGCAGATATTAATTTTGATGGTGTCTAGACAGACAATCAGTTTTTTTCTTTATAGATCATGCTTTCGGTATTGTATTTTAGAAAGATTTTTTCCTAACTTCTAAAAGTTTTGTAGTCTTAAGTTTTTAAATTTAGGTTCAGAATGTTTTTGTACATGGTGGGAGCTATGGATGGAAGGGTTTTGTTTTGTTTTTTGCCATATGAATATCCAGTTGTGCTAGCACCATATTTTTTCTATCCTTTCTCCACTGAATTGCTTTTCACCTTTATTGAAAATCAGTTAACCATATGTGTATGAATCTATTTCTGGACTCTATTTGGTTCCATCGTTTTGTTTATATTGATATATTGTCTATATCAACACTACACTTTTTTTTTTTAAGCAAACTCTATGACCCATAGATCAAGAGTCGTATACTCTACCAACTGAGCCAGTCAGGCACCCTAACACTACACTGTCTTGATAATGATAGCTTTGTGTTTTTTTTGTTTTTTTTTGTTTGTTTTTATAGCTTTGGGGTTTTTTGTTTTGTTTTGTTTTTGTTTTTTGTAAATATTTTATTTATTTGGGAAAGAGAGCAGGCACAAGCAGGGGGAGCGGCAGAAGGAGAGGAAGAAGCAGGCTCTCCCCTGAGCAGGGAGCACAATATGGGGCTTGATCCCAGGACCCCGGGATCATGACCTGAGCTGAAGGCAGCCGCTTTACCGACTGAGCCACCTAGGTGTCCCGATAATTATAGCTTTGTAATAAGTCTTTTATTCAGATGATGTAAATCTTACAACTTTGTTCTCTGTTATCAGACATTTTTTGGCTATTCTAGGTCCCATATATTTCCATATAAATTTTAGAATCATCTTGTCATTTTATTTTTAAAAAGTCTTCTGGGATTTTGATTGGGATTATGTTGGGGCTATAGCTTAATTTGGGGAAAATTGATAGCCTAATAATAATAGTGAGTCTACTGATCCGTGAATACAGTATATCTTTCCTTTTATTTGTATCACCCTTAATTTCTCTCAGCAATGTGTTGTCCTTTTCAGGGTACAGATCTTGCACATATTTTGTCACATATATCGCTCAGTATTTTATATTTTTGGTGCTATTATAAATGGCATTTTAAAAACGGAATTTTTAAAGAAGTGGTTTAAAAAATATTCAGTTTCTATTTGTTGCTAATATATAGAAATACAGTTACTTTTTGTATATTGATCCTGTATCCTGAAATGTTGCTAAACTCACTTATTCGTTGCAGTAGCTTTTTTGTAGATTCCATTAGGTTTTCTCTATTTATAATCATGTTGACTGTGAATAAAGGCCATTTAACTTCTTCTTTTCCAATGTGGATGCCTATTATTTTTCTTGCTTATTACACTGGCTAGAATGTCTGCTACAATGTTGAATAAAAGTGGTGAAAGTATACTTTTCTGTTCCTAGTTGATGTGAATTTGTGTCAGGAATAAATGCTAGGTTTTGTCAAATGCTTTTTTTTTTTTTTACATCTATTGATATGGTCATACAGGTTTTTATTTTCAGTATGTTAACATGGTGAATAACTTGATTGATTTTGAGTGTTAAATTACCTTGTATTCCTGAGATAAGTCCCACTGAGTCGTGGTATATTATCTTTTCTATGTATTGTTATATTTGATCTACTAAAATTGTGTTATGAATTTTGAGTCTGTGTTCATGAGGGATATTAGCCTGTGATTGTAGCATCAAAGTAATGCCGACCTTTTAAAATAAGCTGAGAAGTCTTTATTCTTATTTCGTTTTCTGGAAAAGTTTGTGTAGAATTGGTACTATTTTGGTACTATTTATCCCATAAATATTCAGTATAATTCCCCAGTGAAGCTACCTGGACATGGAGTTCTTTGCAGGAAATCTTTATTTTATTTTTCTTTATTTTATATAGAGAGAGCATGAGTGAGGGAGGGGCAGAGAGAGAATCTTAGGTAGGCTCCATGCCCAGTGTGGAGCCAGTCACAGAGCTCTGTCTCATGACCCTGAGATCATGACCTGAGCCAAAATCAAGAGTTGGGTGCTTAACCAACTGAGTCACCCAGGCGCCTTTGCAGGAAAATTTTAAACTATAAATTCAAACTATATAATAGATACATAGCAATTTAATTTATCTATAATAGCTCTGCTTGGGTGAGCTTTGACAGATCGTGTCTTAGAGGGAGTTTGTGCTTTTATCTCAGTAGTCAAATGTATTGGCATGAAGTTGCTCACGGTATTCCCTTATTGCCCTTGTAATACCTGTAGAACCTGTAGTGATGTTACCTCTTTCATTCATGATATTGGTAATTTGTGTTCTCTTTCCCTTCTCACCTCCCTCCCCCCAACAGACTGGCTAGATTACCTTTTTTTTTTTTTTTTTAAGATTTTATTTATTTATTTGACAGAGAGAGAGATCACAAGTCGGCAGAGAAGCAGGCAGATGGAGAGGGGGAAGCAGGCTCCCCGCTGAGCAGAGAGCCTGATACGGGGCTCTATCCCAGGACCCTGAGATCATGACCTGAGCTGAAGGCAGAGGCTTTAACCCACTGAGCCACCCAGGCGCCCCCTGGCTAGATTTTCTTAATAAAACTTTGGTTTCATTCATTTTCTCTATTGCTTTTCTATGTTATTGATTTCTGCTTTAATCTTATTATTTCATTTCTTCTAATTTAGATTTAGATTTCATTTGCTCTTTTTCTAAGTTTCTTAAGGTTTAATCTCAATTGTTAATTTGAGACTTTTCTTTCTTTCTTTTTTTTAAAGATTTTATTTATTTATTTGACAGAGAGAAGGAGATCACAAGTAGGCAGAGGAGGCAGGCAGAGGGAGAGGGGGAAGCAGACTCCCGCTGAGCAGAGAGCCCAATGCGGGGCTTGATCCCAGGACCCTGAGATCATGACCTGAGCCAAAGGCAGAGGCTTAACCCACTGAGCCACCCAGGCGCCCCAAGACTTCTTTTGTAACATAGGCATTTTAGTGCTATAAATTTCCTTCTAAGTATTGCTTTAGCTGCATCCTACAAATGTTGATATTTTGTGTTTACAGTTTCATTCAATTCAGAATACTTCTAAATTTCCTTTTTGACTACTTTGCTGATCCTTGGGTTATTTAGATGTATGTTATATAGTTTCCAAATATTTGGGGGGGGTCCCAGATACTGTGGTATTATTGATCAGTAACTTAGTGTATTGTAGCCAGTGAACATTATATGACTTGAATCCTTTTTTTTAAACATTTTTATATTAGTTTCATATAACACCCAGTGCTCATTACATCAAGCGCCCTCCTTAATGCCCATCACCCAATTACCCTTTCCCGCCATCTACCTCCCCTCCAGCAACCCTCAGTTTGTTTCCTAGAGTTCAGTGTCTCTTATGGTTTGCCTTACTTGAATCCTTTTAAATGCACTGAGATCAGTTTTACGGCTCAGAATATGGTCTATCCTGGTAAATGCTCCTTGTGTGTTTGAAAAGAAAATGTATCCTATTGTTGTTGTATCCTAATGTCAACTAGGTCAAATTGCTTACTTTTGTTTAGATCTTCTATGACCTTATTTTCTGTTAGTTTCTATCAGTTGAGAGGATGAAATATCACACTGTATTTGTGGATATATCTGTTTCTCCTGTTAGATTAGTTTCTGCTTCATGTACTTTGAAAGTTTTATTAGCTGTGTAAATGTTTAGAATTGTTATGTCCTTTTGGTGAACTGACCCTTTTATCATCATAAAATTATCTTCTTTATCTCTGTTAATATTCTTTACTCTGAAATCTGTTTTATCTGATATTAATATAGCCAATCAGGCTTTCTTTTGGTTAGTATTAGTGTAATGTATCTTTTTCCATGTTTTTACCTTTAACCTATTTGTCTTTTTGTATTTAAAGTTGATTTCTTATAGGCTGCATATAGTTGAATGTTGCTTTTTATCCAATCTGACAATGTCTGCTGATTAATTGGGGTGTATAGACTACTTAATGTGACTACTGATGTGATTGGATTCAAATCTACTTAATATTTATTTCTGTTTGTCCCATGCGTTCTTCTTTCATTTTATCCCTATTTTTATGTTCTTCCTTGAATTTAACTGAGTATTTTTTTATTCCATTTTATCTCTTTTTGTTGATTTATTCATGGCGATAGGCAGAATAATGGTCCCCCTAAGGAGGTCAATGTCCAGAACCTGTGAATATGTTATGTTACATAGCAAAGAGGAATTAGGGTTGCAGATGGAATTAAGGTTGTTAAACAGCTGACTTTAAAATAGGGAGATTATGGGGCACCTGGGTGGCTCAGTGGGTTAAAGCCTCTGCCTTCGGCTCAGGTCATGATCTCAGGGTTCTGGGATCGAGCCCTGCATCAGGCTCTCTGCTCAGCAGGGAGCCTGCATCCCCCTCTCTCTCTCTGCCTGCCTCTCTGCCTACTTGTGATCTCTCTCTCTGTCAAATAAATAAATAAAATCTTTAAAAAAAAATCAAAATAAGGAGATTATCCTGCATTTTCTGGTGGGCCAAATTTAAACACAAGGTCCTTAAAAGTGGAAGAGGACAATATAACTGTGAAGAAAGACACAGAAAGATGTAACATTACTTGCTTTAAAGATGAAGGAAGGGGACTATGAGCCAAAGAAAGTGGGTGGGCCTCTAGAAAATGGAAAAACCGAGAAAGGATTCTGTCCTAAAGCCTGCTGCTTTGTTAATTTCTTTTCATTCTTTTTTCTGTGTTTCATTTTGAATCATTTCTGTTGATACATCTTTAAGTTTACTGATCTTTTCTTCTGCATTGTCTACCCTGCCATTAAATCTTTACAGTGTATTTTTATGTGTGTGTCTATACATAAGCAGGATAAACGTACCTTCATCGCAGCAGTGGTTCAAAAAATTTTTTTTCTACAGTGTATTTTTCATCTTAGACATTATAATATTCATCTCTAGAAGCTTGATTTGGGTTTGTTTGTTTTTTTAAAAGATTTCATTTATTTATTTATTTTAGAGAGCGAGTGGCGGGGGGGGGAGCAGTGGAGGAGGGAGAAGAAGGGGTAAAGAATCTCAAACAGACTCTTCACTGAGCACAGAACCCGACATGGGGCTTGAACTCACAACCTCAAGATCATGACCCAAGCCAAAACCAGGAGTTGCACATTTAACTGACTGAACCAGCCAGGTGCCTCTGATTTGGGTCTTTTTAAAAAAATATCTTCTGTGTCTCTACTTAATATATGCAGTCATGCAATCTTTCCTATACCTTCTTGAATAGATAGAATACAATCATAGTAATTATTTTAATACCTTTATCTACTAGTTCTGTTACTGCTGTTATTTCTGGGTCAGTTTTAATTAATATATATTTTTCCTCATTATAGGAACATTGTTATTCCTAAGGATTCTTGGGAATTCTTGTTTTTAAGCCTCATTTACTTTCCTTACTTGCTCATCTTGGGCAAGCTTATTTATTCCCGTGGCTTCAGCCGCTATCTTTGGGAACTTGATTCCAACCCTGGGTCTCTATTTGAATTTCTCAGTTGTACTTCAGGTTCAGTATGTCTGAAACATAACTTGCCTGTTATTTTCTTAAAGTTGCTCCTTTGTAGTCTTAGTTTTTGATACCACTATAGTTAGTCCCTCACTTCAAGCTAGAAACATGGGAGTCATCTTGGATTCTTTTCCCCAAGCCCCAGATGTATTTCGGCTTCACAAATATTAGATCCTTAATATTTTAAAATCCATCCCACTGGAGGAATTTCCAGTAATGGTGGCAGAGTAAGTGGTCTCCTGAATCCTCCCACAGATAATAATTATAAAATCAGTAAAAAAAAATGTATTTAAGGAAACTGGAAAGGATCCAAAAGCAGACAGAAGCTAGAGGAGAGCTTACTCTTGAAAAACAGCAACTGGAATTGATAATAATTGTGAGTCTGCAGCTTTTTATAATTTTTGCCTGAGGGCATTCACTAACTCCCAGAGCAGAGGAAAGTGGCAAATAAGACCTCAGTCTTATTTTCTTACCGTGGCGAAGAACAGAGTTCAGGATAGAAAAATTACCTGAGCAGGGGGTCATGGACGGGTAGGGAGGGGAAAAATGAAACAAGATGGGATCGGGAGGGAGACAAACCATAAGAGACTCTTAATTTCAGGAAACAAACTAAGGTTGCTGGGGGATGAGTGGGGAGGAATAGGGTGGCTGGGTTATGGACACTGGGGAGGGTATGTGCTATGGTGAGTGCTGTGAATTATGTAAGCCTGGTGATTCACAGACCTGTACCCCCGAAGCAAATAATACGTCATATGTCAATTTAAAAAAAAGGAAAAAAAAAAGAAAAATTACCTGAAAACTTAAGGGAAAGTAAAACAAACAAACAAACAAACCCATAGAAGATGACTAGAAACTACTGACTAGAAACTACTAAAATCCCTAGCTAAACCTCTAGACTACACCCAAATAGGAAGATTCTAGAGGGCATGATAAAAAAACAGGCAGAGATCAGAGAGACAGAGTTCTGTCTTTGAAAGACAGAACCTAATGCCAGGTGAGCGCTGTGAATTCCTCAACCATGTGTAGCACAGGTGGGAGAAATCTGAAGTCTGACTGACTTGGGGAGTCAGAGTACAGAGTTGAAGGCTGAAAAATTAGGGAGTAATCTCATGAAGTAAAGAGAGTAGGCCCAATTCTGAGTATAACCTAATGCAAAATTCTTGGCTAATCATCAGATTAAACAAGAACACCTGCAGGTATCGCAGTGCGATAGCATTAGAGTGACAAAAAAATAAAAAGACCAAGAATACCAAGTATTGGTGAAGTGTGGAGCAGCTGGAACTCTCATGCATTGCTGGTGGAAATGCAAAATGGTAGAGCCACTTTAGATGACAGTTCACAGTTTCTTAGAAAGTTCAACATACACTTATATGTAACCAGCCATAAATACTTCTGAGTAATTACCCAAAATAAATTAAAACACATGTTTATAAAAACTTTGGATTTCAAACATTTATAGCTGATTTATTTATAAGAGCTCAGAACTGAAAACAAATTATCAGTAGATGAATAGATAAATACATTTTGGTATATCTCTAGAATAGTATACTACTCAGTAATAAAAAGGAATGAACTACTGTTATACACAATACCATGGGTGAATCTTTAAAACATTATGTTGAGTGAAAACAGCCAGAAACGAAAATAGTATGTATATGATTAATTTATATGAAATACAAGAAAGCCCAAACTAACTAGTGGGGACAGAAAACATATCAGTGGTTGCATGAGCCTGAGGGTGGAGGTAGGGGGAATGAGCCAACTTCTGGGGCTGATCGAAATGGTTTCTGTCTTGATTGTGGTTACGTGGGTTTAGACCCTTGTCAAAACTCATAGACCTATACATTTTAAATGTGTGCAGTTTATTTGATGTAAATGACACTTCGGTTAGGTTGATTTAAAAAAAATCCATACCACCAGCTTTGTTTAGCCACTCATCATTTCTCATTTGGATGAATGCAGTACCCCCCTAAGTGGTATTTCTGCTGTTGTCTTAGTTCTTCAGACCCTTACATGATGCAGCAACCTGAATGATCCACCTAAAACAGAAATCTGACTTTGTCACTTCCCTGTATACAACACAATGATTGCTCAACATTACCTGGCACCTTAGAGTAGCATATGTCTTCTTTCGTCTGGCCCTTGACTGTCTATCCAGCTCATCCTCCATTATTTCCTGCCTCTCACTTTGCTTATGACTCTCAGTTCCCAGCACAAGCCCTGCTAATCTCATTTCCTGTACCTATACTCATCTCTCTCCTCAGCCTTTTGTCTGGTAAACAATGCTTCACCTTTTAAAACTCAGCTTGGGACTCTCCTCTAGAAAATGCCTTTATTTATTTGTTTAAACCATCCTTCTTCACACACTCCTCTCTAAGAGAGGTATTAAGTACTCTTCAGACTGTAGTTCTTCGGTTCATCGTAACTTTTACAGGTGTATTCATCCTTTTGACTTCTTATGTTTTTGTTCTCTCTCTCACTAGATTGTGCACATGTTGAGCACAGCAGTTATATTTTATTTATGTTTTGGGTCCACAAGTCCTGTTCCATAGTAAGTGCTTAATAAGTATTTGTAGAAAGATTGAATATAAATGTTGAGAAAAGAAGATAAAAGTATACATAGAATGATTATTACTCTTTCGTTTTAAGCAAACCTCTTTGCATAGAGAAAAAGACTGGGCAGATTTATAACAACATTTTAACACCAGTTAAAATGTTGGTGGTGAGATTAGTTCCCTTAATACTTTTGACGGTTTTGCATTTTTCATAAAAACATTTAGCATGCAATTATTTTATGAGACATAACCTAAAAAACTGGCGGTATAACTTTTGCCTATTCAAATGAATTTTTGCATTTCTTTAGGTCCGCAAGGCAGTTATAATTTCCAGTCCCTTAACCCCCGTCCTGACTGCGGAGATTCCTGGTTGGTCAAAGAATGTGTCAATCCAACCGGAGACATCAGAGGATCCTGGTACCACACCTAGCACTCAGCAAGTAAAAAGCTTTGGGAAAATCCAGATTTCTACCCCTCTGCCAGTGGCTCCTTCCTACAGTTATGCTACCCCTAACCCCCAGGCCTCTTTCCAGAGCACCTCAGCACCATACCCAGGTGAGGCCCTTGGCTTCTGTCCTTGGAGATAGGATGGGAAAGTAGAGCATTTGGTCACAGTGTTCTCTGTAGTTCAAGGAAAGGCGAGAGGCATGACTTTTGAGTACTGTAGGTTAGAGAAAAAATAATCCTGTCTTTGTTCCTGTAATCATAGGACTTGGGGTTCTCCATCCTTTTCTCAACGGGCCCCAGCCTATGGGAGTTAATGAGGCTCATTTTCACAGAGCCAGATTCCACTGTGCCTAGAATTTAAAGACACAGAATTCAATTAAGTAATGTTCAAGGAACCAAACAAATAGAAGCCACGGGGAAGAAAGTTGAATCTTTGTACCTATTTGCCTTCTGAATGGCTGATTGTAGGTCAGATATTTGTCTTTCTGATTTTGGCAACATCTTTATTTTTAAAGCAACCCATCCATAGGAAGGAGATTTATAAGGAGTATTGCCTTAACAACAAGTCTGTGCTTCGTGAGTGCTGTCCTAAGGTATTAGGAGGAAATGGTTAATCAAGGAAACTAACTTGATCTTTATCCTCTGAAAAAGGCAACAGGGTGAAGCAAAGCCAGTGAAAATGAATTTTTGCTGATTTTTGATTTCCTAGGTTCTTCTTTCATGGTAGTATAACATGAAATTTTAGGGGTTTCAGTACTAAGGCACTAAAGTAATTTTTGTGTTAGAGCAGAGTGCCTGTAATTTTTGGTGTAATTGTGAAGGGTTTGAGTAACACTGTATTTTTTTTTTTAATTTAATTTTATTTTTTCAGTGTTCTAAGATTCATTGTTGAGTAACACTGTATTTTTGTCCATTATACTCTTTCTGAGTATAGTGGTTTCTCTTTCCTTTTTTTTGTTTTGGAAGTCACTTCAGAGAATTCTTTTTTTTTTTTTTACTTCAGAGAATTCTTATTCAACCTCCTAGGGTGTCTAAATGTTGAAGTTTCCATAAGGCAGATTTTATTTCTTCTTCAATGCAGTGTTCCCAAGCAGACAGATACATCTCAAATTTCATGTTTGTCTAGGAAGTCCTTCTTACCCCTCAGTCTTGAAATATGAGTGGACCCAGCCATTTGTTTGCTTTGAGCTCTCTAGTTCCTAGGTCTCATACCAAATAACCATTATTGTTAGAGAAATAAGTTTTAGATAGTAGTGGTTCTCAACAACCTGCAAACATTTTGGGTGTGCTACTGACACCTAGTGGGTGGAGGCCTGGGATCCTGCCAGCTGTCTTGCAGTGCACAGGACAGTTTCCCCCACCCCCACAACAAAGAATTATCTGATCCAAAATGTCAGTAGTGCCAAGGTTGAGAAACCCAGACATGTATGAAATAGCTATTGAAATAGTGTGAAGACCGTAAATAGCTATTAGCTTACATGGGTATTCCAAAAATGCTGAGGTACTTCATTCAGAAAGTAGATAAGTTTGAACTGAAATGGTCTGGGAAGATTTCTTGGAGAGAAGACTGGCTTTAAGCTAGAAACAAAGTACTGATTGAGAATAAAGAAAGCATACACCCCACTTGAAGGAAATAGCATTAGTCTAGTCCCCGAGTGTACCATGTCTTCCATGGAGCACAGGAAAGAAAATGAATATAATAACAGGCAGAATTGGGTAAGAAGTGTGAGGTAGTGTGATCAGATGCTAATGGTTTTCTAATGCCAGGTTAGCAGTTGGCCTTGAATGTGGTGTGGAAGCGGGGATTCTTAAGTAGGAGACTAACATGGTGGGGGGAGTATTTTAGAAAAACTAATGATGGTGGGTGTTTTAGGAAGACAGAATGGATTAGAGTGGGGACTGCTGGCAGAGGGAAGACCAGTTAAGATTCTTGGAATAACCTAAGTCTATGGTTGTAGCAATTGGAATAGAACGAAATTAAGGCAGGCTTTGTGAGCAACATATGGCTTTTCTTTTTGGAATTTTATAGATGTATTTTATTAGAAAGTTGATCCTTGAAACACTGTTGAACTCTGATTATTGAACTCCATGGAAATTACTTTATAAAGAGGCCTTATGGACAGACCGTAGTTAAAATACAGTGGAGAAAAACTCAGAGACAAAGGAATAAAAGTAGAATAATATGGTGTCATGATAACCTGAGACTTTTAATAACGAAGCAGTCCACAGTATTAGATGCCACTGAAGTAAAGGATGCAGGTCAAGAAACTATTACTGGATTTGCTAAGGAACAGTTTGTGGATGACCTCAAAAGATCTTTTTCAGTGGAAAAATGGGGGCAGAATAAAATTTCAGGGGATTAGAGAGTAGGTAAATAATGAGGAAATAAAGGCAGTAGCTGAATATTGTTTATAAAAGAAATTTGGCCCAAAAGGATGGGGAGGAATGAGGTAGTCTGGATCTAATATCTTATCTCTTGTTTTTGTTTCCAGTTGTAAAGGAGCTGGTAGTATCTGCTGGAAAGAGTGTCCAGATCACCCTGCCTAAGAATGAAGTTCAGTTAAATGCATATGTTCTCCAAGAACCACTTGAAGGTAAAACATCCCGTTAGTTACATTTGGATAATGTTTTAATTGATGACATTTATATACCTTAACTCATTTACTCATTGCAGTAGTCCTATGAGAACAGGCTCTAGTATGCACATGCACAAATGTTTATCTGTTGTGAGAGGCAATATAATATAATGTTTGAAATCATGGGCTTTGATGTCAAGCTCAGCCAGACATTAGCTGAATGATTTGAAGCAAATTATCTTTATGCTTCCGTTTCTTTCTCAGTAAAATGAGGGTAATAATTTCTACTTCATAAGGTTATTTTAAGGGCAAAATGAAATGGTATGTAAGGGCCCTACCTCAGTGCCTAGCATATAGCTGATGCTCATTAAGTGGAGGTTGTATTATACCCCTTTAAAAGAGGAAGAAACTGAGACCGAGGTTAACCTATTTATTTTGTCCAAACAACCAGTAAATAGCAGATATAGAACTTGTAGAGGAGTTATTTAAGACTATGGCTAATAGAGATTTGATATTAAAAAAAAAAAAAGAAGACAGGGCTCCTGGGTGACTCGGTTGGTTAAGCATCTGACTCTTGGTTTCAGCTCAGGTCATGATCTTAGGGTCATGAGATTGAGCCCTGCTTGTCCCTCTCCCTTCCTCCGCTTGTGCTCGCGTGCTCTCTCTCAAATTAATTAATTAATTAATTAATTAATTAATTAATTAATTAAATCGTTAAAAGACAGGCCCAATGTGATACATAAAATTCAGATCTATGAAATACATAAATTAGGGGATGATGCATTCATTACTTAAAACTTTTATGATATGAGCATCCCTTTCACCTTTGAAGTACATATTAATATACCAAAATTTGGCTTAGAAACACATATGCACTTCTTAAGACCTTCTATGACAATAGTGAAGCATACTTTGATGGAAAATGATTGCACTGGGTTTATGCTCCTCTCATTACAGGGTTAGTCAAATCGAATGCCATACGCTAGGATTCGGGATGGGGTCCTTTCATTTTAGATACACAACTTTCTTATACAGTAGTCCTGCTTTCAATAGGCCTACTACCAACTAGTGTATTTATGCAAAAGTGCTTTTCCAGAACCTAAATGCCCTCCCCATTCTATATTTCTGCCCTCAAATTGAGGTTTCCTTATCAGTTCGTTCCGTCTTCCTCCAGAGAAGCTTTATCCTTACCCCCTCTGGTGGTAAGTTAAGGTGAATGAACTTGTTGGCCTTTGAAGGTGGAGGTGAGAACTGCCTTGAGCTGCAGTTGCCTCCACTGTTTTGTGAAAAGCACTGTGTTCTGCTTTATTTTCTTGTCTAACCCCTATTTGTACATACATGTCTGTGAGTTGCTGTCATCTTGTAGATCAGCACATGGCTTCTATTTAAAGAGGGGTTAGGGACAGACTGTAGTTAAAATACAGTGGAGACTTCTTTTTTTTTAAGATTTTATTTATTTATTTGACACAGCGAGACACAGCGAGAGAGGGAACACAAGCAGGGGGAATGGGAGAGGGAGAAGCAGGCTTCCCGCTGAGCAGGGAGCCCGATGTGGGGCTCAGTCCCAGGAACCTGGGATCATGACCTGAGCCGAAGGCAGACGCTCAACGAGTAAGCCACCCAAGCATTCCATACAGTGGAGACATTTATGAAGTCTAAAACACATGGGTTGAGAAACAGATTCTTTTCAACTCTCCTCTCCACGGGTTGTTCAGTCTTTATCAGATACACGAGATGGATGGTTTCAAACTTGCAAAGATTGGGGACAAGGGAACAGGACCGGCTCTGCCTACTCTTCCTCCCCCTCATCTCCTGAGGCAGCCCCTGAAGCACCTCTCAGGATCGCTCTCGGGTTTGGAGGCATGGTTTGAAAACCACTGCCCTAAATCATTTAAACCAGCATTCTGTCTAGCAGACCTGTCCTCAGTTGTTCCTACTCTTGGGCAATTTTTTGGCTGTGAGGCATAATTCATCTCCCAAACTTTTCTGTCCTAGGAATATTGCCCTTTCTTGAATTGCATTGCCAGCCTGAAATATTATAAAATTGTCAGTTCTCAAACTAGTGTGAGTCTGTTTTCTGTGTGGAAAAAAAAAATTCCAACTCTAGTTGGAAAAAAGGTCATTTCTTAGCACCAGTCCCACACTGTTGCTCCTTTCCTGCTTCTCACCTGAGCTGACTTCCACAGAATACATTTGTGAGAGCTGCCCAGGCATGATGACTGTCCCAACACAAAGCTAGTATTTTGGGGAGGAAGGAAGAGTGATAGATCTTGCATTTCAGGCTTATAAAATAAAATCTGGTCTTCAGAATCTTGGCATTCGATTCTATGTGCTAACTTACTTTTGAACTCATGAACTAAGAAAGAGATGACCCTTTGTTATGCTTTTGAGGTTTCTTCTCTTTTCTTTTTCTTTTTCCTTCTGGGTAGTAACATAAACTAAACTTTCCTACCCAATCCCATCCATCCCTCATCAGCAGTGAATTTCGTTCCCCCCAAAATTTAAGACCACAGGGGCAGGATTCCATTTAGATAACAGGATCCTGTCCTTGTCCTACCCAGTCATACAGTCTGAGCTATAAATGAGGACCATTTAATGCTTCATTTGATCTTAATTAATTTCAGTGGGGCCTGTTTTAAATGGGCCATACCCTACCATCTTCTGCAGTGTGTTATTTAGCTCAGCAGGAATGAAGTAGCTCTTTTAACTCACTAGGGTGTGATGACCTCAGTGAGACAAGCATTGTTAGCACTCTGTAAAAAGCTATTTTTGAACCATGTTATTTAGAAGTCATTGCTGTTCTTTGTTGCAAAAGAAGTTTTGTAAGAAAATGGCCTTTGTTCCCAGTGAGTTCATCTATAGTGGTTGGTAGGGCATGTATTTTCACTGTGAGGCCACACCATGAACAACCTGGTATTTGGAGGGAGGATTGGCCTCTCTCAAAGGGAGGCTGGGTGTGGGGCAGGAGAGAGCACTGCTGGGAGAGGGTGGAGGAAGCCCTGACTGTAGCTGAGTCAGCAGAATCTTCCCTTTCTTTCAACAAAACGTTTGGTTTCCCTATAGGCTCTGGGGCGGAATCTTAAAAACTAAGGCCTTGTCAAGATTTAGAAGAGATTTGTTATTGGCAGGCTTTGTGGCCGTCCTCTTTGCGTGTAGGTGTGTGTTTTCATGATTTTTGTAACTGCCCTTCTATAGGAGAAACCTACACCTACGACTGGCAGCTGATTACTCATCCTAAAGACTACAGTGGAGAGATGGAAGGGAAACATTCTCAGATCCTCAAACTGTCCAAGGTGAATTTGCTTCCTCTTACTTGCAGGGCTGGGGTAGAGGTGCTGACCATTTTCTAAAATGTAGAATGTAGAATTTTCTGTTCACACTTAAATCAGGAACAATCTTTCAGAAGTGAATCCTCCAAAAGTCTGGCTGACATCCAGTATTTGTTAGTGTATGAGTCTCAAATGTTCATTTATGGCGAGGAGACTGTATGAGCATGGTGGTGATAGCTGAAAATATACACTAAACAGCTTTTAAGGGAAACATAAGGATTTTAGAATTTGGGAGATAAGCTAAGTTTTTTGTGGCCACAAGACTGTGTAAATTGGCTCAGTCTTTTTTGGGATTCAGTGTAGTTATTAAGAACCATAAAAATGTTCATATTCTTTGGCCAGGCAGTCTCATTCATTCGTTCATTCTTTCTTTTTTTCTTCAACAACTGTTCATCGCTCGCTAGTTACGTGTCAGGCAGTGGGGATTTACCAGTGAATTGATCAAAATCTTCACATTCAAGGACAGTAGAGTCTCGCCAGTGATACTGGCCAGAAGCAGACAATTATAACAGGGGATGCACTAGGTCAGTGCAGGGAGTAGTGAAGCCCTGGGGAGTTTGCTTTCTTAGAGTTTACGCAGTGGGGTCATGACAGGTGACTCACTTTCTTGGTAAAGGGTGGAGTGCTGATGCAGGGGAAGCAGTGTCCACTGGGCCAAACAGAAAATGGGGCAAAAGGGAATTCTGTGTGGTTCAGTGTGACTGGACCCTCTGGTGTGAGAAGAGCAGTGGCACAAAGTTGGAGAGATGCACGGGTCACAGAGTGAGGACTGTGAATCTTCTCCATGGGGAATATGGAACCTTTGAAAGGTTTTAGACAGCAGAAAGACTAGTTCAGGTTTTTGGTTTAGAAAGGTCACCCTGACTGCAGATTGGAGGAAGGAAGACTCAAACTAGGGAAACCAATTGAGGATCTGTTGAAAGATGTAGGTGTGAGATGGTGATAGTCTGGGTTAAAAAACAAATAAAACTTAAAGACCACTGTTGAGCTCATAATATGTGCCAGACACAGTGCTAATTGTTTTACGCACTAACTTCATTTTATCTTTGTAATGGCCCCAAGATGTAGGTACTAATATCTGTATCTGTTTTATAAATGACAAAACTAAAAATTAGAAAAATAAAGTAGTTTAGCCAAAGTTCACAAAACTATTAAATGGTAGATTTGAACTGGAACTTTCCATCCCTAAAGCTCTTGCTTTTAACAACTGTGCTATGATGGTTGAAAGCTAAGATGATGGCATTGTGAATGGACAGAAGTGAGTGGGTGTGAGGAATATAATGGAGGTTGACTTGATAAGGCCTGGTGATCAAGTGATGGGGTGGCGGTGTTGGGGAAGAGAAGTCTAGGATCATTCCAGCCTTTTGGCTCAGGCACCTGGGTAGATGTTGGTACAACAGTGGTGATATTCACTGAAATGAAAAACACAGAAAGAGGAGCAAGTTTGGATGAGGTTTGTGGATGATTAAATCATTTTTGGACAGAGTGAGTTTGAGGTACCTGTGCAACATTTGAGTGGAGGTGTCCAGGAAGTAGCTGGGACTCAGGGACTAGAGATCAGGACACAAGTCTGTGCTAGAGAGAGAAATTTGCACACCAACCTCAAACAGATGACATTTGAAGTCATGGTAATATATGAGATCATCCAGACAGAGTGTGTAGAGTGCAGCTGGAATCCTGGGGAACACTATCCTTAAAGGTGTGCAAGAAAGAAGAAACTGAAGGAAATGAGAGAAGTGAAAGCCAAGGAACGAGAGCCTTCCAAGAAGAAAAACATCAAAAACACTAGTCAATTAGCATTGCTCAAAGAAGATCATTCGGAAGAAAGGAGCAACCTCATTCGTCTGAAAGATGTTCATCACAGTATTGGTTATAAGTAAAAGCCTGGAAACAACCCAAATACCAACAATATGGAACGCTTATGTGATATGACACATTTACCCGTGCACTATTCTGCAGCCATGAAAGGGACCATTAAAAAGACTATTATAATGGGGGAAGGTGCTTATGTTAAATGAACAGAAGAAAGAATAATAAAAAGCTTGATGCAGGTTTTTCTTTCCGATCTGCCATCTGCGGTGGCACTGCCACCAAGATGCAGATTTTTGTGAAAACCCTTACGGGGAAGACCATCACTCTTAAGGTTGAATCCTTAGAGTAGAAAACATAAAGGCCAAGATCCAGGATAAGGAAGGAATTCCTCCTGGTCAGCAGAGACTGGTCTTCACGGGCAAGCAACTGGAAGATGGATGAACTTTGTGTGACTACAGCATTCAGAAGGAGGCCACTCTTCATCTTGTGTTGAGACTTCGTGGTGGGGCTAAAAAGAAGGAAGGAGTCTTGCAGCACTCCCAAAGAGAATAAGCATAAGAGAAAGAAGGTTAATCTGGCTGTCCTGAAATACCCGAAGGCAGACGAGAATGGCAACCCAGTCATCTTCATCGGGAGTGCCCTTCAAATGAACGCGGTGCTGGAGTTTTTATGGCTGGTCACTCTGACAGGCATTCTTGTGGGAAATGTTGTCTGACCTATTGCTTCAACAAACCAGAAGACAAGTACTTGTATATGGGTTCCTAAAAGACATGAACTAAGAACAACAACAAAAAGCTTGGTGCACACCTTGATTTTAACTGGACCTTGAAAGTCCAGTTCCTTGAGGTAGTGATCTTGTCTTATTCCTCTCCAAACCCCAAGCCTAGGATAATGTCCAACACATAATTGGTTCTCAATAAATGTTTGCTGAACGAATGAACCATTTTAAAACCATTCTTTGTATGTGGTCAAGGATTGGAAGGAAGTAAGATTAATAGGATTAACTGGTATGTTAGGACAGTGGGATTGTGGGTGATTTTCTTTCTTTTATGTTTATACAGTTAGTGGAAATCAGAAGGGAAAAATATTCAGATATTTGGGAGCTATTTGGTATTTTTACAAAATGATTTTCTTTGCAGAGATGATTATTTTAATTTCATAACTCTATAAAATAGGATGGTTGGGCCCTTAATGTTCTTCTGAAAAGAAAATGGGAGTACAGAGATACTGAATTCCCTTTTGTTGTTCTAGAGTCAGCTAGTAATAAGATTCGCATTAAAAGCTATGGTTTTTTAGTTTATAATTCATTGTTTCATCTCCTCAGCTAGTTTACTCTCTCCATTTTGGAAACTGTGCAAGAGAGTGCAGTATCAGCGTGGAAAGTTCAAATATATGTGTTATTTTACACAGAATTGCTGCTCTTTGTGGTTGTCTAAAAGATCTTCTCTCACTTCTGCAGCTTACTCCAGGCTTATATGAATTCAAAGTGATTGTAGACGGTCAAAATGCCCATGGGGAAGGCTATGTGAACGTGACAGTAAAACCAGGTATGAATTTCCCAGCCCTGGCTGAGTCTCCATTGCTTCCTCTGCTGGATTCCCAAAGAGAGGGAGATTTGACTTAAAGGGTTTTTAATTCCCATTCTTGTTCTTCTTTTTTTCCCTGTATTCATTGGGCAATTCCTAGTTCAATGTAGTAAAAGGTTAGGGTGGCAGAGTATACACTTCAGTTCTAGTTGGAACATTTGGCTGGGCAGAGAAATATTCATCGCATGGCCCTCAGTGCAGTATGGCCTGAGCAGTAGCCTGGCTGAGAACTACTTCTCCAAGTAGGTAGGCCATGCTGAGAGAGGACCCTGTGTTGTGATGAAGAGACACCAGAAAGCCAGGAGCCCGAGAGAAGCATGTAGAAGGAGAACCAACCAAATGGCTGGCTCTTATCTCTTTTCAGATAGGGTTTTGTATACAGAATTCCTCATTTAAACCCTGCCAGTCTTCTTTCAACTTGGAAGGCAAATCCTGTCATTCTTTTTAAGTGATCCACCATTGGTAAATTACAGTGCAATAACAAAGTATCTTGTTTTACACTTTTAGGGAAATTTGGGGCAAGTTGGAGAGTGACACATATATTGGCACAAATTCTTAATACTGTTTCTATCTTTGTTGGTAATAGATTTTCTGTTACTTGAACTCTCTAGTCAAGGTAATCCTTTCATCTTCTTAAAAATGTGTTTAACATAAAGACTGTTGATTTTTTTCTCAAAGAAAAATCCACTGGGTTTGTAGCTCATAGTCATTCAGGTGGACCGAGTGGTTTGTGACCCTGCCATCAGTCAGTCAGGCCTAGACACGATCAGCTCAGGGAAGGTTGAGAAATCATCCGTTCTCTTTTCAGCACAGTCCGTGCCAAGGGATAGTTTGTCAAGGCCCTTGTTGCACAAAGGTTGTTTGTTGTCCACCTCTTCTCAGCTTGTGCCGCTGTAGTCCTTTTCATGAACAAGATAGCACGTGAGCATTGGAAGCATGCACTAGGCATGGTCTTAGGAGTGGTCAAGTTTGGAAGAGTTCTGATGCTTCCACGTGTCTTATGCTAGAATGGTAACCTGGTGTTGTGACTTTCCATTCGGTGATGCTGCACTCGTCAGTTATGTAATGGAAACTAATTTATAATTCACCCACATAGACCTGCTCCTCCTGTAATTTATAAAGCCCCTCTTCTATGATCCCAGGGTGCTGGGATCGAGCCCCATGTCAGGCTCTCTGCTCAGCGGGAGCCTGCTTCTCCCTCTCCCTGTCGCTCCCCCTGCTTGTGCTCTCTCTCTCTCTCTATCACAAATAAACAAATAAAATCTTTAAAAACAAAAACAAAAACAAAACCCAGCTCACAGGACACCTGGGTGGCTCATTCAGGTAAGCATCTGCCTTTGGCTCAGGTCATAATCCCAGGGTCCTGGGATTGAGCCCCGCATTGGGCTCCCTGTTCAGTGGAGAGCCTGGTTCTCCCTCTCTTGCTCCCCCTGCTTGTGCGCGCTCTTTCTCTCTGTCAAATAAATAAATAAAATCTTTTTAAAAAATTGAATAAATAAAAACAGCTAAAAATTTTTTTTTTAATTTTAAAAAGCTCCTCTTCCAATTTCTTCCACATTGTTTTCTTGCAGAGCCCCGGAAGAATCGGCCTCCCGTTGCCATCGTGTCGCCACAGTTCCAGGAGATCTCTCTGCCAACCACTTCTACAGTCATTGATGGCAGCCGTGAGTACTTGTCTAAGCATGATTTTTTTTTTTTAAGATTTTATTTATTTATTTGACAGAGAGAAAGAAATCACAAGTAGGCAGAGAGGCAGGCAGAGAGAGAGGGAGAAGCAGGCTCCCTGCTGAGCAGGGAGGCCGATGCAGGGTTCGATCCCAGGACCCTGAGATCATGACCTGAGCCGAAGGCAGAGGCTTAACCCACTGAGCTACCCAGGCGCCCCGACATGATGTTGTAGAAGAGCATTCACTGTGAACTGTGGTAGAAAACGCTGGTAGAAGATTTGGGGCCAGAGGTACCTGGGTGGTTCAGTTGGTTAAGTGTCCAACTCTTGATCTCAGCTCAGGTCTTGATCTCAGGGTCGTGAGTTCAAGCTCTGTGTTGGGCTCCCTGCTGGGTGTGGAGCCTACTTTAAAAAAAAAAAAGAAAAGAAGATTTGGAGCCACGTATGTCTATATTCTGGTTAGGCCCATCTTCTTGACCATGTTATGGGATGACTACCCATCTCAAGCAACTGATTAGGAAGTAAAAACCAGACAGACCCTATTTAAAATCCCCATGTGGCTTGTTTGAAGTAATATTTCTGCTCTTTTGAGATGGTAAGAAAGTAGGATTTTGCAGGTATTTAGCATTATTTTGTATGAAACTTGCTGGTTTTCAAATTTGCTTAGATAGAGTCACCATTCTCAGTTATGGAAACAAAGCTCCTTCCTCTCGTCGCAAGATAAGTAAGTGAGGGTCTTGACTGGAAGCTCTCCCCCAGCGTGCACGGCCTGACGGGTTGTTGTCAGCCTCCTCCTGGAGAGACTCGCAGAACGTGCTCTATGCCCCGACTGGGCTCGTGAACATTTCACCCTTTGGAATAGTGTCCCCTGATGGGTGACATGAGAAGACTTGTGGGTCTTTGCCACTGATCCTGGCTATTTGTGCAGGGGGGGTTCAGGCCTGTCATCTCAGCAGTATTTGCTTGGTCCCCTTGGAGGCCCAGTAAGGTCCTGCTACCCTGATAGTCTTGCCACCAGTCGTCTTATGGCCAAGGCAGTACTGTTCTAGCAGAGGAGTCTCCGGCGAGGTTTGACGTTTCATGTAGATGGTACTGGCAAGAAGAGGAGGGTAGAAGAATAGCAGGCCAAGAGAGAAGAGAGAACAGAAAGAAGCACTTGTGAGAGTGGTAGAAAGGGTTCCCGTAGCCCCATTTTACCGTATATTGTTGAATAGGTCAAAGTTCAATAATGTGCAGTGGTGTACGGCGGAATCACTGCCACTCCCATCTCCCGACTAGCCAGTTGTCCTCCAGTCAATGGTATTATTTCATGTTTCTTTCTAGAGACAGTCTATGCATATGTAAGAAAATACATATGTAGTCCTTATGATAACACAGAGTACACACTGTTATGTACAATGCTTGTTTCTCTATGTTGAAGAATTTTTCTGAATCAGTACGTGAAACGGTTTTTTTTTTTCTCTGAAGGATTGCATAGCCTTCCATTAAATGGCTGTATAATGTCCCTGTGTGGGCTGTATACTTGTTTTCAGTCAATCTCTATTGATGACCATTTAAATTATTTTTGGTCCTTTGCTGCTACAAAGAATGTTGCCATGAATAATCTTGTAAGAGTGACATTTAACACATGTGCAGGTGTATCTGTAGGATAAATTCCTCAAAGAGGAGTTGCAAGGGCAAAGACAAATTTTGCTAGATTGCTCTTTATGGAGAGAGCATCACCGTAGGCTTCCACCGTGGCTCAGGAGAGGGTTTGCTCTGCACTTTCACCCAAAGAGTGTGTTCTGAAACTTTGGCTTCACCAATCAGGTAGGTTAAAAAAAAATAGTATCTGAAGTGTAATTTAAATTTGCGTTTCTTTTATTTTAAGTGAGGTTGAGTATCTTTTCATGTGTTGAAGAATTTTTGATTTTCCTTTTTTCATACAGTAGCATTTTAACCAGAGGTTGCCTGTGTTGGAGTCCTTGGAAAACTACGCAGTGGAATATTCATAGAGAGGCAGAATGACCCAATATTCCTAGGGAAGAAACACTCTGGAGAGATAGTCTGTCATTTCATGAAGTTTTCCTAGCCTCACATCTCTGGGTAGTTGCCCTGGTTTGTGTGAGCTGGGTAAGTGCTGAGACCCAGCGCTCTCGTGTTGTAACTGATGTTTCTTTATGGTCAAGAAAGCACTGATGATGATAAAATCGTCCAATACCATTGGGAGGAGCTTAAGGGACCTCTGAGAGAAGAGAAGATTTCTGAAGACACGGCCATATTAAAACTAAGTAAGCTCGTCCCTGGGAACTACACTTTCAGGTAAATTAGGACCCTTCAAGTTTCCCTTAGGCTATGTTTTTCCCTTGTGGGTTTTACATTCTTCTAGGAGTAATTCCAACAGATATCAAAGTCATTATAGATTTGGTTGATGATGGAGCCTTTGGTTCCACACTTGATATTAGCCAAAAGGCCGAGAAGCGATAGAGCCTTTGGTTCCATTAGTTCTCTGAGTCCTACTGGTGGCTGTGGTTACAACAGTGGTATTTTAAGGGCGACAGGCCTTGCATAGTAGATCAGGACTCACCACAGTTAACCATTCCCAAAGCCGCACCTGGCAGATCCCCATTTTTTTTAGGATTTCTGTCATTAAGTGAAAGGGCCCATCTTCCTGTGCCTTTTCTCAGGAAAAATCTAGAAAGAACCCATTCCCATCTTGTCTTTTCTCTTTGGTAAATGCTTCCTCAACTTACAAGATCTCAAAATCTTTACTTTGGACTAGTGGTTTATTTCAGTATGATTTGTGGGGTCTTTCTCTGTTGGGGTGTTTTAGAGAATTTGATTTAAAGATAGTCCTGGGAACTCATGTCGACATTCTAGGATGTGATTAAGAAGAGTGTGAGCCGACTCTAGAGTAATCCTCTTTAGGTTTGCAGAATTCCTTGCCTGTTACAGAGCACTTGCATGTGAGTATCGTAAAACACCATTATGTACATGATACTAAACTCATTTTACATCTGAGAAAAATGAGGCTCAGTGCATTTACTAACTTCTCTGAGGTCACACGTTTCAGTTAGAACCAAAGTGCAGATTCTCTAACCCTCAAGTCCGGGCTCGCTCTGTTCCACTGCTTGACCTGACCTTACGGATTTTGTTCATGCTGCCTTGAATGCTCTTCTCAGTCCATTGGAGTTCTGCCCATCCTTAAGGACCTACTCAGTTGTCTGTGAGGCAGAGTAGACCCTCCCGAGGTTCCTCCGAGAGGAGGGAATATGTCTCTCCCCGAACAGTTGCACCCGATGTCTCTGTAGTGCAACAGTTTATTCGTGGGCGTCTGTCTTCCCCGCTGGGTCTGCGATTAACCAGGTTTTGACACTACCAGAGACACAGTGACAGGTCCTAGCACAGCACTTGCCATGTAAATAAATACGACTTAGCAGCACTCTCACGACTTAAGACTTCACATGAATGAAAGGCAGCTGCCATTCCACAAGGTTAGAGCCTCCTCATTGGCTGAAAATGGAAACGTGAGTTGGCTTTTACCTTTGATTTCTAATATAGGAGTTCTAATATTTATGAAATTTAGCTTGGACCAGGTTGATCCTTTTTTAAAAAGTAATAATAATAGCTCCTGCTTCTTGAACGTTTATTATGTGTTTAGTACTGTTCTGAGCTCTGTGCAGGCAGTGGCTCATTTAATCCTATAGCAGGTTTATAATTACCATTATTTTGTAGATTAGGAAATTTAGGCACAGAGAGGTTAAGTAACTTGCCCAAGGTCATAGAGGTGGCATGACTCGAGTCTGTACTTTTAATCATAGTGTTTGGGCGGTTGCGGTTTTGGGGGTGATTCTTCTTTTCTCTCAATTTCAATTTATGAAACGATGGGACTGGATTTGATTAGCATCAAGATCCAGTCTGTTTGGTTCCACTCACCTTTCCTCTCCCCTCGTTTGACATGGCAGTGGCCTCTTTCCCCAGCCCTGTGGTCCGGGATTCTTGCAGGCTAGCCTGGGACTGTTTGAGGTGAAAGAGTAAACGGGCAGCTGCCATCTTGCCATTTGTCTATAACTTGCTTTTGCTCCGAAATAGGAGACAAATAGGATATGTTAAAAACAAAAACAAAAGCAAAAAACTGTGAAAACAACAGGGAAACTGGAAAAAGAGGAAAATTTCGGTGGCTTTTTCTTCTTCAGATGTTTGCTGATTTGCACATGTCTGTGTGTCTGATGTTTTTGTGCTCTTTCTCTAAAGGCTAAAATCCCCCAAATCCCTTTTAGGCCCTAGGTAAAAGGTGAGACAGTGGGATGCAGCCCCACAGATGTCTGGCTCTGTCTGTGGCTGGTGGTGAGATTTAAACAAACGACATGTCTTTTCTATGCTTTTCCTCTTTCTGTCAGCAAAATGGAAGGAACCCAAACCTCCTTGCTTGCTTATGCTCACATTTTGAGGTGGCAAGAGAAGCTTTAGGCTGTTCAGCTGGAAGGCATCATTTAGGTAAAAGCCTGCTCTTATAAATGAACATTTTTTTTTTCCTCTTGCAAATCCTATTTCACACTGGCACAAGCTGTGGGGCTGTTGCGTAGGAGAATTCATTTGCATCTCGGGCTCCTGTCTTACCGGAGCCGGCCCTTCTGGTCCATCCCAGGGGCTTTCTGCCCAGGGCATCCCTTCTTGCGATGTGTGCATGGCTGAGGCAGGATGGCAGGAGGAGAGTGGGCTGCAGTCAGAGCTTGCTCTATTTAGGCGGGCACATTTGAGCCCCACAGTTTTAGGGGCCAGGGATTATCTGTTCTTAAAACTTGGTTTCTGAGCTTTGGAGTCAGAGAACTGGGCTTGCATCCTGGCTCACCATGTAGCCCTGGGCGGGTGACGTAGCCTCTCTCAGCTTCCTGTCCAGGGAGATGGAGGACGCCTACTTCGTACGATTGTTGGGAGGGCCAGGGCAGTGCCTGTGAAGGTCCCAGCGCACGGACACGTGCAGGTGGCAGAGCAGAACGGTGCTGGCGACGTAGTGCCTGGATTCACATTCTGACTCCACTCAAGCTTGGGCAAGTCACCTCTCTGTGCCTTAGTCTCCTCATATATGTAAGGAGAAAAATGAGGGTCGTGCTTTATAGAGCGGTTGTGAGGATTTAAGCAGATAGAAAGCGCTTGAACGGTGCCTGGCACTCGGTCAGGGTGAGCATTCAGTAGTGGTCTGCCTGTCCGAGAAGAATGGGTAAAGAATTGGTAACCATTTGGTACCCTGCTGCCTTGGTGTTTCTTAGCCTCGATTTTTCAGTCCTCTCGATTGCTTCCTCTTCCTCGGCCCATCCCTGATTGCACTCCTTTCTCTGCCCTGCTAGCCTGACGGTGGTGGACTCGGATGGGGCAAGCAGCTCCACCACTGCAAGTCTGACGGTGAACAGAGCGGTGGACTACCCCCCTGTGGCCAACGCGGGCCCCAACCAAGTGATCACCCTGCCCCAAAACTCCATCACCCTCTTTGGGAACCAGAGCACTGATGATCATGGCATCACCAGCTATGAGTGGTCACTCAGCCCCAGCAGCAAGGGGAAGGTGGTGGAGATGCAGGTAGGAGAGAGTGGCTTCTGTCTTTTCTTGCCCGGGAGAATTACAGCTGCCGGACTGGGTTGCCCTTACAAGGCTTATTTTTGTTCCCATTTTAATGACCAAAGTCGGATCGATATAGAACATTGAACACTGGAATTAAAAAAAAAAAAAAAAAAAAACCTAGAAAATTTAAGGGGCCTTTAAGGAACACATTACCAAAACGTTTGTCTTTAATGTTTAGTATTAAAGAATGTATTCTAGGATGATTCCAGAGAGCCAGACTACTACAAAGCCACAAGGGAGCAGATCTTTTTTTTTTTTTTTTTTTTAAAGAGAGAGCGCACGCATGTGATTGGGGTGTGGGCAGAGTGGTGAAGAAGGGGAGAGGGAGAAAGAGAATCTCAACCAGGCTTCACACTCAGCATGGAGCCTGACAACAGGGTTCGATCTCATGACCCTGAGATCATGATACAAGTGAGCTCTACTACAATGTGGAGTAGCCCAGCCAGCTAGATGGTAAGCCTCTTCTCTCTGGGGATACTTAGGAGACTAGATCCATCACCAGGCAGGTAACATAAGTAACTAAAACTGAATAGAGCCTGTGGCAAACCAGACAACATAACCCTTGCCTGAAGTGGTCAGCTGCGCCTCAGTGAGTTGTTAACACATGGAAATATGGTCCCAGTATTCCTAGAGAGCCCAGCTTTTGAAGAAAAAACAGAAATCTAGACCCGTATGTGAAAATTTCCAACTTTTGGGGCACCTGGCTGGCTCAGAGGAGCATGTGACTCTTGAGCTCAGCATTGTGAGTTTGAGCCCCACGTTGGGTGTAATGATTTTTAAAAATAAAATCTTCAAAAAAAGAGAAAAAGAAAATTTCCAGCTTTTAAGACACTGCAGGCCAAACAAAATGTCTGCAAGCTGGGTGGAGCCCAGAGGCTGCCAAGTTTTGTCCACTGTTCTAGAGGAAGTTCCTGCCTTGGAAGTTTGCCCTAACGCATGTATAATGTTCCTTCTGACACTCTTGTGTTTCCAAATCGGAGGCCTGACTTAAAGCTCACATTTCACCTGGCTTTTGTTTAGATATCCTGCTCGGTTTCTCTGCTGCTGCAGAACCCACACAACCCTGTCGGGGACGGCATGGCATCTGCCGTTGCTGCCACGTGCTACTGAGGCAGCTGGATTAAGATCCCTGAGTGGCCTCAGCAGGAAGAACATGGTTTTAAAGTGTGTTATTTTATTCTACACTCTGGCCTTCTTTCTGGCTTGGGTCATAAAGACTGAACTTGGTTATCTCTGCACATTTTCCTGTCCTCCCCTCCCTTGTGAGAACTCGGACTTTATTTGAAACTGCGGCTGTCAAGGAAGGTTGTTCCCTTGAAAGGGGAGCCTCTTACTTGTAATGGATGTCCCACAGTGTCTGATGCCGCACGCACTAGCTTTAGAAAACTGGGTGCATCACTTAGACCGGAGTAGGACTTGTATGACGTGATTCTGGGAGTCTGCTTTCCCACTTGTCTGTATTTATGCATGCAGGGGGTTAGAACCCCAACCCTGCAGCTCTCCGCCATGCAAGAAGGAGACTACACTTACCAGCTCACAGTGACGGACACCATAGGACAGCAGGCCACCGCCCAGGTGACTGTCATCGTGCAGCCTGGTAAGTTCCGGCCTTATCATGCAGGCCCTTCTGCTGGCCGGCCCCTTGCACCATGCAGGACAAGAGGGTTTGGGTTCTGAGCTCTACGACGCTGGAGTGGGAGGCAGCAGTCCACAGGCCCCTGGCAACTGTGGTTGTCCATTCCGAGTGCTTGCTTCAGAGGTAGAGAGACAGGACTTCACAACCTCAGCTGTGGCCTTGTCTGTCGCTGGTTATTGTGCTTTCAAGGGGACAGAGCAGATAGAGTCTCTGTTATCCCAAATCCTCCCATGGCCTTTAAGGGACAGCTTAAAGCCCACTTCCTCAAGAAAGCCCGACCTTATCACTCAGACCCTCTCTTTTGAACATGCAGAGCATCGCATCTCACATTTAGCATGGCATTACAACTTCATTATATTCTGCCGTGTTCTTATAAAAAGGTTTCAGTCTTACGTTCTTCATCGTGAGCTCCCTGACCCACAGTCTCTGATAGTTTTGTGGGCAGAGAGGCAGAGTTCTCATGTCTTCCAGAACATATGTCCCGGTTAGTTCCTCTCCTTTCCCAGCTGAACCGCCTGCTTTTGACCTCTGTGTCTGCGTCTTCTAGAAAACAACAAGCCTCCACAGGCAGATGCAGGCCCAGATAAAGAGCTGACCCTTCCTGTGGACAGCACAACCCTGGATGGCAGCAAAAGCTCTGATGATCAGAAAATTATCTCCTATCTCTGGGAGAAAACACAGTGAGTACTGACGCAAAACCCTTACTGATGCAATGTCTCCAGGCCTTTGAAAGCAAGGTCTCACTTGCATTTAAGAGTTCACTTACTCTCACTGGCTTATCCAAGGGATTGACTGAGAAAGAAATATTAGCAATCTTAAACTTCAACTCTAAGAAAATGATAGAAAATAATTGTTGTAAGAAAAAAAACAATGCTTGCCATCAGTTAGTCTCCAGTTAGTACTTTGTGGTCCTGGTGCTTCTACAGGTACAATCCATCTGCCGAAACGCATGGTTTAATTACACTTGAGAGGCAGGCTGGAAGGGGTAATGGAGCAGAAAAATACCATTGCTCAAAATTAACTGGGTAAGGCTGGCAGTGGGGATGGGGCAGAACAGCTATCACAGAGAATTGAAAATTCCTCTGCACAGTGAAAGCATTGGTCCGTTATCATTTCCTTAAAGACACCATTGACCAGTTACGTTAGTGCGAGGCCAGGGTACTAACCAAACAACACTCATTAAACTGGAATTACCTAATTGAACCATTTCGGGTTCTCACAGTTTCTTTCAGCTCCTTTAAACCATAACAAATGGAACTCAGGTTGTATGCAGGATCCCACGGGAAGCAAAAGAATTCTAAGGAAGAGTTAAAAGCATTCTTAGTTTCCAAAGGTAGCAACCACAGGACAGACTGAGCTCTTTGTTTTGTTTTCGTTTTTGATGAGGGAATTAGAAATGGGTGGGAAGGGGCTATAATGTGAGTGTAGAAATGACCTGACTTACGATGGCTGAGTTGGATTCTAGAAATTTTTTTCCTCAGCTCTTTTCTTTTGTGGAGAACCAAGTCTTCTTTAGCCCAGCGTGTTTGAATTATAACTGTTTGTTGAAGACACAGCTGATAAACCTTCAGCTGAGTTTCACTAGTTCCTACACCAGAAATAATGCTGAGCGTAGCTTCTTGGAGGAGAATCTGCTTCAGGAGAGATGACTAGGGCCAGAGATTATAGATTTAAACAGCAAAACAAAGCAAAACCTGGGAGACTGCAGATTTCTCTGTCATCCTGTAATTTTAAGGAAAACTCTGGGGCATTCTCCTCCTTGGAGTGTGCAGAGCTGTGCCTGGATGTTGGCACAGAGCTCCCTCCCTGGCTGCAGGCTGCTGTGTGAGGCCACAGGGGAGGAGGAAGGCTGTAGGGTCTCCAGGGTCCTCTGTGGCCCCTGTCCAGGAGCTGCAGGGAGCTTGGCTTTAGAGCTGCTGAGAAGAGGATGGTTTTGCTGAGAGTTCCTGTGCAGCCTTGGCCCATTTCCTTTCCTTGACTTTTCAGTAGGAGGGAGTTTGGCGTGTGATTAAGAAACGCATCTTGCTCCTTTGCTGGCAAGAGCTGCACCAACTACTGGGCCAGAAATGCTTTTCAGAAACATCACTCTGAAATCATTCTTTTGATCAGAGACCTGCTCAGAGCACTTCCTTTTACAAACTGGAACAGCGAAGAGTTTGAATGTTCTAGAAACTCATAGAAAGGATAAAGCTAGACGTGTTTGAAAGGTGGTGAATGGAATTTTCTGATCAGCAGGGGAGCCTGTATTTTGGGGCCAAATGACACTCTGTCCAAATGGAATATTTTTAAACATGCCCTCTCAAGGTCTGGGAAACAATAGTTCGTGTCTCAGCTGAGGCAATGATTGTCTGCTCCTGCTGAGTCAGGGACAGGAGCACAGCAGACAGGTACAACTGCACCCTCTGTCTTTGTCCAGGGGACCCGATGGCGTGCAGCTTGAGAATGCTAACAGCAGTGTCGCCACTGTGACAGGGCTACAAGTAGGAACCTACGTGTTCACCTTGACTGTCAAAGATGAGAGGAACCTGCAGAGCCAGAGTTCTGTGAATGTCATTGTCAAAGAAGGTACCTCCCTGCCCTTGGGTTGGTGCAGCCTCTGGGTCACCAGCCTCTGAGGAATCAGGCATCTTTTTTTTTTTGGCAGCAGAAATTGATCAGAGATAAGGGGTGGGAGGGGGAAGTTGGGGAGAAGGGAAGCTGTTATGTGCTTTTCTAAAACAACCTTTAATTGGGAGTGACTGCAAGGTGAATTTTAACTTCTTGTCCCCCACCTTCCTTCTCAGTTGAATAGGGAAAGAATTTGTTTTTTTCCTTTGCATTTTTATTTTGCCTCCGCTGTTTTGCCTCCTTTGCCAGCTAAGTCCTGGGGTTTCTGTGGCTCTCCTGCTGGCTGCAGTGACACCTGCTGTCAGGCCTTAGAATGACTGTCCTGCTCTGTAGTTTCCTGTGCTCCTCCGTGAGCCTGCGGACGCCAGCTCGAGGCAGGAGTCCGTGGGCCTGTTGAGGTTTGCAGGCCCAGACCAGCGATGGCCCTGGGGGAGGGCTGTAAGCGGACGGGAGGCGCGCGGGTGAGTCCTGCTAGGGTATCCCGTGCTCAGTGGAGAGAGATTGCACACCTGAGTAAACAAGGCTGCAGGTGGGGCCCAGGAGAAGAGAGGTCTTTTTTTTTTTTTTCCCGCTGTTAGAGTATTAAGGAATAAAAGAAGATGTTGAAAAAATAACATTTTTAGGCCATATTTTGAAAAGAATGTGTGGTATCAGCTACATGAAACCTAAAGTCTAAGGCTTTTTAGCCCAGTTGGGGTCTCTGTCTCCATTCATCACTGGCTTCCCAAGGAGAGACATGGAACCCTTCCAGGGAAGCTGCTAGGAGGACCCAGGAGAAGACTCAGCCCTCTCTGCTGGACGATGTCAGAACATTTCTCTGGGTGGGACTGGAGCCTCAGGACCTGGGGCACTGGTGGCTTCAACTGTTAGTCACGAGTTCCCTGGTCTGGGCTGGGTTTTTATTTAGCATGGAGAGGGGGGACCAAAGCCTGGTTTTCACTGGGTCCTAACCCCCAACTAATTGGAAGTTAGTTCATTGTCAAAAAACCCCCCCGCTCTACTGTTAGGTGCTGGCATGGATAGGTGCTTACAGTAGTTTTCTCCCATTTCAGATACTTTTGAGGTTAATTTCCCCCTAAGCATCATGAAGAAGCATTCTTTCTTTTCCAGAATGTTATTGCATTGATATCTCTTTGGTTAGAAATGAACAAACCACCTATAGCCAAGATAACTGGGAATGTGGTGATTACCTTGCCCACGGACACAGCAGAGCTGGACGGCTCCAAGTCCTCGGATGACAAGGGAATAGTCAGCTACTTCTGGACCCGGGATGAGGGGAGCCCGGCAGCAGGGGTAAGTGTCAGAAACCGGAGAGCTACACAGGGTCAAGGTGATGAGATGGGGAGAGGCGGCTGAGCCAAACATTCCAGGATCCGTTTCAACAAGGGGTCTCTTGTGTCAAACCTGGATTGCCCTCTGAAATTCAGGGAACCCAAATGACTTGCCTAGCGTCGCTCTGCAAGCTAGGGTGCCCTAATCTTGCAGCTGTGGGCTGCAAGGCTGTTACAAAGCAGGAGCTCCCCAGAGGGGGCTTAGTTATAACAGAAGCAGCCCCCCACCCCACAAAAGGAGTGTGGTTTTGCCCTTCGATGTAGCCATGTTGTTCAACCCCACAGGAGGTGCTAAATCACTCTGACCACCACCCGATCCTCTTTCTTTCCAACCTGGTCGAGGGCACCTACACGTTTCACCTGCACGTGACTGATGCGAAGGGGGAGAGTGACATGGATCGGACCACCGTGGAGGTGAAGCCTGGTGAGTTCCTCTAGCACTGGGACTGGCTGGGAGTGCTGTCCTAGCCCAGCAGGACGTCAGTCCTGGGCCCTTTCCCTCCAGTGAGGACGGAGACAGGTGGCAAAGCCAGCTTCTGAACACTCTAGAAACCCCGAGCTGAAAAATCCTTGGAGACTGTTTCCACAATATCCCTCCTCCCCATGCAGGAGTACCGACCCCCCCCCCCCACATTCATCTCTGATGGAGAAACTGAGACTCAGAGAGGGCAGGGCTTGCTCAGCGTCACACAGCAGTTGTGTCAGAGCCAGGCCCTTGTGCCCCTGGTCCAGCACTCCCTCCTCTCCCTGTGATGGGTGAGAGAGGGCTCTGGGTGCTTCGGGAATCTGAGCATAGGAATAACTTGAGTCACGATGTCTCATCACCACCCAGCTGCAGAAAACAATTTATTTTTATAAGTTGAGCCTCAGGCTTTATCTGACAACCCAGGGAAGGTAAAGTAACTGGTGTCCTTTACATTTTTCAGATTTGCAGAAATAAAATTTCTTTCTTAAATAGAATTGTGTTTTTATTTTGCTTTGAGGCTGATTTGGTATTAGGGAAGGAGCGAGTGTGGGGTGGGGTAGAGCTTTATAAATTCCTGAGCATCTGATGAGAAGGTATTAACTTTAAATCTACTCTTTGTTATATAGGCCAAGCTCATGTACAGATGTCTTAGATGGGAAGGGATCTTGGCAGGCCTTCTAGTCCTTGTCCTATCTCTATGAAGGACAACAGCCAAGACATTATCAAGTCTCTTCTGTGTTTAAAATCAGATCACAGATAGTCTACTAATTATGTAAATGATGCATCAGAACAGGCAAATGGTGCATCCAATTATGGGAATAAGGTATTCTGAATAATCACTTTTAACTTCCAAGTGCAGAGCAGTCTCTAGGACACAGTCAGAAATGAAGGACAGTGGTTTCCCAGTTCCAGGGTTGCAAAAACATCGTGCAGCTCTGATACCGCTCTAGGGAAGTCCTTGTTTCTTGACCACGTGGATTTTTTTGTGTATTCACTGTCTTCAAACCTGTAGGGCTGACGCATTTCCATTATCAACAAGATTGTTGAGATGGACATTTTCCCTTCCATTTTGTAGACAAAAAGCACAGCAAGTCATTGAAAATCAGATGTGGATCAGGAGAGATTGTAGATATCCCCCACTCAGCCTGGAGAGCTCAGCAAAGCCAACTGGGAAAAAGCTTTTATTATTATTATTAAAGATTGTATTTATTTATTTGAGAGAGAGAGAGAGTGGGGGGAGGGGTAGAGGGCGAGAACCTTTGTGCAGATTCCCCGATGAGTGGGGAGCCCGATGCCTGCATGACCTTGAGAGCATGACCTGAGCCGAAAAGAGTCAGATGCTTAACCAGCTGAGCCACCCCAGGCGCCCCAGGGCAGAAGCTTTTAGAGCAAACCTCAAAGTGTTCTTCTTCCCCACTCCTTTCACCAAACCTCTGGCCTCCCTGCTACGGCCCGATGCCCAGCTCACGTGTGGTAGTTGTCAGGTTGGCATAGAGCTCTCCACGCCAGCCCCAGATTGCATTATAGCAGTTCAGTCCTGTCCCTGTCCACTTGCAGGAGGTCAGTCGCATTCCCGAATGCTCTCACTGCTTTCGCTCCTGTGCCAGAACGGATGCACAGTGGCAGGTCTGTGTTCACTCTCCTCCTTCCAAAGCCATGACTGATCCACGTGCTTTCCAGATCCCAGGAAAAACCACCTGGTGGAGATCATCTTGGATGTCAACGTCAGTCAGCTAACTGAGAGGCTGAAGGGGATGTTCATCCGCCAGATTGGGGTCCTCCTGGGGGTGCTGGATTCCGACATCATTGTGCAAAAGATTCAGCCGTACACGGAGCAGAGGTAGCTGGGCAATGAACGGGGGGTGAAAAGGCAAGACCAGGGGCCCCCTGGGCTTCCCGATTGAACTGAGAAGTAGTGTGGGTAGATAGAGAAGGGTGGGCTCTCTGACCAAGAACTGCGCGTCGTTTCCGTTTCTCGAATGAACTTGTCTCTTCTAGCAGGTCACATACTCAGTACTAGCTACTGTAGCAGGGTACCGGGTACCAGGTCAGAAGAGGTCCGTTATGTTTGAAGCATAGTCTAGTAGGGAAGACAATCAGGATAATAAGCATATAACATCAATACGGGGTGAATTTGACAGACTGTGGTATCATGGAGACACGGGCAAGGCCAATTAATTCTTCCAGAGGAGTAGGGGCAGGATGTGGTCCAAAGATTTTCCACTGAGCAAGCATAGAAAGACTCGGAGGAAATTCATAATAGGGGAACAGCATGAGCCATGGTTCTGTGGTTTGAAGGTACAGAGTTTCCTCTAGAAGAAGTCCTTTGGTTCAGAGCACTTCCTAGGCCCCAGGACAAGGTGGGAGATGAGACCGGCTGTACAGATGGAGAACAGTCACAAGCAAGCCAAGGAGTTTCGTTTTTATAAAAGTTTGCGAAGGGGAGGACTCAAGTTTTATGTGTGTGAAGTTTTTATTTTGTATTTGAAGCAAGGAAATTTGGTTTTTGTTTTGTTTTGGGAAGACCAGTACTGTGGAGGCTAAACCAAAATAGGGAGAGACACAAGGCTGGGGAGCCTAGAACTAATCTGGTAAAAAGATAATAAAACCTAAGTTTAGGTAGTGGCAATGGAATAACAGAAGAGGAGAAGAAATGAAAAGAAAACAGAGGTAAATCAGAAGGACTTGGGGATCCTTTGGGAATGAAGGTGAATGAAGCATCAAACACAAGGCTTTAAGTTTGCATGCCTGGATAGATGGTGGATGCCATTAACTGAAGTTAGGGATTCGGAAGAAACCAGTTTCAAAGAAAAGATAATGAGCTCAATTTTGACTGTTGAATTTCGGGTGTCTCATGGGTGACATGGAGAGATATTTCATCAGACAGTGGCAAGTATGGGCTGGAACTTGGGGTGGGAAAAAAAGCCAGAGATAGGGAGTCACTGCACACAGGCAGGAATCAAAGCCATGAGGACAGATGAGTCACACTGGGGGAGTGTGCGGTGTGCCGGAGAACCCCAGTATTTAAGGAGGCAGCCAGGAAAGAAGAGCCAGCAAAGGAAACTAGGAACCAATAGAAGGGGGGGGGGGGAGCAGGTGGGAGCGGTCTGCTGGCAGGTGGGGGCCGCCAAAGGATTCAGATGCCACAGAGGAAGAGTATGGTGAGGACATAAAACAGGCTTTTTTTTTTTTTTTTTAAAGATTTTATTTATTTGACATAGAGAGCACAAGAGGCAGAACGAGAGTAGCAGGCAGAGGGAGAGGGAGAAGCAGGCTCCCCGCTGAGCAGGGAGCTCGATGTGGGGCTCGATCCCAGGACCCTGGCACCATGACCTGAGCCGAAGGCAGTCGCTTAACAAACTGAGCCACCCAGGCTCCCCAGGCTTTTGGCTTTTTGATTGGGAGATCATTAGAGAGCATTTTACTTCGATGTTGGGGACAGAGGGCAAGTTTATGTCATGGTTGGAGGATACAGAGATGGTAAATATAACAAGAGGTTGGTGCTGAAAATAAGATGGGAGATTGAAAGAACACCTTTTAAAGATAGGAAATACTTGAGCACTTTTATAGACTGAGGGAAGGTGCGGAGGAAAAGTAGAAGGTGGAGACCAGGGAGGTGGGTTCCGAATGGGGGCAGGTCTGGAGGACCAGCTGTGGTCAGAGCAGCGCCAGCACTTTCTCTGGAGATGGGAGGCAGGGCGGACAGATGTGCTATGATGGATGGATTTTAGAGGTGGACAGGATGGCATCTGATCCCAGGTGGTATCAGGATGGCGTCGATACCAGTGTGCTGGGTTTTGTCTCTGAAACTGGAGGCAAGGCCATCTGCTTTGAGGAGGTGAGGAGGAAGTGGGTAGCCTGAGGAAAATGGTAAAGGTTGGGAACAGGAGCTCCAGAAAAGGGTGTTGGCTTTGAGCAGTATTGAGGTCTCAGCCAAGGTTAGAGACATGAGATTAAAGTGGTGGTTCCCAACTCTAGCTACATGACAGAACCACCTGGAGTTTTTACTGAATATGCCGTTAGCTGCGCCTCATCCCCTGAGACTTCAGTTCAGGATTCAGTTGGTCTGGGCACCTGAAATCTCAAACCTCTCTAGGTGAGTCTAACACACAGTCAGGGCTCGCTGGGTCAGAGCATGATGATTAGGACTTTCTTTTTAAGCTCTGCTGGCTGCCTGGTAGTAGGAACAGGGCGAGCGGCTGCTTGGATTGACCCGAGCTGGTGGGGATCGGGGCAGACGCAATGCTGATGCGTTAGCGGGTGTGCTGCTGGAAGTGTCCCGGAAGGGTCTGCTGGCACACTTGCTCTCACTGCGTCTGGAAGAGGATGCAGGATCACAGTGGTTCTGGGTTTCTGGCTTGGACTGGTTGGCCTAGTTGAGGAATTCAGGAGGATGGGTGTGGAGGGAGCATGCAACAATGGGAAAGAGCACAGGGCTGAGACCAGACAGACCTGCTAGTGTCAGCTCTGGGACGATGAACAAGGTACTTCGCCTCTCTGAACCTGGCGTGCACTTGTAAAAATGCTAGTCCGCTTTTATAAGATTGTTACTGAGAATTAAATAAGAGGATGTTTATATAGTCCCTACCACGTAGAGGGTGCTCAGTTGGTGGTTATTGAGACTTGTTGGATTGGAGGTGCCTAGGAGAGAGATGGGGTGGGTATTCTAGCAAGCTTCTGTAGATGTAGTTGTGGTCATTCAGGGGAGACAAGGGGAGAAGCGGCGAAGATTTGAGTGTTACTGGTATAGAGAGAGAAATTGAAACTTTCAGCATGGATTAGGTAACTGGGAGAAAATAAATGAGAAATGGACCACAGATCTTTTATGGTAAAGGCTTGTTTCTTGGATTCTGGAATTTATAATATATCCCACTGTTAGTCTTACCGTGCAGTAAACTTATAGAAAGTCTTTTGTGACAGTGCTTCCCAACCTTTTATGTCATGCCACACATAGGAAGCAATGCTGTGTGTAGGACACTTTGGGATAAATGGATGATGCTGCTTTACTGGAAGGAACTGATCAGGGCCTCCAGGTCCCAGTAGCCACCCCGTGTGCCAAGGGATCACTATCTCAGATGCAGTTACAACCCAGTGTGACCCACTGATTGATTGCAAAGATTTGGCTGTGAGAGTAATGTGGAGTCAAGTGGGCTCCCTGAAATGAAGTCCAAGATATAGAGAACAGACTTCGTGCCCACATAAATGTGAGGTTAAACATGGTCTGCCCTGGACAGAAATGGACAGAAAAGCAAACAGATTCTGGACATATGGTAGCATAGTCTTGCACCAGCCACATCACTGTGTATGGTCTTTCTTGTTGCTGTTGTAGTAATGATCATTTGGCTGTTTTGATCCATGGATTATGTGCTTCTTTTCTTTAAGATTTTATTTATTTATTTGAGAGAGAGCACAAGTGGGGGGAGGAGCAGAGGGAGAGGGAGAAGCAGACTCCCCGCTGAGCAGGAAGCCTGATGCGGGACTTGATCCCAGGACCCTGAGATCATGACGTGAGCTCAAGGCAGACGCTTAACCGACTGAGCCCCCCAGGCGCCCATGGATAATGCTTTGATGCTGACAACAGACATTTTTAGAGCATCGTGGTTGGTCTTACAGGTAACCTAGACACAAACCCGACAGCATCACACTACAGTCTCAGCTGGTTAGACAGCAGAGATGTAGTGTGACCAAACACATCCCCATTTTCCTGACCTCCACTTACTGGTTTGGAATAGATCCTCTTGTGAGCTGGGACAGCTTAGGTCATTTCTGAAAGCGGTAGGTTTTGGACTCAGACATCTCAGTGTTGGGATTGGCTCTGCCATGATTAACTGTGTGACCCTCGGCAAGTTACTTAACCCTTCTGAGCCTGTGCTGTCCTCTGTGAAATGGGAGAGGACACTGAGAACAGCTTTCTCACTGGCTTGCGGGGAGAGAAGGTATCTAGGACTTTGCCCAGCGTCTGGCCCAGCGCAAGGTGCTCTGTAGCGAATGTAGCTGCCGCTGCTGTTCACAGCTTCTGCTCATTCACACTATCGCGTTTCTCTGCAGCACCAAGATGGTATTTTTTGTTCAAAACGAGCCTCCTCACCAGATCTTCAAAGGCCATGAGGTGGCAGCGATGCTCAAGAGTGAGCTGCGGAAGCAAAAAGCAGACTTTCTGATATTCAGAGCCCTGGAAATCAATACTGTCAGTGAGTAATCCTGGGCAGCTGGGAAGAAGAGCCTACCCAGTGCCCACAGCTCCCCACAGCCCTGCTGTCCTCAGGCTTCATCTCCTGTTTTCAAGGAGCACGGAGATAATCACTTGGCTCCACTACCAGTGTCCTGAAAGCGTCCCGACTCGGTGCGGGTGTTCTTCACCTGGGGTCCGTGGGCCCGCAAGACAGCAGTCAGAGGGGCTAGGAGTTTGAATGGGAAGAAAATGACATCTTTATTTTCACCCACCTCTAAATGTAATTCATTACTTCCCTCCATTATGAAGGTAGGCAAAAACCCCAGTAGTATTAACTGAACCTGTGACTTTAAGGCAGTAGAAATCACAGGTGATTTCATAGCACAGTATGTGACGAAACGTCATTTTTACTCATCATGACTTCAAAATTATGGCAGTTGTTAGACCCGCTGCTAGATCTGGTTACTTAATGTTTTCATAAAGACACACATGTATTATTAGCTTAAAACTATACTTAAACATTTCAAAAACATGTGGAATATTATTGCTTTCCTTCATAATACTGTGTATTTTATTTTGGCATTTACGTGATGCACAGAAGGGGTCTGTGGGCGCTGAGAGATTAAGAACTGCCCACAGGGAGCAGCAGCAAAGCAGAACAGCCGGACTGCGCCAGTGGCCTTGCTCACTGCAGCCGGCTGATCTGCCGTGACCGTCACCGCGGGTGGGCGGCGAGCATGCCGGCAGAGGCCCCGGGGCAGGGGCCCCGCAGGCCACAGCGCAGGGATGCCTTCCGTCCTCACATGCGCCAGCAGCCGCCGGGCTGGCCCTGACTCCTGTCCCCCTGTCCCCTTTCCCACTGCTCTCAGCGTGCCAGTTGAACTGTTCTGACCATGGCCACTGTGATTCATTCACCAAACGCTGTATCTGCGACCCTTTCTGGATGGAGAACTTCATCAAGGTGCAGCTGAGGGATGGAGACAGCAACTGTGGTGAGTCTTCTGCTCGGCACCATGCCAGCGGCTTTGGCGCTGAATGTAGTTCTGAGTTGAGCAGGTGGGTGGTGGGGTTTCCGAGGCAGATGAGCAAGCGAGGAGAAGAACTCTGTGTATGTTCTGTTTGCAGAGGACTTTTCCTTCCTTCCCCCACGCTCCTCCGGGTTAGAGCAGAGTTCTGCAGCGGGCTTGTACGAAGAACCAGGCTTAAGTCCGACCGAGTGCAACCTGCAGCCTACGTCAGACCAGCTGCAAGGCCTCCTGGCTTTTGGAGTGCCTCTGTGCGGCAGCCCAGTGGGAGCCCTCAGGTTTCTGGGCACCCTGGCCACCTGAGAAGGCTCCTTACAGCCTGCCCCTCCGCCCCGTGGGCTCAGCAGGGCCAGCAGGAGGTTGAAAGCTTCAGTTGCCTACAGCTGCAAGGTCTCCCCTGCCCTGGGCCACCGTGGGGGCCGCCTTGTCCGCAGAGTCCAGCCACCTGCCGAGGCCAGGGCACCCCAGGCCGCCCTCCTGGCCTCTGTCTTCACAGCCCTCTCCATTTTGTTTCTCTTGGCAGAGTGGAGCGTGTTGTATGTTATCATTGCTTCCTTTGTCATTGTTGTCGCCCTGGGAATCCTGTCGTGGACGGTGATCTGTTGCTGTAAGAGGTAAGACAGATTCTCTTCGGAAGTTCATTAGCGCTTCTGGTCGTGTATTTATTCATTAGGAGGGTATCTGGCACCTTCCACATGGTAGGTGCTGAGTCTTGGGGTTCCCCGCTTCCCATCATGGCCCAAGGCAGGCGCAGAAAGGCTTTCGTCACCCTCTCCCACTCCTGAGGGCTGGGACGCACTCCCTCAGCCAAGTGGCTATCACTGCACTGATCTGCAGCCTGGGAAGTGTGGCTGTGGCCAGGGCGGGAGCGGGAGGGCCTGGGCTGTGGGCCCGGCTCACCTCTCTAGGGGTGTGTTTCTACTTCACACCTGCCTCGACACAGGAGTTCTCAATTCTTTTGCCCTTCTTTCTCGTTGGGATTCATGTGTCTACATGTTTTCATGTATTTGTAGACTTCAGTTAGTCATGCTTAAGCGTTTTGGGTGTTTTTGGTTGGAGTCTTCTTATCTAGTCTTACGATGTTTAATGGGAATGTTTATTATGTTTTTCATTATTAATGATAAGTATGATTCCTACATTACTGTGTGCCAAGCACCAGGATGATATTTTGTAGGTAATTTTTTTTTAAATGCATATAACCACCTTTTCTCCTCTCACAGCTAAGGAAATGTAGGCTCGGGAAAACGGCCTCACCTGTCCATGGACACATAGTTAATAAGTAGCAGAGCTGAGATTTAACCTGCAATTTAACCGTGCATAAAACGTAGAAAGCGAAAACAATTAAAAAAATTACCACCATTAATAGCTTCTTGGTTTAACGCTTTCCTCTACCCTCTACCCCTCAAGCGTCAGTTTCTTGTTCTCTTGATGTAATAGGGAGAGACGGAGCGTGTCTGACTTCATGCTGCTTCCCTTCCCTTGCTGCTGTGACCTACGGCTTAGAGACTTCTGCTGAGCCCTGCACATAGGCATGCCAGTCACTGACGGAACTTTGCTTACAGCTGAGATATATAAAAAACTGCTTTTTTACCCGAAACCTACCTACCTCAAGGAGATAAGGAAGTACATATAGAAATGCCTGTGCTGTGTTTAAGATTCACAGGAACGACATGACCAGATTCCTACAGAGATCAACTGACCAAGGACAAAGAAGTTAGTTACACAGCCTTCTTGGATGTCTGCAGATATGTCACTTTTTGACTCCAGCCTCCTCCCACTTCCCCCCCTCTTTACATAAAAGCTCAAATCTCACGCTGGGGAAGATGGTTCTATGGGACAAGAGTCCACCATCTCCTCGTTTTGCTGGCTTTCTGAGTCAGGTTGCTCTTCTTGCCCCAAGCGTCTTTCCCCTCCACTGTCGTGTGGGGAGCGGGGTGAGCTTGTGCTCCGTCACGTCTGTTTTTAACCAATCTCCGCTTCCTTGCCACTGTGGAGCGGTGACTCCGTGGTCAGGTAGTCATAGTTCCCTTCCCTTCCCGGAACTGGTGAGGACTATTTGAAGAACCAGTCACTGCTACCACCTCCCCTCGTCTGGGAAGCACGGGAGGTCTTTCTGGTGGGCAGCTCGCGGGGGACGGGGCGCTCTCTGCAGGCTGGCCGTCACCCTGTGCTGAGCTACCTGAGTCTCACACAGAACCCCCTTCTTGAGCAGCAGTGGGGATTGTGTTTTTCAGGCAGAAAGGAAAACCCAAGAGGAAAAGCAAGTATAAGATCCTGGATGCCACAGATCAAGAGAGTCTGGAACTGAAGCCAACCTCCCGAGCAGGTAGTGGCCCTTGGGGTTGGGGGTGAGGCCTTTGGATTCGTGCACTCTCCCTGTGAAGAGGCGCTGTCATTAGTCCCCTCCTAAATGTGTCGCTAACAGCTGTTCATCCTGGAAAAGCATTTTGATGAAGGCGGAGGGCTGACCTTGCCGCACCCTGACAGAAGCCGCAGGCTGGACAAGCTCTGAGCCGGGGCCCGCTTCTCAGTATTGCTTTACTTTGCAGAGGGACTCAGCCTCTTGCTCTCGCTGGCCTGCTCACTTGCCTCAGGTTTCCCTCCTGGCTTTCTGCTTTCCAGGCTGCCCCCGGTAGTCCGGCTCAGGGACCTGGGTGTCTTAGGCCTAACCAGTCTGTCCTTTCTGGGCAGACAACAAGGTGAGGCAGCAAGGAGCTCGAAGCCACTGTCGGCCAGCTGACCTCCTCCTCCGCGGGCCTTCCTCTCGCATCTTTCTCTAGCCAGTATTTGGCAGACCCACAGGCTCCGCCGCTGCCCCAGAGCAGGCGGGAGGGCAGCTTGCCTGCTGGCTCTGGTGCGTGGGGGCCCATCTGTCCGGTGCTTCCCACCCAAGAATCGCCAACTGTGCCAGCTGAGGTGGCTTTGGTGAGGATGTGGGCAGGGGCGCCCTTCCTTGGCCCGGCGTCGGCGAGGTTTCCGTGCATCATGAGGCCCTGGCAGGCATCAACTGTTGATGGGCCTCTAGGTAGAGCTATTCCTAAACAGTTGGCAAGCAGAACTGTTCTTAAGAGTACGAGACAGCGCTCATAGTTAAAGCTTTGTATTAGGAGAGGAGGGAGGGGAGTACAGAGTATTCCAAGACACAGGCTCTGCCCTCGGCATTCCAGGCTACAGAGGCAGCAGAGGCACAGCAGAAGAAAGCAAATACTCTGAGGCGGCTGGGCTCTGGAGCCAGGCAGCTGGATTCAGAAGTCTGTGGGGCGGCACCTGGAGGAGGTGTGGGGCTCATCAAACAGGAGAGGGGCAGCCAGAGCCTCGAACGTGGACAGACTGGGAAAGGGCCCTGGGGGTAGAAAACGTGCACAGTCCACCCTCCACATAGCAGCCAAGGTTGTTTTCACATGACTCCCAGAAGTTTCCTATCCCTTGAAATCTTTCAGTGGCTGACTTTGGGTCTGGCTGGCATGGCCTTGGGTGAGCTTTCATCTGTTTGCTTCTCTGAGATCCTCCTTGTTGTCCTGTCTCTTCCTCAGCGAATTCTGCTGGTCCAGAAAGCTCTTTCTCATCCCTCCCTTAACCTGCTCATGTTGTGCTCATCTTTCTGCCATGTGTCTGTTTTGGCATTTCTCTCCCTGTATTGTACTAGTTATGCGTGTGTCCCCTTACCGGTCAGTGAAATTGTTGAGGGCAGGGACTGTGTCTTACTCCTCAGTGCGCATGGATTGAGACCACTGTGTGCCAGGCCCCCTGCCGGTGGGGGTGCTGGTGACGTCACGGTGAGCCAGACCAACGGACTCGGCTCCTGCGCAGCTTCTACCGGGCAGGCACGAAACACACGAACTCACAAGTATACAGAATGTGATAATGAGAGGTCTTCATAAAGAATATAAAGAACACCTGAACTGAAGCACAAGGGAGGAGCAGGCGTTAGCCACAGAAGGACTCTGAGAGCAGTCCAGGCAAAGAAGCAGAGTTGGTAAAGGCCCAGCTGCCGGAAGGAGCGGAGGCCATCTGGGGAAGTAGAAGGTGACCTACCGGACATGGTGAGCACAGGGACAATGGCACGAGGCTGCACAGGGACCTGGCTGTAGGCTCCTTCTGAGAGCAGTGAGGAGCCACGGGCAACTTTTTAAGGAGGTAAATGGGTCTGTTTGACTTACATCTTAAAAAACCCTGACTGCTATGTGAGGGAACTGGAGAGGCAAGAACGGGTAGAAGAGGATTCGATGGAATGTCCTAATGGCACAGAGGTAATGAGATAAGGAGGGGCACAGAGATTCCAGGTACCTTTGTGGGGAAGACTTGATGCAGTTGAGAGCGTGTTGGCCAAGGGGTGCGGGAGAAAAGGAGATGTGCAGGCTGGTCCCTGAGCTGCTGCTTTGAGCGTGTGTGGACTGGGAGGTACTGGAGGGAAGTGCTGGAGAAGAGCAGTGTTTAGTTAGGACCCTTGTGAATGGGGCTGAGGAAATGAGACTGGAAGACTGACAAGGACCAAAGTGTGAAAGTTCTGAAAATGAGCCAAAGGAGGTCAGAATTCTGATGGTGACGAGAAGTGTCATCTTGAAAGTGCTGGCTTAGGAAAATCAGTCTAGTGGAGGCCAGCAAGGAGATTTTTGCAGTGGTCTAAGAGGGAGGTGACGATGGCTCAACCAGCATGGGGTCAATGGGATGGACGGACAGGAAAGGTCACGGCCGACTTCCGACATGAGGGACAGAGAATGATTCTGTAGAGAGAATTAAGGCATTGGAGCAGTGACAGCTTGGGTAAGAAAAGATGAATTTAGGTGAACTCAGCAGAATGGTTGAACTGCCAAGCATCAGTGTAGGAATCTTCTAGATGCTGATGAGGGTCAACACAAAAGTGGGTCACATCCCTTCTGGGGAGGATGTTGAGGGACAAAAGAAGAGTCCAGAGCTGAAGAGCCCAAAAAGGACCATCAGTGAGGGAGGGGTCACCCTTAGGGAATGGTCAGCAGTGTCTGCTGCTGCAGAAGACAATTTCCACGATGAGAACACTGGAGAAGTTTCTGGTCACTGGAAGAGCTGGAGTAGGATGGGACTGGTGGCAGGAGGGAAAGTGGAGATTGTTCAGGCAGTTAAGTCCACGGGCAGGAAATGGGCCGTGACTATTGAGGAGTCCTTTACAAGTGGAGCAGTGAGTTGTGGAGAAGCAGGCTGGGCTAGAGGGCGAGGCTTCAGGCAGAAATGCAGTAGAGGTAAGGTTCCAGAGGAGGAGAGAGGGAGTGGGGGGAAAGGAGAGAAGGGAGAGGGTGGGGAATACAGGGAGTTACTTCGGCAACAGCAGAGTGGAGGGAGAGGGTGGGGGAGGGCATGAGAAAGTGCTGGACTGAAGAGGCAAAATGGGAAGGAGGCAGACGTCCAGTGGAAGGGGGGGGGTTGTGGCAAGGGAGAGCCCCATGGTGGCCAGTTGCGTCTGGGTCACCGAGGTGAGACCAGAGGACAGCCAGGAGGCCCTTCTGTGCAGTGTGCAGCTGAGGGAGCCGTGACAGTCCCTTGGCGTTTGGTCTTGTGCGCCTGACCAGGCTGAAGCCCCCGCTCTTGTTCTGGACTCAGCCCGTGAGTGGGTGCAACCGAGAGCAGAGCCACTAGCAGGACGGGGAGAATGGGATTCGAGCCTGTTGGCGTAAGGCTTGGGACCGGAGAAGTTCGGCCCGAAGCGTGGATTTCGCGGGCCGTGTTGGGGTGTGGAGGTGAGCGGGCATGGACCCTGTCTGCGGGGAGCCAGGCTGAGCTTGGACGAGGGCCGTCTGGGGAGCTGGAGCACCCAAGGCCGCCAGGCGGGGCCGGAGGGACGCCCGCACTCAGGAGACCTGGTTTACATTCAGCAGCTGTGGTTTTGGGGTTTGTTTTGCCATTCTGTTGATTTTTCAGAGCTTTCTATTGAAGCGTATTAGATTGAACCATATAAAATTATAGGTATTTGACTCTCTGACCTTTAAAAATGGTGGGTTTTTTTGTGGTTCAGTCTAATGTGTACAGAAGATCATAAGGACCGCTTGCTGGGTTTTCGACAAGTGAACATACCCATACATCCGCTCCCTTTCCAGTCACTGCCTTCCCCCCGCCGACTTCTTTCTACCATCTTGGAGTAGTTTAGATAAATGGAGTCACTGTGTTCGCTCCCTTCTTGTCACCGTTACATTTACGACGTTCACACGTGCTGTTAGGTAGGGCACGGGTCTGTTCTTCCCCTGCGCTGTGGTTTCCGCTGCATGAACTTTCCGTTTGGGGCTGTTAGGAGGAGTGCTGCTGCTGTAAACGCTCCTGCCCGGCTCGTCCTGTTTAGTGGGTGAAATCGCTCAGTTCTCCAGGCAGGGCAGGGGCTCGTGGGGGAAGGCCCCGGGTGAGTGCTGACTACTGTGGAGCCAGGCGCGTGTCTGCCTCTCCGGCTCCTGTCCTTGGCAGCCGTGGAGGAAGAAGGGCTCGGGACCGGCTCTGAGAGACGGAAGCCTCGTGTGGGCCCTCGGAGGGGCCTGCCCCCACAGGACAGAAGGAAAGGGTATCTTAGCTACAGGGGCAGAGCCAGGGTTTGGGGGCCCTTGAGCCTCCCCTGGGCTTGGCTCTTAGGTTGACCACTGTCCACCACTACATTGCAGAAGCTCAGGGTCCTCCTGTCAGCCTTACGTCATTCTGGCCAGGAAGGGGCAGAATGGCTGAGAATCTGCGAATCCCGAGAAACACTCCTTCGGAGTTTCAGGGGATCTGGGTGGGCCCAGGGGGAAGGGAGAGCGATTGTTGGATACGGGGGTTCAAAAACACCTCACCTGTCTGGTCACCTTTTTAAGAAAGGAGGTAGGTTCGCTCCAGCGTGGGTGGTGCGGGGCCTGGAGCACTGCCACGCTGGGTCCTCACCGTGAGCACGTCGCACTCCTTGTGCTGCGGGCTCCGCCTGCCTTTGGCTTCTTCTGGGGCAGCCTCAGGGATGACACGGAGTGAAGGGGACCACGATGGCCTGCAGAATTTCAAGCATCTTTTCTGACCTCAGGCGCTCCTTATGGGTCCTTGTTTGTGTGTTCTGATGAGCTGCTGGCCCGGACGTGTCTGGGAGTCCCTGGTCCTCCAGTCAGGCGCTCTCAGTAGGAGCGGCTTCTCGGAGCCATGGGCCCGCTCTCCACCTCCCGCACGCACGCCATGGGGCCCGGGCAAACCTCTCCGCGGCGTGAGGCCGCGTCCTCCCTCAGTGCGGGGAACTCAGGCAGGCCCTTTGCCATCCACGCCGAGCCAGGACATGGTGAAAAGTTCCTCCTCTAGAGCTGACCTCTTGTTTGTTGTGCTTTCCTGCCTCCTGTGGGAATTCCATCCTGTTCATGAGGGGAGGTGATAAAACATTCATTCAACAAGAGGAGAACATTGCTGGGTGGCCCCAAGCAGAGCTAACAGATACTGGAGATCAAGAATCCACTCTGTGCCCCAGGTCTGTTGGTCCCGTCTGCTCACTGTGTGCCTTCCCCGAAGGAACTGTTGCAGCTGACGGGGACGAGGACTCAGGGAGCCCCTCGCAGCCTGGAGAGGGGGCGGGGACGTTCCCCGTCCCTCTGCTTCTCTTCAGGCTGGGAGAAGGGTGCAGGGCCTGGTTCAAGCCGAGGAAGGTGTGTGCTCCTGACCCTGGGTTCTGTCTCTTGCAGGCAGCAAACAGAAAGGCCCAATGCTGAGCAGCAGCCTGATGCGCTCCGAGTCGGAGCTGGACAGCGACGATGCCATCTTCACGTGGCCAGACCGAGAGAAGGGCAGACTCCTGCATGGTCAGAATGGCTCCGTGCCCAACGGGCAGACCCCACTCAAGGCCAGGAGCCCACGGGAGGAAATCTTGTAGCCACCTGGCCTGCTTCCTCAGGGTAGGGGTGGGCAGTGCCGGGGTCCAGAGCGTTGCCAGGCTGGTTCTCAGACCTCCCGTGTGTGGGCAGCTGTTCTTCCAGCGTCTGCTGGTCACTCCACCCCAATCCCCTCCACCAGAGCTGCTGGTACTTGAATCCAGAGACATTCTCCAGGAACCCTGAATGAAGCTGTGAACGAAGAGGTTTCCTCTTTAAACCCTTCTGGTAGCACCCCCGCCCCCTACCCCCACCCCAACGTCCTCACCTCAGGGCCCCCTTTTTCGCAAACCCCTCCCCTGCTCCAGGGGCCACCCAGGCAGCTCCCAGCCTCCTCTCCAGCTCCCTGTCGGCAGCGTTGCTGCTCCCAGGGCGCCTGCACGCCAAGGCCGGGCTGTGCCCCCAACACCTGGCTGTAGCACCAAGCACTCCCAGCCTCCAGCTCCGAGAGCCTGCCTGCGGGCATGGGCTTCGTTCCCTTCTCTGGACAGAACGGACCCTTCCGCTAGGTCCGGAGGAAGTGGCACCCCCATCCTCGCCACTGATGCGGGTGTCCGGCCGAGGTTCCGAGGACTGGCTGTTTCAGGAATGGGGAGGGGCCCCTCTGGCTGCTGCGCTGTCGTGTCAGACGGCGGCGCGGGCCACAGACGTGTCCCTTCCTCCTCCTGACCGGCGCTGCAGGGCTCAGACCCCACACCCTGCGCCAGGAGACGGTCACATGCTGATTGGAAGGTGATGGCATGAGCGCATGTCTGCGACCGCCCCACAGCGGGTCCTCTGTGTCCACCTACATCTTCTCCGTGTGTCCCTTGCATGTGTGTCAGGATATGTGCGCATCAACTCCTCATACTCTCGACTACTTGCAAGGCAACCTTGACCGGGATAGACTTTTAGCTCCTTGGAACAGAGACTTCCTGAATCCCTCTGGCCCTGTCACCGGTTCCTCAGCCGTGTTCTCTTGAGTGTTGAGGAACGGGAGCTTCAGGGGAGTGACTTTTTGGAAAGAAACTTAGTTTACACTACTGCACTACTGTCTGTTGTCAGATGATTAAACTTGCTATTTAATTGTACGTGTGCCTGCCAGGACGTGCGTCACATGCGTCGTGTGTGTCGCTGACCTGTGCCGCGGGTCCAGTCGCCTGCGCATCCCGGTGATGTGGTGGCTTCCAGGAGGCAGGCTGCGGGCCCCGCATCACCCGCGCGTGTGCCCGATGGTGCTGCAGTTCTGCCTCAGCCGCTCCCGGCCCCCCGCCGGCCAGCTGCTCCCCTTGGGCTCCCAGGGAGGCAGGTTTTCTGTCCTCTTCTCTGCACCTTCTGTTAACACAAAAATGATTCATTCCCCACCCCCTTGGCCAAGCAGGGGATTCAAAGTGTCCTGATGCCCAGGGTGTGGGCTTGAGGCTGCCGGGCCCCCGTGCTTCCCTTTAGGGTTCCCAAGGCAGGAGGGTCAGCCTTGCACCCCGGAACACTGCGCAGCCTGCGGGCAGGGAGGAGGACTGGTGCACGGTCTTGGGACTCCCAGGAAAGGGAGGGGAAGGGACAGTGGCATTTGTACTGTGTACAAAACCCCACCGGGGGTGGGCAGTATTGGCTCTGTTCTTCCAGATTCGGAAACAGGCACAGCAAAGAAGTAACTCAGTCCACATACAGTAAATGACAGAATTAGAACTCAGGCCCTGCAGAGTTTGGTCTCCATCAGAATCCCCTGGGAGGCTTGACAGACTGGGGGGCCCCAACTGCAGAACTTCTGAGAAGGTCTGGGGCGGAACAGGAGAATGAGTTCCCAGGGGGCGCTTCTGGTCCAGGGAGCACACGGGAGAACCACTGGTCTAGAGGCACAATATTTAGTGCGGCTTCAACAGGGGCAGCAGCTGCCCCATCCTGAAGGCGGTTGGAGGTCATCGGAGAAGCCAGAGCTTAAACTGCTCCAGGCGGGGTGTACGGGCTTCCTCTGTTGTGCAGGTCAGGCTACACAGGAGGTAGAGGGGCAGGTGACCGGGACCTGGGGAGCAGAGTGTGACAGAAAAGCTTTAAAGAATTCAGGAAGGAGCTATAGGACTTGATCACTTACTGGCTTTGTAGATTTTTCCTCTTTTGGCGGGGGGAGTAGGGCTCACGTCTACATCTAACCGACCTCACCCACAGCTCACTGAGGATATGCCCCTATCTCAGAGATGAATGAATAAATAAATAATTTTTTATCCCCTACTCTTCCCACCAAAAAAAAGGGCAAAATCCAGGAACCGATGCTGCTTTCCTCCATTTGCCTCCAGCAGGAGCACTGAACTACCCCTTCAGCATTACAAAAGCAGCGGTGTCCTCTTACTGTCCTGTCACTAGTCCCCAGCACAGTGGCTGGTCCACACTTCACAGCATGCCTGTGAGAGCACAGGCTAACACAGGGCTGTAGGAGACGTGGTTCCTCAAAGGAAAACAGCAGCTGAACAAGGGAAGAGATGGCAGATCTCATCACTGCTGAGCTGAGCTGACACCCCAGGGGGACATGGCCCACTAAGTTCCCAGCACTGTCACTTAGGAAGTAGAATAAAGAGAAAGAATTAAAATACGAACAATAACAGAAGATGGGGGGGAGGGGCTGGGGATCAAGTAATGACTGAAATTAAAGCAAGCTAAGATCCTTCCATAGGAGGACAGTAAAAAACGATTAGCTTTAGAGTTTAAGTCATATATTCATGTTGTAAGTATTGAGAAAGCCACTGGGAACTAGAACATGTAACATCTACACCAGACAAGGGGAGAAAAAAAAAATTAAAACTATGTCAATGAAACTAAATACAGGAAAGAAGAGGGGAAAAAACAGCATTAAAAATACGACCATTTAATGGGCAAAAGTTGTCGGATTGGATATTAAAACCGCCACTACCACCACTTCCAAACAGAAGTTAATAGATTGGATATATTTGTAAAAGTGTATTTATAAGAGAGACACCTAAAATATAACATTGAAAGATTAGGGGGCGAAAAAAAAAATAGTAAACCTATACAACGCTCTTTGGTTCCCACTAAGACAATGAAGTGGCATACGCTCTGGCTCCCTTCCCCAAAACCTACAAAAAAATCCCTCCCAGATCCTGTAAGAGCCCCTAGGAGACTGAAAGTCATAAACTGGGAGGTAGGGCATCAGTGAGATGTCTACCTTTGCTGTACATGGGATCATCAGTCACGTCACTGGTGTCAGTGGGACACTGTCAGGGCAGCCCAAAATCTCTGCTGGGATGAAAAGGGATGGGCTTGTGATGCCTGGGAAGCTCAGTTGGTTAAGCATCTGCCTTTGGCTCGGGTCACGATCCCAGGGTCCTGGGATCGAGTCCCGCATTGGGCTCCTGGCGCAGCGTGGAGCCTGCTGCTCCCCCTGCTTGTGCTCCCTCCTCTATATCTCTGACAAATAAAATCTTGAAAAGAAAGGAAAAGGGATGGGCTAGGCTGCTCTTAGGATTAAGAAACCCTCTCCAAAGCCCCAGGGCTGGTAGATGACAACTAGGAAGTTGCTGTTTCTTCCTAAGGATCTGAAGGTAAACCTTTGAACACCTACTGGTGGGAGTGGCAACAGTGACTATGAGGTATCTGGAGGTCATTACTTTCCTCCCCTTAAGCTCACTGGGACAGTATAGAGCCTGGCCCTGGCCTTTCATCAGTAAATGTCACTAGACAGGAGCTGGTGCTCTGAAGGAACATGATGAGCTCATAGGCCAAAGTAACCAGATGCTGCCTGAGGAGTACAATCCTCAGCCCCCAAAGATAGCAAACTAAACATACACACTAGTGAGGAACCAAAAATAAAGCAAAATAAACGTACAGGGAAATATTAGCCATATGAAACGGGAACAAGAACCACAGTGGAAATACTCAGTATGAAAAATATAGTGAATTGGATAGAGGGAGAGATACAGGTCAAAACTAAGCAGTCAGCTGGTGCATCATCCTAAGGGTCTGTCCCATTAGGAAGCAGGAAAGAAAAGAGACAGACGGCAGTACAGAGGCAGAGTAGTAGTGCCAACCTCTGAGTAACTGGGAATCCTAGAAGAAAAGAGGAAAAGTGCAAGAGGAAATATCTGAAGAAATGACAAACTGACCACAATTAACGATGAAAGAATTCATGGATGAAAAGGTAGGGAAAACATACAAACAGAAACACTATAGTGAAAGACATTTAAGACCATCTAAGAAAAGCAAAAATTCTGAAAGCTCCCAGACAGAAATGGTAGATCAATTACAAAGAGAAAAGAATCAGACTGACATAAGGTTTCTTAACAGCATCCTTAGGTGAGAGACAAAAATCACATTTTCAAAAAGCTAAAGGAAAAGAACTTTGAACTCAAAATTCCTATTAAGACAAACTAAGCATGAGAATGTACTAAAAAATATTCTCAGGGCACCTGGCTGGCTCAGTCAGTGGAGCATGAGGCTCTTAATCTTGGGGTTGTGAGTTTAAGCCCCACCATGGGGGCAGTTTATTGAAAACAAAAGCAAAAAACACACAAAAAACCCCAAACTCTCAGGAATACAAAGCTTCAGAATTTTTCACAAAAGATCCATTTAAAAAATACTCTTGGAAGAAGTAGTAAATATAAAAAATAAATTTAGACATGAGAAGAGCTATAGGAAGTAAAAGTGAGCAAATAAAATACTTTGGCTAAATTTGTAATCCAAAACAGCTAGGGCCAATGCAATATAAAATGAAGTATATCAACAATCCAAAATCAAAATTCCAAAGAATACCAACATGGTACTGTTGGGAAGACCAAAGGAACATAAGAGTATAATAGTCTTACTAGGAAGATTTAGATGGTAGTTATACCAATGGGGGGCGGGGGAGAGTAAACGAAAATGATTAGTATTGAGTAAAATTAATAAAAGTAAAATTTGAATGTATTACTACTTTTAAACACGTAGAAGAAAATTTTCCATTGCTACTCAAGGGAAAGCAAGGGAGAAAGAGAGTACGGTACCTAAACTCTGAAATACCAGCAGAAATAGGTCAGCTGGGAAGATGGTGGTGTAGGAGGACCCTAAACTCGCCTCCTCTCACAGATGAAAACACTCACATCAACATAAATAATCCAGAAAATGATCCAAAGCCTGGCAGAACAAACTTTGCAACCAAAGGTAGAGAAGGGGCCGCACTGAAGAAGGCTGCCAGTGGTGCAAAGAAGGGGGGGGGGGGGCGGGTGGGTGAGGGGTGGTGGAAAGACTCATACCAGGCAGCCCATGAACAGGGAGGATGAATCTCTGTAATATTTGCCTTTGAAAGCAACAGGGGCAGAATTTTGTGAGTTCTGAACAACCAGAGAGATTTAAAGCCTAGGATTTTAAAACTCTGCAGGCTCAGCTCTAGGAGAGCCCGCCCGCAGGGCCTTAGAAAGCAGAGTCCCCACCCTTAAAGAGACAGCACAGCCCGTCGAGTACAGGATAGAACCCACAGTTTCAAAAACACCAGGGGCAGATGGGAGGGTGAGTGATTTGCTAATCTTAGAGCAGGGCCTGGAAGAACAGGGATCACAGAAAGATGCCTCCAGGAACAAAGGAGCTGGCAGGCACTATTTCCTTCCCCCATACCCCAGCATAAACCCAACCAGCAGGGATCTTGCCCTGACACTTGTTACCTAAATTGCCTGCACCAACACTCCCCACCCCTCCTCACTTCTGCATATCTGCCCTTCTCAGTGGCACACCTTAAGTCTTGGAGGTTCGGGCCCCACTCCAAAAGACCAATGCAAACCCTGCCTAAGTATCTCCTGATTAGTGTTTTATGGGACCTCTGGAGGTGGTGGGATGGGGGGGAGGAGGTGTCAGGTCTCCTTTCCTAAGCAGACCACCACATACCTTGTTAAAATGTGCCCCACCCCTGCTGGGGATCAAACACTGCCCACAATGATCAAAGAGAGCCTCTGCAGACAGCTGGACTGAAGGAAAAAGAGGCTAAGACTCAACAGCAAAACACACACAACACACAAAGGAGGTACTCCCTGAAGTGCTGGGCCCTGGGGAGCAGGGGACACGGCACTGCACTGCAGGGCACTAAGGGACCTCTTCTTCATAGGGCCATTATTGTTAAAAGCAAGAGTAGTTAACTTTCCTAACACACAGAAACAGACACACAAAGTTAGACAAAATGAAAAGACAGAAAAATATATCCCAAATCAAAGAACAGGACCAAACCACAGCAAGAGACCTAAGTAAAATGTATATAAGTAATATGCTTGATAGAGAATTTATAGCAATGATCATAAAGATACTCACTGAACATAAGAGTGGATGACATCAATGAGACCCTTAACACAGAAACAGAAAGAACCAACCAGACATCAAGAACACAGAGACTCTCAGAAGACAGAGAAAAGGACACAGAAAATTTATTTGAAGAAATAATAGCTGAAAGCTTCCCTAATCTGCAGAAGGAAACAGATACCCAGATCCAGGAGGCACAGAGATACCCCTAAAACTTCAACCCGAGGAGGTCCACACCAAGAAACATAGTAATTAAAATGGCAAAAAATAGGGGTGCCTGGGTGGCTCAATCAGATAAACTTCTGCCTTTGGCTCAGGTCATGATCTCAGGGTCCTAGGATTGAGCCCCATATCAGGCTCCCTGCTCAGCGGGGAGCCTGCTTCTCCCTCTCCCTCTGCCCCTCCCCCTGCTTGTGTCCTCTCTCTCCCCCTTTCTCTCTCAAATAAAATCTTTTTAAAAAATGGCAAAAAATAGTGCTAAAGAAAAAAAAAATTAAAGCAGCAAGAGAAGAGACGACGGTTACATATAAGGCAAACTCCAGAAGGCTATCAGTTTTTTCAGCAGAAACCCTGTGGGCCAGAAGGGAGTGGTATGATATATTCAAAGTGCTGAAAGGGAAAAATCTATAGCCAAGAATTACTCTATCCAGTAAGGTTATCATTCAAAATAGAAGGAGAGAGAGTTTCTCAAACAAAAACTAAAGGAGTTCATGACTACTAAATGAGCCCTACAAGAAATTAGTATTAAAGGGGACTCTGAGTGGAAAGACCCTAAGTAAGAGTATAAAAAAAAAACAAAAAAACAAACAAACCACAAAAGCAGTAAAAGTAAGTATTTCTATAAAAATAAGTCAAGGGATTAATAAAATAAAAGTATGCAAATGACAACATATGCCTAAAACACAGGGAGGAGTGGAGTAAAGAAGAGGTTCAAATCTAAGCGACCATCAACTTAATATAGACTGGTGTATATAAGGAAGATGTTACATACAAATCTAATGGTAACCAGAAATGAAAAACCAGTAATAGATATGCAAAGAAGCAAGAGAAAGAAATCCAAGTATATCACTAAAGAAAGCCAACAAATCATGAGAACAAGAGAAGAAAGGATCAGAGAAAATCTATAGAAACAACTACAAAACAAGTAACAAAATGGCAATGAACACCTATCTATCAATAATTACTTCGACTGTTAAGTGGACTAAATGCTTCACTCCAAAGACACAGTAACACAGTGGATCAAAGGCCCACCTATATGATACCTACAAGCGACTCATTTCAGACCTAAAGACACCTACAGATTGAAAGTAAGGAGATGGGAGAAACATTTATCACGTAAATGGATGTCGAAAGCTGGAGTAGCAATATTTATATCAGACAAAACAGACTTTAAAACAAAGACTGTTAACAAGAGACTAAGAACACTATATAATAATAAAGGGGACAACCGAACAAGAGGATATAATTATAAATATTTATGCACCCATATATATATGGGAGCACTCATATATATAAAACAGTTAATAACATAAAGGACATAACTGATAATAATGCAATAATAGTAGGGGACTTTAACACCCCTCTTAAGTTGATGGGACATATCATCCAAACAGAAAATGAACAAGGAAACAGTGGCTTGGAATGACACATTGGACCAAACGGATTTACAGACCTATTCAGAACATCCAATCTTAAAACAGCAGAATACACATTCTTCTCACACAGAATATTCTCCAGAATAAATCATATATTAGGCCACAATACAAATGTCAACAAATTAAAAAAATCAAAGTCGTACCATGCACCTTTTCTGATCACAATGCTATTAAACTAGAATCAACCAGAAGAAAAAATCCGGAAAGACCAATACATGGAGGTTAAATAACATGCTACTCAACAGTGAAGGAGTCAACCAAGAAAAAGAAAAAAATAAAAAATTACATAGAAACAAATGAAAATGAAAATAAGATGGTCCAAAATCTTTGGGATGCAGCAAAAGTGGTTCTAAGTGGGAAATTTATAGCAATACAGGCCTACTTCAAGAAGCAAGAAAAATCTCAAATAAACAACCTAACCTTACACCTAAAGGAGTTAGAAAAGGAACAAAACCCAAACACAGCAAAAGGAAGGAAATAATAAAGATTAGAGCAGAAAAAAATGATATAGAAACTAAAAAAACCCAACAGAAAAGATCAATGAAACCAGGAGATGGCTCCTTTTGAAAGATCAACAAAATTGATAAACCTCTAACCAGACTCATAACAAAAAAAGGGGTGGAGGGAGAGGACCCAAATAAACAAAATAACTAATGGAAGAGGAGAAATAACCAATACCACAGAAATACAAACAACTGTAACAGAATATTATGAAAACTATACGCTTACAACAAATAGGACAACTTAGAAGAAATGGGTAAAGTCCTAGAAACATATAACCTACCAAAATTAAAGCAGGAAGAAACAAAATTTGAATAGACTGATTACCAGCAATGAAATTAAATCAGTAATCAAAAAACTCCCAAAAAATGAAAGTCCAAGACCAGACGGCTTCACAGGCTAATTCTACTAAACACTTAAAGAGGGGTTAGTACCTATTCTTCTCAAAGTACTCCAAAAAACAGAAGAGGAAGGAGAACTGCTAAATTCATTCTATGAGGTATCACTCCAATACCAAAACCAGATAAAGACACCATAAACAAAGAGAACTACAAGCCAACATCGCTCATGAATATAGATACAAAAATCTGCAACAAAATATTAGTAAACTGAATCCTACAATACATTTAAAAAAAAAACATACACCACAATCAAGTGGGATTTATTCCTGGAATGCAACAGTGGTTCAATATTCACCAATCAATATGACTGTTTTCAATAAGGGAAAGGATAAAAACTATATGATGATTTCAACATATGCAGAAAAAACATTCAACAAAGTACAACATCCGTTCATGATAAAAAATCTTCTGCAAAGTAGGTCTAGAGGGTACGCACCTCAACATAATAAAGGCTTTATATGAAAAACCCACAGCTAACATTATACTCGATGGTGAAAAGCTGAGTTTTTCATGAACAAGATAAGGGTGTCTGCTCTCACCACTTTTATTCAGCACAGTACTTGAAGTCCTAGCCATAGCAATTAGACAACATAAAAAAATAAAAGGCATCCAGATTGGTAAGGAAGAAGTAAAACTCAGGATACTATATACAGAAAACCCTAAAGACTACCCAAAACTACTAGAACTGACAAATGAATTCAGTAAAGTTGCAGGATACAAAATTAATGTATAGAAATCTGTTGCATTCCTATACACTAATAATGAAGCAGCAAAAAGTGAAATTAAGAAAACAATTGCATCTTTAATTTCACCAAAAACAATAAAATAACTAGAAATAAACGTTAATTAACCAAAGAGGTCAAAGACCTGTACTCTGAAAACTTTGAGACACTGATAAAAGAAATTCAAGGTGATGTGAAGAAAAGGAAAGACATTTCATGCTCATGGACTGAAAGAACAAGTATTGTTAAAATTACTATACTACCCAAAGCAATCTACAGATTTAATGTGATCTGTATCAAAATTCCAATGGCATTTTTCACAGAATTAGAACAAACAATCCTAAAATTTGTATGGAACCACAAAACCTCGAATAGCCAAAGCAATGCTGAAAATGAAAAACAGGGGCATCTGGTGGCTCAGTTGGTTCAGTGTCTGCCTTTGGCTCAGGTCATGATCTTAGAGTCCTCAGAATGAGTCCCGCATCGGGCTCTCTGCTCAGCGGTGAGTCGGCTTCTCCCTCTGCCTCTGTGATCACTCTCGCTTTCACGCTCTCTCAAATAATAAATAAAATCTTTTAAGAAAATGAAAAAGAAAAAACTGGAGGTATCATGATTCCAGATTTCAGTTGTATTACACAGTGGTAGGAATTAAAGCAGAATGGCAGTGGCATAAAAATAAACATATAGGTCAACAGAAAAGAACAGAAAAACCAGAAATAAACCCACAAGTATTAATTAATCTTCAACAAAGGAGGAATGAATATACAGAGTGGGAAAATGACAGTATCTTCAACAAATGGTACTGGGAAAACTGGATAGCAACATACAAAAGAATGAAACTGGACCACTTTTTTTCATATACAAAAATACTCAAAATGGATTAAAGACCTAAATGTGAGTCCTGAAACCCATAAACATCCTTGAACAAAAGACAGTAATTTCTCTGATATTGGCTATAACAACATTTTTCTAGATATGTCTCCTGAGGCAAGGGAAATAAAAGCAAAGACAAACTATTGGGATTACATAAAAAGTTTCTGCACAGCAAACAATTAACAAAACAGACAACCTGCTAAGTGGAAGGAGATATTTGCAAGTGACATATGCAATAAAGGGCTAGTATCCAAAATATATAAACAACTGATACCTCAACACCCCCAAGAACAAATAATCCAGTTAAAAAATGGCAGAAAACACGAACAGACATTTCTCCAAAGAAGACATTCAGGTGGCCAAGAGACACATGAAAAAAGGGCTAGTATCCAAAATATATAAACAACTGATACCTCAACACCCCCAAGAACAAATAATCCAGTTAAAAAATGGCAGAAAACACGAATAGACATTTCTCCAAAGAAGACATTCAGGTGGCCAAGAGACACATGAAAATATCTTCAACAGCACTCATCATCAGGGAAATGCAAATCGAAACTCTAATGAGCTATCACCTTACATCTGTCAGAATGGCTGAAATCAAAAACACAAGAAACAAGTATTGGTAATGATGTGGGGCAAAAGGAACTCTCTTACACTGTTGGTGGAAATGCAAACTGGTGCAGCCACTGTGGAAAACAGTATGGAGTTTCCTCCAAGTTAAAAAAACAACTATCCTACGATCCAGTAATAGCACTACTGGGTATTTACCCCAAAAATACAAAAACACTAACTCCGGGGCACCTGGGTGGCTCAGTGGGTTAAGCCTCTGCCTTTGGCTCAGGTCATAGTCTCAGGGTCCTGGGATCGAGCCCTACATCGGGCTCTCTGCTCAGCAGGGAGCCTGAATCTCCCTCTCCCTCTGCCTACTTGTGATCTCTTTCTGTCAAATAAATAAATAAAATCTTAAAAAAACCCAAAACAGCACTAATTCCAAGGGATTACATGAACCCCTATGTTTAATGCAGCATTATTTATGATAGCCAAACTATAGAAGTAGCCTAAGTGTCCACAGATAGATGAATGGAGTATTACTCAACCATGAAAACAAATGAAGTCCTGCCATTTGCAACATGGGTAGAGCTAGAGAGTATAAATGCTAAGCAAAATAAGTCAGAGAAAGACAAATACCATATATGATGTCACTTATATGTGGAATTTAAAAATAAGCAAAGGAGGGGAAGAAAAAAGAGACAAATCAAGAAACAGATTCTTAACTATAGAGAACAAACTGATGGGTTACCTGAGGGGAGGTAGGTGTTTGGGGGGGAATGGGGGAAACAGGTGATGGGGATTAAAGAATACAATTATCACAATGAAAAGAAAAATAACAGCAGAAATAAGTTCTAAGAGCAGTAGTTAAAATGAATATAAACATTTTAAACTTAACTGAAGACAGACTCCCACCCCTTCTTTTCCATCTTCACCTGCTCCCCCTGAATAGAGACATTAGCATTCGAGGAAGCAAAAGGTATGGAGTAATTGCGTGTGCCCAGAGCCCAGGCAGTCTGCTGGTGAGAGTGCCACAGTGAAGCAGCCCAGCAGCACAGGAAATGAGGTGGTGGGTGGCCAGAATGGTAAGGAGACTGAAAACATCGTGCAAGTAAGTGATTCAGAAAGTAAGTACATACACTGAGAATAATGGGAGCCAGATTTCTGTTTTGTAAAATGATTTATGAACGTATAAAGGGAAAAGGCTAGAAAGAACTCCAACCAAGGGGTTGAATTGAAATTGGAAGAAATGTTAAGAACTCGCAGACTAAAATAAATAGGTAGATGGATAGATATAGTTGTATACAGTTATGTGATATGTGTATAATTTGTTTATGGATCGACTGATTCTATACACCAATAGGACATAAGAAACAATTTTACCTCATTAGATGAGCACCAAGTGCTAAGGCATTAGGATTCCACGACGGATTCCAAGATTAGGGCAGGGAAAGTACAGAATAATCTTGGAACATCTTGTTTTGAGTAAGTAAATGCTGAAAAAATGATGGGGATATATCAGAAGGACATAGGAGCCGACCAGAACAGGCTTCCATTGGCTAAATCTAGGACAATCTCGGTATTAAAACAAATAATGAGAGCATCAGATTACGACGCAATGAATAAAATAGGAATCCATGAGGCTATACTGATATAAACAAAAGAGTAAAAAATTAAAAAGATTCTATGAATTCTATATAAAACATCTAACCAACAGAGAGCAAAAATGATGGGAAAACATTATCAGGCAAATGTTAATTATGGGAAAGGTAAGGGATCAATATTTATAGTATCTGATGAGACAGAATTCAATGCAAAAAAAAAAAAAGCTAAGGGATTGCATACTGATAAAAGCAATTAATCAAGAAAATGGGTATTAGTATACCTCAAAAACAGCCTGAAAACTGACAAAATTTCAGGCAAGGAAAGGGAGGGTGGGTAACACTTGGGTTAAAAAAGGAAATGAGAAAACACCTACAAACAGACTGATGATAAAATCATGTCTGAATCTAGGGACACCACTAAAGAGCTGAAGGGAAAAATAGATCTGAAGTCATTTTTCATTTTCATGAAATCATTTTCAGCAATAAGAATGATTAAGAATGAAGCAATCACTTATCAATTTAAAAAAATGAACCAAAAAGAAAAAAAAAAAAAAAAACAGTAACAAAATCAGAGGAGAAAAGGCAAGACTGACAAAACCAAACGATGGTTTTTTGAAAAGATTCTTAGATAAGATGGATCGGAAAAAAGAGAAAATGCAAACAAACAGAATACCAAATACAGAATGGAAGAAGGAAAAATTTATGAACCATGTTAATAAAGCTGATCATATAGATGAAACTATGTGAAACTTATAGAGAAATATAGAATTATAGAGAAAACATAAAATTAGAGAGAAATATAAAAATCGAAATTGACATCAAAAATTTGAATAGGCCAGTGAACATTCAGTGAATTAAAATGGCAAAGACCTCCCCTTTAGAGGGATAAAAACAATGAACAGAATTGTAAGTTTTATAGTTTGACTATACATTCGAAAACAAGTATTCTGTAAGTTTCACAAAATGGAAAAGCAATAAAACTTGCCCAGCTCTTTTTGAGTCTAGTGATTCCAAAATCAGATGAGAATTCAAGAAAAAAAAATTAAGAAATATTTCACTTGTGATTATAGACACAAAAGCAAAACAAAATAAAATACTAGCTAGCTAAAACTAACACTATATAGTATTTTTAAATTAATGAGGGTTTTTAAAGGAATGCAAAAACTGTTCAACATAAGAAAATTAATGTGCTTCATCACATTAATAAAGGCAAAAAATGAGGACTATTAAAGATAAGTTAAAAAAGAGCATGTGTAAGTTCAACACTTTTTTATAACTGAAAGAAAAACGAATGGCAAACTAGGAATAGAAGGGAATGTCCTTGCTAAAGGTTATATATTTAATCCAAAAGTATATGTTAAAAATACGTGTAAAATTAGGGTTTCATCAAGGAATGCAAGGATGGTTTGAGATCAGAAAAATCGATCAATGAAATTCACTAAATGAATAATGATACAAATTATATAGATATACAAAATGCATTTGGTAACAATCTTTTATTTAATGGGGAGAGGGGAGTGTTTTGCTTTGTTTTTTAGTAAAAGCTATCAAAACTTTCTTATCTTGATGTTTAAGATTGCCTTCCAGACTGGATATACAGTTGACCCTCAAAAAACATGGGTTTGAACTGTAAGGTCCACATATACATGGATTATTTCGTAGTACAGTACCGTAAATTTTCTCTTCCTCATGATTTTAATAACATTTTCTTTTCTCTTCCTCACATTATTGTAATACAGCATATAATACATATAACAAACAACATATGTATTAATTGACTGTGCTAAATCAGTAAGGCTTCCAGTCAACAACAGGCTATTAGTAGTTAAGTTTCTGGGGAGTCAAAACTAATACTCTGATTTTCAACTGTGTGATTATTGCCCCAACTCCTGCGTTGTTCAAGGGTCAACTATACAGTTCAATTATTCTTGCAATATGTAAGGGTTTTTATATCCTAAAACGAATACACTTGGCATTATCCACTTTTCTAATTTGGCCAATCTTCAGGACATGAATTGATAGATTTGAAGAGAAATCCCATGATTACTAAAGGAATCTGAACATCTCTTCATATACATATTCCCTGTTTGGGTTTCCCTTCTATGAAGTATTCATTATTCGTTGTTCAGTTTTCTTTACAATTCAGCAGTCATGGGTATATTCTAGACCTATATCATTTGGTGGTTCTGCAAGTACGGGTATTTCTGCTTTCTCAAAGTCGGTGTTAGGCCACTTTACTTTTACAAAAACTTACATTAGTACCCATTTTTGCTAATGAAAGATACCAGAAGAGGATTTTCACTTTCACAGAAAAAAGGCACAACGCAAAAATAGCGTTCTGAGTTTTACAGCTAGCCCTCTCAGAGGCAGCGCACGCCCCACGGAGGGCGAGCAGCACCGCCAAGCTCCCTTCCTGGGAACTAGCCTCAGTGTCTCAGCATCAACCACCTCAGACTCCGAAACTCTCTCTGCATGGTGTCTGTGAGCATCTGCGCTTTATCTTGGTTTATTTTCTGCATCTGTTAGCAAGATGTGCCAAGAATCAGAAAAACCTAAGAGGGGTTATTTTGGGGTCTGAGAATGCTAAAATTTTCCATATAAATTTCCATTCTATACCGTTTTGGTTTACTAAAGTTTTCATAGGAACGCTGTACCTTCAGAGAGCGGGGAAACCTGTTATCTTCTCCGAGCCTGTCATTTGTTTGCCATCTTTTACTGACAAACATCTTTAATTCTGATATAAAATTAATATATAAATTTTTTCCATATGGTTTGTGCTTTGGGAATTTTATTTAAGCAGCTCCTTTTCTCCCCCAGATCACAACAATATTCTCCATATTTCTATTAATTTTATAATTTTACCTTTCACATTAAAGACCTTTAAATCCATTGAGAGCCCACCTTTGGACATGATGCTAGTTAGGTATCCTGTTTTCTCCATGTAAAAAGCCAGTTTTCCAACACGACCTACTAAAACAAACACAGGATTTTTGTATATTACTTAATTACTAAATACTTTATAGCTTTCACTGCTACTGTGAATAGTATCTTTTCCTTTTAATCACATTGTCTAATTGGCTGATGCTCTAGTAGAAAAGTGCTTGAAATTCTCATGAACTACTTTGTAGCTACCATCCTTAAACTTAGTTTTCATAGTTTGCTGTTTTCTTAAATACACAGGTGTCCCTGAACATCTGAAAATATGACTTAAAAATAATGAGTTTCATAGGCACCCTGGCTGGCTCAGTTGGTGGGGCATCCAACTCTTGTCTCAGGGTCATGAGTTGGGAGCCTCACACTGGGTATAGAGATTACTTAAAAAAAAATAAATAAAATAAAAATAATGAGTTTTATTTCTCTTTCCAATACCAACAGTCTCTTTCTTTTTTCTTTCCTTATGGTCTGGATTAGAATTTCTAGTTCTATGTTAAGCAGTAGCATGACACTGGGCGTAGTAAATCTGTTAGTTAGGAAACTCATTCGGCTACTTTAGTAGAGACCAAACAACAATGGCTGAAATAAGACAGAAGGTTTTTCTTTCTTTCTCATGTGAAGGTCTGAGCTAGCAGGCACTTCAGCAGAAAAGTGGCCCTGCCTTAGGTTAACGTGCTTTTGATATGCTGCCTTTTCCCACATAGACAGAACTGGGTTGCCATGAGCAGAGTGACATTCCAGCCCATTGAAAAGGGGCAATTACAAGAGGAAGGCAAGCCCTTTCAAGGAAGTGGCCTGCTAGTTATAAACTACTGTTTCCATTCCATTGGTCAAAAGTCAGTCCCATATTCACACTTAGCTGCAAAGTAGCCTGTAAAATATAATCGTGTACCAAACAAACTATTGCCTAGCTAGAACATGGCAGAGGAGTAGGGGGTTCTGTTAAAGAAAGAGGAAGTGGGGAGATGTATATTGTTGTATCGTTGTCTTGCTCCTAAGTCATGGTATATAACCATTACCAAGTAAATGAAATTTCATGAAGAGTTTCGCCAATTAAAAAAAAATGGTATACCATGTATTTCCTCCTTTTTTCAATGTAGTAAGTTATCAGTGGATTTCTGTGATGTCGATTACTATTTATATGCATATAAGCACATGAGTAAGAACTTATGATTATATAAAGTAGTTATTCCAAATATTTTATTCAAATCATATAGGATATTATGTTTTGCAGAATCAGAAGCACTGGGGCCCCTGGGTCCCAGGCTCAGTCAGTTAAGCAAGCAGCTGCTTTCAGCTTAGGTGATGATCCCAGGGTCCTGGGATCGAGTACCGAATTGGGCTCCCTGCTCAGTGGGGAGCCTGCTTCCCCCTCTCCCTCTCCCTCTGCCTGCTGCTCCCCCTACTTGTGCTTTCTCTCTCTCTCTGTGTCAAATAAATCAATAAAATTAAAAAAAAAAAAATCGGAAGCACTGAACTTAGTGAAAATACAGGCTGCAGGAAGGGGATTAACATTTACTTAAAATCTTGCTGTATGCCTAGCAATTTGCATGTTCTAATAAAAAAATTCATCACATCTGAAAGCCTAACATGTGCCAAACTCATAAAAGTTATTCTTATTCCCACTTTATAAGAAAACTGAGGCACACAGAAGTTAAGTGGTTTACGTAAAGCTATATAACCAGTAAGTGGAAAGACTAGGCTCCAAAGCCTCAGATCTTCCCACTCTGTAACAATGCCTCTCAATGATTATTCTTTCAACAATGATAATACACAATAGGGGAATTAGTGTCTAATTCTCTCCTCAAATTTCAACTCACTACCATAGGGAACTTTTTTATTTGCATGGAAAATTAAATTCTGAATTTAATAGAAAACCGGGATTCATACAGAGAAATTCATTTTACTTTAGACTTCTTCGAAAACTCCTGTTTTACAAAATTAGGAATGCCAAAAGGCAGTAGACAGAAACAGTCCATGTGGAATTGAAAGTGTGTTTGCACAATACCCAGACAGAGCCAGAGTCAAAGGAAAATGTCATTTAGTCTCACATTTCCAAATTACGTATGTATATATCCTTAAGAAATGGATATATATTCTTTACCCCTGCCTCACAATTTCAGAATCATTCAAGGTGAACTGATGCAAGCTTTGTAAATCTCAAAGAAGTTTGCTTTAAATGAAACATATATCTGATACCTGGTATTTCTAAACTTTCAGGGCTCTCACTATAGATAATTAACTAAAAATGGGAGCAAGTCTTTTGATGAAAAAAGAAAACAAGTGAAAAGACTTTGCAATGAAACAATATGTTTACTGCACTAAGTAAAAACCAAATAATTTATTTCCTGAAAACTGCTCTCTCTTAGTAATATACCATCTGTTGGCTCATACTCGTAAAGTTAAACAGAAAAAAAAAAATTTAAAATTCGTTCAAGATAAAGAAAAGGAATAACTCACCCATCAAATACAAATATACTATTTTATTCTAAGGGAATATTTCTGTAGTTTCTGCAAGGGGGAAACCCAAAAGTGGTTAAAAAAACCAAAAAGAACAGAAAGGATAATTTAGCTGTTTTGCTTGTTTGCTGTTTTTTTTTTTCTCTCCTGGAAATAAAAATGCAATTTTACATAATTTTAATAAAATTTTAAAAAGCAAATAGTCTGATACACATATCAACAGCTACGCTTATGAAGAATGACCAATAATTAATCAAGATTTTCTTTTACGTATTAATTTAGGGTCTGGACAACTCTGTGGACTAACATGCAATTGAAGTCCTGATACAGTCATTGACCTGGGTATTAGCTGTTCTCAGTGAAAAGATACAGATTTCTTTTTTTCTCTCTGGTGTTTTCTAACAAATGTATCTACTATGCCAACAATATTTGTTCTTGATACAACTACAGAAGGGGAAATGTTAGTGTTTATACAAACCATAAAATTTGTATAGTGGGGGCTATTACAACTGATGTTTCTGGATAGTTTATTGACAGACTTATCAGACAATCCAGTTGCTTTTCCTCCATATCAAACAAGATCTGGATGTAAGAAGTTTTCCAGTCAGAAATGACAAACACAGATGGAATTAATCATACAGAACTGGGGCAGATTTACTTCTTTCACACAGTTCCTGGTAACCAAAATGAAATTTGTTACAGGCAGAGGGACAGAACCATCAAGTACACAACGTCAAAAGGCCTACTTTTAAATTTTTATGGTACTTAAATGACTTTCATTTATTTTAAAAAACCAAAACACCTGCCACCCCCATCTAAAAAATGGGACATATTGAAAAGTCTTTCAAGGTTAAAATTTCTAAGAGGCTTTTTGGACTTCTTGCATTTCTCTTATAGGGTCAAATTCACCTCAGCTAAAGAAGTTCTGTGACTGGCCAACAACATAAAAGCTTTGAGTCAAAATTTTCTGGGGGCAGAAGCTGAGAATGGAGAGGAGGGAAATGGATTGATATGCCAAACACACCTATGACTTGCAATCCTCAAAGAAGTACTAAAACAGCTAGAGTTTGGAATAATGCTATAAGACCTGCTGTGGATATGCAAGACAATCAATGTCTTTGTATCCTAACCCCAGAATCCGTATTTTCAAGTTTCTTAGGGCAATAAGATCATCTTCCAAATGCTTTATAGGAACATACTAGGACCTTTTCTATCATAATTCTGACAGCTAAGTAATACTGTGTCTTTGTGGAATCACCCACAGGTTTGCCAGAGAGAGACTATTCTTTTTGAAATGACAAGGGCCTCCAGAAACTGGTGCAAAAGACAAAATAACAGGATCTGGGAAACAGGAAGATAAAACAATGAGAGAAAAGCTGCCATTTGGGGATAAAATGAAAACAAAAGGAGAACCCCCATTTCTGTGTACCACAGCTCATGCTATGAGACAGCAGCAATAAAGGCTGACACCCAGAGAAGTGGGCATTTTAATGGGTTTTCTACAAACATTTCAAGACACTTGGGGTCTAATGGGCTCCACAGATTTTCTGTGTGCATAATCAGTTCGTGGAGTTTCAGCCCCTTTACCTCCATTTACCCACATCTAGACACACAGCTGAGAAGGCTAGACCCAGAAAATGAAAGGGACACATTACTGTGTGAACAGCAGTGAAGGCCTTTTTCCCTGATGTGAGGGGCCCATGGCAAAAGCACCAGAGGCTTCTATCCTTCACAGAACTGGCTTGGCAGTGAAAATCAAAATCAAGACCACTTCACTCTCTACCTTTTAAAAAAAAGTTGAGTATTTTTATTGGGTCTTCAAGTCTGGGTCCCATGGTCCTTATCTGATGTCACTCTTAGCTCTGCACTGATTTCTCCCCTGACGTGCACAGAGGGCTTGCCCAAGTAGCCTACTGCAGCCAAGGTTTTATTCCAAAGCTACCTCTCTAAGGTCTAAGGTTACTATGGTAGAGTTTTATACAACAGTTTTCCTTAAAAATATTCCACAATTTGTTATTCCCAAACAAAATAAGATTATGCACCACTCAGAGAAATTGGTTAGTCATTCTGAAGATGTCTAAGAACTATATCACTGCCAAAGAACAACATTTCTCAGTTCATATTCTTTCCTTCAGTTTTCATTTGTACATCCACACTGTGGTTCACGAGTCACCTGTTTTCCATTATCTTATAATCAAGTCAAGAGGACCTGGACTTGTACATCGTTTTCCAAAGCTGGATGCATTCACAGTTTGGTGCATACCCATGTGTATGAAAATAGGAACCCCACTTCCACTTTAATCTGATAATTCAACATCAGAGTCTTCTGATTTGGCTTTGGCAAGTTCTTCGTGTACCTCCCTCACCATGAGAATACGTGTTAACATGGTGTCCAGGGTCCCAGGGTCTATCGGGAATGTGGAGTACCACATAGGGCTATTCGGAACACAGGAGCGCTCGGGTTGCAGGTAAAACACATCATTCCTCTGCTTCACACTTTCAGAACTATCCACAGGAAAAAAAAAGAAAGAAAGAAAGAAACTAAGGAAATTGGGGATCAGAAGGTGTAGGAAATATGTAACTACTCTTTAATATAGTGGCTCTCGCCTTTTTCCCTATTGTGACTAATGTTATAGATAAGCGATGCATCCAGGGAGAGAAATAAATTTACAGGCACTACCCCCTGGTGCAACCTGTAACTGCACGTTTTTACTCCGACACTCACCGGAGTGAGCATAATATTAACAGAAGACAAAGTATAAGTCGCTCACAAACTTTAGTATTTAAAACATTATTAGGAGCAACAAAAAATTCAACTCACATTTGACACTATGGCTGAGAACCACATATCCTCAGCACCCAATAGCCTGGAATGATCCCCGAGAGCATTCAATACACATTACCACGGGGCAAACCCAGTCACTATATTTCTTTGAGAAAAAAGGGCTTTAGTGTGGCTCTTAGAACTCTAAAGTCTTAAAGTTTCTGTAAGAGAAAGACCATTCAAAAAATATAAATTCCTGAAAAATAAATTGTTTTTCTATTTATAGGTTTAGGAGTACAGCCTCTCCTCTAAAATTTTTCCTATATAAATAGTAAAATCACAACAGTGTAGTTATCACATAAAGGTTGAGCAACAGTTGTAAAGATCAAACAACAGCTGTGATTGTTTTTGAAGAGATTTTCAGAAAAACAATTATCAAGATAAAGCAACTTGTTTTTGGGTCCAAAATCCAGGCAGATATGAGAAAACGGACAAAAAGGAGATTAAAGGTATATCCTTGTCTAAGGTTGTATTTCTGATATTCAAGTATCTGAAATCCAAAACACATTAACTACTTTTTGAATGTGCTGAACCTAGTCCAGAGGAAGGCTGCTTACCATTTTGACAGGTAAAACTCATAAAGTCGGACTGGACATCGTAGTGGGTTGTCAGTATTCTCTGCCATCTCCACACCCACTGGAACCTCGTCATCTTCATTTCGTTTCCTTTTGCCAACAGTTAGTTTATCTTGAGATGGGAAATAATAATGAAAAGATTAGAAAAATCTTTTCTTCCAGTCTCAAGACACACACTGAGCTTCGTTTCCAGTCAGAACTGTCACTCCCTTCTCCTCCCGTTCACTCACTCGTCCCACAAGCACTGACTGAGCACCGATGGAAGTCCAAAGCAGTATTTTAAGTACTGCTTAATAGGACTGAACAAAGCAAAGCCCCCGTTCTGTAAAGTTTATGTTCCCCTGCTCACCAAAGTGGGTGCAGCATGGCAAAAAGCATGGTACTGGAGAGTTAGGTCCTAATTCTGAACCTGATTTTGTTATGAAATTTCATCAGGTATATCTTAAGCCACAGCAAGATAAAGAAGGCGAAAAAAGGGTTCTAAGTGCTCTTCTACAGAAGAGACCAAGAGAGAAGTTGTCACCTTTTTACCTGAAAATACTTTTACTGTAGGGTATCAGTGTCCGCTGGGCATTTGGTCAAGTTTCTTTTATCTGCCATAGTATTATGAGAAATGGAATCTTTGTTGGGAAAAGAAATTCTAAGTTGACTATTTGATAAGAAAAGGGCAAGCCTTTTTTTCAGCACCAGAATTTTGCAGAGGCCAAGGGTTATCAGAAAGAAACCAGGGTGAAGACACGGAAAGTATAGGGCTGTTTCTTTCCCACTTTCTCCATTCAGGCGTCAAGAGAATATTAGTGGGTGGTGGATCTGCTGCGAACCTCAAGAAAAAGGTTTTCTTCTTTTCTTACAGCTGCTCTTAATAGGCGGCAAAGAACTTTTCCCCAGCTTCCTGCATTAATTAGTTAAAATTCACACCAGTTTTCTATTTAGAGGATACCTAAATATAAAGACTTGTTCATTCAGAAAAGAAGCTGAACTTTACTACCAGTCTTATAAAGCACCTCATCAGAAAACAGGGAAATGTTACCTGATTGCCTCTCCCTGCCCCCAATTAATGTCAATTAAGAGCATAAAGTGGGCTATATACGAACAAAATAAAAGAGACAGGACATAGTCATGGGGTGAAAAAGCACAATGGTGTTACATTTTCTAAAGAAAAGGAGCAATTGACAGAATAGTTAACACAACCATGAACATCGCAATTATTCTCTACATACTTTAGTTTCAGTAATTTCTAAATTCTCACATTAAAAAAATATATATATATATTTCATTTTTATCCCAAGGAAGTAACAACTTGACTTTGGGAATTTTAGAACTTACAATTTTGGTCAGAATTAATATGTTTAATTTCGAGTTCCGTAATATGTTAGTTTTTTAAATGTTAAAAACAAACTACTATCTGGTAAGCGGTTTTACGAATGTAAGACCATAAACCTTCTAAGAAAATTGTGACTACTGATATTACTCCACCATGTACTAAACCAATACAGATATTCCTTAACATACGATAGGGTTTACAACCTGATAAACACATCCCTAACCAAAAATGCACTTAATACATGTAACCTAACAAACATCAAAGCTTAAACATGCTCAGAACACTTATATAGCCCACAACAGGGCAAAAGCCTCTAACACACAAAGGCTATTTTATAATAAAGTACTGACTATCTCATGTCATTGATTAAGTACTGTACTGGAAAGTGAAAAAGCTGACGGGGTGCAGAATGGCTGCTGTCCACCCTCGTGATCCTTGGGCTGACTGGAAGCTGCAGACTGTTGCTGCCAGCATTACAAGAGAGGGTCATCCTGCACGTCACTAGCCTGAGAAAATACCAAAAATCCACATTCAAAGTACAGTTTCTACTGAATGCGTGCATATCGCTTTTTCATGACTGTAAAGTTGAAAAATTATTAAGTCAAACACCATCTGCGTACTCGAGGCCAGCTTTTAAGTTTCTTCAGAAATTGACAGTTAATATTAACTAAAATGAGGTGCTCTGGTAAAAATAAATAAAGATTTAGAAATAATATATTTAAAAATTAGGTTCCTTTTAACTAGCAATTGGCTGATCTATTGCCTCTAAATCAGTGATTCTGATTCTTAGCTGTGTGTTTAAATTCTCTGGGAAGTTTTACAACGCAGATTTATTTGGGCTCTACTCCTGACCAATTAAGTCAGAATTTCTAATTTGAAAGCCAACAGAAGTACAGTGAAGCAAGCGATTGCTCTTATTTTGTGGCAAGCCTTTAACCTAGCCCTGGCAACAAAAAAGCATCTACATATTAAACTAAAGCTACACTCTTCCATGTCTAGAATTTACAGTTACCCTTCTGTGGTTAAGTCTCTATTTGCATACTAACGGACTTCAAATAAAAATCCCACAAACTCCACCACACACCTGGTTCTGACTCCTGCTTTTGTAAAGGTGGGAAGAACCTCAGATATGTCATCTTGGTGCTATACTTCAGAGTCCTAGTCCGTCTCATCACGTGGGCAAAGGAAAGCTTCAAGTGCTCAGTCACATTCTTGAGCTGAAAGTATTTGGTATTGAAGAAAAGGAGGGTGTTCAAGAGGACGATTGGTGAGTAGGCGCCGAGCTGTTTGCATTCCCACAAATGCTCTTCTTCAATGCGAGAGAACATGTAACCTGCACCGAAGAAGGGGGAAAGCAGTAACAGTACTAAGCTCCTGCTAAACAGGACCAAATCATTTCTCAAAGATTCTCAGACAGGACTATATAAAGGAAATGACCCATTGCTCCCCTGTTTCCCCCTCTTCCTTCTGTGGAAAACCAGAAAAGACACTCCTGAAGAAAGAGCAGATGACTCCAATGAAACAGACACTGTGAGTAATGCCCTGAAACAGTTTTAATCTATTGTTATTTTAGACTAGGGTTTGGCAAACTTTTTCTGTAAAGAGCCAGATGGTAAATATTTCAAGTACTGTGGACCACAGAGGCTCTGAACGACTTTGTTGTTACTGAAGATAGGGAGCCGCAGACAATACAGAAATAAACGGGTGTGGCTGTGTACCAATAAAGTTTACTTGTTACACACACAAATTTAAATTTCATACAATTTTCATTTGCCACAAAATATTACTCTTCTTTAGATTTTTTTTCCCCAACCATTTGTAACTCATGGGACTATACAGAAACAGGCAGCAGGCCAGATCAAGCAGTTTGCAGACTCCTGTTTGAGATCATTATGCTTACTGCTAACTGGTTCAGTTTCATTTTAGCTCAGATCATTAAAAGGCAGCTAGCTCCCTCCCTCACACCCCCTCTTATTTTAAATTTATATTAGGAGTGACTACTGTGATGACTTATATGGGATTCTTTTTGAAAAGCAGGTGTCCTGCAGAAGAATTAAGATGAGTACACCTTTAAGTGCACACTCTTCATGATAGCCCTTAAACGCAGGTCCTTCCTGATGTTCTCTCACCAATTCTCTTTGTTGCTGCTTATGCATTCTATTCTTGGGAGACTAACCACAAACATGAATTTATTACTTCCAACTCTATCTCCCTTGTCTCTTCTTCGGATGCTAAATGCATCGAGCCACCACGCTGCTCAGAACACTTCAAAGGTGCTCTCTGCCCAAAAGAAAGGGGCACAAATTCCTAAACGTCACATTCAACCTCTCCATTCATAGCCAATGAGCCTAAGACCAGGAGTAAATCAGGGAGTTGTCCAACAACGTACAAAGATAATTCAAGGATGAAGACTTAACTTTTTTTTTTTTTCTCTTTCCGAACTCTTTATTCTCTTCTGTTAGTCTATTTGCCTGCCTTAATGCCTGTACTACACTGTTTTGACTACTGTAGCTTTTTTTTTAAATTTTTTATTATTTTTTTATTTTTTAATTAACACATAATGTATTATTTGCCCCAGGGTACATGTCTGTGGATCCTCAGGCTTACACATTTCACAGCACTTACCATAGCACGTACCCTCCTCAATGTCCATAACCCAGCCACCCTATCCCTACCCGCCCCTACCCCCCAGTCACCCTTGGTTTGTTTCATGAGTTTAGCAGTCTCTTATGGTTTGTGAAGACTTAACTCTTATAACAACCAGTACAGGGTACTGATAATGAACCACTGAGGAAGGTCCACTGCTAATGGGTACAGTCTAGAAGTAAAGTATGTGTCAGCTGTTGGTATAGTGTTCAACTTCACTGACACTACCAGACCAAAAACGGCTTCTAAAAAGTAAATACAACTTCCAGTTGTTCTTTATTTTCGTTACACTGTATGGAAGTTATAATTTTACTAAAATCAATAATAAACCAAAGATTTTCTCCTCAAAAGTCCAAATATGCTATAAATCAAGACTGAAATATAAACAATTTATAAAAAGATAATCATAAAAATTAAACAATTTAGGAAGGCATATCATGAAAAGAATCAAAATAAAAGATAAGCATCCTACCATTAGGAAGTATTGTAGGTTCCCATATTTTCAAGAGTTTGGTGAGTTCAATCATAAATCTGGAATAGGGCTCAGTAAAAATGTTATCTATTCTACCATTTTCAAACAGGTACTACAAGAGAAAAAATGGAAACATATATGTTGATACAAAGAAAACACAAGTTTTTTTTTTTAAAGATTATTTTAAGGAAAAAAGTTTACCCTTAATTTTTGCCCTTAACATTGTGAACCACTTTAAGGATACATCTTGAAATACCAGGATTCAAGCTATAAGGTCCTTTTCATATGAACTGTCAATACCCCAACCACTGAGCTTGCAAAGTAAAATTTTCTATTTCCTTTTTAAAACATGCATTGATACAGAATAATAATAAATAGTATAAGTACCTTTTACTCAGTTCATGAAACTGATATACTAAAAATTGGTTCTAATTTGTATTTTCCAAATGATTTTTCAAACTCACAGGATCTAAATGCAAATGTGCTCTCAGGTGTTTTTGGTTTTTTAGCCTAGTTACAAGATCACTTCCTGATATAATTCAGTTAGCTAGTGTCAGGTGACCTAAGGATACCCAAGTTTTACACCACAGCTCTCAGCTCTCTGCCCTGCAACCCAGACTTCAAAAAGTTCAAGTCTAATTATAGGATATAAAACCATGCTAAATATAACCATCAAGAATCGTATCACAGAATGGGAAACGAGAAACAGCGTGGGTAAAGCACTGCTAAAAAACATCTTGAGGGTACAGGGCAGGTAGATGACATCGCTCAGGGAAATAAAATGAGCATTTACAGAATAATGCAAGGTATAATTACATGCTGAAAATCTTTTGCTGTTTTTAAGATTTGGTATTTTTAATTTATTTATATATGGCTATTTTGGTTTTCTGCTCTTCTATCCAATGTATGACTTGGAGAAAAACTTTTTATCTAGTTACATTTGTTCTGGCTAGTAAAAATTATATGCCATTTCAACATGCATTTTTATAGGCCTCTCTTCAAAGGCAATTCATGACATTGCCAGATTACAGTTTTACTGTTGAGAAGTATTCACCTTTTTCTTCTTCTAATAATTTGTAAAACCTAAAAATATATATCCTCATTATGGAAAAAAGTTAAAATACAGAAAAAGTAGAAGAATGACATACTCCAACTCACTACACATTAGAAATACAGAGTTGAGTTTTATACCTTTACTCAAACATCTGAGTACATATAAAATACAAGTTTTAAAATCACTATCCCCCTTAGACCAGGAAAAAGACAAAATTGCCTGTTCTTGCCACTTCCATTTAATATTGTACATGAACTCCTAGCCAGAGTAACCAGGCAGGAAAAACAAATAAAGGCATTCAAATAGGAAAGGTTCTAAACAGTAAAACTATCTCTATTTATAAATGACATAAGCCTATATATAGAAAATTCTAAAGAATACACACACACGAAATTGTTATTAGAGTTAATAAATGAATTCAGCAAAGTTACAGGATACAAGCAACACAAAAATCACTTGCAAAGAACAATCCAAAAAGGAAATTAAGAAAACAGTTCAATTTACAATCCTATCAGAAAGAATACTTTAGAATAAATTCAACCAAGGAGGTATAGGACTTACACACTTAAAACTACAAAAAGAAAAAAAAAAAAAAAGCTAAGAAATTAAAGAATACTTAAGAAAAACATTTCATATTCATGGATCTGAAGAGAATACTATTAAAATGGGAATATTGCCCAAGGCAATCTACAGATTCAGTGCAATCCTATCAAAATCTCATTTTCTTTTTTTTTTTTTTTTGCAGAAAGGGAAAAGCCAATCCTCAAATTCATATGGAATCGCAAGGAACCTTGAAGAATCACTTTCCTATTTCAAAATTTAGTACAAAGCAACAGTAATCAAAATAGTGTGTATTGCCATATGATTAACCACATAGACCAATGTATTAGAAATGAGAGTCCAAAATAAACATGTCAAATGATTTTCAACAAGGATGCCAAGAGCATTCAATGGAGAAAGAACAGTCTCTTCAACAAAAGGTGGTATCTACATACCCAGTTATCCCTAACTCACATGTATCCCTACCTTGCATGAGATAAAAAAAAGAATTCAAAATGAATCAATGACCTAAACATAAGAGCTAAAACCATAAAACTCTTAAAAGAAGACAGAGGAGTAAATCTTCATGAACTTCAATTTGACAATGGATTCTTAGATAAAACACCAAAACCACAAGCGACAGGAAAAATAAACTGAACTTGATCAAAATTCAAAACTTTTATGCATCAAAGTACACTAAGAAGAGAGTGCAAAGAAAATCTAGAGACTAAGAAAAAATATTTGCAAATCACACATCTGATAAAGTGTTTAATATTCAGCATATAAAAAGAAATCCTACTCAACAACAAAACGACAAACGACCCAATATAGAAATGGAGCAAAGGACTTAAATATTTATCCAAAGAGGACAGAAACAGATGGCCAACAAGTACATGAAAAAAATTTAGTCACTAGGGAAATGCAAATCAAAATTACAACGAGATATCACCCCACATCCATTAGATGACAATTAAGAAAAAAGGAAATTAACGAATGTTGGCAAGGCTATGGAGATAAACGGAACCCTCATACATTGTTGCTGAGAACATAAAATGGTGCAGCCACTGTGGAAAATGGTTTGGTGGTTTCTCAACAAGCTAATCATAGAGTTACCATACGACCCTGTGATTCCACCTGTAGGTATAAGACTCAAAAGAAGTAAAAACAGGTGTTCAAACAAAATCCTGTACATGAATGTTCACAGTTCACAGTATCATTCACTTTTCGAGATAGCCAAAAGGTAGAAACTACTCAAATATCTATGAACAGATGAGTGAATAAACAAAATGTGGTATATCCAAGAATTAAATAATGCGGACATCAAAGGAATGAAGTACTGATTCATGCTACAACATAGGTGAACTCTATGTTGAAAGAGGCCAGACACAAACTACTCAAATGAAATATCTAGAATAGGCAAATCCATAGAGATAGAAAGCAGATTATGGTTGCCAGGGACGAAATGGAGGAGGTAAGAGGGAGTGGCTACTTAATGGGTATGAGATTTCCATTTAGGGTATTAAAGTTCTAGAACAACATAGTAATGACAATTGTACAACATCCTGAATGTACTTAAAGCCACTGAATTGTACACTTTAAAACTGTTTTATGATAGTGTATTTTATCATCATGCAAATATTGCACTACACTACTTTAAAAATGTATGTCTCTAAAAGTTTTCCATGTAAATATAAAATAAACTGTTTTATGATAGTGTATTTTATCATAATGTAAATATTGCACTACACTACTTTAAAAATGTATGTCTCTAAAAGTTTTCCATGTAAATATATATAAAAGCAATTCATTGCTTTTTAACTAGTATATAGTATTTAATAGTACAGACATATTATAGATGATTGAACCATTATTATTTTGATGAACACAAAGATGGTTTCCAATTTTTTGCTGTTAAAAACAATGTTACAATGAAAATACCAGTACATATCTATGTACGTGTTGTGCATTTCTTTGGGGGAAAAACACTGATCAATGGATTTACTAGACTGAAGAATCTACATGCATTTAAAGTTTTTTGTTTTTGTTTTGTTTGTTTTTTTAAAGATTTTTAAGTAATCTCTACACTTAACGCGGGACTCGGACTCACAACCCCAAGACCAAGAGTTGCACACTCCACTGACTGAACCAGCCAGACAGCCCTCCATGCATTTAAAGTTTTAATAGTCACATCATCTTGTCCTCTGAAAAGTCCTCCACACAAGAAAAATGTACACATATCTTCACTAATACTTGGTATATTAAACTTTTCAACCTTTCAATTTTCAATCAGCTTAATGGGTGAAATTTTTCTTTGGTTATAGTTGTACCTTTCATATTAGAGAGGTGGTACACCAAAATGTTCATAAGAACAGACTCTGAAAATAAACCATCTAGATTTATATCCTGGCAATGCCAATTACTACCTTGGGGACTTCAGGCGAGATTTTAACTCACTGTGCCTCAGCAGAAAATGGTGATGATGACAGTCCTTATACATCAGAGGGGCACACTAACAAATAAATGAGTTAATCTATGAAATATGCTGATATTAACACATAGCAAACACAGTAAATGATTGTTAGGCATCCCTGGTACATTATGCCTGTTGGCTGTTGATTTTCTTTGTTACTTGTCTATTAGTTTCTTTTGTCAATTATCCCCCTTTTGGCTAATGTTATCAGTAGTGGCCCAGGTGTTGATATTACAGTTGAGTTTAGTTTCTTTACATTTTTATGTATCTCCAAAATTCTTTACAATAAATATAATTATTTTTACAATCAGGAAAAAAGAAAAGAGAAAGCACATTTGAGATGTCAACATAAATAACCTTTTAAAGTTCTTTACAGTTAAGGAAAAGTTATTATTTGTCAAAATTGGTAAAAGGTTCATAACATTTACTTTCTAAAACCATCAGCTGACAATTTATTAACTTATATACTCTTTTTAATAGTATTATATACTCATTTACTAATATAAACATGATAAATATACTAGAAAAAACTTTCATAAGTTTATGACTTGTCTCATAAATTAGAGAGTATTTTATAGATAGCAGAGTATTTGGTATGTAAAGCAGTCAAATGTTTTTGACTGAAATCACAGCAATGACGTTTTGATTATATTCAAATCAGAACAGGAATCATTACCACACTTCTTGACATCTCCATTGATAAAACCAGAAAATGTTCTTTATTTTTATTTTTTTTTTAAGATTTTATTTATTTATTTGACAGAGAGAGAGAGATCACAAGCAGGCAGAGGCAGGCAGAGAGAGGGGGGGAAGCAGGCTCCCCGCTGAGCAGAGAGCCTGGTGCAGGGCTGGATCCCAGAACCCTGAGATCACGACCTGAGCCAAAGGCAGAGGCTTTAACCCCCTGAGCCACTCAGGCACCCCCAGAAAATATTCTTTAGATCCATAATATCATAAATTCTAAAAGTATAGGAAGTCTGTTTAGAATTTTCACAATTTTTACCTAACCAGGTTAAAATGCACACATGGCAATAAATTTTGGTTGAAAGAACCTATAAAAGTCCTCTCATATGTTGATTTTAAAAATATCTTTTACAATCAAGAAACTGAATCAAAATATAATGGGAACAATAATTAAATAATGAAAGTACTCTTTTGACTCTAGGAAAAATGAATGCTGCTTGCATAACTAGACATCCATCGCAAATGTTATTCATCAGAAATATACTTGTATCATGTACAAAAGTGAATTTCAGATGTATTAAAGATAATCTTAAAAAACAAATACTTTAGAAATAAATTAATGAGAATTTGAGTACTTAAGTAGGAAGACCATCCTAAGCAACACAGAAAAATCAGGAATTTTAAAGGGAAATGAATGCTTATTATTAAACTATGTAAAAAGGAAAAAATTTTGAATGGTATATATACAAACAAAAACTGGAAGACAAAAGTATACTGGAAAAATTTGTTTCAAGTGTTTACATCAGAGTTCCTATTCCGGACATAAAAGAGATCCTACCTATAGAAAGGAAAAATCCGAATGACCAACAGCATAAAGACATTCTACCTTATAGAAACTAGAAAATACAAATTGGAGCCACCAGATGCCTTTCTTTTAAGCCATCAGACCATGAGAATAATAAACATCAAAAAGAGGAGAATTCAAGAAATGGGCACGCACAACACTGCTGGTAAAGCTGTAAATTAACCATTCTGGAAAGTAAAATGAAAATATCTTAAAATTAGAAAAATCTATATTTGGGGGTGCCTAGGTGGCTCAGTTAGTTAAGCATCTGCCTTCAGTTTGGGTCATGATTCAAGGATCCTGGGATTGAGCCCTACCACCTCTGGCTTCCTGCTCAGCAGGGCATCTGCCTCTCCCTCTCTCTCTCTCCCTCCCCCCTCCCCAAGCTCTGTCTCTCTCTTAAATAAATAAATAAAATCAAGAAGGAAAGGAAAGGAAAAAGGAAAGGAAAAAGGAAAGGAAAAAGGAAAGGAAAAAGGAAGGAAAGGAAAAAGGAAAGGAAAAAGGAAAGAAAAAGAAAGGAAAGGAAAGGAAAGGAAAAAGGAAAAAGGAAAAAGGAAAAAGGAAAAAGGAAAAAGGAAAAAGGAAAAAGGAAAGGAAAGAAAGAAAATAAATCTATATATGCTTTAACCTAAAAATAAAAGCACCAGTTCAACAGGCATTCAAGTAAAATATTTACTAAAGCACCGTTTTTAAGAATAAGGGGGAGTAACCTGAATACTTAAAAGAAGAAAGGGTGAATAATTAGTATATTCATACTCTGCAATATTACGCAGCTTTCTTTTATAAAGGAAGTAATTTGATTTATATTCACCTGGAGGGATACACAGATTAGGAAAAGTAAGCTGCAAAAGAATGTGTATGGCATCAGCCCCATTTTGCTAAAAACTAAACACATCTAAAACATCTATACACATTCATAAGTGTGTGGCACAGAAGGACAGATGCTGCAACACTGGTTATCTCAGAGACTGGGAATGAAGAAGAGAAAACAGTCCTTATATGCCTTCAACTTACTGTTTTAACAGTTACACTGAGCTTTAGGAATGAATGCCTAAATAACAACCCCCCCCCCCACCACACAAATGGAAGAAAATAGAGAAAAGTAAAATCAACAACATCCAGAGCATTACCACTTGAGATGATAGCCACTATCAACATATTTTGGCGCATTTCATTTTATTACATATTTATAGGACTGGTTTTAAAATCACTACATGTTAACATATACCAAAGCGCACAGAATTCATACTCTAATTTTGTTCATTTAATGCTTTAATATTAGTATTTTTACATGTTACCAGAAGTTACTTTGTAAACAATTTTTATTGGCTACATAATATACAACTTTATAAATGTACTATAATTTACTTAAACATAACACTCTGGTGAGCATTGAAGTTATTTCTAATTTTGTGCAAATGATGTCTGAACTTCAGAGTATTAGCTCTGTTAGACTCCCAAAAAGTGAATTACTGGCGAAAGAGTATGAACATTCAAAGATATTCCTGAAACACATGCTCAAAACTGCTTTCTAGAAAGTGTGTACTAATTACCACCAGTTATGAAGGCAAATTCCCTCACAGAATTCATATCGACAATAACTTATCATTTTTTTTTTTTGCTAAAGTGATAGACAAATAATGGTGTATCATTTTATTTTTTTAAAGATTTTATTTCTTTATTTGAGGGAAAGAGCACACGAGCAGGGAGAGGGAGAAGCAAACTTCCCGCTTAGCAGGGAACCCAACATTGGGCTCAATCCCAGGACCCTGGAATCATGACCTGAGCGAAGGCAGCGGCTTACCCGACTGAGCCACCTAGTTGCCCCATGTCTGTTATTTTAATACACATTTTAAAAATTTTAAATGAAACTACATGATTTACATAAGTCTATATGTGTAAACACATACACACACATATAATCACTTATGTCACTTTTTGTGAATTTGCTATTTTTGCCCTTTTTGTCCATAATCGAATAAAATGCACCATCCTCATTTCTGTTACTCTAACAGTCTCAGTCTCAGTTTGGCTTATGAAAGGCTATATGATCAAGACTTTTAAATCAGGGGCAGTGGTTCATTAAGAACAGAGTATAAAAGCAATACCAAACAACCACATACACTATTCATTTTTCAGCTTGAATCACAAGATCTATCAAAATTATTAAAAATGCAATACATTTTAGAACAATTACTGAATTTGATACCTGCTGAATTCCAAGGCACAAGTATAAGATACTGTCTGGATCATATTTTTCACCATTTGGTCTCCGCACCTCTTGAATAAACTGGCATAAACCCAAACTCAACTCAGCAAAAGTGCAGGACAGAATATCTTCCTTCAGCTTGATAGAACGGACTACGGAAAGGTAGAAAACATCTGAAATATTAACTTATTAGAAACACAGTAACATTACTTTATTCATTGAAAAATACTGACTACTACTGTGGGCTCAGGCATTGTAGTGTACACTGGTGAATACGAGGATTATAGATAAACCCGATCTCAAGGCTTTTTCAGTTAAAGAAAAACAATGCAGTGCACCGTGTGTAACAGGTGCTAAGTGTAACAGGTGCTATGACAGTGGTTTAATTTAAGAAGGATTCTAGGAAAGCAAATGAGGACCATCTATCAGACAGGGAAGGGTCAGGTGAGATTCTGGAGGATGTGACACAAATGCCAGACCCTGAAAGGTGAAGAATCAAACAAATGAATAAAGAATTGCAACCTAAGGATATAAAAATATTTCCCAAAGCATATTCCACAAAATACTAGTAACATGAGAGCTGGGGAAAACTGCGTTTCTAAGATCTGATAAATTTAGAAAACGGCAACATATTACATCTGTCTAAAGAATTTGCAATGATATATAAAAGAGGTTTATTAAAGGTTCTGAGAATATCTGCATAAAAATGTTGTATAACTTCCTCTAACTCAGATTTATTTGAATAAAGAACACTTCGAATAACATATAACATCTTTATGCCCTTAGAAATGCTGGAATACAGAAAAATGAAGATTGAGGGGACTTATATGTACAGGACAAAATCAAGAAGGGTAGATCAGGGTAGATTGTGGTAAATCTAACCTAGCATATTAAGGCTTTGAAGACAACTAAAGAACTGAACTAATTTTACCAGGAGTGACCCAATTTGATTTGTAGAGATCCTATAGAAATTGTAGATCCTACAATTTGATATGTAGAGAAACTACTCCAGTAGAGATCCTACTTCAATTCGGATTAAAATGGAAGCACTCTTTCTAGTCACTGCTCCTCTGCATTTAGACAAGGTTGCATGTTTTCAAAGATGCACTCGAGTTTCCCTGATTTGGTTTTGCAAAAGGTAAGTGGTGGTTCAGAAGGGCAAGGACCATGTTTGACCTTTTCACCGAAGTACCTAACCACCATGCACGGTATATACCTGGTACATAAATTCAGTACTTTTTGGATGAATGAATAGCAGAAATGAGTAGGAATCTCCTGTGGTTATTGCATTTAGCCCTGATAGTCTAATATAACATTACCTCTCCATTCTCCCTACCCCTCTTTCTTCTTTAAAGCAAAGAGTGCTGTGGCTCAAACTGAGAGTTAAAGGACCTAATAAACCTTCCTAACAGAAGTATACTTTTATCACTCAGCAGAGATTACACATGATCTGCAGGAACTCAATGAGTCAGTCACAGACCACAGCAACCACTAACTGCTCAATAAGGAGAGTGACATGTACCTACAAGCCAGCAGGGTAGACTGAGGTGAAGCCAAGAGTGCATGCAATTACCTGGTTGTTAGAAAGAAGGTATAGCTGGAAAGAGGCAAAATTTCTAGTGACAAGGACATATTCATCCATTCCTGCCATGCCCTATCTCATTCCACAAAGATTATAGTAAGTATCTTACATAAAACACAGATAATATAAAAGGAAAATAAAAACTGAAAACAAAAGTTTAGAATAGGAACTTCAATACCAGGGAGGAAAAAAAGTTAAAGTAGGCTCTAAAATTAAACACTGCTGCTCTATGTGAATTGTTTATTGGGTCCCAAATTTCCTGGCACCCAGTCTCACAGAGCTTATTATTAGGAAAAATTCCAACAGAAGAGGCAAGGCTTTTCCAGATATTTTTCTCAACACCACACCAGCAGCAGAAGTGTCACACTGGGTTCCATGTGGGTTACTTTATAGATACAGGGCTCAAGAATAGAGATTTGAGTCACCCGCATAATGTTAAAGAAAGGAACACAATTCCTTATATTTGCGTAACAAATTCATGCCCATACAACCTTACCTTTATAACAAGCTCTTTATAATGAGAGCAGGATATTAATGTGTCTTTTACCATAAAACTCCAAATTTTAAACAATCTTAAATATTCCAATTTACAAATTTAAAATCGGCAATAATATTAAAAGTGATTCAGAGAATTCATACTACAAAGAGAGAAATGATTTTACCTCTACAGCCTGCGTCTGAAGATTCTTGAGAGAGTGCATGGTCTTGAGCACTTCCTAAAGGGTCAGAACACGGGCTAGATGCAGCATGTTCAATACCTGACAAGGAGAGAAGAAATAAGAAGTTTAAATAAAAATGGGGGGGAAATTTAACACCAAAACCAAAGTTCCATGCAGTTTTTGATCTAGTAGGTATCACTTTTGTGTAGATTGATGACGTGAACTATATACCCCCAACCCTCTCAATCAAGACACAAATTCATGCTGTGTATTTACCGCCACATTTCAGATCCCCCTGCTCTTCCTTGGCATTTTTCCACTGAACCCAGTTCTTCCAGGCATTTACGCCGTACATGTATTTCAGTGTCATCCCAGACACTGAACACCCCTGAAAGGCTCCTTGAATAAGACTTCTGGGCTCCACAGCCACTATAGACTTCTTCCGTCCCTGTTAAGAATTCCAAAAATTCACAGAATATAAAATTTAGTTCTGAATCTTTAACAAACAGTTCTCAAAGAAAGGGAATAAATTTACAGAATACACAATTTATCTTTAGATCCTAAAGATTCAGAGTTCTTCAAGCTAGAAAGAGTTTTAGAGGTTAATCAAAACCACATGAGGAGGGCGCCTGGGTGGTTCAGTGGGTTAAAGCCTCTGCCTTCAGCTCAGGTCATGATCTCAGGGTCCTGGGATCGAGCCCCACATCGGGCTCTCTGCTCGGCAGGGAGCCTGCTCACCCCTCTCTCTCTGTCTGCCTCTCTGCCTACTTGTGATCTCTCTCTCTGCCAAATAAATAAGATCTTTAAAAAAAAAAACTGCATGAGGAAAGAAAAAAAAAGAGTTGAAATGCAGAACTCTAATAATTACTAACATTCGAGTACTCACTCTGTTCCAGATACTGAACCCACCCAATGAAGTATGAATAACCATTATTACCACACAGCTCTACTTCCTGGAACACATGAGCAGATCCATTCTGGGATACAAAACAAGACCTCATATATTCTCTAACTACAACCAAATCAAACTAGAAACCAATAATGAAATGATGTTAAGAAAATCCTCAAAAATTGGAAATTAAACAACACATTTATAAATACCCATGGTCAAAGAAGAAACCACAAATGCAATTAGAAAATATTTTGAACTTCAGTGAAAATGAAAACATTAGTTTTTTCCCACCATGCTAAAGCTTACAATGACATTTATAGTATTAAAATGCTTCTATGAAAAATAAATAAAAGTCTAAAATCAAGAATCAAAGCTTTACCTTAACGAACTAGAAAAAAGTAGACCACATTAAAACCCAAAGTAAGAGGGGTGCCTGGGTGGCTCAGTCAGTTAAGCATCCGGCTTCACTTGATTTCAGCTCAGGTCATGATCTCAGGGTCATGAGATCAAGCCCCACAATGAGGCTCCACACTGGGCATGGAGCCTGCTTGCCTGCTTGGGATTCTCTTTCTCCCTCTCCCTATGCCTGCCTCTCTCTCTTTCTCTCTCTGTCTCCCCCCCACACACCAAAAATAAATAAATAAATGAAATAAAACCCAAAGTAAGGAAAATTAAAGAAACAATAAAAATAAGGGAAAAAAAATCAATGAAAAAAGGATAGAGAAAATAAAATTAAAAAGCTGGTTCTTTCAAAAGATAAAAAAGCCAATACATTTCTAGCTAGAATGATCAGGAAAAAAAAGAGAGAAAACATAAATTAGCAATACCTGACCCTGGATACATTAAAAAGGGATGTCATGCCAATAAACTTGGTAAGGCAGATGAACAAATTTCCTGACAGACACAAACTAACAAAGCTTGCTCTAGAAGAGATAACCTAAACAGCCATAAACATTTAATTCATAGTTTAAAACTTTCCTATAAAACCCCTGTAAACTCACCAGTTAAATTATATCAATTGTATTTTAGAAAACAGAAAAGGAGTAAACACTAACTCGCTGTACAATGTTACCATTATCCTGAGAATGAGGCCAGAGAATCATTACAAGACTACAGATTAATCTCTCTCTTCAATGGAAACATTTATAAAACCTTAACAATATATTAGCAAACTGAATCCAGCAACAGACAAAAGAATAAAGACATCGGAAGAAAGTAAGGTTCATCCCAAAGTTAGTTTACCATTTTAAGAATTAATGTATGTCATCATTTTAATAGACTCAGAAAGGAAAATCCAGATAAGCATCTCAATAGACTCCAGAGAGCCACCTGACAAATTCAACACAAATCATGATAAAAATTTTCAGCAAATTAAAAATAGAAGAGAACTTCCTGCCTGATAGGGGCCATCCACAAGAAACCTACAAGTAATATCACAGTTAATATTGCAAGACTGAACACTTGCCCTAAGATTGAGAATAGGCATGAAGATCTGCTCTCATCACTAATATTCAACACTGTACTGAAGCTAGTACAATACATAAAGAAATCCTAGCTAGTGCAATACATTAAAAAAGAAAAGAAAAAAAGAAAGTGCATTAGGATTGGAAAGGAAAAAAACAATCTTTATTCACAAATAACAGGATTGTCTAGGTACAATATCCTAGACTTTAATTGAGCAAAATCACAGTACATAAAATCGATAAAGAAAAAGAAATCTCGGGGTGCCTGGGTGGCTCAGTTGGTTAAGCACCCAACTCTTGATTTCAGCTCAGGTCATGATATCAGGGTCGTGATATCAAGCCCCACAGTGGACAACACTCTCAGCAGGGTATCTGCTTGAGATTCTCTCTCCCTCTGCCTTCCCCCGGCTCATACTCTCTCTCTCTAAAATAAATAAAATTTTTCAAAAAAGGAAAAAAAGTATCATGTTAACTGGAATTTAAATAAAAACTTGAAACAAAAAATATATATATTAAAAATAAATAAAAAATAAAATAAAGGAAAAAATCTCTACTTTTACATGAGAATGAAGAACACCAGAAAATGATATTAAAAATAACTACTACTCAAAACAGGATTGAAATAAATTTCAAATACTTATTAGATAAATTAAACAAATTATGAGACTTGAACAGTATAAAACACTGGTTTGTCTGGTTTTTTTTTTTTTATAAGGATTTTATTTATTCATTAGACAGAGAGAGAGAGAGTACAAGCAGGGAGAGCAGCAGGCAGAGTGAGAGGGAGAAGAAGGCTCTTTGTCAAGCAGGGAGCAGGATGCAGGACTTGATCCCAGGACCCTGGGATCATGACCTGACCTGAAGGCAGCTGCTTAACGAACTGAGCCACCCAGGCATCCCTAAAACACTGTTGAGAGAAATTAAAATGATATAAATAAAGGAGAAAAATACCATCTTCATAGATCAGACAGCTCAAAATTGCTAAGATATCAATTCTCTGAAAATTGACCTATGGATTCAGAACAGCCTCAAAGTTCTAGCAGGCTTTTTTGTAAAAACTGACAAGTTGATTCTAAAATTTATATGGATATGCAAATGACAATTTTGAAAAAGAACAACAAAGTTGGAAGACTTACACTCCTGATTTCAAGACTCATTGCGAAGCTACAATAATCAACACATTTGGTACTGTATTAAAATAGACAAAACAGACATTAAAACAGACATATTAAAATAGACATAGTTCCCTATTCAAGGGAACAGAATGGAAATTCAGAAATAAACCGACACATATATAGTCAGCTGATTTTAACAAAAGTGCAACGTAGGGGCGCCTGGGTGGCTCAGTCAGTTAAGCATCCGACTCTTGATTTCAGCTCAGGTCCTGCGATCAAGCCCCACATCAGGCTCTGCACTCAGCGCAGAATCTTCTTGGGATTCTGTCCCTCCCCCTTCCCTCTGCCTCTCCTCCTGCGCTCTCTTTCTCTCTCTCTCTCTCTCAAATAAATAAATGTCTTAAAAAAAAAAAAAGTGTAATGTAATTCAATGAGGGAAAGGATAGTCTTTTCCAAGATGGTACTAACCAACCGGACATCACATACAAAAACAAGAAATCTTGACGCTTCACTCAATTCATACATAAATATGATCTTGTAATGACACATAAAAGCTAAAGTATAAAACTAGAAGAAAAAAAAATAAAAATAAAACTAGAAGAAAACATAAGAGAGTATCTTAGTTCCCACTAAGGTTAAGCAAAAACTTTTACATGGGATACTAAAAACATGAATCATAAAAGAATAAAAGTCTGATAAAAAAGGACTTTTACAAAATCACAAAGTTCTGCTCTTCACCATTAAGAAAACAGAAAAGAAGTCACAGAATAAGAACAAAAGTCATGTCTGAGAAAAGAATTATGTCCATAATAAAGAACACAACTCAGTAAGATGACAAACAACCCAACCCAATTAAAAAAATGTGCAATAGTTCTAAATAGACACTTTACAAAAGAAGATCTAAGAATGACAAATACGCACATGAAAAGATGTCCATCATCATCAGTCATTAGGAAAACATAAACTAAAGCCACAGTGAGATACCACTACACACTGGTTAGAATGGCTAAAATTAAAAACTGACAATACCAAGTATTAGCAGAGTCATGGAGCAGAGTGGAACTCATACGTTCTTTTTTTTTTTTGGAACTCATACATTCTTGATGGGAATTCAAAACGGTACATCTACTACTTTGGAAAACAGTTTGATAAGCTTTCTTACAAAGTTAAAAACACACATATTGTAAGACCTGGCAATCCCACTTCTGCGTATTTTTCCTCAAGTGAAACTATATGTTCACACAGACATTTGTATCTAGAATGTTCATAGCCCCTGTATTTGAAATAGCCCAAACCTGGAAATAACCCAAATTCCATCAACCATTAAATTCCGGTTTGTCCATACAATGAAATGCTACTCAGAAATAAAAAGGAATGAATGGCCTACTGATACATGAAACAATATGACTGAATCTCCAAAACATTATGCTAAGTAAAAGAAGCCAAACAGGGAAGACTACAAATTACATAATTCCATTTATATGAAATTTAAAAAAAGCAAAGCAGTACCATTTTGCATCAATCTGCAAGGGAGATTGGTGGTTATCAGGAGCTAGAGAAGACTGATTCCAAAGGTCATGAGGGAGGTTTTGGGACAGTGGCAGTGCTATGGTTATGGTGGTAATTACATACTGAATATATATGTTGAAGCTCATCAAATTTTATACTTAAAATTTATGAATTTTTGGATGCAATTATAACTCAACAGAAATAACTTTTTATTTTATTTTATTTTTAAAAGATTTTATTTATTTATTTGACACAGAGAGAGATCACAAGTAGGCAGAGAGGCAGGCAGGGCGGGCGGGGGGGAAGCATGCTCCCCACCGAGCAGAGAGCCCGATGCAGGGCTCAATCCCAGGACCCTGAGACCATGACCTGAGCCGAAGGCAGAGGCTTAACCCACTGAGCCACCCAGGTGCCCCCAGAAATAATTTTTTAAAAATAAGGCTATTATTCTTTTAGTTTCAGTATGGGAAAGTCCTGTCAATATGAAAAACAGTCCATGTGAATTTCACTATTATACTATATTATATAAAATAATAAACCTCGTTGTTATAATATATAAAAAAGCTAAATTTAGAGACTTTTAAAAAAAGTGTACAAGGATTATAAAAAGCTTTTTAAAGTAAAACAGAACAAAACACCCTCAATTATAAAAACAAAAGAAAAAGACCGTGCTAAAAGAAATATAAAGTAAAAGGTAATGGTCTTTTTTTAACAACAGCTGTCCGTCATATATTATTATTTTTAGTTCATCAAGTATAATACAAATACATTTACAGAATTTTATAAATTCATTAAAATGTCGTGATTATGTGGTACATACACAGGTGTTGTGTCATACGCTATTCTGGAGTGGCAGGAATGCTGTTCTTTCTTGTGTCTGTATGGCTGAAGCCTGGGCCATGAGTCAGTACATGCTCCTAGCTCATCAGACCCCAGTAAGTCCTGAATGACTTACTGCAACACAAGTGAGTAACAAAACAGAGTAACAAACCATCCACTAGTAAACTGTAAATTTTCCTGGTTACCCTTCTATTAGCTGGAAAAAGCTTATAATGATGACCCAGATGATGATAATCACAATGAACACCGAACAGCTACGTAATAATAACCACATACTAAGCATCTGCCATGTGCTGTGCTAGAAAACTTATCTTAGCAACTCTATTATCCAAATATCAAGGTTTACGCACTCCTTTAAAATATTCAAAAGACATGGCTCTTGATTATAAGAAACAGAAACAAAGGCACGAAAGTACAAGACTGTGTAAAACAATGTATGGAATTCACTAATAAACACTGAAGGAAAGAAAATGGTAGAAAATAATCTACTGCTTACTCTTCGTCTAGGCTGAGGGAAGCCATCTCTGTGCCGTCGTCTTGTTCGGGAACGTGCCTGGATTCCCTGTCCTTTATTCAGTGGGTCAAAGGATTCTATAATAATCAGCAGAAAGCATAATTTGAGGTAAATAACTCACAGATTTATATAAGGAGAGACTGGGGGAGGAAACATTGGGTAATCATCTCTATATTAATTATTTTGTTCATGATAAAATACTATTCTTAGGAGAAAAAAAGGATATAGTACTTAAAAACTTCTTTAAAAATCAAGGAAACCTCTTACATGGTTACTATGGAAAGGTTAAAAAAAATTAACTGATTATATAACCTTCAAAGGTAGGGATCATTTGTGTCCTAGATTATCACACAGTATGTCTGCTTCATAATGTCAACACCAATGTTCTAAAATCAAGAGTATTTTATGTCACACAAACCAGATGGAAAATCTGCTTCCAGATCCTGCTCAGTTTCCCCTTTTGAGAGCGGTTTCAAGTCTGAATCAGCCTCTTGCACAGCATTTGACTTTAAGGCATAATGATTCAACTCTTCCTCCCAGCTATGTGGAGTAGATACTGCCTCTGATTCAAGGTCACCACTATATGTACTTCCTTGGTCTGAAACAGACAGAAAACAAACTCAAAATAAGACAGACTATACAGCTGAGAAACCTTCCTGAACTCCAGAATAACAAAACCGAGATATGACTGCTGATTTAACTAGGTACGCTAAAGAATGAAAACTTCTTCACCAGCCTCATAAAACTGGCTTCGTATTCTTGGTATACACTTTAAAGCATTATCTCAATTAATCCTTAAAACTAGTATCTGAGGGGCGCCTGGGTAGCTCAGTCGGTTAAGCGTCTGCCTTCGGCTCAGGTCATGATCTGACGGTCCTGGGATCGAGCCCCACATCGGGCTCCTTGCTCAGTGGGAAGCCTGCTTCTCCCTCTCGCACTCCCCCTGCCTGTATTTCCTCTCTCGCTGTCTCTCTGTCAAATAAATAAATAAAATCTTTAAAGAAAAAACCAAAAACAAAAAAACCAGTATCTGAGATATCTTTTATTATTCTCATTACATATTAGTGTACAAAAACACCTGATGCACCCTACAAATAGCTAAAATTGCAAATATTAAATCCAAAGATACTAATACTTTATGGCTTTATATTACTTTTTTTTTTTCAAAGATTTTATATATTTGTAAGAGAGAGAACACAAGTGGGGGGTGGGGGGAGAGGAGTGGGAAAAGGAAGAAGCAGACTCCCTGCTGAGCAGGAAACCTGACAACAGCTCTGTCTCAGGACCCTGGGATCATCACTTCAGCTGAAGGAAGACACTTAACCAACTAAGCCACCCAGGCGCCCCGAGGATTGTATTCTAAGATCTTAAATGTATGTAGAATTACACACCTTTTTCAAAAATCTTGGTGTCTAGAAAGAGTTCCTGTTCAGAAGTTTGGGATCCTAAAGAAAAAAAAAGTATACATTTAACAACTTACATGTATACACAAAGTAAATTGCATCTCAAATGAAACAATTGCATTGTATAAATGAATCATACTAGGGAATGCTAAAATAGCCTTCATATGCAGAAAGAATGATTCACTAATTAAACTAGGCATTAGTGGTAAATGAAGTTAAATAAATTATGACTGATAACAGTAGTTATACTTCTAGGTAGCAGTATGAGAGAATTCAGGATAAGAGAGACCTTTATTGTAGATTTTATACTCCTGTGTTTTCTGAATTTTTTTTTTACACATACACACACCCCCATAATTTATAAATTGACAAATATGCTTTGAATTGCTTTTTCCTCCCAAAATATAATATGTCTTACCACTGCACTGAAAAGACAACAGACTTAGAATATAAATATAAATTACATGAGCAGTTAGCACATGGAACGAAACAGAGCAGAATTTTACCAATTAACTACTTAAAAAATAAAAATTTTAAGGACTCAAAGTAAAAAAAAAAAAAAAAAAGAAAAATGCTTTTAAAAACAAAGGAAAATTGCTTCTTTTCTCTGAAATCATATATAAATTAGCCAGTTCCCTTCAGATGGACTTCATTTCTTCCCCCTTTATGTTTCTAAACCACTTGATTTTACTTACACTATAGTGATTACAACTATCTTTCTTGAAGGTTAGTTTTGAAAGTTTTTTCAGTCTGACTCAATTTTTAGGTTAAGGCAAAGTTACAATATTTGTACAGAGTAAGCACCTGAAAAATGTTAACTATTAATGTGAATGGAGATGCCATCCTAAAATGAAGTTTATTATCAGGAACTGCTTCAACTTCTAAACCAAATATCAGAAATTAGAAGATCAAGAACAGGGGGCAACATCCTAAGACATTAAATTCCACACACAAATGGGTCAGAATTATGAGATTATATATTAGAGAGCAAAATGAGACCAGAAACAGTGGGATAATAACAAATAAGCTTTTTATGCATCTCTGAGAATATATATGATTTTAAAACTTAATGGCAACACAAGAGGAAAGCTGACATTTTTTTCAAATGCTACAGTGTTCTCAAAATCATCTAGCATTTATTATGCAAAATCTAAACCCAGTGGCTAGCTTTGTAAAAACTGTCACTGAAAAAAAGAAAACATTTGTCAGGAAAAAATAATTTCCTGGCTCCTCAGTGATATAGGAAAAGGCCTTTGTGTATTTCAACTATCCAAACACCATTTTCTCTATCTCTTCTTATACCTACAAATCAAGGAGGTACTAATTAAGGCTAGAAACCTTTCTGGATATGTACTGCAACTTCTTGTTCCTGTCATTTGCTTTGGAGTCAGGCAGACGGAATTCAACTTCTGGTTCCATCACTTCCTGATTGCATAACCAGGGCAAGTATAATATCCTATTTTCCAAATGAGGAGTTTAAAGTAAACAGTATCCGCCCCACAGGGTTGCTGTAAAGGTTAAATGAGGTGATGCACACAGTGCATTTAGGACATGTCCAGGGTATGGTAAGCATGTAACTACCGTTCTTATCGATATTCTACCCTTATAGCATGCGGTTTATCTATGGGTTATTTTGAGCCAAACAGTTTTCCCATCCTAAGGCTCTATATACCTTCTTTCAACATGCTGATTATTATACAACAGGAATTCTTAAATAGGGATCATGCTTTGAATATAGGAATAAAGCCAGAACATAATTATGAACATGGATTTACAGATTATTTTTCTGGAATGATTAAGACCTAAAAATAGAATATTAACACTTAGTTTTATAAAAAGGATAGAACTTTCAGAGTTATCAATTTTAACAAATCCATATACTTGATATTTAGAAACACCTTGATTATCCAATACTTTCTTTTTTTTTTAAGATTTTATTTATTTATTTGACAGAGAGAGAGAGATCACAAGTAGGCAGAGAGGCAGGCAGAGAGAGGGGAGAAAGCAGGCTCCCCGCTGAGCAGAGAGCCCGATGCGGGGCTCGATCCCAGGACCCTGAGATCATGACCTGAGCCGAAGGCAGAGGCTTTAACCCACTGAGCCACCCAGGCGCCCCTCCAATACTTAATATTACCTGAGTTACCCAAATATTTTTAAGTGTACTTTCTTTACTTTAAAATTATACCAACCTCCCTGGGATAGAGTTTTCTCCTTCTCTTCATCTTCTGCAATCATTTCTGCCATCTCAAGAAGATCAGCTTCAAATGGATGTGAAGGAAGCTTCTCCTTGATGTCTTCAATACTCTCGGTGACTTTATCTTCATTATCCATTGAGGATGGAATAAGCATAGGGACAGGCATCTGAAAGACCGAGGACAGTTTCTGGGGAATATGTCTGTCATCAAAACTATTATTTGTGAGATGATTTAAGTACTAAAATAATGAACAAATGCAGGTATTTCTATTACCAATGATTAAAACAGTCCTTCTAGTTTGTTTTTATAAGACTACAGCCACCTGAATAAAAATTCAATTAAGTGCTTTTCTGAACAATCAACAAAATGTGTCTCTGAATCGCCTAAAAGAATAATTATCTAACACATTTTTGTTTCTTATTATATTCTTGCTTAACAGTTTCAGTTTCACACAACCATTTTCCTTAAGAATTCACCAAGGAAAAATTTGTTTCCAATAAAAAAAAAAAGAATACAGTTCTAAGAAAAAGAATAACGTAAATCAGTTTTTACTTTCTCACCCCTGCTAGACTCTAGAATTTTAACATATACACACAGTTTCTGATCTTTTTCTGTTTGAGTGGTCTTATTGTGTATGAAATATTATAAATAGGCTATATCACAGCATTCTCTGAGAAGGCAGGGTATAAACAGAGGCAGTCCTTCATATATTCCTTATTAAAAAATACAGTAATATGATAATAACCAACTATAGTCAGGAATATTTTACCAACAAGTGAAGAGTTTTTTTATGGCACTCTAACATTTTAGTTGAGGAAAACGTGCACTAAATCAGCCTTAATCTCTAAATGATTACTCACTGGAACTGGAATGCCAAATGGGACTGGTGCATACTGAGTATAAAGATGAAGAGGTATGGGCACAAACACTGGTACGGGAACTGGCACCACAATGATCTGGGGCTGACTTGGAGTGTCTTCTAATGAGGTGGAAAAAAATTACAAAAAAAAAAGAGGGTTAGAAACATTTCGATAACAAAAAATTTTTAAAGGAACAAAGATTTATAGTTCAAAAGAATTATAATTAAAAAACTTTTTTTTAAAGCACACAGACTTGGGGTGCCTGGGTGGTTCAATCGGTTAAGCATCTGCTTTCAGCTCAGGTCATGATCCCAGGGTTCTGGGATGGAGCCCCACATCAGGCTCCCTGTTCAGCGGGTAGTCTGCTTCTCCCTTTTCCTCTGCCTCTCCCCCCGGCGTACGCGCGCACGTGCGCTCTCTCTCAAAGAAATAAAAACAATCTTAAAAAAATAAAGCACACAGACTTATAGTTCAAAAGAAGTGTAATCTTTGACACTCTGAGTCCACAAAAGGAGAAATAACTGAAGTAGAAAAGAAAGGTTTGAAGATAGCAGTGATTAAGAGTGGGCAACTCAAAAAAAAAAAAAAAAAAGTGGGCAACTCAACGATGATTAATGATATGAGGATACAGTGAATGAGGGATATAACGTGGATTAATGAATAGAAAGAATTGGAACAGTAATCTTAGAAGAGAGTAATAGAAAACTGGTAACATGAATAAGAACAAAATGTTGAGGAGGAGATTAAATAGGTAGAAGGGCCATTTTCATGAGGCTATAACGAACTTTTAAAAACCATTTCTAGTAGATAATGTAGAACTACTACAGATCGGTTAGCACAGAGTAATATGATGAAAACGTCATTTTAAAAGTTTAATTTGGGGTCGCCTGGGTGGTGCAGTCAGTTGAGCATCCAACTCTTGGTTTCAGCTCAGGTCATGACTGCAGGGTCATGAGATGGAGCCCCGCGTCGGGCTCTGTGGTAGCAAGGAATCTATTTGAGGATTCTCTCTCTCCCTCTCCCTTCCCCTCTGCCTTCCCTCACTCATGTGTACATGCACACACACTCTCTCTCAATAAATAAATAAAATCTTGTTTAAAAAAGTTTAATTTGGAGGCCCTCGTAGCATGGAATAAAAAGTATATCAAGTGTAAAAGTAGGCGGCAATTGCAATGTGTAGAGCTAAGATGAAGAGGACCTGGACTAGGGTGGTTATGATACCTATAAAAAAGAATGAATATATACAAGCAGATGTTCTAAATATGAGTAGGGAAAAAGTGAGAATGATAGAGTATTCATTCATTCGATTATTTAATATGTATCCTACAGAGTCCCTTCTCTGTGCCAGAAAAATACCCTGGAAGATTATAAAACCATTAACGTAAGAGAAAGGTGATGTTAGTGACAAGAAGTGAAAAGCTGACAAGTTGAGTAGGGTCAGAGGTGGGAAATAATATGGGATCAATTTTACCATGGTCCAGTGGACATTAAATAAAAAATTTTACCTATGGATAGGAGGCTGGGAAAAGTGGGTGAAGGGGAAAAGGAGATACGGGTTTCCAGTTATAGAATGAGTAAGTCACAGGAATAAAGAGCAGAGCATAAGTAATACAGTCAATGATACTGTAACAGCAATGTGATGGGACAGATGGTAGCTATACTTGCGGTGAACATAATGTATAAACTTTTCAAATCATTAAATTGTACACCTGAAACTAATGTAACACTGTGTGTCAACTATACTCAAAAACAAAAAAACCCAAATCACCTGATTAGCGATGTCTGATAACCAAGCTACATAATACTAAGTAAGTCATTATTAATACAATACAAATCTAGGCCAAAGTCATCTACAGCATTACTAGTCAATGTGGTTCATGGGAGCTTTAAGAAATGCAAAACCACATGGTCCTCTCAATTGATGCAGAAAAAGCATTTGACAAAATTCAGCATCCGTTCCTGATTAAAACTTTCCAAAGTATAGGGATAGAAGGAACATTCCTCAATCTCATAAAATCCATCTATGAAAAGCCCACAGCGAATATCATTCTCAATGGGGAAAAGCTGACAGCCTTCCCTTTGAGATCGGGAACACGACAAGGATGCCCACTCTCGACACTCTTGTTCAACATAGTACTAGAGGTCCTAGCGACAGCAATCGGACAACAAAAAGAAATAAAAGGTATTCAAATTGGCAAGGAAGAAGTCAAACTCTCTCTCTTCGCATATGACATGATACTTTATATGGAAAACCCAAAAGACTCTACCCCCAAACTACTAGAACTCATACAGCAATTCAGTAATGTGGCAGGATACAAAATCAATGCACAGAAATCAGTTGCTTTCCTATACACTAACAATGAAAATATGGAAAGGGAAATTAGAGAATCGATTCCATTTACAATAGCACCAAGAACCATAAGATACCTGGGAATAAACCTAACCAAAGAAGTAAAGGATCTGTACTCAAGGAACTACGGAATGCTCATGAAAGAAATTGAAGAAGACACAAAAAGGTGGAAAACCATTCCGTGTTCATGGATCGGAAGAATAAACATTGTTAAAATGTCTATACTGCCCAGAGCAATCTATACTTTCAATGCCATCCCGATCAAAATTCCACTGGCATTTTTCAAAGGGCTGTAACAAACAATTCTAAAATTTGTATGGAACCAGAAAAGACCCCGAATTGCTAAGGAAATGCTGAAAAAGAAAAACAAAGCTGGAGGCATCACACTGCCTGATTTCAAGCTTTACTACAAAGCGGTGATCACCAAGACAGCATGGTACTGGCACAAAAACAGACACATAGACCAGTGGAACAGATTAGAGAGCCCAG
>CM052900.1:142599087-142668357 GCA_028534135.1 Potos flavus
TTTACCCCAAAGATGCAGAGGCAGTACAAAGAAGGGCCACATGTACCCCAATGTTCATAGCAGCAATGGCCACAATCGCCAAACTGTGGAAAGAGCCAAGATGCCCTTCAACAGATGAATGGATAAAGAAGATATGGTCCATGTATACAATGGAATATTATGCCTCCATCAGAAAGGATGAATATCCAACTTTTGTATCAACATGGACAGGACTGCAAGAGATTATGCTGAGTGAAATCAAGCGGAGAGAGTCAGTTATCATATGGTCTCACGTGTGGAGCATAAGGAAAAACATGGAAGACATTGTGAGAGGGAAGGGAGGGGTGATTTGGAGGAAATCGGAGGGGCGATGAACCATGAGAGACTGTCAACTCTGAGCAACAGACTGAGGGTTTTGGAGGGGTAGGGGTGGGGGCCTGGGCGAGCCTGGTGGTGGGTATTGAGGAGGGCACGTATTACATGGAGCACTGGGTGTGGTACATGAACAATGAATTATGTAACACTGAAAAAATAAATTAAAAAAAAAGAAAAAAAAAGCAAAACCTCAGCCCCCACTAAATTACAATGTACTTAATAAAATTCCCAAGTAATTCATATGTATATTGATGTTTGAGAAGCACTGACCTACAGGATAACCTTCTAGATCTAGGATAACCTTCCAGATCTAGGAATCTAGGATTACTTTCTGGTTTAAGAATTCTGAGACTTTCCAGGTATCTGGATGGCTCAGGTTAAGTGTCTGAATCTCAGGTCATGATCTCAGGATTTTGAGATTGGGCCCCGCATCTGGCTCCGCAATGTGTGGAGCCTGATTAAGAGCCTATCTTTCTCCCTCTCTTTCTGCTCCTCCCCTGGGAGGCTCTGACATTTGATCCACAACCTACTCCATACCCCTGGCTCAGCCACCTTAATTTGACAGAAGCTCCCCTCTGGCTGGGTAGGTGTGGCCAGGAAGAATGGGCTCCTCTTTCTTCAGCTCCCAAGCAAGGGTTACCATACCTCATCCAGGGGACCGGCCACCATCATTTCTCATCCCCTCCAACTCCAAGTTGAAGAGGATAATTTCCTGGTGAGTACAGCTAGCTGACAGGCTGTGGTCTCCCTTTCTTTACCCAGTTGCCACCTATAGGGTAGAGGCCCTACTGCAGGAATGGTAGGCCAAGAATACTGGGTCCCAATCACCCTCGACCCTGATCACGTGTAGGGAAGAGATTCCATGCCAGGAGAGGCAAGTTGAGAAAATCAGAGGATAGCACCACACCCAGAATCCAGAAACGTGGCTCAGAGTTTTTGCCTGGGGGAGAGGCCATTCATAAGAAAAGAAAGCGCCCTCTTGCACAAAAATCTGACTTTATTTGAAACAGAGAGTGGAAAAGTTCAAACCTAAGGATGCTCTACAAAACAACAGTTCTTCATGGCGCCTGGGTGGCTCAGTCGGTTAAGCAGTTACATTGTGATCCCAGTCCTGGGATGGAGCCCTGCTTCAGACTCCTACTCAGCGGGGAGTGTGCTTCTCCTTCTCCCTCTCCCTTGCCCCTCTCCCCTCATTCTCTCTCTCTCTCAAATAAATAGATAAAATCTTAAACAACAACAACAACAGTTCCTCTTAATTAAGACCCTGTCTATATAATTCCTAAGTCTAGGCTTATTCCATAAAATTATACTGTTTTTAATAACAAAAGAAAATGAAGTATTCAAAGTATGGTACTATAAATTAAACCCTCTCTTTGCCATAATTTCTTAATTCTCAGAGGGTGAAAAAACCTAACTCACAGGGAGTTGTGAGAACAACACTGGGCAATGTATATAAACACCAAACACATAACCTAGGAAACAGTGGGCACTCAATTAATATAAGCAGCTCTCGTATTCCTTTCCCCCGAAAAAAAAATTTAAAGGAAGAAAGTGCAAAGAACATACCTGTCTGGCATTCTTTGTTTTGGGTATGTGGTTTGCAAGAGGTGGCTTTAGTCTGTGTGATGGGTTTGCACAATAAAGCTTTATTCTTCAAAAGTCTCGGAGGCTGGGAAGGTGGCAGTTTCAGGGCATCTGTTTGTGTACTTGCCTAGTTAAAAAAAAAATCAGAAACCGAAGAGGTTTTCAAAAGCTTATCATTAATTACAAGAAATATTATAATTTCGAAAGAAATACTATATTGGTATTACATGGAAGACAGAGAACTTACTAAATATGTAAGAAATACAATATTCCTGAAATAGCGATAGTAATAAAATAGTCTGATAACTATATATGGACTCTGAATGTATTTAATTAACAGTTCTATTTACCAAGAAAGATGCTATTTCTATTGTAAAATACTGTTGGCCAGTAACAATATTGGCTATGTTTAAAATGAGAACTATTATTTCCTGAGTTGAGTCTTAGAAGACTTTGTTTTAAGATAACTAGAAATAACAGAACCACTTATGATCACTTAAGTAACTTTAAAAAAAAAAGATACGAAAGTTATCCCAGAGACCAGAAAACACTTTAGAAATGCCAGTGTTCTAGTCATAAGTTTTTCTCATATTTATTTTCTTCTTCTTTTAAGAGATAAAACAAAAAAATATTGAGTAAAAAAATGAATGCTTATTTAAGGATAATCTGCACTGGGTGAAAAACAAAGTACGTTTTATAAATATTCCATCTATAATCTGACTACATTACAAAACCCCTCAAATACCTTTTGGCCTGAATTCTGTAAAATTTAATTCTCTAAAACTAAACTAAAAAAAACCAAAAACCTAAACCAAACGAAAAAAAAAAAACACCAGCCTTCAGTAACTATACAGATAACAAGCATTCAAAGAAATCAAAGTATATAAAAGGCCTAATGAAATAACCAGAATATCTTGTTCCCAAAGATTAAGTGAGCTTATAAATTTTTTTTATATAACAAAGAATAAAGCAAGGAAAATTAGCATAGACATATTCATATGTATAAAATTGGAAAATAAATACAGTGGCAATACCAGTTAAAAGAATAAAACTTACATCGCCAATGATTTTTGCTGTTACTGTTGGAACTGCACCTGATATAAATGAAAATAAATATTTAGGATCTTACACAATTATTTACACGGTAGCATTTAAAGCTGATGGTGGAATGATAAGACACGAAATCTCATTACAAAAACAAGAATTATCTTAATTCACAGGAAAACTACATGTAAAGTGTCACATGAAAAAAGAGATCTGGAAGTGATAAAGACATTGTTTAATGCCCAGCAGCCCACAGGGAGCCATCACTCATAAGTGTGTCAAACATATGAAAATGATCACTGATGGAAAAAAAAAAGGTACAGATCGACTGTATTCAACTTCAAAAGGCTAGATAAATGCTTTCAAATCAGACATACCTTGTAAGACACTGTTAGAATTCACTGTGGGCTGAGCAGCAGGAGCACTGGCTAATGATACTACATTAGCTATAACTGGAGTTGAATCCTTTCTTAGAGATGGGGGCCCTGCTGAAGCAGCCGGCACCATGGAAATACTTGCTAATAAACAAAAATAAAAAAACCTTATAATTTATATGCACAAACAAAAAAACCAACATCTCAAGGTTAAACGATGCTTTTATAAGGTTAAATTCTGTTAGAGCTAAGAATCACTTTAGGATTAACTGGGCTTTTTTCTATTTTTTTAATAAGTGAAACTTAAAAGTATTCCATGTACTTTCTCTTGCATAACCATGCATGTGGTATATTTAAAGGCATGTGATTTAGATTCTATATCCTTTGTTTTACTCTCAAGTCCTTTTTTAAGGAAGTCAAGGTGTATACACCCAATTACAAATATTAACTGCCATTCTTTCCCATAGTTCTTACAGAGTTTATTTAATTCCGTATGCTCAGAGAAAACATAGTGAACTCATTTTTACAAAGCCTTAATCCAAGATGTTAAACGAAACAAGGATTTAAATGTTAATGTCATTGGAACAGAATGAAATTTGCGAATTTGTGTTTCATGAAATTATTAACAATTGTTTAAAGTTCCCAATCTGTAGAACAGTAGTTGGTCCCTGGCACTGATCAAAGACTGGAAAGTTTAATTTTACCTGCATTGTTTTGTGAAGGTGGGTCACAAATACTCTGCTGATTACAGAACATCAAGATACAAAGCAGGTTACAGAAATGCTTCATTTCCCCTCGCCATTTCAAGGACTCACTGAGTTTACCCTGTCGCTTACAACCATCACATTTGGCCATCTAAAAATGAAGTAAGATGGTAAAGGAGTAAAAAACAAACTATCTGTGGCCTGACAGAATGAAAGCAGCACACAAATGACTAGTGAGGAAATTAACTTAAGAGTCTAGAACACAAAAATGAAGGTTAACTACCCTAAAATGGTAAATATGTATCCATTTTTTATCATATATACTAAACATTCAAAGTCACATATTGAGATGCCAATAAAGGGTAATTTAAAAACACAGCGAAATGAAAATAAGACCTATAGTCTTCAAAAACGTCAGAAAACAAATTCATTTTAGTTAAATAATAAATTAATAAAATGCTAATTTTAAATACTTTAGTATCTTAAGACTGATAGATCTTCTATAAGGAAATTAAAAACAAAAAGAATGTAACTTCAGTAATATTAAAGTCTTCTTAAATCTTATATTAATGCTGAAAGAGGACATAATACATTTTTTTATGCCACATATTTAATACTTGTAAGTTTTAAATCACTAAACTGCCCTTCGTACTACATTAAATAATAAAAGGGAGTAATGTATGCCCTAACTTGAAAACCTCCAGGAATGTGGATTATATTTACCTGATAGAACAGAACTGTATATTTGGACATGCATTCTTCACAACAGAACTCTTCTACTTTTCCCCCCAAATTATTCTGTACCAATTTGGGAGATGTCTGTAAACAATAACTGCACATTTTACAGTGATTTCCCCAGCGTTTTGCCAAGTCATGTTTATAAAGCAATTTGCAACCTAAAAAGAGGAAAAATAAAATTAACATGAGAAAAAAATACTAAGTATCTACTCTTTAAACTTAAATGCCTTGTGACAATGTTTTCACACTTGGATCATTACCAATTAGTAAATCAAGAGATCAATTTAAAGATCTATTCTATCATTTTCTTTTATTAAACAAAATAAGACAGGACAGAAAACATTATAATGTATCACACATAATAAAAGCCAGTTTTGTTTCATAAAAGTTTTATCTTACTTGGGTGGGTGATAACACACTGGGTCACAATGTAAAATGTATTTCTTCTTGTGTGTTGTGGTCAAAAGGTTTGAAAGCCACTAGTCTAGGAGGCCAATCGTGTACAGTTTTAGAATAAAACAAAACATTTTAAACATACAAAATAGTAATCTAAATAAAGAAGACCATCTACCTCACACTGATTTGCCTATTCAGAAACATGTCTGTTTCAAACAACAGAAGTATAATCTTAGGATGCTACCAAAATTTAAGAAGTTCTCTTTAGAAATAAGGTGCAACAGGAGTGCCTGGGTGGCTCGGTCAGTTAAGTGTCCGACTCCTGGTTTCAGCTCTGGTCATGATCGATCTCAGGGTCCTGGGATGGAGCCCTGAGTCAGGCTCCATGCTTAGCAGGGTGTCTGCTTAAAATTCTCTCCCTCTTCCTCTCCCTCTGCCCCTCCCCCACCTAATAAATAACTTTTTTTTTAAAAAAGTGCAATAACTACAAGATCCCTATCAACATAAGAACATAAAATGTTTTTCATATCACCACCATCTTCTATAATACAGTTCAACGATCTTTTCCTTCATTTTGACATCTATATGATAAGAAGGACTAGCTCAGAAGAAAAAAAGCGAACCAAGTGTAAACAAAAGGCTTTGTTGTTATACACAAAGGATAAACTAGATAAACTTAAATAGTAACAGCTTAAATCATCAGTTACTTTTAAAAGGACCAACATGTTCAGTAGGTAAGATGGTCTTGCCTTTACCTTCACTACAGAATGACTTGTCAGCACCTGAGAATCGCACAGTCTCCTTTACAATTTTCTCAATTTTACAATATTCACACATTGCCATTACATTATTTATTTTCTTATATTCATCAGAACAATTCTTGCCACAGAACTGAAACATTTTACCCTGCAAAGAAATAATCATCAAGTACAAATTAAACATTTAGTTTATCTTTTGGGAATTCTATTCCCTGTTACTTTCAAAACATGTAGTGTAATTCTGAGAGATGAAAAGCCAGAAATGATTTTATATATAGACCATTTTATACTCAAACCCTTTATTAGGATCCTATACTTTACCTTATAGTCAAGAAGTTCTGGTTTTGTGGCAAAAAGGCGGTTACAGTGCTGACACTTGAGTTTCACAACACTTCGTGCGAACCCAACATGCTGGGATTGGGCAGCAAGTCGCTGGAGACCAGCTGCAGCAGAGCTACTAATGGAAGTAGGAGAAACGGCAGAGGTGTTCCCCCCTCCTGCTGACACTGTTGAACCTGTGGGGATGCTTACAATTACTTGGCCCTGAGACAAGGGCACTACTGAAGAATTCATTCCTGTTGGTTTGTTGAACAAATTCTGAAAAATGAAACAAACAAGATGATCAATGTAATCATTTGTTCAAACAAATAAGCACTGAGTGCCTAAGTTTGACAAGCACAGTTTGAGGTACATAAGATACACCTGTGAACAAGCAAAACTTCCTATCTTCAAGCAGCTTATAACTGAATGGGCAGAGTGTCACTTATATCCAAAAACTAAAATAATTTAACTAATCATCTATTTATTTAATTTTTTAAACTTTTTAAAAAAGTAATCTCTACGTGCAACGTGGGGCTCGAACTCACGATCCCAAGATCAAGGGTGGTTTGCCCTACTGACTGAGCCAGCCAGGGATCCAAACTAATAACCTTTAAAAATAATATCGTCCCAATAGATACTCTGGGTGATAACAATTCCACTTAATGTTATAGGAGGCAGTTAAATGACAATCTTCCAAATACAACAAAAGTCAAAGAATCCACGTTTAACAGGACTGAGAAAATGTAGGCAATTGGGGCAGGAGCAAACACCTACCAAGTTTACATACTACATAGCAGGCGCCTCACTGACTGGAGGAGAGGAGGATTTCTGAAGCCGTACCTGGAACGCGACAACACAGCTGTAGCTGCAGAAGTTGCGTATACTTCCATCTGACATGGCGAGGTGATACTGAGGGATTGCTGAGGTTTTACAACTGTTACACTGCACTTGTACACCTTAGCAAATCAAAATAAAAACTGATGAGTAATACATACAAATGTACACAAATGTTTGAGAAAATAAATTACTATTATCCAATATATGAAAATTCAAGGGCCAGGTCAAGTTGCAGGAACTGAAACTAAATCATGTCACATACAGACAAAAAAAACTAACTTAACATTAATAACGTTTCTGTTAATTTAAAGTTGGCACAGTCTACCCTGAAACTACAAAATAAATGAATACTGAAATAAATCAGGTATGGATAAAAAGATACATTAAAGAAGCCATATGAAATTTTTTTGGAAAAGGGGAATACACAAATAAGCAAGCAAATAAATAAACATAACATAAGAAATCAAGGCCAGGGGTGATATTTTACAACACAGATCTGAAATATTTTAAATTTGCCTTAAAAATCAATTAAATTTGGACAAAAATCTGTACCAAATAAAGAGCAATAACCATAACTTTTGTCAACTATTATATAGTTTATGAAACCAGTATTACCTGCAGAAGTAACCATTTTAACTCTGTAAGCAGATAAGCAATTAACAGAACAGAAAAGCTCTGTCTTTCCCAAGCTATTGGTATTTTCAATCATTTCTGCTGAGGATCTCAATGATTTGCAAAGCGCACATGGTGTAATTTTGGCTGATTTCTATTAAGAGAATAAAATAACATTCATTTTTACCAAATTATAAATAAAAGCATAATTCTTTGAAATGTTTATACTTAACACTGTTGAAATATTTTAAATTAGTGGCTTTCAAACTTTTATGACTACAATCCTCAGTAAGAAATAAATTTTACAAAGTGACCCAGTACATACTTCTGAAGTTTTACTTGTGTATTACACATATATGTATGTAAAACTGAAAGTTTCATAAAATAATATAAATCATGATGACATGGGATGATGTTTGTATTTTCCGTTCTATTTTATTTCATTAAAAAATAATGCTGACCACAACCTGGCAATTAATTTGGGGATCGATTAATTGGTTGTAACTATAGTTTTAAAAATGGAATTTTAAAAAAGTATACAACAGGTAATTCATGCTCTTACACTATCCTAAAAATCAGAAGAACCCCCCCACAAAAGGTGCTACATATGGCCATAAAATGTGAATTCAAGAGAATAAACTTATTAGAAAATTCATTACCAAATATTCTACCACTATTACCAACAAAGCACACAAAGCAATAAGCAAGTAAGCAATGAAGTGGGAGCAAACTTTGGATATCACAAGTGTCTAAATATAAGCAATCAATATCTTAAGTTCCCACTAAATTAGGGATTTAGCAGCCAACAATGCTAAATACTACTAAAGTATCACATATTCAGGATAACTTATGAAGTATATCCAGTATCCATTATCTCTGTGAAGTTTCTGCGATAGTTTCATCTTGTCCTATCAAGTAGAACTGATCATGTTTCCTCTGTGCCCTCCTGTACCATACTTCCATCATACCATTTCTACTGAGTTGTAGGTCTATCTCCCCCAGGAGACAGGTAGACCCTCAAGGCAGGAATCACATCTAATGTTTGTTTAATCAATTATATACGAAGAAGGAAAGAAAGCAGCAGAAACGACCATCTTCAATACGCCATGTTCTATACTAGGTGCTTTCTCATTCTTACTTCACATAATCCTAACAACATCTCAGTAACAGTAGTAGTATAATATCCATTCACAGATAAGAAAATGGACCCAGGAGTTTAACTGCTTTCCACATGGTAAAATTCTATTTGAATAGAGAGTCAAGTAATCAAACCGAGATGTGCTTTACTTCTAAATTCATGTTCTTTCTCTACACCACAGTGCATATTAATATGTGAGAAATTTAACAGACATTGGCTAAGTTAAAAATAATAAATTAATTTAAAATTAAGATGATTCAACCTATTTCTCCTTCTCTTGTGGAATATGAACCATCTTTCAATGGACTGAATCCAAGTAACTTTTAGTACTTGAAACAATACCAAGAAAACAATCTTTTGGACAAGGATAAGCTCATGAAGATACTGGCTTTTTTACCCCCTGTGAAAGCAAAACCAAGATGTTTCTAGAGGAAGAAATAAATAGTAAAGCTAAGCCCCTTTAATGTGCTCCATAATAACAAGAAATAAATGGAGGGGCGCCTGGGTGGCTCAGTGGGTTAACCCCCTGCCTTCGGCTCAGGTCATGATCTCAGGGTCCTGAGATCGAGCCCCGGATCGGGCTCTCTGCTCGGCAGGGAGCCTGCTTCTCCCTCTCCCTCTGCCTGCCTCTCTGCCTACTTGTGATCTCTCTCTCTCTCTGTCAAATAAATAAATAAAATATTTAAAAAAAAAATTTTTTTAAAGAAATAAATGGAAACATTGTATAACACTGAAAATTCCAAAATCATTGCAAAGTATGAAGAATAATTTAAAAGAAATTTCTCAAACGACATTACATTCACAAATCTTCTTATACTGTATAAAAATTCATTATTTTAAGAAAAAAAAAGAATGATCAGCTAATGCACTGAAACAGGACAGCACTGTAAAACTAAAAATATAAAAGGTTTTTACTATTCTTTTGGATTTATGAATTTGAAAATCTAATTTGTGATCAAAATTTACTAACAAAATACAAATATAGTATAAATGAAACTGCATAACAGATGTTTGTCATACAGCATTCATCTAATTCACCTTCTATAAACCTCATCAATTCACAAAATAATATATAGTGTACATTTATTTTTTCCTATTTCATGAAGAAAAGGAAAAACCTTTTAAAAAACAATCCTAAGATTTTTTTTTTTCTGAATTGCAATTTCAACTATATGGATTTGATGGCAAGAATATATGTAACTTGGACCTTCCTTGTCAAATAAAAAAGTATACACTTATATGCAAACCAAAAATATATTTCAGAGAAAACTATTCACCAAAAAGATGAGACTGGGTATCTCTGGGAGATGCATTATTTTACTCTGTGCATTTTCAAAATATTGTTCAAAAACATGAATCATATTTGAAATACAAATGCCGGGGCTCCTGGGTGCTCAGTGGGTTAAAGCCTCTGCCTTCGGCTCAGGTCATGATCTCAGGGTCCTGGGATCGAGCCCCGCATCAGGCTCTCTGCTCAGCAGGGAGCCTGCTTCCCCCTCTCTCTGCCTACTTGTGATCTCTCTGTCAAATAAATAAATAAAGTCTTAAAAAAAAAAAAAAAGTAAAGAAAAGAAATACAAATGCCATGCCCTAAAAACATGTATTTCAAATGCATGAAGAGAAAAATATGCTACTTATAAAACTCTGTAAGTGGGTTTTTAATTTACATTCATTTCACAAGTTCTATTTATATGTAAAAATATTAATTAAGCTAATAATATCTTAATATTTTTGTGACAACATTTTCATAAATAAGTTCTACCAAAACAAGTAGATCCTCTTAAAAGGAACAAAGACATTGGGGTTAAATACAGTCATGTACCTGCTTATATGCTGTGACACATGCTGAGCTACAAAACTTTTTAGACTGGCCCTCAATCTGAAGCATGTGGCACTGCCCAGAGCCACTGTAACAGTAGCCCCCACAGTTCTCACAACAGTTCATCGTGAGGTTGTTGGCAGACCGAAACTTCGAGAAGCAGGCATCACTGCAAAGTTTATGTACCACATTCTGGTAATTAACTTCATGTCGAATCTAGGAATTAAAAAAAAACACACCAACAACAAGCAGAGATCATCAAAAGCTGTTCTTTAAGCACAAACATTAGATCTCCCTGGATCCCCCGCCCAAAAGTAAGATGACTTACAACAGCATTCTTCTGACACATGCTGCATTTGGTTGAAATGCTGTTCGTATTTATGGTGACAACAGGTTTCCTTTTCAGTTCGTATGTTGACAGACATGACTGGCTGCAAAAATCTTTACTAGTGGTGCTATTTTCAAACTGGGCACTGATCACATCCTTTGGATTTAAAATATCTCTAAAAAATGATAACAAATATAATATAAGCCACAGTATCATTTGTATATTTCCTTTTTGTCAGTTAAAGTAAATAAAACAGGGGTGCCTGGGTGGCTCAGTTGGTTAAGTGTCTGCCTTCGGCTCAGGTCATGGTCCCAGGGTCCTGCCTGGGATGGAGTCCCGTATCCAGCTCCCTGCTCAGCGGGAGTCTGCTTCTCTCTCTCCTCTCTGCTCATGCTCTCCCTCGTTATCTCTGTATCTCTCTCTCTCAAATCTCAAATAAATAAATAAATAAATCAGAGACAATTATATATGTAGGGAAAGGACACTGATATTTAAATAAGAACACCTGGGTTTTCCTGGGTAAACTGATAAACTGCTCTTATCCTTAAGTTCTGTTCTATAAACACAACTAAGACATGGCTTACTTCATAGAACTGCTGGGAATATACTGTGTTTCAAGACTAAAAGGATATACATCAAACAGTTATCATTCATTATCTCTAGTAGGTAGGATTACCAGAGATGTTAATTTTCTTCTTTAGGCTCTTCTGTATTTTCAAAATATTCTTTAAAAATAATACTACATTTGAAAAATTTTAAAAACACCATATTTTAAAAGCAAAAATACAGGCCACCTGCCTGGCTCAGTTGGTGGAGCATGCGACTGTTGATCTTGGGGTTGTGAGAGGGAGCCCCATGTTGGATGTAGAAATTACTTAAAAGTAAAATCTTTAATAAATAAATAAATGTAAAAATACATTTCAAGCTACACAGTGTAAATTCTAGCATGGTTATATAAAATCGAGTACTTCTGTTTTTAAATAATTTAATTTGTAAGCATTAGTAGCAAAGGCAATGAAGATTAAAACACTTCTAAGGCTCCCTACTATTCCACACCTTATCCTACCCCAAACCAGTGTTCCCACATAGCAGTTCATTAAATAGTTTAAGTGTAAACCATTTTAAAAGCCAAGAGAAGGGGTCCCTGGGTGGCTCAGTCAGTTGCCAGTTAAGCAACCAACTTTTTATTTTGGCTCAGGTCATGATCTCAGGGTCATGAGACTGAGTCCCAAGGTGGGCTCTGGGCTGAGCACAGAGCCTGCCTGAGATTCTCCCTCTGCCCCTCCCTGGCTCATGCTTGCACTCTCTCTCTAAAAAAAAAAAAAAAAAGCCAATGGGAAAAAAATGCCTTGATGGAAAAAAAAAAAATTTTTTTTTTTTTAAAGATTTTATTTATTTATTTGTCAGAGAGAGAGAGAGAGCACAAGCAGGCAGAGTGGCAGGCAGAGACAGAGGGAGAAGCAGGCTCCCCGCCGAGCAAGGAGCCCGATACGGGACTCGATCCCAGAACCCTGGGATCATGACCTGAGCCGAAGGCAGCCACTTAACCAAGTGAGCCACCTAGGCGTCCCGGAAAATTTTCTAAATGGTATCTCTCTCCCCTGTGTACACACACACATAATAGTATATAAACCACTATATTCATCCTTTCATCTTAAACAGATTATACTAATAGAGTACTTTTTACAAAAGATTACAAATATCTCTGCTTCAATAAAAGATAATAGTAAATATAAAGAGAATCATCACAAGGAACACCTCATATGCTATAATATATAACTCCATACCTCATCTTCTATACTTAGTAGCTGTAGGCTCTTCTACTTTCTGCATTTTTTTTTGCCTTCACAGTTATTTTTTAATTAGCGTTTTTTTTTAAGATTTTATTTATTTGACAGAGAGAGAAAAAGAACATGAGCAGGGGGAAGGGCAGACAGAGAGAAGCAGGCTCCCCACTTAGCAGGGACCCCGTCATGAGGTTTGATCCCAGGACTCTGGGATCATGACCTGAGCCGAAGGCAGATGCTTAACCAACTGACCCACCCAGGTGCCCTTAGGTTTTAATATAGTTCATTTATAGGGGTATTTATTGAGCACTTATATTGAACCAGGCACTAGATACACCCTGTGTCACAATATGGTACAATCATGCACTCAAGGAGCTTACAGTATACTGGGACAAAAAGACAAATGACATATAAAATACCATCACAGAAGCGTCCTTAAAAATATAAAAGTGAAGAAATTATGAAAAAGCATAACGTACAATAGAAACAGAAATGAAGAAACAATTATTTCAGACAATATGTGACATGAAAGGCTACCCAAAAGGTGACATTTTAGCTATATCTTAAATAGGAGCTTTCCAGAAGGTTAAGGAGATAAGGGTTAGGGAGCAGAATGGATCAAGGCAAGGAAGAATAAAAGTAGGTATATTTCTCACTCCCCTTAGTATGCCTAGCATCCAACTACATTACATCTTACTGTAGATTATATCTGATTCCAAACAGTAAAAATTCAGAAATGATACAGATGATCCTGAAATAGTTACTTCTTTGAGTATCATTACATCAAGTAATCTGATCTTTCTAACAGTATTAAAAAAATTATCCTCCAAATTACATCTTTTATGGAGGATCTGAAATAGATTTTTAAAAACAGTGTTAGGTCCTTATAACTAAGAAGACCTGGAAATTAAGTGATGATTACCCAAAATATACTCAGGGTTAGGTTAAATTCAAGATGATAAGAGATACGGTTAATAAAAGGTTAAGAAAAATAAAACTGTTACTTAAAATAGCTAATCAGTTTCTTTTAACCTAAGTGCTGCTGCTATATTTCTACTGGTCTATAAAAATAGCGATGGCTATCAGGAAGGAAATTTTTTCTATCTCCACCCATTCAAATTAAATTGAAATCCTTCTTGGAATCCTTCAGGGGATTAACTTAAAATTTAAACCTGTTTGAATATATAGACTATGCAGGGGCTAGGGAGCAGGGGGTTAGCAAAATTAACCAGCTATGTGACACTGAGGAAATCTTTTAACTTCTTTGAATCCAATTTCCTTATATTTAAGGTATGATCCAATTGAACAATTTTATAGTCAGATAAACCAGACTATTCCAAACTGCTGTAATGACTGTGTAAATAAGAGGAAAACAGGGGCACCTGGGTGGCTCAGTCAGTTAAGCGTCCAATTATTATTTTTTTTTAAAGATTTTATTTGTCAGAGAGACAGAGAGAGAGAGCACAAGCAGGGGGAGCAGCAGGCAAAGGGAGAATCAGACTCTCCACTGAGAAAGGAGCCCAATGTGGGACTCGATGAGCTGAAGGCAAACGTGTAACCAAATGAGCCACCCAGGCATCCCTAGGCATCCAATTCTTGATCTCAGGTCAGGTCTCTATCTCAAGGTCGCGTGTTCAAGCCAATGTTGAGGGGGTAAAAAAGAAAAAAAAAAAGAGGAAGACGAGGGAAGGAAGGGTAAAGTGGTAAAAAGGAAATGAAAGAGTAGTTCAGGAAGCAAAACAGAATGCAAGGAAAATCCAGACTGATCATGGGTGAGGGCTGAGCAACAACAGAAAAGATATCCTATAACATGAAAAGGGGAGAAAAGTCAGAAAGCAAATGGGAAGAAAAGGGAGAGGTGACAGGCACTTAAGGAGTACCTGCTGGATAGCAGTAAGAGGCAAATAGAAAAGAACAAGGAGTGAAAAAAGCATAATAGATAAGTGAATGAATGAAGAAGTAGAATAGTTAAGTAGAATAAGTAAATGAATGAAGAGGTAGAACAGTTAAGAGTCAAGGAATAACAGGCTGAAAACATGGAAGATTTATGGATAAGACCAAACATAACAGAAGACAAATGTAATCTTAAAAGATAACTGAACTATATATGATCAAGATGGATAAGATATGACAAGTAGGTGAAAATGACCTATCTCCAGATAACACTAGGCAAACCAAAGGGATATATATAATAAATTTAGATGAAGAGAATTAATATGTATGGACAAGAATTTAAAAACACAGACAGAAAGAGGGCACACATTTTAAAACTTCTGTGAGTTTTCTATGGTCATTTTAAAATTGACTGATATATCTCTGAAAATATCTATTATTATGAAAGAAGAAATAAAACAAATTTTAGAAAGTGCCAATCACTAAAGTAGAATTAAATAAAGAAGCGTAAGATGAAGTTATTATATGAAATTATCTCATGGCAAAACAAAACAAAAAAAACCCTATAAAAACTATAATTTTCCAAAAAAAAAAACACTATAATTTTCAAGTTGATTTAATCTTAGAATCTCATAATAAGTATATAAGAATGTAGAAATGAAGTACACACTTTTAAAAGTATGTTTTATAATTCGAACAGTATAAATAAAGAAGTCTATTTTCACTAAATCAAACACGAAACATAAGAGAAGCCACATATATAACTATTTTCGAGAGACTTCTAACATTCAAATTTCTTTCAAGTCTCTAAAATGCCGTTTTCCAACTAAACCAGAAGAGGGAGCATCTTATTCCCTTTCCAGACAGAAAGGGAAGGATCCATGTTAGGAACTATAAATACAAATATCTAAATTAATAAATTGTGTTTTGAATAGCTTAATAATAGAGGCCAAAGTGTTTCAGAACAAGAGCATTATTCATCTTTCTCTGACTTATTTAAGCAGTTTCTAACAATCACATTACCAAATGAGCCAAAATGAATTTGTATTCTTTAAATATATCAGGATGACTGTATCAAGGTCTAAGGTCATATTCTTTTGATATTAAACACTAAAATGGAACCTCTGAGGTACTGAAAGGATAAAAAAATATATACACTGGAATCCTTTTAAAGATTAAAAGTATTAAATGAATTTCATTTAGATAACAAGATATACAACTTTAAGTATTTGTGGATTTAAGTATCTACTACCTATAAGATAAAACGTTGCGGTATTATATGATGGTATAGTTTTTGTTTTATAAAGCATCTCAACCAACAAGGATGGAAAGGCTTGTTTCAAAAACATCTCTTAATATATAAAAGGCACATTATTTGCACTTAAAATCAGCTGAGCACCTAGTATTCAGAAAAACTGAGAGGAGTGCGTGGGTGCATCCGTCAGTTGAGCGTCCAACTCTTGATTTTGGCTCAGGTCATGATCTCAGGGTTGGAAGAGCAAGCCCCTCAACATCAGGCTCATGCTCAGCAGGAAGTCTGCTTGAGATTCTCCCTCTCTTCCTTCCTCTCCCTTTTCTCCTCACCCACTTGCTCAGTCTCTCTCAAATAAATAAATCTTTAAAAAAAAAAAAAAAGGAAAAACTGAGAGCAGCAACATGCTGTGGGAATTCTCAATAAACACTGAAATGTAGAAAAGTAAACAATACATAGATAAGAACAAAGTACTTTAAAAGGAAACAAACAAAGGAAGTAATTTAGAATTCTGCTATACTTCGAGCAACTTGAACAAGTTTTCTTGGTGGGAGGAGGCAGTGGGCGGGCAGGTGGAACTGTATATCCAGTGAGGCACAGCGTGGAGCAGAAAAGCTGAGTAGACCCTTTCCTCTGATAAGCAGTTTGCCCCTTCTGGAGGATTTTTTTACAACCAGAACAGGAAACTCGGACAGCTGTGGCTGGAACTGAAGGAAGCATTTTATTCATGCCAGATGACGCCAGTGAAGGCTGAAAGCCAGTAGTCAACTGTGGAGCTTAAAAAAAAAAAATTTAAAAGGAAAAATGTTTTACTTTTTGCCATGAATCTTAAGTATATATATCCTTTCTTTCTCTTCTAGAACTAGTGTTGAAACCCAAAACTAATTATGTGATACATAATTAAAGACATTCTAAACGGGCAGAGAACTACCTACTTTACTAATACAAGTAGATACTTCCTCTCATCATACTGGTCAGAATAAATAAACATGATATGCATTTACTCAGTTCTGTTTCTTACCAAGAGGACTGCCACTGACTGAAAAGACAGCACTAATTTTCAATTCCCCTTCTTGAGTTTTTTGCTGTTGGCCATGACTATACTCCTTCAAAAAAGAAAATAAATAAATAAATACTTAGAGAAAAGAAAAAATACAACGTATATAAAGAAATCCAGACATTCAACACATTTTACTTTGGCTACACAGGGGGGAGAAAATGTTCATATTACATTACCATTAATAAGAAATAATAGCAAGCAAACTATAATTGCAATAAGAGTATAATAGGTTTGCATATGCTGAGAAAGAGGTAAAAAATGAAAGTTAGCCTATAGCCTGTAGCACTACCAGATATTTAAATTATTTTTGAAAGTTCTTACTATTACAGTATTTTAAGTTGTTGTTTATCTATTATAAAAGTAATACACACTATACAAAATTTAGAAAAGTAGAAATAAGGAAAAAATTCTACTCAGATTTCCATCACACCAAAACAACCACTGTTATTATTTTGGTATATTTCTTTCCAGTCTTTTCCCCTCCTGTATTCAGAGGCTTTATTTTTCTACATAGTTGTAATTAAACTACATAGTTGTAATTAAACTGTAATTAAACATTATATCATTCTAATAAAATGACTTCTTGATTGCTTGAGTCAATTGAACATTTGGCTATTATTACATTGGTGTTTTTTAAGCTGGATTCCAAGAATCCCTGAGGTCTGCAGATGTATTCTAGGGAGTCTGAGAATTCTAAGAGAATATTTTTTTAAAATGTGTATTTCAATGACATTTTTGGTGAATGCAAACATTTTTTGTCATGAATAACTACATATAACTGAGTTATACTACAAGTTTTCAGTGCTGTTATTTGTTTTTTACAATTATATTATTTCTCTGTGAAATCTGTAAGTGGCAGATTTAACTTTTATTTTCATTCATTATTTCATTCATATTGAAACTTGCAAAACCCCAACAGACCTCTTTTTCTTGGAATTCTCAGACAACTCCAATATAACCCCCTTTTTTGTGGTAAGAAGTATCTGGTACATTACTCACGTTTGAGAAATACTGATAGGTATATTATTTAATAGACATATCAGATTACACAGGGATGAGACTGGGATGAGGTGAGTGAGGAACCTGCCTCAGGCACGAAATTAAGGTACCAAAAATCTCAGTAATCAAGATAAATATTCTAATGCAATATTTTTAAATGTATAATCCACGATGAACAAAATAAGAAAACTTATATAAATAAAGACAGGATCAGTATTACTGATTTTTCCTTTGGCCTCAGTCTCCAATTTAATGGTCCTGCATGACACTGAGAATATATAACCATAACCCAATGCAGTCCACTTGTTTCCCAACATTTGGTATAATCAGAAATACCACGATGAACATCTCTGAATACTCATACTCCCATACTTAGCATTATGTTCTAAAGAAAGGATTCCTGAAGTAAAATTACTAGGTAAAAAGGTACAGTCAATGTTCCTGATATACAATGACAGTTTTTTAAAAAATAACTTCTAATTTGATTTATTCTAGCAATTTGTGTAAAAAGCCATTTAAAAGTCTTTCTCCACTATTGTCTCAATCTGCAACTCCTTTTGTAATATCCACTTACAAAAAAGCATTGTAATGTACCAATATTAACCTTGTGTAGCATGTTATCAACATTTTTTCGATATTTACTTTTTAAATTTTTTATGTACTGAAGTTTCCATTTCTATGCCAAAATCTAATTTTTACTTTTGTGACTCCTTTGATTTCTTATAAAGTTGTAGTCCTTTAAACCAGAGGTGAGCAAACTTTATCTGCAAAAGGCCAGATACTAAATATTTTCAACTCTGGAGGCCATACTACCACAACTACTCAACTCTGCCCTGGTAGAGCGAAAGCACCCCTAGATAATATGTAAATGAATGAATGTGGCAATGATCCAATAAAATTTTATTTACAAGAATAGTGTGCAGAAAAACAAAAACAAAACTGAAACACAGAAAGCAGGCTGGATTCGGCGTGCTGCTGATAATTTGCCAACCCCTAATTTAATCCACCTGGGATTTACTTACTTTGATGTTTAAAGGGCATTTTTTTCCTTTCTCTGAATAACTACTGAATTCCTTCCATTCACAGTTAACATACCAAATTCTTTAAAAAATGTCTCTTGTGGCAATCTATTCTGTATCATTATCAGCCTAATTTTGTTTTTAAAGTAAACTCTAGCCCCAACATGGGGCTCAAACTCATGACCCCAAGATCAAGAGTTGCGCACTCTACCAACTGAGCCGGCCAGACGCCCCATTATCAGCCTACTTTTATGATATCACACTATCCTAATAAACCTAATTGTGACAGGTTTAACCATTTAATAATCCGCCACTATCAACCTATTTTTTTAGAACACACGTGTAATGTTTGTGTGTATACATGCCTATTTATTCTTCAAAACATCAGGACCTACTGATATTTTCAGAATTATACTGAAACTCTACATTTAGGAATCACTAATACCTTACATTTTTAAAAAGTCTCTATTCTCTTAAATTGTCTTTATCTGACACAAGTACTTTTTAAAGTTGCTTTGCCACAGGGAATACTATATATTTTCATATTATCTGAGAAACAATGACTTACAGAAATACTGCTGTCTTTTACATAACTAAAATTCAACTAACTAGTTCACTAAACTTCCATGAATTCTATTAATTCTCTAATAAAGATCTTTACTAGCAAACAATGATAATTTTGTTTCCCTTTTTCCATTTTTTCTAACTTCTTTAACATGTACCAGGTAGAAAATCCAACCAGTTAAATAATAATGCTGACATCAGTAATTTGTGTCCTTTTAGTAATTATTAGCAGGTTTCCATCATTTTACTCTTAAATAATGATTGTTACTGATCTGAAGTAGATATTTCCTTACCATGATCAAGAGAGTATCTATTATAAGAAATGATAGTAAATTACATGAGATGTCTTTTTGCATCTACATATCTATCCATGTACTCTTATTTGACCAGTTGAAGTTATATATTAAAAGATTTCCTAATATTGACTCATCATTCCTACGTTATATAGTATATTAAAGCAAATTTCAAGTAAAAATATTTTTTTTTTAATCTCAGGAAACTCCCTCCAAAATTAATACTCATTGGCATTAATGGTCTCCAATCAGCTCCTTTTTTCACTGGTTATGACAATTATTTCAAACTTCTGATTTTTCTTTAAGCCTCAAGCATATATTACTTCTGTAACATTGTAAAATAAGTATATATCTTAAGTACTCTACTTATACACCCCAGAATGCCTTCAAGGCAGAAGCATGTTTATGTCAGTATCCCCCTAATAATGACTAACTTTATAAACATTTAATTCTAAACAATGACTAATAACTTGAGAAGTGAAAATCTGATGACTCAAAGACTTTCAGAAGTAGAAAAGTGATGTCAAAACAAAACAAAACAAAATCCTTTATCAATAGCTTTACCTTCCCTTTACAATAAAGGAAGACCTGTATCAGTACCCCAAGACAGTATTTTGGAAATGAAGAACCCAGTACCTACAGCCAAGTTAATCTGACATACCTAAAGAAAGCCCCAACATTTAATTATTGCATTCCACTTTCTAAAACTGTATGACTCATTATTGTTGACAACTGATTTGCTTTCCCATCCTAATCCATTTACTTTAACAAGAGATTAAAATTAGCTCTTTTATTCTGAGCAAAAAGAACAAAAAAAATTCTAACTTTAATGCAGTATTCTCTGAATTTCAAACGTTTAGAACCTATAGAAAAAGGGAAAAGGAAAAACGAGGACTCCGGCTCTTTACAGTTTCTATTTAAAACCTTCTCTAGGCATTTTAAAAAATGAAACAACTTTTATTTATATAAAGATTGTCAGACTGATAATAATAAGACCTTGATTATGGCCCCATAGTGGCTCCTTCCTGGCCACATGGCCTTGAGTAACTAACTTAACCTTTATGAACTTCAGTTCCCTCATTTACGAATGGCATCTTATGTAAGAAAAATAAAACAGCATGGAACACATAAAAGCATCTATACCTGTAAAAATATTACACAAAATATAATAACATGCAATGGGAATCTGAATAAACAAATGAAACTGGAAGGCCAAATGATATTATGCCAATAACAGAGGCAGAATGACAACTGGTGAACCCAGAAAACCATAACTGAAGAAATAATGAAGAACAAACAGGTAGAAGTCTTTAAATATATACGCACACACTTCAGCACCTTAGGTACTTTGGAAAGAAAAGAAAGTATGGAAAGTAACAAAATTAAGACCAAAATGAATTATGTAAAAAGGAGAATTAGGAAGTGAGCTGAAAAGAAAACTACAAGTTAAGCAAAGAGAAAATCCAAAGGAGGTTTGACAAAAGGGAAATGTGCTAAAGCTATGATCTTATTAAATCACGAGAAAAAGTTTACTACCAGATTGATAGTCAAAAGTAAAGCCTGACCACAACCATTAAACCTAACAGTATTTTATGAGAGTTAGGTTAACAGTACTGTTTTAGAGACTATTAAAATAATACATCGGAACTCCCTTTTCCAGTCTATTGGAAATGAGTAAGAGTGATAACGCATTAGGCAGTACTGAACTGCAAAAAATACAGACTTCCAATGGTCATGGTAGAGAAATACCTTAAAAGAACAGGACAATGAAGGGAGAGGAAGAGGGGTGGGAAACAAGGAGCGGGAAGGAAAAGTAACAAAAGAGGGAAAAGAAAAGAAAGACCAAGTATCTATAGTTTAACAGAAGGTCCCTGGAGGGATTTCTAGAAGAATTATAAAAGGTCTGATCCTACAGAATTGATGTAATAGCAGAAAGGATTTCTCAAGAGAAAACCTAGGTTTATCCACTCACATGCTGGGACTGCCTTATTATAGTGTCAGGGTAAAGAATGCCTCTGGACCTTATGTCCAGGACCTATTCCTGCTTGGTTCTGAAGAGTCCAATCAATCAGGTGCTGAGCCTTTGAGGAAGTACTTTCCTGTAATCATGATGAAACCTCACATAACACATTAGTACACTCTGAATAGAGTATAAAAATGTAGGCGTGCTTCTAACAATTCCATCCTATTGGTATTCCCAAACCACTGAATTTTTTTTTAAAAAGTTATACAAATAATCCTTCCTGATGCACTCTTCCCTAAAGGTTATTTATTTGGTCTTTGCAATAACCGCCTTTCCATCCTAAGGAAAATACCACTGGGTCACATACAGAGAGAAAGTGATGCCTTTGGATCCTTGCCAGTATTATAATCTCTTATGAATTTCCCATGTCCACATTGGGGCATGTAAAGAGACAGGAAATCTTCCCTATATACAGATATATTTGTAGTCTTCTGAACCATACAGTGCCACATGAACTTTTCCTAGGTTATCAGTACATTTCTTTATCCCTAATTCAGATAACCAAGATCTCCATTTTGCCTACTTGTATTTAACTATTTTCATATACCTACTCCGCCATCTTCTTCTGTTTTGCCAACCACACTCATAACCATCCAGCTCCTACAGCTTTATCATCACCACCCTATACAGCTACCTTCCACTGCGCACCAAGAAATTCCTGCTTAACTGGGTATCAATCTGATTCATACAAAGTATCTATTCTTCCATCTCCTTACTAAAAAACAGTGGTTCTCAACAGCAGACAATTTTGCCCCCCATTCCCATAGACATATGGCAATGTCGGGAGACACTGGGGGGTGGAGGTGTTATTAGTATCAAGTAGGCAGAGGCCAAGGATGCTGCTAAACATACTACAATGCCCAGGACAGCCCCTCACAACAAAGAATTATCTGGCCCCAAATGTCAATAGTGCCAAGGTTGAGAAACTGTGCTCACAGACATCTGAATGAAAAAACCTCTTACAGAAGTCTCACATTCTCAGCCCTGCAAAACAACTGAAACATATGGAAAGATAACCTTTCTCCAGATCAAATGTCATTTCAGAGAAATAACTAATTCACGCTACCTTTACTTTTCAGCCTCTGAATTAATGCCATCTCTGTAAAACATAGACATTCTCAAATAATTGCTGACTTTGTATACTCATCCCTCAGTCCCCTTCGTATACTCCAAAATGATTACAGCACCTAATAGAACTTTTTTCTTCCATTCCAACTACTATAGTATCATTAACTACATGGATATCTTCACTGATTTCAGGACTTCGCAGTTACAGGATCTCTGTAACTTTTACCTCCAGAGCAGTCTTGAAATAGCAAAACTTGATCCTCCTGATTAATTACAAGTCTGAAATTTGGAATCCCATTTCACCCATCAAAGCCTCCTTTACCTTCTATCCACTGATCAAATTAAGGTTCTTCAATCAACTCTTTCAAAGATAACCTATCCATTAATTCCTCCCCCCAAAACCCTTAAATCCATATACAGCTTGTACTTCATTAGCAATAACTGCAAAAGGCTTATTACTACTTTGTATAAACTCAATCACAACATAAACTCATAAACAACCATAAACCTTCAACCATGCCTGCTGTATCAACCTCAAATCCTTGAAGATTCACTTTCCCTAGTCCTGTACCGAAATTATAAAAATCACAGAACAGTGGTATTAAAGAGCCAAGTGGATTAAAGCCTAAATTACTACTCAGGAAAAGTTTCATATAATTCTTGATTCCTTAGCATTATTCTCACAAGATAATTCAAATTACCTCAACCTTCATTAACAGCCTCCTCTCACACTGTCAACAAACTACTTCACTTCTTAATCAAGAACCTCCTCTCTCAAACGAGTAATTCATGTGTGGAACAAAAAAGAAGGGGGGAAAGTAAAGGTGAAATGTTTACTTGAGCATTGTCAGGTTCATCTTTAATTTTGTCTAGTAGTCCCTGCTGTGGTGCCATTGCTTTGTCATACTCATCATCCAAAGGTTCTTCTTTAATTCTAATATTTGATGCAAAGGAATTCCCCAGTTCCGAACCAATGGATTCTTTATTGGCAAATGGATAGCTGGAATCCTAAAACACAATATAAAGGATTAATAAATATTCAGATTTAAAAATTATTCCTCTTCAGGTTCAACACCCAAAGATAAGCTCATTGGAAATGAAGAACTCTATGGATGTTCGTTAGAGTCCCTATGCCTAAAAGTAAATGTGATCTATGTTAAGTAACAAATACAATAAAGAAACTAAGAGCTGAGGTTTCTTAGAACACCTTCAAAGGTGTCCTTACCAATAATAAAGCAAATTTTTAAAAAATTCAGTGCTCTACCTAACACATATAGTTACAGTTAAGAAAATGACATAAAGAAAACTTTGACACTTGCCACAGTTACAGCAATCTACATACACACTGAAAACTTACCCTAAAGTTTGTTTCTGGGGTTTGTGGTAAATGGGTATGTAATGTTTCTTCAACTTGATTAGCTATTGAAGGAAAAAAAAACAAAACAAACACATGTATATGAATAACAAATCTTATAAAAGAGTGACCTAAAAAGCTGTCATTTGATAATCACCTCTCTTGTCCAATAAAGATGCTTATTAGAGTGAAATGGGTCCCAAAAAATACCCAAAAGATAGCTTCACTCAGAAGTCTGACCCCATCTTACTTTTAGCCTCACCTTATACTTTCCTTACTCAAACCTAAATAAAGCGGTTACTTTAGTCACTATGCTCTGAAAACTACTGGTGTTTCCTCTTCCCCATTTCTGCTTATATCATTGCAAGGCCCCTCTATCTATCTTAATCCCTATATGGTCTTCCAGATTCTCCTCAGTTCAAAATCCACCTCTCCTCTATAAATCTTCCTTAACCACTGAGTTAGAAATCAGCTTTTTTTCTAAGAACACCTAAAGCACTGTTTCAATTCTTTGAAAGAAATCTTGTATGGCCCTATGACAAACTCTTCTACCATTGTCTTTAATTATAAATTAAATCTTACGCTATTCAACTGGTCACTGATACTTCTACTACTTGATTTACCCCTTCTACTACTAGACATTATGTTCCTTGAGGATAAATGCCCTCATAATTTATCCCCTATAGGGATATCAAAAATATATATTGAATAATATATACTGAAAAATATAGTACATCCTTTACAGCCTGGTACATAATAGATATGTAAATTTTTTTTTTAATAATACTGATTTGTTCTTTCTACCATATTTTCCCAGCATTGTTAGAAAAAATATAAGGATTGCTATATTATACCTTGCTTTCCTTCACATCTATTAAACATTTGTCAATATTACTATTTTCCCTGCACCAGGTTAGGCCCAAAGAATACAAAGATGAGTAAGATACAATCTGGTTCTCAATAAACTCCTACACTGGTAAGTAAGGCAAAACAAATACAGAAGTATAATACTATAAGGACCATAAATAATGAAGTATAAACAAAATGCTATGGAAATATAGATAAATAATTCATTCTTCATGTAGAGAGGTTAGGGATGACTACAGAGTAGAAGAAGTTTTTGAGTTAGGTACTACTGGATAGAAGTACTTTTACAGGCATAATACAAAGAAAGAAAAGGACATACAGACAAATGGAATAGCAGGGCGAAAAGAAGGCAAAGAAATAAGAAAATATGTGACATATTCGAGAATGGAACTGGAGCTACAGTATAGGGTACACTGGGCAAAGAGGCTCAAGAGGGGGCCTCAAGAAACTTCTAAAACATACAATAGAAATGTTATCAAATAGAAAAACCCTCCCTAATTTGGACTAATTTGTGGGACAGCAGTTTGAATTAGTGCTTACAGCACAAAGAAGTTAAATCCAACTTCAGGTTCCAATGTTCAACCAAAGAAAATGAACAGGTGACTTGAGTATCTTGCCTTCTCATCAAAATATTGCAACCAGGGAAGGGAGAAATGAGGTTTAGAGCTATTTTTCAATCATTTTTACCATTACCAAAAGTTACTGGGAGAAATTCAGTCACTCTGCAAAGAACAAGGATAAAAGAAAAATGACAAGCTTACAATGAATTTAACTGTTCATATTTCGCTTAGCATCACAATAAAAGCTATGTTATTATCAGTACGTTGTTATTTATTGTGTTTTATGGCTCTATTCCAACAATTATTACCTGCTTTATCAAAAAAACTGCTTTTCAACCTTGAATCCAACTCTTTATGGGGTTTATCCAACCGTTTTTCACGTTCATGGTAAGTTAGGTCTCTACTTTTCTCCTTTCCAGAAAACGTCTCTTTGCTGTTTTCTCTTACTAGACTAAAATCTTTCCGTATTGACTTAAAGACAGAAACCTGATCAAACTGTTTAGGAAAGTCTTTTTTTAATTTATTTTGAATCTGTATTTCATTTTCATTGTCTGATTCATGCTGTGTGACTCTTCTCTCTACTTCCAAGCTATCATCAGTATGAATTGAAGAAACAAGATTGTCCTTTGAACTAAAATCCTGTTCATCCTCATTGTCACTACCAACGACTGGAATTCCTGCAAGATCCCCAGAGTTCAAAAAATAATCATCTTCATCCAGCAATGAATTTTCAGATCCTGTTTGATTCGGCATTCCATAAGACATGCTGTCAAGGGTAGGAGTTAAGTTGTGGTCTATATCTTCAGACATTTCTGTATCCATGATACCACCACCTTAAAAAGTAAAATACTGTTTAGACAAACGATAGTGCTAAAGATGACCACATTTAAAAGGTCTATCTGGTACTTAACCAAATATATAATTTCTCTTTTCAAACAAAATATAAAAAATAATAGCACAGTATTCAATTAGTACTTTGATATAGGTGTGACAGATATGACTACCCTACTGTGACAGATAAGGAAACAGGGACCTAAAACTTGATAACCTATATTAGGTTAGAAAGGAGGCAATGAGATACAAAAAAAAAAAGAGAACCAACTTCAGAATCAAGACATATCTGTGTTGGAATCATAGTGTGATCACTAAAAATCCATGTGATCCTGAGAAGTAAACTCTCAGGTTTCTTTATCTATCAAACAGTATAATACTCACCTTAAAGATTAATTTGTGGTGAGGATTAATGATAGTATGTATAAAAGGCCTTTTAACAGAGTGACTAACACACAGAAGGGAATAGAAAAGTGATAATTTTAATTATTATAGTGATTATTCTGGGGAAGTGAGATTAGAACCCAGGTTTCTGGTCTTAAAGTCTCATTGTCTCTGGTTTAACTCTAATAAAGACAGCAGTTAATGTTTACAATGGTAAATATTTAAACATAGAGAATAAAATTTATCCAAGCCAGAAAAAATTTAAAAACTATTTACTGTTTGAAACTACATGTTCACATCTCTCCCATTCCAAAATAAAACAAAAAAACCTCCCAGCCCTTATTCAGCTTGTCCTTCACAGTCAACCTCTAGAAAAAAGTCTACACTGGTTTGTTTCTACTTCATCTCCCAGTCATTAATCCTTTGAATTTAATGCAACCTGGGTCCCAACTTCGCATTGGAACTGCTCTCATTAAGATCTTCAGTGATCTTTTCCTAATGGTCAAATCCAACTCATTTTTTCCAATCCTCATGTGGCATATCCCTCCTGGAATAAAGGCCTTTAGTTTCTATGACGCTATACTTCTTCCTATCTTTCTAACTAGTCTATTAATTTATTTCATACTACCTCTTCCTCTGTTGATGCCCTCAATATGCCAGCTGTCTTCTCATTTTATACACTTGGAACTGTTTAATTTACCACCATAGCTTTCACCTTTGCTGTAAACTTCCTAAGCACTTTAGCTTACACCTTTCTTCCAAGATTCAGATCTCCACATTCACCTAGCTCCTCTAAATCCCCAGGGATGTCCAACTTAATACTTCTAAAACCAAGCTCATCATGTTGGCATTCTAAGCATACTCTTCTTATATTTCTGTCACTTGATTAATAGCATCACCAAGCCAGCAGTTTGCTCATGAAAAGAGAATCTGTCCAATTCTCCTTCCCTCTGGATAAATTCTCTCAACTGTACTACTTAATATCTCTCCAATCTTCTCCACATGGCACCACTCCAACACTCCACATCTCTTATTGTAGACATCTACGTGAACATCTAGGAAGCAACCATATTCTTGCAAGCCCTATCCCTAAAGCACATTAATTGTTCCATGAGCAAGCAAACTGGACCTAATAAAAAACAGAATGAAGCAAAGACAAAATATTCGTGGTACCAACAGCCTTGTTTTTATTTGTTCCTGAAGCCCAGACGAACCCTTCATAAGGATGGTTCTTCAAATCATTCTTGGATTCCATGATCCAGGATAAATTCTTCTTTTTGTTTAAGCTGGTTTGAGTTGGATTACATATAGTCAAGTCTGAACTAACACAAGTCCAAAGAAAAACATTCCTCAAGTTGCCCTCCTCCATAAAGACACCAAATTATCTTTCTAAACCATATATCATTCCATATTATACCTTCCCCTTGAAATCCTTCAATGGTTTCCCCACTGCCTAAAGTACTCATTCATTCATCACATATTTATTAGGAAACCACTCTGTGGTAAGAACTGCACTAAGTTCTAGGGATGAAATGATTAAAAGACAGCTATGTTTTCCCCTCCTCAGAACTAGAAAAACAGAGGAAATAATAAAATTAGAAAATCATAATTTTACTTAATTAAATAATAAACAACAGATGCTAAAATCTTAGGAATGTCTACAACTTACTTATACATATATACCACAGAGAGTAGCAGGGAGAATGAGAGAGCATGCACAACATTATAGATATTAAATGTACTATTCCTTCAATTATTCTATTTACTTGAAAATTCTCATAGTAAGAAAGAATTAGGGAAAAATATAAATATGGAAGTAGGGTGTTAAAACATACACATACATATGGTGTGATAAATCCACCAGACTGTAAGCAACTAAAGGCCAGGGTTATTAGAGCCATCTCAAGACAACACTTTATCCTTAGTACCAGACCACGTAACACATGCTCAGTAACTGTTCGTGATCAAAGAATATGCATTTCATATGGCCAGCAGCTTAATCTAAATTTTATTAGTCTATGAGAAGTCAATAGTAAAAAGTAATATTGCAAGCAACTTTCAAAATCACTACATTTAAATTCAGCATATGGTATTGGGAAAAAAGGGTATCACTTGGAAAAAGTGGATCCTTAACTCCTGTCAAAATAATTTCCAGATGTATTTAATGTTTAAACATAAAAAATCAGGGATGCCTGGGTGGCTAAGAAGGTTAAGCATCTGCCTTCAGCTCAGGTTATGATCACAGGGTCCTGGGATTGAGTTCTGCACTAGGCTCCCTGCTCATCAGGGAGTCGGCTTCTCCCTCTCCTTTTGCCCCACTCCCCACTTGTGCTCTCTCACAAGTGCTCTCTCTCGCTCTCTAATAAATAAAATCTTAAAAAAATTAGAAATCGAATACTAATATAAAAAATGGAAAAATTATTTTAAGTCTTAAACTGAGGAAAAGCCTTTCTAAAAATGACACAAAATCTAGAATAAAAGACTAATTTATTGAGTAAAACAATAACAGATCAAATGTGACTAAAAAATTCCTAGGGGTGCCTGGGTGGCTCAGTTAGTTGAGCATCCAACTCTTGATTTCGAGTCATGATCTCAGGATCATGGGATCGAGTCCCACATTGGGCTCCACACTCTGCTTCTCTCTCTCCCTTTCTCTCTGCCCCTCCTTCCACTCATGCACTCTCTCGCTCTCTCTCTAAAATAGATAAATCCAAAAAAATAGTAATAATTCCTAAGGAAAAGAAAACACAAAGCAAACCAAAAGATTAAAGATAAACTGGTTTAAAAGATTTTATCATATATTCTATGAGAAAGGGTCATTTCTCTAACGAATAAAAGATTAAAATTCTTATACCTCAGTAAAAATAGAAACAACCAAATACACATATAAAAGGATTTGAGCGAACATTTCACAGAAAAGGAACATGAAGGATGAGCTTTGCTCGTAAGTGAAATGCAAATTAGTAATTCAATGAGATACCACGTTCACATAGCAGGTTGGTAATGACAAAAGGTTTTGATAACAGCCTGGCAGCTATGATATAGGCCAAAGCTGCCAGACTTTGGCCCAAAGCCAAAAAATATATACAAAGAAGAGTCTGTGACATAGACCATATGTGAGCTGCAAAGCCTAAAATATTTACTGTCTGGCCCTTGAAAGAAAAAAAAGTTTGCCAACTGCTACCATCCAGTACTATCGGTAGGAATATAAACTAGTACAATCCTAATAAAAGAACCAGGAGATATATATGATTCTTTAAATACACTAATACCTTTGAGGAGCATTTCAACTTCTAAGATTTTATCCTACAGATGTAATCTTTATTCATTTTTTAATTCCAGTACAGTTAACATATAGTGTTTTATTAGTCCTACAGATATAATCTTGCAAGAGAACTATGAAAAAAACATTTATAGCAGCAGCAAAGACTGGAAACAGTGTATCTATTCATCAGTGAGGCTAAATTAATTACAAGACATACCTACAATATATTATATGGTCATAAAACAGAATGAGGTAGCTTTATAGGACTTTCCCAGGTTAAGTAAAAATATCTAAGTGACAAAGAATATCTATATGTATGTGCATATATACACACATATATATATTAGGCTATCACTGATTTATTTTTAAAAATTTATGTGTATATATAATTATTTATATATAAAAATATCTTCCATTGATTTTCTATGAATATCATAATTGGGTAGCTAGAAGACAGAAACACCAACTTTTCAAAGCACACCTTTTTTATCTTGAGTTTTGAAGCACATATATCTATCATTTATTGAAAACAAATTTTTTATCCTTATTTGAAAATGCACTTGAGATTTAAAGCTTCTTCAGAGACAACAATTTTTAACAAAGCATCTAATTTGAATTTGAAATTTTGCTAGTTATCACACAAGAGATCTGTAGGCTGAACAAATCTCAATCAGGTTAAAACGTAAGTACTAGTTATATTAAGACATGTAATTAACTGGACAAGAATTCTACTCATCCTTGAGGCCCAAATAATCAAACAAAAGAAATGGCTTCTGTTTTTCACAGCCTAAATCTACATGACACTACATTTATTTGGGGATCACAGAAGCAAGTGTAACACTTGAAAGCATAAATTTCTCATGGAAGACTCCTAGCTGTTAGACACTGTGAACATGCTTGGCATATGTGAGGAAAAGCAAGAACCATATGGCTGGAACTGAATGAGTGAGAGGACGAGTGCTAAAAAATGAGAAGAGAGAAAAAGCCAGAGAACAGGTTTATTATGAATTTGCAGACCATAGAAAAAAATGCAATATATTCAAGTGTGAAAGGAAGTCATTAAAAGATCCTGAAGAGGAATTAACATGATTTATATTTTACAAGGATCATCCTAGCTTCAGTATGACTTCTTTAAGTCTGTTAAAATGTTACAAGCAATGAAGAACGGAAGCAGGAAGAACAGTTACAAAACTACTGCAGTAATCCAAGGAAAAATTGGTGGCTAAGATTAGGATAGTAATGGTGCCTGTGGGGAGAAACAGTTAGATTTCGGTATGTTTTAAAGGTTAGTGTGATTTCCCGATATATAAGAAGCCAGATATGAAAGAAGCAAAGGTTAACACAACAAGACATCATTTCTTGAGATGGGAACACTATAAGGGAGGAACAGACAGGAAAAAGGTAACCTGGTCTCGGGCCTGTTAATTTTGAGAACTTTATTAAGTCTTCAACATTAAAAAGAGGAGTTAAAGAGGCTCTTGCCAAGCAATGACATACATATTTGGGAATCAATGAAGAGATGGTACTTAAAACTAATGGGACTAGATGAGAACACCTAGCAAATTGATTTACTATGGATGAAAAAGAGCTAAAGAGTCCTCTTCAACATTAGAAATCCAGTAGAAAGGAAGGAATCAGGAAAAGGAACTAAGATGAGGCCAATGAGGCAAGAGGAAAACTATGTGACTGATGTCAAAGAAGCTAAGTGAAGGAAGTAGTTCAACAAGAAAGGCCTGACCAACCGTAACAAAAACTACAGAGATAACACATAAAGTGGATTGGGAATGATTATTAATATTGGTAAAGCAGAAATGAACATCTAACTTGACAAGAGCTTTATCAGTGGAAAAATGAGTGTATAAGCTGGAGTGGGTTGATCCCAACAGAGACAGAGAAGACAGAAGTGGAGAACCTTAAGTACAGAAAACTCTCCAGAAGAATTTTGCTTTAAAATAAAGAAGATAAGCAGAAACTGGATTATAATCTGCAATAAAGACTTTTTCTGACTGTATTTTGTTTTGTTATTTTTTTACTTTCTGGTCAATTTTTTTTTTTAAGATGGAGAATATTACAGCTTGTAGTATACTCATGGGAATGATCCAACACAGAGGGACTAACTAATGAGCTCAGAAGGAAAATCTATGTGCAACAGGGGATGTGATCAGTACATAAACTTCTTTTGTAAAGGATGATAGGAGTACATCTGTTAAATGCAAGTAAGCTGGAAACTTTGTGAAAGGAGAATGAAAGTTATTTTAAGCAATTTAAGTACAATATTTTTGTTTGATACTGCAAGTAAATTTCATGATGCCAGGTCAGCTTTTACTCCTGGTCTTCCTGCTTAGTCATTGCTTTAAAGAGGCATACTGATATTTCTACACTATATCTACGAATCAACGTACCTTAAAATGATGGTACAAACACCAACCAAGAAAAGCAATAAACACGTAAGTGAACAATGCAAAAGGGCTGTACTTTCATTGCCAATATATTACTTGATGCCTTCATACATCTTTGCTCTTAATCAAAGCATAATTTTCAGAAATAAAGTAAGGTTAATTATAATTTTAACTTTAGAAATCATGGTTCTCGGGAGCCTGGGTGGCTCAGTTGGTTGGGCAACTGCCTTCGGCTCAGGTTATGATTCTAGAGTCCCGGGATAGAGTCCCTCATCGGGCTCGCTGCTCGGCAGGGAGTCTGCTTCTCCCTCTGACCCTCTCCCCTCTCATGCTCTCTCTCCCTCTCTCATTCTTTCTCTCAAATAAATAAATAAAAACTTTAACAAAAAGAAAATCATGGTTCTCTAACAATTCTAAGGTTGCTTTTCTCTCTTATATTAAAAGAATCAAATGAAAAGAAAAACTCTGAAGCATGTAAAACAAGTAACAATAAGCATAAAACGAGGTTATCTTGGTTCATTTTAAATAAAAGGTTAAATTACATTTTGTCACTGAGATATTTCTAAGAGATGATTGTTACTCATTAAAGTACAATTTCCTCAATAATAAAAGCCTCATTGAACTATAAGATCAAGAATGTAGTTTAATAAAATTCAATAAAGCCAGGAATCATTAAAAAATGAGACATTTATTTTTATTGGGGATATATAAAGGCACATTGGCCAATCATTTGATGATCAACCAAAACTTGCAAAAGGTGCATGCTAATCTGAGTTCTTTCTTGCAAGTCCTATCCATAATGCAAAGTTCATGATTGCAATTTTGGTTTCTTTAAAGTAGAATGACAAAATAAAGACACCTGCACCTCCATGTTTTTACTGACTTAACTACTAAGATTTTCCAAAGCATTCAGATTATTCACAGAAACAACTTGCTTTTCAGAGTAAATTTCAGAATAAATTTTGTGTAAAAACAATTAGAATCATACAATTACAATGACAAGTATTACTAAAAGAAATAGGTTTGGAAACAACTGACTCTTGGTAAACATGAAATTCATCAACAGCTGAATTTATGTGGCTTTGTCTGAAACTACCAGCTGCTTTTCAACAGTCATTCTAACTTCTGCCCTTATTGACAGACCCTGATTCTCATGAGGGCACACCTACAGTAATACAAAGAATGGTAATTCATATATATAATCCTAAACTGAAAACCAACCTTGGCTACTAATAGGCCGGTAACCAACAGAAAACTTTTCATGGAAATTGGATAATAATTAGAATACAACAATCCAGTGTTCTTTCAATCTGCAGGTATTTCCCATTAGCGAGCCAGGGCCAGGAAATTGTTTTTTAATAGGCTAGAATAGAAGAGGCACCTGGCTGGCTCAGTGAGTAGAGCATGTGACTCTTGATCTCAGCATGTGACTCTTGTGAGTTCAAGCCCCATGTTGAGTGTGGAGATTACTTAAAAAAAAAAAAAAAAAAAAAAAGGCTAAAATAGAAAACAAAGTGCATCATTCAGAGTGACAGGAAGTAATACTACAAAAAATGCTTGTATACACGTAGGTCTCCATGTAAAATATATTTCTATATATGTTTCAAAGTTAAATAACTGGCAATGGATATTATTGCAATAATCATTTTACAATACATAAAGCAAAGCAATATGTTGTATATATAAAACTAATGCAATGTTATATGTGAATTTTATCTCACTTTAAATAACTTAAAAACAAAACAAAAACAAGCACCCCTAGATAATTTTGCTTCTAGTGCACGGATATGCTTGAGGATCACTGAGCTAAAGTAAAGCTTAATAATTGATTATCGGCCATCAGAATCTCTTGGTGACCTTATTGGAAACAGATACCTGATCTCCACATCACCCCCCAAAGATTCTGGTTCTGTAGGTCAAGGATGAGAGCCGGAATTTGAATTCTAAGATACTCCCAGGTGATGCTAATATTGCTGATCCAGAGACCATTCCTTGAGTAACAGGCTCTAGTTTTTTAGGAATCAGGCATAAATAAACTATGCAGATAATAAATCACTGCACCCAGAGGCTGAAAGCAATCTTTGGATTCATCAAGTCAAACTTCTTATCAGACGGTTCAATTTCTTCCACAAAACACCCCACTAACCCAGCCCATTGAATCGTCTACCAATAAAGATGAACCAATGAATGCCCTACTGCACCAGAGATGATTCATTTAAATCTGAAGTGAGATCAATCACCAACAATCTACGTTAAGTCCTAATGAAGATAAATGAATTTCCTCAAGAAGTCCCAACTGAAGATTACAGCTCTCTTTTCTTGTTTTCATTTGATTATGTGTTGTTATTGCGGAACTATTCAAGTATGCCATTGTAACCTCTACACATTCAATAAGGGGAGATGAGACTCATAGGTGAGATTCACAGAACTTACTTTCACTAATTTTTGCTTTTATCTGTTCCCATAGAGAAAAAAAAAAAAGTTTGAAACCAGGGGAATATTCAGAGCAATTTGATTTTAGAACTAAAAGATTTTATTACTAAAAGGTGACCAACAAATGCTGACACTTGAAATACCTCTGACAGAAATTGGTTACATATGGTCAATTTCAACAGTCTACTTTGTACACTATTAAGGTAAAAAAAATGTGATTTTAAGTACATTATAAAACACCTTATAAAACAAATAACCATTTGTTCTTCACAACTAAAGACAATAGAGTACTTTTCTGAATGTTCACTGATATTTATAGTGCTCTAAAAGTAATAATCAAGATTGTAGCAATATGTACAAACTGATACATGCAAGGGCACATGGGTGGCTCAGTCCATTGCATGACCGAGTCTTGATTTCAGTTCAGGTCATGATCTCAGGATAGTGAGACCGAGCCTCGCATCAGGCTTCCTTCTGCTCAAAAGAGTCTACTAAATATTCTTTCTCTCTCTGCCCCTCCCCACCCTCATGCACTCTCTCTTAAAAAGAACAAAAAACAAAAAACAACTGGGGCGCCTAGGGGGCTCAGTCAGTGAAGCATCTGCCTTTGGCTCAGGTCATGAACCCAGTGTCCTGGGATGGAGCCCCTGCATCAGGTTCCCTGCTCAGTGGAGAGTCTGCTTCTCCCTCTCGCTCTGCCTTCCACTCCCCCTGCCTTCCATTCCCCCTGCTTAATACACTCTCTGTAAAATAAAATAATTGATATATTCAGTATATACCTAAAAAACTGTCCAAGGTCTATTAAAACTAAAACACATCACTGCAACAGAATCTCATACATTTTAATGAAGTTAAACATTTACAAGTTTTTATAATATTTCAATATTTCAGAGCATATTATTTTTGGAAGCAGAATAAAATGAAATTTTTAAAAAATAAAAGTAAAAGTAATTTATGCCAATAGTTCCAGAAGCACAATGCCACAGAAGTATGAGGAAACAGTTCCAGCTGTGTCCTAATCTATAGTTATACATTCCTGATATTCTTCCTTCTAATTCCAAAACTTCTGTAACATGGTTATATTATTTACAAAATGAAACTTTTAATTTTCATCTTCTCTCCCTTCTTGCCCAGCAGAATCAGCTGATATCTCTGAGATAAACAGGATCTGTTCGGGTCCTGAACCTAATTTTTTATCCTACTCCTTATAGCCAGAAAAAATTACAATGTTAAAACAATCATTTTAAGAGCTATAAAACTGTACAGAGTGACTTGTACTTTTTTATCCTCGATAGCATTAGTAAAATTATAATAATTTCACTCTGTTACTCCTATGAGTTCATTAAACACAAGATACACCAATTTTACTAACTGCAAAGGAAGGAAATTCTGGCACTGGCTACAACATGGATGAACCTTGAGGATATTATGTTAAGTGAAATAAGCCAGTCATAAAAACATAAACATAATATGATTCCACTTATATGAGGTGCCCAGAGTAGTCAAATTCGTAGACAGAAAGTAGAAGGGTGGGTGACACAGCTAGAGGGAGGAGGAATGGGGAGTTATTATTTAACAGGTTATCAGTTTCAGTTTTGCAAGATGGAAAATGTTATGGAGGTTGGTTGCACAACGATGCCAGAGTACTTGACATTATTGAATTGTACACCTAAAAATGGCTAAGATCTAGGTTGGGATGCCTGGGTGGCTCAGTTGGTAAAGCATCCAACTCTTGATTTCAGCTCAGGTGATGATCTCAGGGTTGTGAGATCAAGCCCCACATCAAGCTCATGTGCTGGGGATGGAGCCTGCTTAAGATTCTCTCTCTTTCAAAAAAAAAAAAAGCCAAGATAGTAAATTTCAGTTTATGTGTATTTCACAATTAAATATGTTAATAAAAAATTATTATGAAGTTGGGAGACAGAGAACAAAAAATTACTAGTATCAGGAATGAAAGGTACAGTAGTGAAGATTTCATAGAGACTAAAAATAAAGTAAGAAAATATTATAAACAGGGGCACCTGGGTGGCACAGCTGGTTAAGCATCTGCCTTCAGCTCAGGTCATGATCCCAGGGTCTTGGGATCGAGTCCTGCATTGGGGTTTCTGCTCAATGGGGAGTCTGCTTCTCCCTGTGCCCCTCCCCCTGCTCATGCTCTCGGGACTCTCAAATAAATAAATAAAATCTTTAAAAAATATATTATAAACAACTTTATAAATTTTAAAAAGCTATGAACTGAATGACGATACATTTAAAAATTATTAAGAACTTTATGGAAATAAATGTGCCAGCTTAGATCTTCACTGTCCAATACAGGAAGCCACCAGGAACCTATGTCTATTTAAATTAAATGAAAACTTCAGTTCTGCACTCATGACATTTCAAATGCTCAACTGCCACAAGTAGCTAGTGGCTACTATACTTTAATAGCGTACATACAGAATATTTCCATCATCAGCAAAGTTCTATTCAACGATGCTGACTTGTAGGAAATGCCTTGAAAAGTGCAAACTGCCAAACCAGACACAGAAGAAAAAGGAAATCTGAATAGCACCAGGCCCAAAAACTTTACTAGTAAATTAAACATTTAAAGAAATGCAATACCCATCTTATGTGAATTCTTTCAGTAAATATAAGAGAAAGGAATACTTCCTAACTAGTTTTATGAGGCTAGTATTACTACCAGAACCAAAGAACGACATTGCAAAAGAGAACTTGAAAAGCCTGGGTGGCTCAGTCGATGAAGCATCCGACTCTTGATTTTAGCTCAGGTCATGATCTCAGCATCCTGGGATCAAGCCCTACATGGGGCCCCAAGCTCAGCATGGAGTCTGCTTGTCCCTTCTCCCTCTGCTCCTCCCCAGTTCAAAATCTCTCTCTCCCTCTCAATAAATAAATAAAATCTTTAATAAAAAAAAAGGAACTTTATACCAATATCCTTCATAAACATGGGTGCTTAAAAGACTAGCATACTTAAAATACTAGCAAATGGAATAAAAATATATAAAACAAATAATACATCATGACAAAGTAGGATTTTCCCACGAATACAACGTGGGTTTAGTCCTGAAATAAGTCAGCTCACCACATAACACAATAAAAGAAAAAATGACCATCTCAGTAGATGAAGAGAAATCATTTGACAAAATTTAATACTCATTCATGAAAAAATCTTTGAGCAAACAATAAAGAGAAGAGAAAGTCCTCAAACTGAGGGAGTATATCTACAAAGATAATAAAGGTCATTTGGAAACTGGAAAAAAGAATTTTCGATCATTATAATGTAATAAAAAATAGGAATACATTTCAAGGAAGCAAAGAAAGGATTATTATTCAATAACTTAGGAAGGAATAACTGGATATCTCTGTGGGGGAAAGCTGTCCATAAATTTATTCACAAACAAAAAATCCAGGCAAAACATTGGAAAGACAAAATATATATATAGGGATATTAAATTTTACAAAATATGTGCAAAATATATAGACTAAGAAGTACAAGATTTATAAACTTAATAATCTAGAAATTTAGACATTTAGAGAAGACCTAAATAAGAAGATTGAATATATTTAAGATGTCAATTCTCCCCCAAATTAATCTATAGATAATGCAATTCCAATCAAAGTCCCAGTGGCTTATCTGTATAAATTTATATGTTAATTCTAAAATATGTATGTAAATACGAAGGACTTCTACAGACAAAACAATGTTTAAGAATAGAGGTGGAATGGGGCACCTGGGTGGCTCAGTCATTAAGCATTTGACTTCAGGCTCTGGTTATGATCCCAAGGTGCTGGATCAAGCCCTACAGTGGGCTCCCTGCTCAGCAGGGAGCCTGCCTCTGCCTTTCCTTCTGCCCTTCCCCCTGCTCATGCTCTTTCTCTAATAAACAAATAGAATCTTAAAAAAAAAAAAAGATCTAGAATAGTAAAACAACTTTGAAAAATATGACTTAGGATAATTGATTTAATATAAAATTAAAGTAATCAAGACAGTGCAGGGGCGCCTGGGTGGCTCAGTGGGTTAAAACCTCTGCCTTCGGCTCAGGTCATGATGATCTCGGGGTCCTGGGATCGAGCCCCGCATCGGGCTCTGCTCAGCGGGGAGCCTGCTTCCGCCTCTCTCTCTGCCTACTTCTGATTTCTCTCTTTCTGTCAAATAAATAAATAAAATCTTAAAAAAAAAAAAAAGTGCAGTATCAGCCTAAAAACAGACATATAGATTCATATAGAATATAGTGAGTCCAGAAATGGACCCAGCATGCAGATCAACTGATTTTCAACAGAAGTACTAAGGTAAATCAATCAGAAAGAATAACCTTTTGCAATAAACGGTGCTGACTCAACTAGGTATCAGAGACAAAATTATGTATTTGACTCTTACATTACACTATAAAGTGGATGATGAACCTAATTATAAAAGCTAAGGCTAAAACCATCAAGTTTATAGGGGGGAAAAAAGTATAAATATTCATGATCTTGGGATAGGTTTCTTAGAACACAAAGAACACAGACCACAAAAACAGAGTAATAATAATAAAATGAGGGGTTTTTTCTTTAAAATTAAAAACTGTGCTTTTTTTTTTTTTTTTTAACTGTGCTTTTCAAGGACACCACTGAGGTCATGAAAAGCCAAGCCACAAAATGGATGGATGGATGGATATGAAGAAATTTACAGACAGCTACAGATAGATGGAGATAGCTATCCCCATCTGTTTCAATCTATTGATCTATACAACCGGAGACTTGCATCCAAAATATATAAGAATCCTTACAACCTAATAACAAAAAGACACACAACCAAACTTAAAATGGGCAATGATTTGAACAGACACTTAAAAAAAGAACATTTAAGAATGACCAATCCACACATTAAAAAGATGTGACACATCATTAGCAGGGAAATGCAAATTTAAACCACAATTAGATGCCACTGTCCTTCCCAATAAATTGCCTCAAATTCAAGACAAAAAGACCACTTAAATGAAATGGACAAACTCCTTGAAAAATATAACTTGCCAGAACTGACAAAAGATGAAACATAAAAATAGAAAATTTTTATTTCTACCTGAAAATTTTAATTCATAACTTAAAATCTCACACCAAGAAATCTCCAAGCCTAAATGATTTCACTGGTGAATTCTAGAAAACATTTAATAAAGCTGTAACTTCAAGTGTAAACAAACTATCCACTTTAACAAAATATTAACAAGTGGAATCCAGGAATATGTAAACTACCAATATTCTTCAGCCATTCCACAAGGTAAACTGGGAATATATTTAAAAAAAAGAATGTAGGGCGCCTGGGTGGCTCAGTCGGTTAAGCATCTGCCTTCAGTTCAGGTCATGATCCTGGGGTCCTGGGATCAAGTCGTTAGCGGGAAGCCTGTTTCTCCCTCTCCCCTTGCTCCTCCTGCCAGTTCATGCTCTCTCATTCTCTCTCTAATAAATTAATAAAACCTTTAAAAAAAATGTAATAAAGCCTAAGCATATATGACAGAAACTAGCCCTAACTAACAAAATATGAGAACCAATTAACTGGACTCATAAATTAGTCAATGGTCACAACTACCATTATTATCATTTAATGTAATCCTCTAAGTTTTAGCAAAAATAATAAATTATATAATTTGAGCAGTCACTGGGAAAAAGAAATGAAATCTTTTTAGTTGATATGGTTTCATGTATGGATAACTACAGATTCAAATTTTAAAAGACTACTAGAGGGGAGCCTGGGTGGCTCAGTCGTTAAGTATCTGCCTTTGGCTCAGGTCATAATCCCAGGGTCCTGGGATCGAGCCCCACATCAGGCTCCCTGCTCAGTGGAAAGCCTGTTTCTCCCTCTCCCACTTCCCCTGCTAGTGTCCTCTCTCGTTTCTCTCTCTGTCAAATAAATAAATAAAATCTTTATAAGTGAATGAATGAATGAATGAATGAATAAAATACTACTAGATTTAGGGGTGCCTGGGTGGTGCAGATGGCTAAGGAGCCAACTCTTGGTTTCTGCTCAGGTCATGATCTCAGGGTCATGAGATGGAGACCCACTTCAGGCTCGATGTTAGGCATAGACCTTGCTTGAGATTCTCTCTCCCTCTTCCTGTAACCACCCCCCCTTTAAAAAATTAAAATAACAAAAGATAGGGCGCCTGGGTGGCTCAGTTGGTTAAGTGTCCCACTCTTGGTCTCAGGTCAGGTCTTGATCTCAGGGTCATGAATCAAGGCCCTCCTTTGGCTCCACAATGGGCATGGAGCCTACTTCAAAAAATAAATAAAATAAAATAAAATAAAATAAAGACAAAATTAAGGCAATGGCTTAACATAGCAGGAAAACGTCTACACCCAAAAGCCAATACATACATAATAACAATTAAATATTTCTTATAATAATACATACAAATAAAACCACTGACACTGGTATAGAAATATTAATATATAGTAATATATGGGGCGCCTGGGTGGCTCAGTCGTTAAGCGTCTGCCTTCGGCTCGGGTCATGATCTCAGGGTCCTAGGATAGAGCCCCGCGTCAGGCTCTCTGCTCAGCGGGGAGCCTGCTTCCCTCCCCTCTGCCTGCCTCTCTGCCTACTTGTGATCTCTCTCCTCTCTGTCAAATAAGTAAATAAAATCTTTAAAAAATATATATATATATGTATTTATATAGTAATATATAATTTTGTAAATATATAAATATTAACAGAATTTTAACAATTTCCAAAAAGAGATTCCCACATATATATAGAACTTAGAATATATCTCAGTGCCAATTCAGTTCAGTGACAAAAAGATCAACTATTTAGATGAAAAGATGAATTATTTAACATCCGGTAGCATACATTACTCATCTGAGAAAAAAAGTGAACCCTAATATTATCCTACATCCAAAAATAAATTTCAAATTAATTAAGACTTAAATGCTAAAACATAAAAAGCTTACAAAGTAATCCTTTATAGATCATAAAATGTTACTGAAAAGCTTTAAAGATTTGAATAAATGGAAAGACATACCAAGTTCATAGAAGATTCAAGATTACATACATACAAATTCTCTGTTGATCTATAGACTCAGGAAAACTCCAATCGATTCCCAACACGATTTTGTTATTTTATTTTGTTTTGTAAAAGAAATTGGCAAAGGGGCGCCTGGGTGGCTCAGTGGGTTAAAGCCTCTGCCTTCGGCTCAGGTCATGATCTCAGGGTCCTGGGATCGAGCCCCACATCGGGCTCTCTGCTCAGCGGGGAGCCTGCTTCTCCCTCTCTCTCTCTGCCTGCTTGTAATCTCTCTCTCTCTGTCAAATAAATAAATAAAATCTTTAAAAGAAAAAAAAATTGGCAAAATATTTCTAAAATGAACACCGGCAAGAATAGGCAAAATATTCCTAAAGAACAATTTTCTGGGATGTGAACTATCAAGATTATCAAGATTTATTATACATCAAATTAATTAAAACAACATGGTCCTGGCCCAGAAGTAAACAAATAGCCTAACTGAAAATGTGGAAAAAAGTCCAGATATACATTATAGAGTAGGTTTGTAGATCACCAAGAAAAAGAAATAACTACTTGACAAATGGTGGTCAGATATCTGTTAGCATTATGAAAAAATCAAATTAAGATCCCTAACCCACGCTATGTAAACAATTAAATCTAAGATAATTCAAGAGCTACATGTGAAAGATAAAATCAATGAATATTTCAGGAAATAACATACAAGATCTTTCTCATCTCAGCCTAGATAAGCTTTTCCTAAAGAAAACTTTTTTTTAAAAGCAACCATAAAGGAAAAGACTCATACATTTACTATGATTCAACTGCATTAAAATTAACTTCTTATGCAAAAACTTTAAAAAGGCAAGTGATGAATTGGAAGTTATTTGCAATAACTATAACTGATGAATTTTTAAGGATATTTAGAGAGTTTCTCCAATTCAGTTAAGAAAAGACCAAGAACCGGGGCACCTGGGTGGCTCAGTGGGTTAAAGCCTCTGCCTTTGGCTCAGGTCATGATCTCAGGGTCCTGGGATCGAGCCCCGCATCGGGCTCTCTGCTCAGCAGGGAGCCTGCTTCCCCCTCTCTCTCTGCCTGCCTCTCTGCCTACTTGTGATCTCTCTCTCTGTCAAATAAATAAATAAAATCTTAAAAAAAAAAAAAAGAAAAGACCAAGAACCGAATAGCAAGTGGACAACAGATTTAATTGAACAGGTGTTTTGCTAGAGGAAACAGAAATGGCTAATAAACATGAAAAAATTCAACTAAAATACTAATCAAGGAAATGCAAAGTTTTTAAAAATATTAATTCCATGTTATACCCACCATACTGATGAAATTTAAAAGTCTGATAATATCACGTGTTTGCAAGATGCACAGTGAAAAAAACTCTTAACCACAATGGTGTAGTGTAAATAGATAAACTACTTAGGAAAACAAATTTTGCATTTCTGATTAAGCTGAGAATATACACAATATACACAGGCTAGGACTGAGCAATCACCATCCCATATATACTCTAGAACAAGGGTAGGTAAACTATGTCTGCATGCCAAATCCAGAAGCCACCTGTTTTTTGAGGGGAGTATTTTTGTACGACCTATGAGCTAAGAATGCTTTTCATATTTTTGAATGGTTTAAAAAAAAAAATTCCAACAACTGAAAGAAAACCATTTCCTGACACATGGAAAATTATGTGAAATTCAAAATTTAGTGTCCACAGTTTTACTGGAAACAAACACATTAATTCCTTTACATACCTGCCATGAATGCACAGCTGAATTGTTACAATAGAATTTTTTTTTTTTGCTAAGCTCATGGAGTAGAATGGAAGTAACAAGAAGTAACAAGACCTTTCAATATCAGAAACAAAGAATAATAATTTTAGGTCACTTGCCTAAAATAGCAATCAATATACTTCCTACAATTTGACTTCCAGGGCCCTAAAATAAAGAAACTGGATTCCAAATATTACAGGTGGGGAATCTTCGAAGTATGTTCATATTTGAGTGGAGATCAAAGAAGCCCAAACCAAAGAACTAGACTGACTGACATTACAACTGTGGTTAGAACAAAAGTTCTTTTTGAAAGGGCTATTTAAAGGCGCCTGAAGAGCGCAGTCTTAAAATACTGAATTATACACTTAAAAATAATTAAGATGGGGGCACCTGGGTGGCTCGCTTGGTTGAACAGCCAACTCTTGGTAACTCTTGGTTTCGGCTCAGGTCATGATCTCAGGGTCCTGGGACTGAGCCCCACCTCCAGCAGTGCACTCAGCGGGGCACCTGCTTGAGGCTTCCTCTCACTCTCCCTCTGCCCCTCACGGCCACTCACACACACGCTCCCTTTCTCTCTCTCTAAATAAATAAATACATAAAGAAATCTTTAAAGAAAATAATTAAGGTGCTATATTTTATATTATGTTTTCACCACAATTTTTAAAAATTGTAATGTATCTAATGAATAAATACACATCGGTGATAAATGAATGAGAGCTACATGCAACAGTATAGTCAAGTCTCAGGAATACATAATAAAAAGAAAGTGGTAACATATATAGTATAATTCAAAAACAATACAAAGTCCATAAACAAGCAAAACTAACGAATATCTTGATTAATAATGTAGAGGTCATAAAAAGTATACAGAAAAGCAAGGAAATAAGCAAAATCCAGGATAACAGCTATTTGAAGAGAAGAACAAAATGGGACTGAGCGATTGGCATGAAGCATGATAACACACATTTTTTTAAAAGCTGGGTGGTGAAGCCAAGGGTTTTTATCTTTAATATAGCTCACATGTTATAAATATTTTGTATTTAATATTTTATAAAAATATTTTCTACATACTCCAAGAAACTAGGATAGCATATACTCAAAGCGTAAGGAAAACTTTTTTAACCAAGACTGCAAACTGTGATGGTAAAAAGATCAAATTATTTTTTTATATTAAAAACATCTGTTTAGGGGCACCTGGGTGGCTCAGTTGGTTGAGCAGACTTTGGCTCAGATCATGATCCCAGGGTCCTGGGATCAAGTCCTGCATCCAGCTACCCGCTCAGCGGGGAGTCTACTTCTCCCTCTACCCACTTCCCCCTGCTTGTGTTCCTCTCTCTCTTCTGCATGCTCTTTCTCTCTCTCAAAAAATAAATAAATAAAATCTTAAAAAATAATTTGTTTAGGAAAAGATGACACAAACAAAAGGAAACAAAACGAAGGAAATTAAACCCCGTACTCCGTTATTTAAAATACTTTAGGTCACATATTCTAAAAGTTAAATTTTCTGAGTGAATGACTGTCAATCTTTTTAAAAGTATACCTGAATCTTCCTTCAGATTTATCCTTTACCATGCCTACTATGACTCACCTTAACAACTAATATTACAGTATTAAAAAAGCCTGGCGCACCTGGGTGGCTCAGTCAGTTGAGTGTGTGACTCGATTTCAGCTCAGGTCATGATCTCAGGTCCTGAGATCAAGCCCCACATTGTCGGGGCTCCATGCTTAGCATGAAGTCTGCTTGGGAATCCCTCATTCACTCTCCCATTGCCCCTCCCCCTGCTTGTGTGTGCACATGTACACTCTCTCTAAATAAATAAATACATAAAATCTTTAAAAAATAATTAAATTTAGAGATGCCTGGATGGCTCAGTCAGTTGGGTGTCTGCCTTCAGCTTGGGTCATTATCCTGGGGTCCTGGGGATCAAGTCCCACATCAGGCTCCTTGTTCAGGAGGGAGTCTTCTCCCTCTGCCTGCTGCTCTCCCCGTTTGTTTTCTCTGACAAATAAAGAAAATCTTAAAAATAGATATATATTTTTAAAAAAAATTTTAAAGGCTACAAATTGTCATGAAAAAACTTTAAGAAATGGGCAAAGGATATTCATTTAGTTAACAAATATTTATAATCAGACAATACAGAGGAGCCAGTCCAAATGTTGAACTTATTAAAAACTGCTTAATTCAAATTCAACAGGATTTAAGAAAATGCAGAATAAAGTTAACAATGTGCTATTTCATATCCATCAGATTGCCAAACCTGAAGAAGAACTAAAATACACATTAATGGGATGAGGGGGAGTTCTTATACATTTCTCATGGAAACCTAAGGCATTCAAGTTTTGAAAAGCAGGCAAGCAACATCTATTAAAATTACATATACCCTTTACTGAACAATACCCACTCTTCATAATCTGTATATACATATAAAACTACTAGTATATAAGGACATTCTTTTTTTTTAAGCCATATGAGGACATTCTTAAAGGATTTTTAATGCACCATCATTTATCATGGTAAAAAAACTAAAATAGTATCAATGCCTAAAAGGGCAAAAGATGACTTGTACATCTAAACCATGGGATATTATAAGAGTTGGAGCTCTCCCAGTTGAGGTGGAAGGATATCATGAAGTACTCCTGAATGAAAGAAGCTAGGCAGAAAAATCTATGTATATGATGATCCCACCTGTTGAATAAAAAATAAAAAAAACCTTCAAAACCCTTACATATATTTATCTGAATACATTTATGCAAATAATGATTTTAGAAGCACTGGAGAAAACATGGAAGACTACCTCAAAGGTGTAGGTGGGGTGGGGAGCAATAGGGACAATGATATGGAAAGGAAAGACTGGGGCACCTGAGTTGCACAGCTGATAAAGCGTGTGTGTGCCTTTGGCTCAGGTCAAGATCCCAGGGTCCTGGAATGGAGCACCCTGTCAGGCTCCCTGCTCAGCAGGCCATTTGCTTCTCCCTCTCCATCTGCCCCTCCCCTCCACTTGTGCTTTTGTGCTCTCTCTCTCTCTCAAATTAAAAAATAAAATCTTTTTTTAAAAAAGCATTAAAAAAAAAAAGACTAAAAAAAAGACAAAAAGTTACTTGTAAAAAATCACATATGATCAGATTCATCAGTCTGTGTTTCTATATTACAGGGAGTAATGTTATGAAGATCCAAATACAGACCTAAAGGATGAATTTTTTTAAAGTCATCTTCTGATATATAATAAAATATCCTATGACAGCATTATATGTTGTGAGGGCAGACTGTATTTTCCAAATATGGCTGAAACAGTAGCTCCCATCTACATGGTTTTGTACGATGTGACTTTGACCCTACTGTAAAGAAGTGAGGTATGAATACCCTTTTCTCCTAAATCTGAGCAGGGTTGTGACTGACTCCCTCATAGCCAAAAGAATGTGGTGGAAGTGATGCTGTGTTGACTTTTGAAGGTAAGTCAGAAAAGATACAGCTTCTGCCTTATTCACTGAACTACTCTTGCTTGGAGCCTGAGCCACCAAGAAAAATGTCTGAATACTCTGAGGCTGCCATGCTATGAGGAAGGCACATATAGGCACTCAAGCCGGCAGTCCCAGTTTTTGTGCCCTCAAAGCCCAGACCACACATGAATGAATGAACTTACAGATTATTCCAACACCACTAAAGATCAGGAGAGCTAGTTACCTCTCACTATGTAGTCTAAAAAAATTGTTCTCTCTCAAAAATATTAACAAACTAATTCCAAAGAGAAAGAAGGTACTCATAGATCCTACTAATGGAAGTTACCTTAAAATACGTATTCTCCTTGACTCAGTAACTCTATTTGTTCGGAGTTTTTTTACTCTGAGTTACTCCATTTACTCAGTAACAAAATTTATCCTTAAGAACACAAATACCTTTTGATGATTCATCACTTCTATTCTTAGAATTTATTCTACATTAAAGGATACACTCCCTTTGTCTACTTCAACAAGTAAACAAAAATGTGTATAGGAATACATACTCAATACTGTTTGTAATAATAAAAACTGAAAATAATACACACATATATAAAAGAGTAAGTTGGTTAAATTATAATACAGCCATACAATAAAATATCACGTAGCCATCAGAAAGGATGGAATAGGTCAAAATCCACTGACATAGAAAGACGTTTAGGCAGTTGAATGAAAAAAGCAAGAACAGTACCACATGACCCCTACAGACATACAAAAATCTCCATCCATCATATATAGATCTATATAAATTCACAGAATAAAAAGTCTGGAAAGATATATATTAAACTTTTAAAACTGATTGTTTTTAGAGAATAGTAAAGACAAAGGCTTTCATTTTCTGTTTTTCTCATTTTTGTATTATAAAATTGAATGTATTACTTTTATAATCCTAAGAAACAAAGTTGGTTTTTTTTTAAGAGAATCATGTAACACAGAAAGACTATAAACAGAAAATTAAGAGACTCTGTAAACAAAGTAGAAACCTTTACTGAATAGTAAGTATAAGCTTCTATATGATTCATACATACACAAAGCATGGTTATATTTCAACATTAATAACTGTGAGAATAAAATATTTAGTAAAAAATAGTAAAACACTTACAATTAAGATTAATTTGCTGAAGATACTAACAGGGTGATGAGATCTAAACTAAATCAAATTGTACTATCACATTAATAGGCCCTAATTAAACACTGTTAGAGATAAATGCCCTATCTAGACTCAATTACTACCTATCTAAAGACATGACTGGTTTTTTTCTAAAGTGGTACTTACAGTTCTCTACAATTTCATCAAAAACTGCACCAGTTTTCTGCTCAAACTGAAAAAGCAAAAAAGGAAAGAGAAAAATAACATTAGTGTCACATTCTATCATACTTTCTGGTATCCCTCCTAACTCCCCCAAAAGCTGTAATTTCCAACCCAAACTATACAAATTCACAACATAAACAAAACACTGCCAAATACAGTAAAAGCCCCCAAACCAAAAATAGATAAATACATGCCCTCATATAAAAAACTTATTTTTAAATCACTTTTAAGTCACAAGATACATAGTCATGTACATTTATAATAATAATAATAATAATAATAATAAAGACAGCCACACTTACAGAAAACTTACTAACACTGATAACTACATAAAACTTCTAATCAAAATTAAACAGATCAGCATCAAATATGTTTTGCTCTTAGCCAGAAATCTGCTGCTCTTCAAGTGAAAGTTAGCCAGGTTACAGGGATACTTCCTGTTTCTGTAATGTTAGGGCCTAAGACAGAAGCAGAACCAAGTCTGAGGTAATTCTGGATCTTTAAGACAGAGATCCAGAGGGGGTGGGGGAAGGGGTGGGGCTCACTCAGGGGTGAAGCATGCAACTCTTGATCTCTGGGTTGTAAGTTCGAGCCCCATGTTGGGTGTAGAGATTATTTTTTTTAAAAAAGGGAGATTCTATATATATATAACTTATGTATATACATATATATATGTATATACATGTATATGTATATACATACATGTATATGTATATACATATACATGTATATGTATATATATGTATATATATTATATATATACATATACATTATATATAATGTATAAATATATTAATATATAAATATATATATAAATAAATATATAATATATAAATATATTATATATATTTTTATATATATGTATACATACATATATATACGTATATGTATATATGTATACATATATATATATACATGTATATACATATATATATAAATAACAGAGACCTGGGTGAGGGGGGAACTACAACAAAGGCAACTCTACCCAGAAGCTAAAGACATTCGCATGCTCCACTTTAGTCTGTAAAGTTCTCCTCACTTCAGAAAGTGTGAGCATTCCAGCCTGTTTTTCTTCCTATTACTCATCAATGAGGCAAGAACATAAGGAAGGCTGCTTCTTGATAAACCTTGTCCACTAAAACCCAGAGTATGTCTCCCCATTCAAGGGAGAAACTCCTCAGAAAAAAAGAACTACCTAGATACCTATGTAACTACAGAGGAAACACAACAGCTGGCTGTAGTAATCAATAGTATCTGATATGTATAAGTGTGAAGAGACGACCAATGATCCCAGGTTTCTGAAATAAATTAACTATGTGAAGGAGAAAGCTCAAGGTGAATAAACAGAACCACCACTTTAGAAAGAAACTATTAATTTATAGAAAGGAAACTTCTAAGATGCAAAAAAACTAGAAACCACCATGACAAGGAAACGAGGAACTACTTGGAAACAGGAAAATGGCTGCAAAAATTAAAATTGTATTGGAAAGCCTAGTGACAAAGTTCTGTTAAAAAAACAAAAACATAGGGCTCCTGGGTGGCTCAGTCGTTAAGCGTCTGCCTTTGATTCAGGTCATGATCCCACGGTCCTGGGATGCAGTCCCACATCGGGCTCCCTCCTCAGTGGGAAGCCTGCTTCTTCCTCTCCCACTCTCCCTGCTTGTACTCCCTCTCACTGTGTGTGTGTCTCTCTCTCCCCCCTGTGTCAAATAAATAAATAAATAAATAAATAAATAAATAAATAAATAAAACCTTTAAAAAACCAAAACACAGAAACATAAAGTCAAAGAGCAAGAAAAGACAGCCTATATGATGACATGGAAAGACTGAAGCAGTAGGTCTAAGAGCAATCTCAAAGGCACCCCCACAGGAGAGAATAATAGAAGAAAATTTTCCTGAACGAAAGATACAAATATTTGTATTTGTTTTGACTGAATGTGCCTACCAAATACCAAAGAGGAGATGGAAAAAAGATACATCCTGGTGAAATTTCAGAATTCCAAAAGAAAACAGCAAGGAGTAAAAAGGATTATAGTATAGATGATTCATAAAACACATTTAACATAACTGAACTCAACTACATAAACATGAAAAAGAAAGGAAAGAAATAGTAAAGGCCACTGCGCCTACCAACTACCCAATGAGTTATGCCCCAGAATAAAAGAGAAATGGGACATGTGACTCAGCAAGCCAAAAAATGAACGTACTTATCTGCATAGAAGGGGATCTAAGCGTTTAAAGATAAGATACATTTTGTACAATACTGCCCTATACACTTTGCATGCACAACCAAAGAAACTACAATCTTGCTCAATGATATAAGAAAAGATAAAACATAGTAGTGACATTACCCATGGTGACATGTCTATACTTTATAGGTAATTTTCTAAGGTAATTTGGATTATGTATCATTTCACTTTATGAGCTGATTATAAAACTTAAGAGATAATATAGTATTGTGATTTAGTCTCCTAACTAAAACTGTGTTCTGTAAGAAACAACAATCAGGCTGATATCACACTTCTCTGCAAGCTGGGACACAAAAGCTCAATGATTTTCAAGTTCGAAGAGGAAAAAAAAACATAGACTACGCAAATTTTATTATGAAAAATACTTAACAAAATGGATTAAAATTATACTGGACACAAGAAACAGGAGCAACCAATTATGACTCAGAAGAAATGAAAAAACCTAGATGGGAAGAACATGAGAAGACACTTCAGAAGACACTTGTCTGTTTGGCAAAAATTCTACAATTCAATTTTCTTCTCTACGGCTCAAAAACAAAAACTGTTTTCTTACCTCTCTTCTCCTCCCTTCCAAACAGAAAACAAAAACAAAGACAAAGACTAAAAATATTGCCACTGATGCCAAACATCTAACAAGTTTGTTTACAATATACAGTATCATCCACCAAGTCCCCCTTTTTTTTGAGACTGGTAAACATTTCAAAACCATAGGGACGAAATAGATTAGTGCCTGCCTAAAGCTGAAGAGAGCAGAAAGAGCAGGAATGCTTTTTCTTTTTTTTTTTTTAATTGAAGTATAGTTGACACACAATGTTAGTTTCAGGTATACAACATAGTGATTCAACAACTCTGTATGTTATATTTTATGCCATGCTCACCAGAAGTGTCGCTACCACATCACTAATATGACACAATTAAAATACCACTGACTATATTCCTTATGCTGTACGTTTCATCCCCATAACTTACTCATTTCATTACTGGAAGCCTGTACCTCCCATTCCCCTTGACTGCTTTTTGCCCAGCACCACCCCCTCTGACAACCACCAGTTTGTTTTCTGTACTTATGAGTCTGGTTCTCCTTTTTGCTTGTTCATTTGTTTTATGAGATAACACACACAAGTGAAATCACTTTGTTTCTGTCTTTCTCTGGCTTATTTCACTTAGCATAATACTCTCTAGGGCCATCCATGTTGTCACAAATGGCAAGATCTCCTTCTTTTCTATGGCTGAGTAATATTCCATTGTGTATATATATACACCACATTTTCTTTATCCATTCACCCAGCAATGGACAGTAAGGTTGCTCCGTATCTTGGCTACTGTAAACAATGCTACAATAAACAAGGGTGCATATATCTTCTCAAATTAGTGTTTTCATTTCCTCTGGGTAAAGACCCAATATTGGAATTACTGGATCACATAGTATTTCTATTTTTAATTTTTTGAGGAACCTCTACACAGATGCTTTCCCATGGCTGTACCAATTTATATTCCCCAACAGTGCACAAGGGTTCCTTTTTCTCCACATCCTCACCGATGCGTGTTTCTTGTGCTCTTTACTTTTGCCAGTCTGACAGATGTGAGGTGATATCTCATTGTGATCTTGATTTCTGTCTCCCGTCTGGTTAGCCATTTGTATGTCTTCTTTGGAAAAATGTATGTTCAGATCCTTTGTCCATTTTTAATCGAATTATTTGGTTCTTTTTCATGTTGTATAAGTTCATTAGGTAGGTGAAATATTAACCCTTTTATCAGGTTTATCATTTGCAAATATCTTCTCCCATTCATTCACTAGGTTGCCCTTCCATTTTATTGGTTTCCTTCGCTGTGCAAAAGCTTTTTATTTTGGTGTATTTTATTTTTGCTTTTATTTCCCTTGCCTGAAGAGAGACATATCTAGAAAAATGCTGCTAAGGTGAAAGTCAAAGAGATTACTGTTTATATTTTCTTCTAGGAGCTTTACAGTTTCAGGTCTCACACTTAGGTCTTTAATGCATTTTGATATTATTTTTTTGTGTATGATATAAGAAAGTGGTCCATTTTCATTTTTTATATGTAGCTGTCCAGCTTTTCCTACCACTTATTGAGAGACTGTTTTTTCCCTTCTTACCGCCTTTGTCGGAGATTAATTGACCATATAAACATGGGCTTATTTCTGGGCTTTCTATTCTGTTCCACTGATCTATGTGTCTATTTCTGTTCCAGTACCATACTTTTTTTTATTATAGCTTTGTAGTAGATCTGGGTACAGGACTTCTTTCTCGGTGATGAAAATGTTCTTAAACTGACTGGTTGCACAACAATGAAAATATTAAAAACTACTGAATTGTGTGGCTGCTCAACAATGTGCAAGCACGTAACACTAAAAATGCTCTCAATTAAATGACAGGCAAGACTCCAGAACACCTGTTTGGCCTATAATCTCAACAACTGGGTGACAAAAATTTATAAGTAACACTTAGTTTGGTAATAATATAATGATTTTACTAAACATGTTTGAGTGCTTCTTGTCCAACCTGTATATTTATAAATAAGAAATTAGTATAAGCAGCTATAATTTAGCTATGAAATTAATGTCCTACTAGTCATCCCTCAAGTTTCATAAAGATTTAACTGAATTTAAAAGCCAACCCAATTTAATTTTTAAGAGTCTGTAATAACTATGGTGTATATGCAGGGATTTTCTCAGTACTATGAAACCAAAAGTAAAAAATTTTTAAATACACAAGTGTGAATACTGATTTAAGACAAAAAATACCAGTTTATTTTTAATTGTTGAAATAGTGTCATGGGTTCCACCCATTAACTTCAAAACATGTAAATGTTACATAAACTTATAAAATAAATGTTACAATTTTAAAAAGTATGACAGCACATTAGTTAAGAACATGGGCTCCAGTCTCAGATCACCTGAGTCTGAATCCAACTCTGGCCACTTACTAGATATGCAACTTTTAGCCTTAAATTTCCTCATCCATAACATATAAAAATAGTGATACCTACTACCCAGGATTGTTAGGATGATTAAATGAATGTACTAAGCATGGTGCTTAGCAAACTGTAAATTCACAATAAATGCAAGCTATAATTATCACACTACTAAAAGATATCTTCCCTTGCTTTAAAAATCAGGGTTCACTGCAACATTTCATCTGTAAAAATTTATCTCCTGCTTAAAATAAAAGGAAAGCTCTAGACAAATGACTCAGCCCCTCTATTCCAAAAATTAAGCACAGGGGATAAAGTACATTTTTAGTTATAAAACAGAACACTGGAAGGAGGAACAAAAATCCAAATATACTGTGAATTGGTAAGCATTACCACCCACACCCACCTGAAAATTAAAAAAAAAAAAAAATCACAATTAGAAAATTACTGGATCCTGGGATCAATAAGTTTTTTTATAAAGATTCTATTTATTGGGGCACCTGGCTGGCTCAGCAGGTTAAGCACCTGCCTTCTGCTCAGGTCATGATTCCAGGGTCTGGGGATGGAACCCCGCATAGGGCTTCTTGCTCAGCAGGGAGCCTGCTTCTCCCCATCCCTCTACCTGCCACTCCCGTGCTTGTGTGTTCTCGCTCTCTCTGTCAAATAAATACTTAAGTAGAGACTGAAAACTGTCAAATGTGCTTCATTTTCTTCCTCTTTTCTAAAACATAATCTTTTCACAACTGGCCCCTTTTTCGTTTTAGTCACAGCCCCAACACCCTAGAAGTCAAATGAGAACTCTCAAAATTAGGGGGTTCCCCCATTCCCTTCAACTAATCAATAGTAAGAACCTTCATTTCATTTCTAAAACATCTTGGTGTTTCAGATAAATCTCTACCAGGATGAGCTAACCTATGTAAGAAGTTAGGAACTGTTCCTTAAGTTAAGATCTGAAGGATGATTACTAAGAATTAAAACAGGTGAAAAGGTAGAAGAGAAAATTAAAGAACAGCAAATGTAAAGGTTCTTAGCAGGAGCAAGACCAGAAAATTCAAGAAATAGAAAGGCTAGGTGAATTAGAATTCTGTGAGCAAAGCAAGCCAGGCTGTAAGATAAAACTAATGCCAACTCATGGCCCAAACAACACAAGACATTCTTCACAGATGGGGTGACCTCATTCCACTTAACCGACGGTACTGCTGTTTATGCCTATCATATCCATTTCATTGTTAATGTGCTCCTCTTCACTCTCAAAACTGTCTCAGTTTCTCAGTTTGGTCACCCTAAGTATTAATCACGTTTAGATAATGGTCTTTACCTTAAGAAAAAACATGGGACGAGATACCAGGAAATAATTCCTCAGGCTATGGAGTAAAAGTAATTTCTCACTCCTACCCAAAGTTCTTATCATACCATTCTCCTATTGTTTTTCTACCTACTGCTGATGACATCTACCTGATGAAATCCCACTGCTTCTTCAAAGTGTAGCTCTTCAAGGAAGCCTTGCCTGAAAACCCATTTAGAACTCATGACCCCTTCTCTGTAGCACTTATATTTAATTTCATTTACAGTCACTTGAGGCACATTTAACTCATGTATATGTTAATATCACTTTCTAGATAAAACTTTTCTCATCCTGGGATATCAACAAGCCCTAATATATTATGTTGCTTTTATTGTAATGCATTAGTGTTATCTTTTATATTAACCAAATGCCATAATTTTGCATTTCTCAATATTTATCATGTAAAATCCACAAGGTACATTACAATGGAAAGATTTCTGTGATCAAATAAATATGGGATATACAAATCTTTTCTCAGTGATTAACATTAGCTTCAAAAGTTTGTATGTTTTCATGAACTTTAACATAAGGCCATTTTTTAATTTAGAAATATACTCCAAAATAATATTTTTGAGGCTTTTTTTTTTTTTTCTTTTGAGGCTTTCTTTAAATAATCTTGCCATATGGGTACCTGGGTGGCTCAGTCAGTTAAGCATCTGACTCTTGATTTCAGCTCAGCAAGGTCATGAGATCAAGCCCTACGACAGGCTCTGCACTGGGAAGGAAGCCTGCTTAAGATTCTCTCCCTCCCTCTCCCTCTCCCCCTTCCTCCCTCATCTCTCAAGTAAATAAATAAATCTTTAAAAAATAATAATAATCTTGCCGTTTGACCATCTGTGGTTTTCACACCTACTGTATAAACAAGAACTTTTCCACTTGATAGTTTAACAAATACATAAAACAGAATGTAACTATTTAACATGCTAAAGAATATTTCTCTCAACTCATTGGCTAAATTTAATAAAGAAATATTAAAGGCAGTAAATACTTGGTTCCTAACACTCTCTTCCTGCTACTGGGGAGCCACAGCAATCTTTCCATAAAATATCAATGTTTTGAAAATTGTTCTCAATGCAAAATTCAGGTGTCCCATTAATAGTCAATTGACATTAGGAGGCAACATCGAGTATTTACCATTTAATTACCATTAAAGTGCTAATATTACCACTATCACACCTTGTTCTGAAAGTACTAGTCAATGCAGTATGAAAAAAGAAGTGTAAAGTGCAAAACAGTAAAAATCAAACAAAGTTATTTTTTACAGCTAATATATATTTGTCTACTTGAAAAGTACAAGGTAGTAGACTGAGGAAGTTTTAGGAATTAGAAAGTTACTCAACTTTTTAAAAAAGATTTATTTATTTACTTGAGAGAGAGAGAGAGAGACAACGTGTATGTGCACACAAGTAGGGGGAGGGCAAAGGGAGAGAGAGAATCCACAAGCAGACTTCCCACTGAGCGCAGAGCCTGAAGTGGAGCTTGATGCCAGGGTCCTGAAATCATGACCTGAGCCAAAACCGAGAGTTGGCCACTCAAGTGACTGAGCCACCGAGGTACTCAACAGAGTACTGCCACTCAACAGAGTAACTCTTTACAAATTGAAAAAAGCAAAGAAATCAATAGCATTCCTGTGTAACAGCAGTAACTAGTTAAAATATAATGGAGAAATCCTTGATTAAAAAAATAAATAAAAAATAATGGAGGAAAAAAGATCCAAATTACAATAAAAACTACATTTAAAATATTCTGAAAATTTAAAAATACATAAAATTATCTAAAAACATACAAAATTTTTCAGATAGTAAACAGATAATATACCATTCTGACAAAAGAAAAAAATCCATACTATTAAGAATATAATTTCCTCAGGGCGCCTGGGTGGCTCAGTGGATTAAAGCCTCTGCCTTCGGCCCAGGTCGTGATCTCAGGGTCCTGGGATCGAGCCCCGCGTCGGGCTCTCTGCTCAGCGGGGAGCCTGCTTCCCCCTCTCTCTCTCTGCCTGCCTCTCTGCCTACTTGTGATCTTTCTCTCTGTGTCAAATAAATAAAATCTTTAAAAAAATAAAAATTAAAAAAAAAAAAGAATATAATTTCCTCACAAAAGAGGGAGGGTGGGGTGAGTGAGAGGTAACTAGATAAAACAATTATCAAGGATATCTGGAAAAATAAAGGTAAAAAGAATATCAAAGAAAATACTGAACTATAATATTAACAAGGAGAAAAGTATGCCCTATCATATATCAAAGGTACAACAACTCAAGTATGTGGTATGGGCATGACAATTAGTAGATTAATGAAACAGAATAGAAAACACAGTCTAAGGTATACTTAAGAATCAGAATATGACTGGGGCGCCTGGGTGGCTCAGTGGGGTAGGGCCTCTGCCTTCGTCTCGTCATGATCTCGGGATCCTGGGATTGAGCCCCACACCAGGCTCTCTGCTCAGCAGGGAGTCTGCTTCCCCCTCTCCCTCTGCCTGCCTCTCTGCCTACTTGTGATCTCTCTCTGTCAAATAGATGAATGAAATCTTAAAAATAATAATAATAATAATCAGAATATGACCAGTAATCACTTAAGATGAGAAAATTTGGACCACCACCTCACACTTTACACCAAAATAAATTCCAAATAGATTAAAAATAAATTGAAAAAATAGAAACACTAGAAGATAGGAAAGTCACATAACCAGAAACAGAAACAAGTTCTCACAAGAAAGTTTAATGAACTTGATCACATTTAAAATAGAAACTGGAAATCCTTAAGGACAATCTGGGGTAAAAGTATGTATTAATAACATTACAATGTCAATATCCTACTTATAAAGCAGTCTTAGAATCCATTGAAGAATACCAACCAAACTCTTTCCACCATCTTTTCTCAATAATGTTGTACATGAATGTCCTGACAGATGCTCTCAAGTGAATTAACGATGCTGAAAGGAGGGGCACCTGGGTGGCTTAGTAGGTTAAGTGTTAGATGTCCGACTCTTGATTTCGTCTCAGGTCATGATCTCAGGGTTGTGAGATAGAACCCCCTGTTGGCAAGGGGCCTACTTAAGATTCTCTTTCTCCACCCACCTCACCTGCCAATCCCTGACTTGGGCAAATGTGCACACTCTTTCTCTTAAAACAACAAAACAAACAAAAATGCTGAAAAAGAGGGAAACATCGGGTTCTTATGAGGTCATACTCCAAAGTCATCCTCCAGTTTCTAACTGTGATGATGAAGCATAGTTAACATTGGCAAATTTGAAACCACTGATGATCACAGAGCTGGGAAAATTGTTGTGAACCTCATGGGCAGGTTAAAAAAGTGTGGAGTGATCAACCCCAGATTTGATGTACAACTCATAGATCTAGAAAATTGGCAGAATAATCTGTCCCCATACCACCAATTTGGTTTCATTGTACTGACAACCTCAGCTAGCGTCATGGACTATGAAGAAGCACAACGAAAACACAGGAGGGAAATCCTGGGACTCTTTTTCTAGGGATGTAATACAGGCCTGCAAATAAAATGTCTCAATGGAAAAAAACAAAAAAAAAACACTAACATCCCAATAAAAAAAAGACTGAAGACCAGAAATAAGCACAAAACTTACTCAATCTCACCTGAAAGTTAAAATAACATACCATTTTCTCTCAGATTAGCAAAAATACAAATAGAGATAAAAATTCCTCTCTTTTTTTAAAACCTAAATATATCTTGGAAATTTCTCAGTAAACAGATCTATCTGTTCAGGCACACCTGGGTGGCTCAGTCAGTTCAGGGCCTGCCCTCAGATCAGGTCATGATCCCAGAGTCCTGGGATTGAACCCCATGTTGGGCTTAATGCTCAGTGGGGAGCCTGCTTCTCTCTCTCCCTCTGCAACTCCAAATGCTTGTGCACTCTCTCTGCCAAATAAATAAATAAAATCTTAAAAAAATAAAAAACAAAAAAACAAAGATCTATCCAATTCACTCTATTTAGTGCCCACATAATCTTTTATTATATTTTATTGATCCATATGTAGCTTGTTTCCACCCTGTATTTCAATACAGTATTATTTATAGTTGTCATACTTGTACATATAAACTGGCTTACATATGTGAATATGTATGTTTGTGTGTGTGTATATAAAATCAATTCCTAAAATTGGAATCATGAGGTTAAAGGGCATAGGCGAAGAAGCTCTTTTCTGCCACAGGTCCTGTCCCTATGTTTTAATACCAACACCTTTTTGCAAGAAAAAAAGGGGGTGGGGCATAGGTGAATATATATTTATGACAGATGTTACTAAATTGCCCACCAAAACATTCCACCAATATATATACAAACCAATAGGGGGAATTCCTGTTTCTTAAGAACTTCTCCATGACTTGGCATGAAGTTTTTTTCATCTTTCTCAATTTGGTAGGTAAAAAATGTTACCTCATTGCTTAAATTTGCATTTTGTTGTGATATTTTCCATTTAATCATTTCCATTTTTTAAATTTTATATAAGAATCTTTCTGAATAGTTATTAACCATTTGTGATTCTTGTTTCAATCAACTGCCTGATTATGGAATATTTTAGGAGATCCTGAGGCAGAGGTTCCCAAACCATTATAGTTAGTGGTTAAAACTTAGCAAGAACCTCACTCTGTGCCTGGCACTTTTTTCCAAGCACTTTACATGACCTAATTCAATTTAGCCTCCCCAAAATCTCATCAAATAAGTACTGTTAGCACCTCTATTTTATAGATGAAGAAATGCAATTCTGAGAATTTAAGGGAACATACATATATATATATGTATATATATAGAACATACATATATATATTATATATATACACACACACACACACACACACACACACAGAGTTCTAAAAAAGGCTCCCCCAAAAAAGTCCAAATATCCAAAATCAGGCTCTACCTTCCTCAACTGCTTCATCTTTTCCTGCTTTCATATTCCCATATTCCCTTCATATTGCCTCCCCACCCCAAAAGCAAATGCTCTAGTTATTACAAATGACCAGTATCTTACCTAGTCTTTCAGGTAGTTTCATGCCTCTGAACCATTATACACAGTGCTTTAGCTTTTCCAATCATATTTCCACAGTAAACATCTATTCAGCGTTGATGACTGAACTAAAGTTACAACTCGTTAATGATACCATGATCTCACACAATGCCCATATGCCCAACTTTCTGAACAAGGTAGAATTCACAACTCTTTCAAAGCACTACTACAACAGATCTGTTTATAATAGCAACTATAAAAAATTTACTCTAAAGTTGGGAATGCTATATGGAATCAAGTTCCCATACACATTTCTAAAACTGTATCATGAAATGTCCCAATCTTGTTGTAGGTCAATCTGGTGACAAATAACAGGGGTTATAGAAATGTGGAGTTTTAACCCCATATTGGAGACTATCTAAAACAGAACCCAATTTTTAAAAATGCTCTTTATATACAAAAGCCTTTAGAATTATATAAAAATTTAAAATACCTAGTTTCCTTCAACCTAAATTAAAACAAGACTCTATAAAGAATTAGAGATTTCACTTTTCTCAAAGAAGGAAACAGGTTAGGGGCGCCTGGGTGGCTCAGTCCTTTGGTTGCCTGCCTTCAGCTCAGGTCATGATCCCAGCGTCCTAGGATGGAGCCCCGCATCGGGCTCTCTGCTTAACAGAGAAGGAGTCTGCTTCTCCCTCTCCCTCTGCTCTTCCCCCCACTCATGCTTGACTCTCACTCTCTCTCAAATAAATAAATCTTAAAAAAAAAAAAAAGGAAACAAGTTAAAAAGTTAAAGTATATCCTACTCCAGAGAGATTTTTGTCTGTTGGATACTGCTGTAAGTCTAGCACCTATAACAATGATTAGTATAAAACAGAAGCTCAATGAACGTTTGCTGAATAAATGAATTATTTTTATTAATTAATAAGTAATTTAAAGGGGGCGCCTGGGTGGCTCAGTTGGTTAAGCAACTGACTGCCTTCAGCTCAGATCATGATCTCAGGGTCCTGGGATGGAGCCTCACATCAGGCTCCCTGCGCAGAGGGGAGTCTGCTTCTTCCTCTCCCCCTGCCCCTCCCCACAACTTGTGCAACGCTCTCTTTTTCTCTGTCTCAAATAAATAAATAAAATCTTTTAAAAAAAAATAAAAATAAGTAATTTAAAGCTTTTTTAAAATAAAAACTTGAATATCCAAAGAGTGTACCTTTAAAAATTACAAGAATAAATGCACCTGGGTGGCTCAGTTAGTTGAATATCCAACTCTTGGTTTTGGCTCAGGTCGTGATCTTAGGATCCTGGGATCTGGCCCGCACCAGGTTCTACACTCAGCAGAGTCTGCTTGTCCCTCTCCCTCCCCCTCTATGCATGCACACACACTCTCTCTCTCTCTCTCTAATAAATAAGATCTTTAAAATAAAAATAAAAATTACAAGAATCTCAAAGATTAAGCAGAAACTTCAAAATGCTTTTTATACTTGCAACAGACCACTCAAAATTAAATGTCTAATCTCTTTCCTTCAACCCCAAATGGTAATGCTTGTCTTCCCCTATTATTCCAATTTAAACATCCCTTACTTATACTTTCAAATTTGTTTATACCAATGATCTTTATAATCATTTTTTAAAGTTAGAAAATGTAACAAAACAGTACTCACTTTGAACTGCAGCGCAGAACCATGAAAAAGACCCTGCAAGCTGAAACTGAGCAATCTCATTAATCAAAGCGGAAAAAAAAATCACAATTGTTCTGTGAACTTTAATATTTCTGTCATAACATTTAAAAACATTTTAGACTTTTTAACTGTCAATCATAAATGCATAGGAAAATCGTAAGTATTCTGTGATTAATATTTACTATTTTATAATTTAAAACAGAACAAACATTAAAAATCAGAGTGCTCTATTTTTTCTAAAAAAACTTACCAAGGGTAGGCAGTTCTTGCCTTCTCATTTTCCTCACATAACTTATGACACAGATGAAGCGTGTTTTCTATGCCTTGGCAAACTCTCTTCATCTGTTCGAAGTTTGGTTCAGCTTCCAACAGTTTACCCTTTGTACTTTCAAATATTTTGTCAAATATTTCCAAGAATTTCTTTAATGTGAAATTTTGCTGGAGTCACTTCCTCTGGGACATCTTCATCCTTTCTATCACAATGACTTTCCTCATTCATGTTGATAAATTCACCTTTACCATAAGATCCTTGGGCTTCATATGAATACTGTTCCCTTTACAACCACTGTATCTTTCATCACCTTAAGTTATTGATGGCCTGCATTCCAAAACAGACCTATCGCACATTAAATTGTTGATAATAATTACTTGCTCAATTAATCTTTGGAACCTGGGTGTGAAGTTCGTACATCATCCCTATTTGCTCTAGAACCTTAATCCATGCTGATTCTGAAAAGAAACCATCGTTCACTAGCAATAAAAAGTTCTTGAGTCTCCTCGTATTTAGTTTTCTTTCATGTAGTAAATAACTTCAACACTAATAAATATTAGCCAAATTGACTGAGTTCCTATTACAATTTAAACTTAATGATGTTAAAGCGATTTTACCTTATTTTTTATATTCTTCCAACTTTTACAATATAGTTCATACTATACCTTCACAGAGGCCTAGATCTTACCCTATATTCACTTACCTGTCACTGTTTTCAAATCATCTATGATACCCAAATTTTTAAATCTAGTGTTATCACTTTTCATTTCTTTGCTGCACTTCCATCTTTGTTGGTCAACTCTCCCCTTTGATTATGCAGTTTTGTGAAATGCCACAGACTTACCATTAGAAGACAAAGAAGTAATACAACTACATCCTTTGCTGTTTATGCAAGAACTGAATAACACACACACAGTGACCAATCTCCAATAGACTTCGAGAGAAGTAACATGACTAGTCACTGATCATAATTGACATCTATTAATTACCTACTGATTTGTGAACTGAAGAGCTAGCATAGTTTATGCACTACACAATAACTGAGAGTTCACATGCCACAGTAAATGACATCTGAAATGTGTTGTTAGGGGATTGGTATTATTTCACAAAACTGTGGCAAGAGAACTTCAAGCCAAGTGAGGACAGACTAAACAACGAAAAAAGTAGTTAGATGTGGAAAATATTAACTGTGGAATATGTGATACGTCTCAAAAAAGACCGTAAATATCAGTATTTTTCCATTCTAGTCACTGATCTGCTACTAATATACTAATAGACCTTAAGCAATAACTTAATTCCTTGGGGTCTCAAATTCTTCAACCCATATAATTAATGAAATTGGTCTACCAAATCATAAAAGTTCTCTCCAAACTTTGAAACTTGATGCTCACAATTCACTTCAAGTGAGACATAAACTAAGAACTCAAATTGGTGTAATGGAGAATGAAAACTTGATAAAGATACAATAAAAGTAGATCTCATTCTCTCTCCATAAGGGCATTTCCTAACTAACTGATTTTTTAGGACATTAACAACTCTTCCTTTAAAATGGAATCGTATCAGGGACACCTACTTAGTTGAGTCAGTTAAGGGTCTAACTCTTGGTTTCAGCTAAGGTCATTATCTCCTGGGTCTTGGGATCAAGCTTTGCTGGGCTCCCCACTCGATGGACAGTCTGCTTGAAGATTCTCTCCTGCTGCTCCTCCCCCAACTTAAATGTGTTCACACTCGAGCTCTCTCTAAAAAATAAATCTTTTTAAAATAAACAAATAAAAATGTAAAAAGGAATCATATACATCTATTTTATTCATTGCAAAATTTATGTAGTTGTTCCCACTGAAATTACTTTGACATGAACTAAAAATTAAGTAGGCATGACTACTCCATCAAAACAAGACTGTCAAAAAAAACAAAAACAAAAACAAAAACAAAAAAAAAAACCAAGACTATCAACTTACAGTAGGTATACCTAGCATTTCTGATTCATATTTCATGTGCTGTTAGCATGCTTTATCAGTAATGTTTCTTTATTATTTTTTAAGATTTTATTTATTTGACAGAGAGAGTACAAGCAGGGGGAGTGGCAGGCAGACAGAGAGGGAGAAGCAGCCCAATGTGGGGCTCAAACCCAGGACCCCGGGATCATGACCTGAGCCAAAAGCAGACGTTTAACTGACTAAGCCACCAAGGCACTCCAGTTTAGTAATGTTTCTTAAATGCTGTGTAGAATAAAAACCAAAGTTATCAGTAAAAGCAGTTGAGGTAAGCTGGATTTTATAAATTCATAATTCTATAAAATGAAGCAACTAAATTAATTTCAAGTTCAGAAATATTCTGAACTCAGCCATTAGAAATGTTTTATTTCAGCAGCCATGAGTCAGTACAACATGCGACTCCTGATCTCAGGTTTGTGAGTTCAAGCCCCATGTTGGGTGTAGAGTTTACTTTAAAAAAATTAGGACTTGGGGGCAAGATGGTGGAGGAGCAGGAGATCTAAATATCATCAGGTCCCAGGAGTTCAGCTAGATAGATATCAAACCATTCTGAACACCTACCAACTCAACAGGAGATCAAAGAGAAAAGCAGCAATTCTAGGCACAGAAAATCGACCACTTTATGGAACGCAGGATGTGGGGAGAAGTGAATCCGAGGCGATATTTGGGAAGAGACAGCGGGGGGAGAGGTCGGCTCCAGGCAAGCGGTAGAGCAGCGGAGCACAAAATTAGAACTTTTAGAAGTCTGCTCCACTGAGGGACATCACTCCAAAGGCTAAGCAGGGGGTGGAGCCTTTGTGGGGACAGTATGGTCTCAGGACACACGGGGTCACAAAAAGACCAGGGGTGTCTGAGTGTGGCAGAGCCCACAGGTATCAGAGTGGGGAAGCCGGCTGCAGAGACGGGAGCCAACGAATGGGCTCTCAGCTCGGGGTTACCTTAAACTGTGATCCATGATCCGTGATTTGGTTAGTGTGTATCTTTCTGGAGTCGTTGCTACCCTTTTAGTATTTTGTTCTCTCATTCACCTATTCTTATATGGATAAAATGACAAGGCAGAAAAACTCACCACAAAAAAAAGAACAAGAGGCAGTACCTATGGCTAGGGACCTAATCAATACGGACATTAGTAATATGTCAGAACTAGAGTTCAGAATGACGATTATCAAGGTGCTAGGTGGGCTTGAAAAAAGCATGGAAGATACTAGAGAATCCCTTTCTGGAGAAATAAAAGAACTAAAATCTAACCAAGTTGAAATCAAAATCAAAAGGTATTAATGAGATGCAATAAAAAAAAAAATGAAGGCTCTGCTAGGATAAATGAGGCAGAAGAGAAAATTAGTGATATAGAAAACCAAATGATGGAGAACAAAGAAGCTGAGAAAAAGAAGATGGAGAATAAAGAAGCTGAGAAAAAGAGACAAACTACTACTTGACCACGAGGAGAGAATTCAGAAGATAAGTGATACCACAAAATGAAACAATATTAGAATAATTGGGATCCCAGAAGAAGAAGAAAGAGAGAGAGGGGCAGAAGGTATATTGGAGCAAATTATACCAGAGAATTTCCCTAATTTGGCGAAGGGAACAAGCATCAAAATCCAGGAGGCACAGAGAGCCCCCTTCAAAATCAGTAAAAATGGGTCCACACCTCATCATCTAATAGTAAAACTTACAAGTCTCAGTGACAAAGAGAAAATCCTGAAAGCACCTCGGACAAGAGGTCTGTAACATACAACGGTAGAAATTTTAGAATGGCAGCAGACCTATCCACAGAGACCTGGCAGGCCAGAAAGGACTGGCATGATATATTCAGTGCACTAAATGAGAAAAATATGCAGCCAAGAATACTATATCCAGTTAGGCTGTCATTGAAAATAGAAAGAGAGATAAAAAGCTTCCAGGACAAACAACAACTAAAAGAATTTGCAAACACCAAGCCAGCCCTACAGGAAATATTGAAGGGGTCCTCTAAGCAAAGAGAGAGTCTAAAAGAGACCAGAAAGGAACAGAGACAATATACAGTAACAGTCACCTTCCAAACAATACAATGGCACTAAATTCCTATCTTTCAATAGTTACCCTGAATGTAAATGGGCTAAATGCCCCAATCAAAAGACACAGGGTATCAGAATGGATAAAAAAACAAAACCCATCGATATGCTGTCTGCAAGAAACTCATTTTAGACCCAAAGACACCTCCAGATTTAAAATCAGAGGGTGGAGAACAATTTACCATGCTAATGGACATCAAAAGAGCTGGGGTGGCAATCCTTATATCAGATAAATTAGATTTTAAACCAAAACTATAATAAGAGATAAGGAAGGACACTATATCATACTTAAAGGGCCTGTCCAACAAGAAGATCTAACAATTTTAAATACTATGCCCCTAACATGGAGGCAATCAATTATATAAATTAATTAATAACAAAATTAAAGAAACACATCAACGATAAATACCATAATAGTAGGGGGCTTTAACATCCCCCTCACTGAAATGGACAGATCATCTAAGCAAAAGATCAACAAGGAAATAAAGGCTTTAAATGACACACTGGACCAGATGGACATCACAGATATATTCAAAACATTCCATCCCAAAGCAACAGAATACACATTCTTCTCTACTACACATGGAACATTCTCCAGGATAGATCACATCCTGGGTCATAAATCAGGTCTCAAATGGTACCGAAAGATTGGGATCATTCCCTGCATATTTTCAGACCAAAATGCTTTGAAACTAAAACTCAATCTCAAATACATGGAGGCTAAAGAGCATCCTACTAAAGAATGAATGGGTCAACCAGGAAATTAAAGAAGAATTTAAAAAATTCATGGAAACAAATGAAAATGAAAACGCAACTGTTCAAAATCTTTGGGACACAGCAAAAGCAGTCCTGCAAAGAAAGTATATAGCAATACAAGCCTTTCTCAAGAAATAAGAAAGGTCTCAAGTGGACAACCTAACCCTACACCTAAAGAACCTAACCCTACACCTAAAGGAGCTGGAGAAAGAACAGCAAAGAAAGCCTAAACCCAGCAGGAGAAGAGAAATAATAAAGATCAGAGCAGAAATCAATGAAATAGAAACCAAAAAAACAGTAGAACAAATCAATGAAACTAGGAGCTGGTTCTTTAAAAGAATTAGTAATATTGATAAACCCCTGGCCAGACTTATCAAAAAGAAAAGAGAAAGGACCCAAATTAATAAAATCATGAATGAAAGAGGAGCGATCAAAACCAACACCAAAGGAATACAAACAATTATAAGAATATATTATGAGCAACTACACACCAGCAAATTAGACAATCTGGAAGAAATGGATGCATTCCTAGATATATATAAACTACCAAAACTGAACTAGGAAGAAATAGAAAACCTGAGCAGATCCATAACCAGTAAGGAGATTGAAGCAGTAAAAATCTCCCAACAAACAAGAGCCCAGTGCCAGAGGGCTTCCCAAGGAAATTCTACCAAACATTGAAAGAAGACTTAATACCTATTCTCCTGAAACTGTTCCAAAAAATAGAAATGGAAAGAAAACTTCCAAACTCATTTTATGAGGCCAGCATAACCTTGATCCCAAAACCAGACAAAGACCTCATCAAAAAGGAGAATTACAGACCAATATCCTTGATGAACACAAATGCAAAAATTCTCACCAAAACACTAGCCAACAGGATCCAACAGTACATAAAAAGGATTATTCACCACGACCAAGAGGGATTTATTCCTGAGTTGCAAGGTTGGTTCGACATCCGCAAATCAGTCAATGCGATACAATACATAAATAAGAGAAAGAACAAGAACCATATGATACTCTAAACAGATGCTGAAAAATCATTTGACAAAGCGCAGCATCCTTTCTTGATCAAAACTCTTCACAATGTAGGGATAGAGGGTACATACCTCAGTATCATAAAAGTCATCCATGAAAAACCCACAGCAAATATCATTCTCAATGAGGAAAAACTGAGAGCTTTTCTCCTAAGGTCGGGAACACGGCACTATCCCTACAGCGGACACTAGTGGACAGTGTCCACTATCACCACTGCTATTCAACATAGTACTAGAAATCCTAGCCTCAGCAATCAGACAACGAAAAGAAATAAAAGGCATCTGAACCAGCAAAGAAGTCGTCAAACTCTCACTCTTTGCAGATGATATGATACTTAATGTGGAAAACCCAAAAGACTCCACTCCAAAACTGCAAGAACACATACAGGACTTCAATAAAGAATTAGGATATAGGGTGCCTGGGTGGCTCAGTGGGTTAAAGCCTCTGCCTTTGGCTCAGGTCATGATCTCAGGGTCCTGGGATCGAGTCCCGCATCGGGCTCTCTGCTCAGCAGGGAGCCTGCTTCCTCCTCTCTCTCTGCCTGCTTGTGATCTCTCTCTCTGTGAAAGAAAGAAAAGGAAAGAAGAAAGAAAGAAAAGGAAAGAAGAAAGAAAGAAAAGGAAAGAAGAAAGAAAGAAAAGAAAGAAAAGAAAGAAAAGAAAGAAAAGAAAGAAAGAAAGAAAGAAAGAAAGAAAGAAAGAAAGAAAGAAAGAAAGAAAGAATCAGGATATAAAATCAGTTGCATTTCTATACACCAACAGCAGGAGAGAAGAAAGAGAAATTAAGGAGTTGATCCCATTTACGATTGTACCCAAAACCATAAGATACCTAGGAATAAACCTAACCAAAGAGGAAAAGAATCTGTACTCAGAAAACTACAAAGTACTCATGAAAGAAATTGAGGAAGACAAAGAAATGGAAAAACGATCCATGCTCATAGATTGGAAGTACAAATATTGTGAAAATGTCTATGCTACCTAAAGCAATCTACACATTTAATGCAATTCCTACCAAAATCCCATCAATTTTTTTCAAAGAAATGGAACAAAGAATCCTAAAATTTATATGGAACCAGAAAAGACCACGAATAGCCAGAGGAATGTTGAAAAAGAAAACCAAAGTTGGTGGCATCACAATTCCAGACTTCGAGCTCTATTACAAAGCTGTAATCATCAAGACAGTATGGTACTGGCACAAAAACAGACTCATAGATCAATGGAACAGAATAGAGAGCCCAGAAATGGACCCTCAACTCTATGGTCAACTAATCTTCGACAAGGCAGAAAGAATGTCCAATGGAAAAAAGACAGTCTCTTCAACAAATGGTGTTGGGAAAATTGGACAGCCACATGCAGAAG
>CM052900.1:142668857-142728788 GCA_028534135.1 Potos flavus
AAGCTGTAATCATCAAGACAGTATGGTACTGGCACAAAAACAGACTCATAGATCAATGGAACAGAATAGAGAGCCCAGAAATGGACCCTCAACTCTATGGTCAACTAATCTTCGACAAGGCAGAAAGAATGTCCAATGGAAAAAAGACAGTCTCTTCAACAAATGGTGTTGGGAAAATTGGACAGCCACATGCAGAAGAATGAAACTGGACCATTTCCTTACACCACACACAAAAATAGACTCAAAATGGATGAAAGACCTCAATGCGAGACAGGAATCCATCAAAATCCTTGAGGAGAACACAGGCAGCAACCTCTTCGACCTCAGCCGCAGCAACTTCTTCCTAGAAACATTGCCAAAGGCAAGAGAAGCAAAGGCAAAAATGAACTATTGGGACTTCATTAAGATAAAAATCTTTTGCACAGCAAAGGAAACAGTCAACAAAACCAAAAGACAACGGACAGAATGGGAGAAGATATTTGCAAATGACATATCAGATAAAGGGCTAGTATCCAAAGTCTATAAAAAACTTATCAAACTCAATACCCAAAGAACAAAAAATCCGATCAAGAAATGGGCAGAAGACATGAACAGACATTTCTGCAAAGACATCCAAATGGCCAAAAGACACATGAAAAAGTGCTCAGCATCACTCAGCATAAGGGAAATACCACAGTAAGATACCGCCTCACACCAGTCAGAATGGCTAAAATTAACAAGTCAGGAAACTACAGTTGTTGGCGAGGATGCGGAGAAAGGGGAATCCTCCTACACTGTTGGTGGGAATTTAAGCTGGTGCAGCCACTGTGGAAAACAGAATGGAGGTTCCTCAAGAAGTTGAAAATAGAGCTACCCTACAACCCAGCAATCACACTACTGCTTATTTACCCTAAAGATACAAATGTAGTGATCTGAAGAGGCATGTGCACCCGAATATTTATAGCAGCAATGTCCACAATAGCCAAACTATGGGAAGAACCTAGATGTCCATCAACAGATGAATGGATAAAGAAGATGTGGGGTGTGTGTGTGTGTGTGTGTGTGTGTGTGTGTGTGTGTGTGTAATGGAATACTATGCAGCCATCAAAAGAAACGAAATCTTGCCATTTGTAACAACATGGATTGAACTAGAGGGTATTATGCTAAGCGAAATAAGTCAATCAGAGAAAGATAATTATCACATGATCTCTCTGATATGAGGAATTTGAGAGGCAGGGTGGGGAGTCGAGGGGGTAGGGAGGGAAAAATGAAACAAGATGGGACTGAGAGGGAGACAAATCGTAAGAGACTCTTAATCTCAGGAAACAAACTGAGGGTTGCTGGAGGGTGGGGAGGGAGTGATACGGTGGCTGGGTAATGGACACTGGGGAGGGTATGTGCTATGGTGAGTGCTGTGAATTGTGTAAGACTGATGATTCACAGACTCGTACCCCTGAAGCAAATAATACATTATGTGTTAATAAAATAAATAAATAAATAAAATAATTTATTAAAGGGAAGCCTGGGTGGCTCAGTTGGTTAAGTGGCTGCCTTCGGCTCAGGTCATGATCCTGGGGTCCTGGGATCGAGTCCCACATCAGGCTCCTTGCTCGGCAGGGAGCCTGCTTCTCCCTCTGCCTCTGCCTGCCTCTCTGCCTACTTGTGATCTCTCTCTCACTCTCTCTCTGACAAATAAATAAATAAAATTTTTAAAAAAATTTATTAAAAGTAAATAAATAATATAGCTTAAAAAAAAGAAAGAAAGAAAGAAAGAGTGGCTCAGTAGGTTAAGCATCTGCCTGCAGCTCAGGTCATGATCCAGGATCATGGGATCGAGCCCTGCGTCAGGCTCCCTGCTCAGCAGGAATTCTGCTTCTCCCTCTCTCTTTGCCCATCTCCCCCGCTCATGCTCTTTTCTCGTGCTCTCTCTCTCTCAAATAAACAAAATCTAAAAAAAGAAATGTATTATTAAAGATACACATTTACCAATAAATGGTGTCGGGAAAAGTGGACAACTACATGTAAAAGAATTAAACTGGACCACTATCTTATACCATATTAAAAATGCATTAAAGACTTGAATGTAAGACCCAAAACCATGAAACTACTAGAAGAAAAATAGACAGTAAGCTCTTTGACATCAGTCTTAGCAGTATTTTTTTGGATCGGTCTCCTTAGGCAGGGGCAACAAAAGCTAAAATAAATGGATACACATCAAACTAAAAAGCTTTTGCAAAGCAAAGGAAACCATCAACAAAATGAAAAGGCAAACTACCCAATGAGAGAAGATATTTACAAATTATACATCTGATAAAGGGTTAATATCTAAAATATATGTAGGTCTTACACAACCTAGTATGAAAAAAGAAAAAATTAAAAAGGCAGAAGACATGAATAGACATATTTTGAAAGAACACATATAGATGGGCAAAAACCACGTGATATTATGGTCAAAACCACCAATCATCAGGGAAATGCAAATCAAAAACCACAATATACCACCTCATATCTGTCAGATTTGTTATTATCAAAATACAGAAAATAACAAGTGTTGGCAAGGACACAGAGAAAAAGGAACACCTATACACTGTCATTAGAAAAGTAAATTAGAGGGAGAAAAAGGAAATGTAAATTGATACAGCCATTATGAAAAAAAGTATGAGGGCTCTTACAAAAATACAAATTCAACAGAATATATACACCCCTATGTTTACTGCAGCATTATTTACAATAGCCAAATTATGGAGGCAACCTAAGTATCCATCAACAGATGAACGGATAAAGAAAATGTGGTGTATATATATATAAATTCGAATCTTTTTTTAAAAGATTTTATTTATTTATTTGACAGAGAGAGATCACAAGTAGGCAGAGAGGCAGGCAGAGCGAGAGGAAGCAGACTCCCTGCTGAGCAGAGAGCCTGATGTGGGACTCGATCCCAGGAGCCTGAGATCATGATCCGAGCCAAAGACAGAGGCTTTAACCCACTGAGCCACCCAGGCGCCCCTATATATTGGAGTATTATTCAGCCATAAAAAAGAATGAATGTTGCCATTTGCAACAACATAGATGGATCTACAGAGTATAATGCTAAGCAAAATAAGCTACTCAAAGAAAGACAAATACCATATGATTTCACAGATATGTGGAATTTAAGAAACAAAACAAATGAAAAAAAAGAAAGGGGGAAAAAAAGAGAGAGAAGCCAAAAAATAGACTTAACTACAGAGAACGGATGGTTACCAGAAAGGAAGTGGGTGGGGGATGGGTGAACTATGTGAATGGGATTGAGAGTACACTTAATCTTGATAAATACTGTATAATATATGGAATTGTTGAGTCACTACAATATATACCTGAAATGAATATAACACTGTACATTAACTACACTGGAATTAAAATTAAAAATAAACTATGGAGGTTCTTCAAAAATTTCAATGTAGAAATACCATATAATTAAGCAATTCTACTTCTGGGTATTTACCCAAGAAAATGAGAACACAACTACAAAGAAATATGCATGCCTATGTTCATTGCAGCATTATTTACAGTAGCCAAAACACGGAAGCAACCTAATGTCCACCAATATCCAGATGAATGGATAGAGATTGGGTGTATGTGTGAATACATTAAATATACACACACGTATATACACTGGAATATCACACAGCCATAAAAAGAATGATATCATGGGATGCCTGTGTGGCTCAGTCAGCTAAGGGTCAGACTCTTGATTTCAGCTCAGGTCATGATCTCAGGGTCAGGAGACTGAGCCCTGCACTGGGCTCTGCACTCAGCATGGAGTCTGCCTGAGATTCTTTCCCCCTCACTCTCCCCATTCTCAGGCTCACTGTCTCTCTCCCCCTCAAGAAAAATAAAATAAAATGAATACATAAATACATAAGTAAATAAATAATCTTTAACCCACCTCACCCAAAAAAGAATGAAATCTTGTCATTTGTGGTAACATGGATGGACCTACAGGGTATTTATTACACTAAGTGAATTAAGTCAGACAGAAAAAGACAAATACTGTATGATGTGGAATCTAAAAATTAAAACAAAACAAAACAGAAACAGCCTCACAGATATAGGAAACAAAAAAAAGAACTCACAGAATGCATCACTTGAGTGTTAAATTTACACTATATATTTTTATTGAAATAATCTGTTTAGATAGCTATAAAAACCTAATAAAAAAAAGAAATAAAAGTCTATAAATTTATCACCAAAGACAGAGTATAGATTTTTAGTCACTGCTAGCAGTGAAAACAGCTTCGAACAAAATCAGATTCAATTGTGAAAAGCTATCACCTTAAAATGACTTCTTTCATGACTTCTTTTCATAACAGTTAAGAAGAAAAATAAGCTATCCAGACTTAAAATGGAAAAAGTCATTTGGAATAGGTGGATAATGTCTCCCTTTCAATGTGAACATACAGAATGCTATATTTACCCTTAGACATGAACTTATGAAGGAGGAAAATATGTGTTCCCATGATTCTTTATAATTAGTTTGGAACAATTAAACTACACTTTTGTCAGCAAGTTTAATACTCCAACATAATGTATAAATTTGTTGTGAGTTTAGAAAACCAGAAACATTTATAATAAAATCTATGATAAAAAAATAAAAATTTAAAAAACCTATGATGTTACTCAAGGCAAATAGTTTCAGTGTTTCCTAAAATCTATAGCAAATATGAACTTGTAAATTACAAAACTTACAACAAATAAAGGGTTTCTTCAATTATTTAAGGTAAAAATAAAAAAACCTCATAACCCTGACTTTAATCAAGAGGCTAACTGCCAGAAACCAAAAAAACAAAAATCAATCCAAAGAAATCCCCAAAATCATATGTATTGACAAAAAAACTGAAGAGCCAGCCGATAATCTAGCTTCAAAATATCTATGAAATAAAGACAGAAAGCAAAGATTACTCCACCTATAAAGATCTGCAACCATATAAGAAACATTTAAAAAAGAAGAAAACCCCAGAAAGTTGTTCCTTAGGGGTCCCATGACCCTTTCAGGAGTTACCAAAGTGAAAACTGTTTTTGCCATAATACTAAGACATTATTTGTATTTTTACTGTGTTGACATTTGCACTAAGGGTGCAAAATCAATTCTGGCCCCTTAGGCAGTGGCACCAAACTATACTGGCAGTCACTATATTCATCATTGCCCAATAATGACTGCAGTGGATATATATTAAGAGAAAATATAATTTAAACATTTTAAATTTCTTAAAAGAGTGTGTCTTGTAGAGGTAACCAGAAATCAAAAAGTACTTCTATTTAAAGAATAATTTAAAAGCAAGTCCAGTGTGATTAAAATATTTATTCCCTTAGAGATATCCCATTAACTTTTTTGATCATAGAAGACAGTACCAAAATCTAAACTGTGTTTTTTTCCTAAACTACAATTAATGTATAGTAGTAAGATTGTATGTAACTGTACTTTAGTATAACATTTAATACATTACACAAGATAATATAGGCAGAGGCCAGAAAGCTCAAACTTAAAATGTCACTAAAAAATAGGGACACCTGGGGGGGCCTGGGTGGCTCAGTCAGTTAAGCGTTTGATTCATTTCAAATTAGGTCATGATGGGGCGCCTGAGTGGCTCAGTGGGTTAAGCCTCTGCCTTCGGCTCAGGTCATGATCTCAGGGTCCTAGGATCGAGCCCCGCATCGGGCTCTCTGCTCAGCGGGGAGCCTGCTTCCCTCCTCTCTCTCTGCCTGCCTCTCTGCCTACTTGTGATTTCTCTCTGTCAAATAAACAAATAAAATATTTAAAAAAAAAAAAATTAGGTCATGATCTCAGGGTTGTGAGATTGAGCCCCATGTCAGGCTCTGTGCTGCATGTGGAGACTGCTTATATTTCTCTCTCTCCCACTCTCTCAGCCCCTCCTTTTTCTCTCTCTCTCTCTCTCTAATAAAAATAAAATAAAATAAAAAATAGGGGCACTTGGCTGACTCAATCAGTAAAGTATAAAACTCTTAATCTCAGGGTTGTAAGTTTCAAATCCCACACTAGGTATAGAGATTACTTAAAAAAATAAAAGTTTAGGGGCGCCTGGGTGGCTCAGTGGGTTGAGCCTCTGCCTTTGGCTCAGGTCATGATCTCAGGGTCCTGGGATCGAGCCCCACATCGGGCTCTCCGCTCAGCGGGGAGCCTGCTTCCCCCTCTCTCTCTGCCTGCCTCTCTGCCTACTTGTGATCTCTCTCTATGTCAAATAAATAAATAAAATCTTAAAAAAATAAAAAAAATAAAAGTTTAAAAAAACTGTCACAAAAAATAATTTTTAACTAAATTTTCATAATTCTTAGTTTTCAACATAATTTATAGTGTCATGTTACATTAACCCAGATAATCTAACAGACCAACTAATAGGAAACCAATAAAAAAAAAAAAACTAACAAATATGAAAACTCAGTATTCCTGGATCATTCACTTTGTACAGGAGTTATTCGTCTTTTCGAATGAAAATTTTACGAAATACATACATGTTATCTCTTTCTAAAGGACAGGAAAAGGCATAATACATATAAATTAGTTATCAGCAATCTAGTAAATTGCTTTCCTAGGTATAGAAACTAGATACACTCAAATATGTATCTCTTAACTCTAAATTGATGAAATATCTACAAATGCTCTTTTAGAATTATTTAAAATCAGCTGTTCATTTTCTTAAAAGGATCCACAGACCTGAAACATACCCTTGAAACCAAGAATAGACCAATTATATATATCTAAATTGCACATGTGTATACATAAGAGTTGATATATACAATCTCAATTATAAATAGTTCTACAATATTCAAATTCCTAAATCATTGTGTATCACTTTGATAAGTAGAAAATAAAATTTTAAGCCTTAATAAATTATATGTATTATATAACATACATTTTTAATATTAACATTTTAAAAAGGAAATGGCAACAGGTGACAATATAGTAAAGGTTCTTTAACTTGACACACACGCCCTTTTTTTAAAGATTTTATTTATTTATTTGAGAGAGAGAGAGAGAGAAACCATGAGCAGGAGGGAGGGGTAGAGGGAGAAGCAGACTCCCCACTGAGTGGGGAGCCCTATGCACAACTCGATCCCAAGACTCTGGGATCATATTGAGCCGAAAGCAGACAGACACTTAATCAACTGAGCCACCACCCAGGCGCCCCAACACACATCTTCTTTACAAATCTCCTAACCTCTAGAATTGTTAAAACACAGGACAGACATCTGTTGCCACATTTTCAACAATGAAATATTAGAAAAAAGTCCCTCTACAGAGAAATGATTAAATTATTTATTAATACACATTATACTATGGAATTCTATGCAGACTTTACAAAGAATAAGGCAGAAAGTTCTGGAGATGGTGGTGATCTTTGCACAACAATATGAATATACTTAATGCCTCTGAAATATAAACTTAATAATGATTAAAATGGCAGATACTGGGACACCATGGGTGGCTCAGTCAGTTAAGTGCCCGACTCTTGATTTCAGCTCAGGTCATGATCTCGGGGTCATGAGATCAAGCCCTACATCAGGCTTTGCAGAGTCTGCTTGAGATTCTCTCTCTCCTTTTCCTCTGCCCCTCCCACTTGTACTCCTTCTCTAAAATAAATCAATAAATCTTAAAAAAATAATAATAATAGGGCGCCTGGGTGGCTCAGTGGGTTAAAGCCTCTGCCTTCAGCTCAGGTCATGATCTCAGGGTCCTGGGATCAAGCCCGCATCAGGCTCTCTGCTCAGCAGGGAGCCTGCTTCCCCCTCTCCCTCTGCCTGCCTCTCTGCCTGCTTGTGACCTCTCTCTCTGTCAAATAAATAAATAAAATCTTTGAAAAAAAAAAGAAAAAAAAGAATAATAGACAAAGTTGCAACAAAAAATAGAATGAAGAACCAGACTGAAATTTTAGAACTGAAAAATAAAACACCAAAAAAGAAAAAGGAAAAAGAAAAAATACCCTCAATGAATAGTTACCAGGGGCTGGGGTCAGGGGATAATGGGTAGTTATTATTTAACAGGTACATAGTTCAGTCTGGATGATGAAATGGGTCTTTTTTAAAAAAGATTTTATTTATTTGAGAGAGAGGGAAAGAGAGAATATGAGCAGGGAGAGGGGCAGGAGAAGCAGATTCCCCACTAAGCAGGAAGCCAGATATGAGGCTTGATCCCAAGACCCTGGGATCATGACCTGAGCTGAAGGCATAAACTTAACTGACTGAGCCACCTAAGCATCCCTGAAATAGTCTTTGAGATGGACAGTGGCTCTATAACAACTGGAACCTATTAATGCCAATAAATTATGCACTTAAAAATGGTCAAAGTGGTGAATTTCATGTTATGTATATTTTACCACAATAAAAAAAGAAATGGTGGCGCCTGGGTAGCTCAGTCAGTTAAGCCTGCTTCTCCCTCACCTCCCCGCTTGTGCTCTCTGTTGCTATCTCTGTCTCTCTCTCAAACAAATAAAATCCTTAAAAAAAAAAATGGCAATAAACTAAAGCAAACTCAGCCATGGGTTCAAAAGGAAAAGAGATAGAGAGGAAAGAATCATGAAAATAGATTAATAGAAACCACCTAATCTGAACAAGAGAAAAAAATATATTAAAAAAAAAAAAGAGGAGTGCCTGGGTGGCACTAGTTAGTTGAGCCCCAGCTCTTGGTTTCAGCTCAGGTTGTGATCTCAGGGTCATGAGATCAAGCCCCACATTGAGCTCCCACGCTCAGTGCAGAGTCCGCTTGAGATTCTCTCTCTCTCTCTGTCCCTCCCACTCATGCTCTCTAAAATAAATAAATAAATCTAAAAAAAAAAAAAAAATGAACAGAGCCTCAGAAACCCACAATCCATTCTTATACCCTTTAGTTATTTTACATGTTGACAGCTAAATGTAAAAATAACATTATATGATAGAGATTTGTTATGTATCTATGAGATGACAACAACATAAAGGGAAAGGGTAATATAACCTATACAGTGGGATCCAAAGTTCTGAGAAGTGATAAAATATTGATTCTAAGAAGCCAGTCTCAAATGTTAAAAATACTGTATGAGTCCATTTATGACATTCTCAAAAAAACAGAACTACAGTGACAGAAAATAAAATTGTGGTTGCCAGTGCTTAAGAGGGAATGGAGAATATGACAACGAAGGGATAACATGTAGGAGCTTCTTGGAAGAACAGAATTGTTATTAATCCTATTTATTGTGGTGCTTACAGGAATCTATACTTATGTTTAAAATTTATAAAACTATACACCAAACATGAGGAAAAGAATTTTAAGGGCATATGTTCATCTCTAAAATAAAATACATATATGCATGCAAGATAAATGTACACATAACTATAAATATACTGAGTAGTTATATTATTACAAGAGATTTTTTTATCTTTATACTTTTTTTAAATCTTTCAAATCATCTACAATGACCGTTGTCTTTATTTTTTTTTTTTTAAAGATTTTATTTATTTGACAGAGAGAGAGAGACCACAAGTAGGCAGAGAGGCAGGCAGAGAGAGAGGGGGAAGCAGGCTCCCTGCTGAGCAGAGAGCCGGATGCGAGGCTCAATCCCAGGACCCTGAGATCATGACCTGAGCCGAAGACAGAGGCTTTAACCCACTGAGCCACCCAGGCGCCCCAACTATTGTCTTTAGAATAAAAATAAAATATTCAAAAATAACCACAACGTACTTAATTAAGCTAAAAATGTGCCACTTCAAAAAGTTCTTTAATAGTACTATTTGGAAATGAGTAAACAAGAACATTGCAGAGTATTCTGAGATCTCCAAGTGTAAAGTTAATCGTAATAGCAAGCAGCTGCAATCCCCATCCCCAACTCTCTCTCACAACCAATCTCTCTCAAAATTTACTAACAATACAGTTGACTCTTAAACAACATGGGGATTGGGGCACTGACCCCACTCCTAGTCAAAAATCCACATATAGGGGCGCCTGGGTGGCTCAGTTTGTTAAGCATCCAACTCCTCGTTTCAGCTTATGTCATGATTTCATGGGTTTTGGGATGGAGCCTTAGATGGGGCTCCTTGCTCAGCAGGGAGTCTGCCTCAAAGAATCTCTTCTTCTGCCTCTACCCCTACCCGCTCTCACTCTCTCTAAAATTAGATAAATCTTAAAAAAAAAAAAACACACACACATACACACACATAGAACTTTTGACTCCCCTAAAATTTAAATACTAATAGCTGACTGTACTACAAGGCTTACAGAAAACATTAACAGTCCATTAATACATATTTTCTATATTATATGTATTATATACTATATTCTTACAGTGAAGTAAGCTAGAGAAAAGAAAACATTATTAAGAAAATGAGGAAGAGAAATTACATTTACAGTATTATATTGTATGTACTGTATTTATCAGATAAAATCTGAGTATAGGGCACCTGAGTGCCTCAGTCAGTTAAGCGACTGTCACGACTCAGGTCATGATCCCAGGGTCCTGGGATCAAGTCCGCATTAAGCTCCCCGCTCGGTGTGTGTCTGCTTCTCCTTCTGCCCCACCCCCTCACTCATGCACTTGCGCATACGCTCTCTCTCAAAAATAAATAAATAAAATCTTTAAAAAAAATTTTTTTAAAAAATCTGAGTATAAGTGGACATGAAGTTCAAACTCATGCTGTTCAAAGGTCAACTTTATTGAGATTCTGAGAAGATGGAAGAGTAAGGAAGCACCAGGATTCTGTCTCCCCACCTAGAAAACAATGACACTGGCATAATCTGTCTGATGTAACTCTAGAGTCCATTGAAAGTTTGCAACTTCCAGGGGGTAGTTTTGGAAGGAAAATTTTGGGTCAATTTCAGCTCTTAGCAGGGTAGCAGCTATCCATCCTCAATCTCTAACTACAGGGCAGGCAGCTGAACATATCTTCCAGAAGCAGCTTGTGAGAGCTAGGGTGGGAAAAAAAAAGACCACGTCCTCCAAATATTGGGGATTTGTGCCCTAATTCCTCATCGCTGCTTCTGATCACAGAAATGAAGCCAAAGAGGCATATGGCCATTCTTGTTGTACCAACCCCCATTGCTACAAGTCTCTCCCCTTCTTCCAGTACCTTTCCCCTCCCATTTTTTTCTTTTGATCCCTTTGGGAGCCAGACATTAAAAAGAGTAGGACATTCAAAAGCAACTGCACGTATAGAAGAAATTAGAAACGCACCATCCATATCTAGGGAAAAGCAATGACTGAGAAAAGACCTAAGAAGAACTTAAACTCATACCTCAGGTTGACCCTAACCACAAAGACAGTCTACGACAATCAAAAGAATGAAATATTTTTTAAAATTCTGAAATAGGAGAGACTCTGATTTTCAGAATTACCTTATTACTAGACTGAGATGTCCAGTTTTCAACAACAAAAATCACAAATAACTTGAAAACATGGCCCATACAAAGGAAAAACAGAAACTAACAGGAACTATTCCTGAAAAAGACCTGATGGTAGGCCTACTAAACAAACACATTAGAATAACTGTTTTAAAGATGCTCAAAGAAGTAAAGGAAATATACAGAAAGTCAAGAAAACAATGTATAAACAAAGTAGAGGGGCATCTGATTGGCTCAGTTAAGCATTTGACTTCGGCTCAGGTCATGATCCGGAGTCCTGGGATCAAATCCCTTGTTGGCAGCCGGAGCGGGGAGCCTACTTCTCCCTCTCCCTCTGCCACTCTCCCTGCTTGTGCGTGCTCTCTCTCTCTCTGTGTCAAGTGGATAAAATAAAATGTAAATTCTTCATACTCTCATACAAAAGATGTAATATAGATTTTAAAAATAATACTAATAAACAAAGTAGAAATATCAAAATATTGAAAAACCTGTAAGGAAACCAAAAAGAAATTCTGGAGATGAAAAGTACAGTAACTGAAATGAAAAACTCACTAGAGAGATTTAAAGACAGACAGGAGCAGGCAGAATAAATAATCAGCAAACCTGAAGACAGGACAATGAAAATTATCAAGTTTAAGGAACAAAAAGAATAATGACAGAAACAAAATGAACAGAGTTATGTCCCTGAGGGACACCAACAAGCAGACTAACATACACACCATAGGAGTCCAGGAAGGAGAAGAGAGAGAGGAAGGGGCAGGGAGAATATTTTTTAAAATAATAAACTCTAAACTTCCCCAAACTTGATTAAAGACATGAATATAAATATCCACGAAGCTCCATACGCCTCTCATAAGATGAATTCGAAGATATTCACAGAGACACTTTGGACAGCCACAAAGAATCTTCAAAGTAGTAAGAAAACAATGATTCACATACAATGAATCCTCAAAAAGTATATGCGCAGGTTTCTCAGAAATGTTGGAAGACAGAAGCCAGTGAGCTAATATATTCAAAGTGCTAAAAGAAGAAATAGTCAGGGGCACCTGGGTGGCTTAGTCTGTTAAGCGTCTGCCTTCGGCTCAGGTCATGATCCCAGAGTCCTGGAAACGAGCCCCACATTGGAGTCTCTGCTCTGCGGGAAGCCTGCTTCTCCCTCTCCCACTACCCCTGCTTGTGTTCCCTCTCTCACTGTGTCTCTCTCTATCAAATAAATAAAGTCTTTAAAAATAAATAAATACAGAAGAAAATGGGAAAATTCACAAATTTATGCAAATTAACACCCTCTTAAGCAAGCAAAGGACCAAAAAAAAAAAAAAATCACAAAGGAAATTAGAAAATACTTAACAGACAAATGAAGCAAAAATACAACATAACAAAATTTATGGGATGCAGCAAAAGCAATGCTAAGGGAAAAATTTATAGCTATAAATACGTACCTATCATAAATAAAGAAGAGGGAAAATGAAGATCTCCTATCAACAATGTAACATTATAACTTATGGAACTAGAAAAATAACAAAACTAAGCCCAAAGCAGGCAGGGGAGAGGAAATAAGAAAGATTGGAACAGAAATTATAAAAATAGAGAACAGAAAAAGAACAAGAAAAAATAATGGAATGAAAAGCTGATATTTTGAAATATCAACAAAATTGATAAAACTTTAGCTACAGAGACTAAGAAAAAAGAGAATAAAACACTCAAATTACTAAAATAAAAAACGAAAGTAGAGACATTACTGATTCTACAGAAATGAACAGAACTATAACAGAGTACTATGAATAACTTTACACCACCAAATTGGATAACCTAGATGAAATAGACAATTTCCCAGAAACACAAAACCTACCAAAACTAAATTATGAAGAAACAGGGGCTCCTGGGTGGCTCAGTCAGTTAAGCATCTGACTTCAGCTCAAGTCATGATCTCAGGGTCCTGGGATCGAGCCCCTCGTGGGGCTCTGTGTTCAGCAGGGAGTCTGCCTGTCCCTCTCCCTCTCACTTGGCCTCTCCCCCTGCCTGTGCTCATGCTCTCTCTCTCTCTCCCAAATAAATAAATCCTTAAATAAATTAATAAAAAGATAATGAAGAAATAGAAAGCCCGAATAGACCTATAACTAGTAAGAAGACTGAATCAGTAAACAAAACGCTCTGAAAATAAAAATTCCTGGACTTGATAGCTTCTCTGGAGCTACAAAACATTTAAAGAAAAATATCAATCTTTCTCAAACTTATACCCCATGATCAAGTAGAATTTATTCCGAGAATGCAAGGATGGTTCAACATATGAAAATGAATCAACACATACACAGAAAGAAGGAAAAAGAAAATACATGATCATCTCACAACTGATGCAGAAAAAGCATGTGACAAAATATAACACCCTTTTTCATGATAAAAACACTAACATGGTACAACATGGATACAACTTGAGGACATTATACTAAACGAAATAAATAGAGACAGAAAGTAGAATGGTAGTTGCCAAAGATTGTGGGTAGGTGGGAATACGGATTATCATTTAATGGGTATAGTGTTTCAATTTTACAAGAGAAGTGCAGATGGTTGCACAACATTACAAACGTATTTATTATCACTAAACTGTAACACTTAAAATGGGTAAGATGTTAAGTTTATGTGTTTTCTACATCTATTTTACTTTTTTAAAAGGCAAAATAAATGATTTTTCAGATGTACATTCTTCAGAGGGAAGAATTCATCATCAACAAACCAGCCCAGGAAGAAATATTGAAGATGTATTTGTCAAGAAAAAAAAAAAAATGACACCACATGGAAATCAGGGTCTACCCAAAAGAATGAAGAGTGCTAGAAATGTAAACACCTGAATGTACCAATTATAAATATATTGCCTCTCAACACCAAATCTACTTCTCTCTACCATGCTTTGCAATAATGAAGCTGGTACTTGTAAACATTTCTTCTCTGCCAGTTGACAAAATGTTAACCTTTGTCAGTAGATGGCACTGGAGGAATACTCCGGACAGAAGTGGGTTCTCTTCCCATTAGTGTGCTCTAACCTGCTGCTTCCAGTGGAGGACAACGGTGTCCAAAACACACAATGGCCCTCTCCCCAGGCACCAACTTCCCATCAAGTCTCCGTGACACATATACGACCCCATAGGTAGTTTCCCAGAAAATTCTGTCAGCACCCCTGACGGCAGCTGTCCAGCAAGTTTCAGCAGCACTCCTAAGGGCCAGACACTTCCCAGAGAAGTGTCCCAGCTGGCTTCTTAGCCAGGTTCAGCCTAGTGACTTTTCTCAGCACCCCAAAAGGGAGTTTCCTGCTTGACAGCAAAAATCTGCACACCTCAAACTTCTCCACCATCCAGTGTAACACACCCTCTCCAACAAGATCTGAATCTCCAGCCTTGAAAGCAGAAAATGGAGCATCGTCCAAATTTATTCTAACCCTGCTACTGTGTCTCAGCCCTAGAGGCAGTGACTGCTCCCTCTACCTGCTATTGTGTATACTTTAAAGTTCTCCTTCCCCCTTAGAGTTAATTCTCTGTTACTGGTTAATAATTCTTTATATTAAATTTTTCCTGTTCAAATTACTGTGTGATTTCTGACCTCTGACTGACATAGAATTGATACTGGTGGTGGTCACAGTAAACAGACATACAAAGATGAGATATGGAAACTGGCTTGCTTGTCCCCTCTGGCTTACACAGGAAATAGGATACTAGTAATCCCTGGCATGCAATGGCATCGCAAGCATCAAGCTATCAACTGTGGTTGACTGTGATGAAGTGCCAAATGAAACAAGTGCCTTGGGACCCCGTTAAGGCAGCAGTGATAACTACAAGGTCTGTTACATGAGACGGATTCTCTGTGTGCTCTTGAACAAGTACACAGAAAAATAAGTTCAAGTCCATTAACTATCAGATTAAATCACAGTCTGAAAAAAACCACTTTCATGCGGTATTAAAAAAAATCTCCAAAAAATCTCTTAATTCTTATAACCACAGGTTGACACTGCTAAAAATCAAATGCAAAATTTTCAATTTCAAACCTTCAGTGGCAGGAACCTACCCTTCTGTACCTAAAGAGAGAAACTTTCCTTTGCTTCAAAGTCCTGTGATATCATATGCTCAGCAAATGACTTGGAGGAGGATGCTCATTCTCCTCAAGACCAACTACAATCAGCCCTGTTCACACGAGACCCATAAGTAGGTTCAAATCTCAGCATGTTATAGAGGAACAGGTACACATATGACCCAAGAGAAAACAGCTTACACACTAAAAAATGCCCAAATTGTGTTAATATATAAAGGAAAAAACCTGGGGTATGTGTGTGAAAATAGATGCTAATATGGGTATTAGACCAAGGAGGTTAGAATTCATTAATATGAGTGAGCTTTTACAGATTCTGAATTTCATGTGATAACTTATGCAGCTGAAGTTGGCTCTAATAGCACACCTGTTGACTGACACATACTCAACAATATTGCTGTAATCATTAAGAAAATGCACATCAAAGTTATTCTAACACTGACAATGAATATTTAATGAGGTTAAGATATTAAAGTTTCACCGGCATTATGTGGAAGAAGAAATCCAAAGGCCTAGGGAGATAGGAATACTGAAGTGGATTTATCCTCTGCAATCTATACACCTACTACTCAACTTCATTCCTTGAGAAGGCCCAGAAGACACTATAATTAGTGCGGGAAGTACCACATATTAGAAAGCTGTGTGGCTGCTCTTTTTAAGTCAGTTATGACTGCAGGGAATGTCACCACTGAGATGGGCTCCCTTATTTCACTGAGGATGATGGGATCCCAGAGTAGCAGAGGCCAAGTGGCAACACTTAACTCCAAAGATAAGGGCAGCAGGGACGTACCGGTAATCAGAATGCTTTGGCCCGCAGGGATCTTTGGCAGTGGCTAATTGATCACGATGTTCCTAGGAATGAAATAGATGGGCAGTTTAATCTATATAACAGAAAATGTCTAAATCTGGTGGCCCAAAACCAACTTGAATCATCACAGTGAAAGTCACAGACATTTGCCCAGTTTCCAGACCTGGTCAATTCACAGACCCACAGCCTCTTGTGATCAAGGAGACTGAGTCCACCTGAAGGAGGGCTCTGCACCATTACCACAAGTATATACCATATATCTTTCTCCAAACCTTCCCGAAAGGGACTACAGCCATAAGGTAGAACAGTGGTTTTCAAGCAGGGGCAATTCTGCTCCCCAAATCTAGAAAATCTGGTGATATCTGGAGGCATTTTTGGTTATCACAACTGGGGAGCTGTACTGACATCTAGTGGGTAGAGGCCAGGGATGATGTGAAACATCCAACAATGTAGTTACTACAACAGCTTAAAAGCCCCTCCATATTTAGATAATCTCATAATCTCATCTCCTAGTACTCACTATCACCCACCTTCGGCTATCATTGCTGTTCATAAAATATACACAGCATTCACCTGCCTCACAACCTTTAGCCTTGTTGTTCCCTCTACCTGTAATTTTCCTACTCTTAGATACCCACATGGCTGGCTTTCTCATTTCCTTCAGATTTTTGCTTAAATGCCCCTATTTAAAATAGCAATGCCCCTTCCACCATAGCACAATATATCCTCTTTTTCTGCTTTATGTTTCTCTACAGTAGTGTTCTATTTTAAATGCTCTACATTCATTATTTGATTAAACCGTTCTCTCTCCCATCAACAGAACATAAACTCTGTAAGACAAGAAGTGTTCTCCATTTTATTAATTACTGTATCTTCAGTTCCTACAATGGTTCCTTGTACATAACAGACACTCATTTGTTGAATGGAAGCATGAATTGTGACTGGATGGAAATTAGGGATGTGAAGCCCTAAGGAATTCTGAAATGACTCCTAAAGTGGTTATCTGCTTTTATCTGCCCAGTACCCCATTCTTCTGAAAAATCACTTCTGATCATCAGGTATTTCAAACACTTTTGCTTTTTAAAAACATGACAACATTTTCAATGTAGACAAATCTACTATTCTTTTGAATTATCTTTTTTTGGTTCATGCTCAAAAAGGTATTCCCCATATCAAGATGTTTGTTTTATTTACCTATATTTCCTTTAGGCAATAGTTTTTGGGGTTTTTTTGTTCTTGTTTTTTGTTTTGAAGATTTTACTTATTTGACAGAGAGAGCACAAGCAGGGAGAGGAGCAGGCAGAGGGAGAGGGAGAAGCAGGCTCCCCGCTGAGCAGGGACGTTGATGCAGGGCTCATTCCCAGAACACAGGGATCATGACTCAAGCTGAAGGCAGTCACCCTGGCACCCCATCCTTTGAGGAATAGTTTCATTTTCTTATATCCATATATTCAATCCCTATAAGTTTGTTTTGGTATCTGGAGGAAAAGATCTAACTTTACTTTTTTGCCCAAATGACCAACCAACTGTCCAAACATAATTTATAAAGAATAACTTTATTCTAGAACTATATTCTTTTTTTCTTTTTTTTAAGGTTTGATTTATTTATTTGACAGAGAGAGATCACAAGTAGGCAGAGAGGCAGGCGCAGAGAGAGGGGGAAGCAGGCTCCCCGCTGAGCAAAGAGCCTGATGCGGGGCTCCATCACAGGACCCTGAGATCACGACCCGAGCCAAAGACAGAGGCTTTACCCCACTGAGCCACCCAGGCGCCCCATCTATAACTATATTCTTATATAAAGACATGAATCTCTTTATTTGTAATAATTTAATCCAGCAGTATTATATTCAAGATCCTGTAGAACAAGGTACCCACCATTCCCCTACTCCTCCACTCTCCCATTATTCTTTTAATTCAAAACTGTATTGGCTAGCTATCTTTCACATAGTTATAGTTCCTAATGAACTTCATCAATTTTCTACCCTCCTCACCATCTAAAAGAAAAAGAAAAAGAAAATCCTGTTGGTTTACTGATCGATATAATATTAATCTTACGGGACATATATTTTTATTATATTGGATTTTCCCATCCAGGAATAAGGCATATCACTTATTTTTTTTCAAGAGCATAATGGTTACAGATTCTTTGGAGTTTGAAGTCCACAGCCTGAGTGGGTTTCAATCCCATTATTCCTTACTGTAGCACCTATACAACGTTGACAAGGCACTTTACCTCTCTGTTACCCTCTGGCATAACACTGTATTATAAGGTCATTTTCTGGATTGAGTTAAAATATATACTTAAAACAATGCTCATAAAATATTAGTTGTTGTGGGCGCCTGGGTGGCTCACTGGGTTAAGCCTCTGCCTTCGGCTCGGGTCATGATCTCAGAGTCCTGGGATCGAGCCCTGCATCGGGCTCTCTGCTCGGCAGGGAGCCTGCTTCCCCCTCTCCCTCTGCCTGCCTCTCTGCCTACTTGTGATCTCTTTCTCTCTGTCAAATAAATAAATAAAATCTTTAAAAAAAAAAGATGAAAAAAATGTATTAGTTGTTGTAACTACTATTATTATTAATTACCTTGTCCTTAGGTAAACTCTTGTCAAGTCTTATATATATTAGGTTTATCAAGGAATTTAATTTGGTATTACTTTGTGAATCAATCTTTTTTTATTTTCCAACTACTTACAAAGTTACTAAATTTTATAGGATTTTTAAAAATATTTTAATATTGTAACTAGACATTTTAATATTCCCATTATAATCCTAGTATATTTTTCTTTTCTTCCGATTGCTTTCATTTTTGAATTTTTACTTCTTAGCCCTAAAATATTTTCTACTCTTGATATTTGATACTCTTGAGATTTCCAGGCAAATTAATGTATCATCAGAAAATAGGGGCACCTGGGTGGCTCAGTGGGTTAAGCCTCTGCCTTCGGCTCAGGTCATGATCCCAAGGTCCTGGGATCGAGCCCCAAATTGGGCTCTCTGCTCAGCAGGGAGCCTGCTTCCCCCCCTCTCTTTGCCTGCCTCTCCGCCTACTTGTAATCTCTCTCTCTGTCAAATAAGTAAAATCTTAAAAAAAAAAAAAAGAGGGGTGCCTGGGTGGCTCAGTGGGTTAAAGCCTTTGCCTTGGGCTCGAGTCATGATATCAGGGTCCTAGGATGGAGCCCCGCATCAGGCTCTCTGCTCAGCGGGGAGCCTGCTTCCCCCTCTCCCTCCACCTGCCTCTCTGCCCACTTGTGATCTCTCTCTCTCTCTATTAAATAAATAAAATCTTAAAAAACAAAATCGTAATTTTTTCCTCCAACTTTACAAGATTTACACCTCTCGTTTCTTTTCCTCATCTAACTATATTGCTCTACAACTTCCAGAAGAGTAATAAATAATTGTGATAATCCTTCCTAAATTTCAAGGATGACTGCTGGATTCTAACATGTTTATTATGTGAAAGACCCTCTATTCTTAGCTTTATAAAGAGACTTTATTAATAGAAAATGAATACTAAATATATCAAAGTCCTTATTAGCATCTTGATATAAGATCTTTTCAATTTTGGCAAATATTGTTAAAAACATGAAAATGGACTGTTTCTCGATGGTACAAAGAAAAATTAGAAACTTGGCCTGTTCTTTGACATTAATTGCCTTTTTTTTTTTTTAAGCTTTTTATTTATTTATTTGACAGACAGTGAGAGAGGGAATACAAGCAGGGAGAGTAGGAGAGGGAGAAGCAGGTCTCCCGCCTAGCAGGGAGCCCGATACAGGGCTCAATCCCAGGACCCAATCCCAGGACCCTGGGATCATGACCTGAGCCAAAGGCAGATGCTCGATGACTGAGCTACCCAGGTGCCCCTAACTGCCATTTCTTTTTTTTTTTTTTTTAAGATTTTATTTATTTATTTGACAGAGAGAGAGATCACAAGTAGGCAGAGAGGCAGTGGGGCGGGGGGGGGAAGCAGGCTCCCCACTGAGCAGAGAGCCCAATGCGGGGCTCGATCCCAGGATCCTGAGATCATGACCTGAACCGAAGGCAGAGGCTTAACCCACTGAGCCACCCAGGCACCCCCTAACTGCCATTTCTTAAATGGTTATTGGCCTTTCCAGGTTTTCTACCTCTTGAATCAATTTTGATAACTTACTTCAGAAGATCTTCCATTTCATCTAAAGGACTGAGTTAATTATACCTCAAAAAGTCAAACATATTATCCCCAAACTATTTATGGTTATAGCTTTTCTTCTCTCTTAACACTATTTCTGTTTTCCTTTCTTTTCCTGAATTAGACTTCTCAATAACTTTTTTATTCTACTGGTCACTTCACAAGGAATCAGCTCCTACTTTTACCAGTCCATACATTTTCTACTTAATTCATTTTTTTCTCACACATATTTTTCAACTTTATTAATTCTTCCCTTGTGCTTTCCTCAGGTTTATTTCATCGTTCTAACATATACAGTTAAATATGCAATTCTTTTCTTTTTACCATTAAAGTATTTAATGCAAAGTATTTTCTTTAGAGTAAAATCTGCTCACATTCCAAGTTGTGATATGGTTTGCTCTCACTGTTACATTCTTTTACTGTGATTATTGAGGTACAACTGACACATTCACTGTTACATTCTCAACAGATTGTAACTGAAGTCAGCTTCAACGTGTTTAACCCCAAAATTACTTACAAGTTCTAAAATTTCCAAATGGTTGGGTTGTTTTAATTGACTTTACTCACTTCAGCTTTATTGCACTGTTGTCAAAGAATGCAGTCTCTAAATTTTAACATTTTAAAATCTGCAGTTTTTTTCCTGGAAGTATGAATTATGTATCAATTATTAAATTCTATCAATGTTCTATGAAAATGTAAAAGATGATAATGTTTTTCTAGAAGTGTACCAAATTCAACTGAACTTCAGTTCCTCTAAACTGTTAAAACTTTCGTTTTATATCTGCCAATACAAGATTTTTAGATACATAATGATTTGTGGCAGTTACAGCCTCAGTGTGAATTATAGCTTCTATAAACAAAGTCAGAAATTTCTGACAGTTAATTACTTTTGCCATGAATAGCTTTGTTTTCATATTAAAATTCTCATTTTTGCTGCATTTGCAAATTTGACACATTGGCATCCTTTTATTTTTAACTTTTATTAGTTTCATTTCATTTTAGATTTCTAAGTAACAAAGTAGAGATGATATTCAACATGAAAGTCTTTGTCATTTCACCTTTTTAAATGGTCTCCAAATGAATCTAATTATCAATGTGAAAAATACTTAAGAGGACACAGATTCCTACACTGGGTAGAAATTTCAGAGAACCCTTCTAAATCTAAAATTTAAGATGATATGACTTTAAAAAGTGGTTAAGTGTTAAGGTCTCTAAATACCATTTCCCACTGAAAGGAATCAGACCTCCTGGGAAAAATGGCTGATTTCAGGTCTGGAATAGGAATTATACTGATGAGACTGATTTATTCTGCATCAGAAAACAAGAAGTTATCAAAGACTACTGAAGTCATGACAAAATGACTGCAGAGCTAACCTGAAGAGGCTTTTACCCACCAAACATGGCATAATAGACTGACAGACAATAAATATATAAATCTATTTATAATGATTTATCATGATAACACCTTTATTCCCCTTACTCCAAAAAACAATCCTCATTGGTCATTTGGGGAGGCTGCCAAGTCTTCAACTCATTCTTAAAAATGACAAAAGAATCGGGCACCTGGGTGGCTCAGTCATTAAGCATCTGCCTTCAGCTCAGGTCATGATCCCGGGGTCCTGGGATTGAGTCTCACGTCGGGCTCCCTGCTCGGCGGGAAGCCTGCTTCTCTCTCTCCCACTCCCCCTGCCTGTGTTCCCTCTCTCGCTGTCTCTCTCTCTCTGTCAAATAAATAAATAAATAAAATCTTAAAAAAAAAAAAATGACAAAAGAATCAAGCGCTTATCTTGTCATTATCTTGTCTTTTTTTCTATCTTGTGTTTGTCTTGTATTAATATATTTCACGGTAATAAAGAAACCAAATTTTCGTTGATAAAGGAAAGGGTTCTACAAAATAATCATAACTAACAGACACTGGAGAAATAAAAGATTTAGGAAACCATCATTTTATAATCCCTAATAAAAGAGTGAATCAAGAAATAATTATCAGGGTGCCTAGCTGGCTCACTAGGTGGAGTGTGCAACTCTTGATCTCAGGGTTGTGGGTTCAAGTCCCACATTGGATACAGAGGTTACTTAGGGAATATAATCTTTAAAAAAAAAAAAAAGGACTGGGGCGCCTGGGTGGTTCAGTGGGTTAAAGCCTCTGCCTTCGGCTCAGGTCACAGTCTCAGGATCCTGGGATCGAGCCCCGCATAAGGCTCTCTGCTCAGCGGGGAGTCTGCTTCCCCCTCTCTCTCTGCCTGCCTCTCTGCCTACTTGTGATCTTTCTGTCAAATAAATAAATAAGATCTTTAAAAAAAAAAAAAAGGACTATCAGTGAACGCTAAAACCATTCAGGTCAAAAACTGAAGGGGAGGGGCACCTGCACAACTCAGGTCTGACTCTTGGTTTCAGCTCAGGTCCTGATCTCAGGAATGAGATCGTGCCCCACATCAGGCTCCATGCTTACCATGGAATCTGCTTAAGATTCTCTCTGGAGGGTTGTGGAGGGGGCCGCATGGTGGCTCAGTCAGTTAATCATGTTATTAATGATTAATTAATATTAATGTTATTAACTGATTAATCAGTTAATCATGACCTGAGTTGAAGGCAGACACTTAACTGACTGAGTGTCTGCCTTCGACTCAGGTCATGATCCCAGGGTCCTGGGATCAAGCCCTGCATTGGGCTTCCTGCTCAGCAGAAAGCCCTGGCTTCTCCCTCTCCCTCTGCTGTTCCCCTTGCTTGTGCTCTATCTAAAATAAATAAGTAAAATCTTAAAAAAAAAAATCCTCTCTCCTTCTTCCTCTACCCCTCCCCCACTCACCTGCATTCTTGCGCACTCTATCTCCCTCTCGAATAAATAAATAAACAAATAAATAAATAAATAAATAAAAACTGAAGAGGAACTTTTAAATATATGGATTAGGCTGACATCACCTGAACAAGGACGAACGTGATGGTTCCACTAGTGGTAACATAGGAAAAACACAGCACCCCCTATGAAGAATTCTTTAAAAAAAAAAAAATGAACCTGAATCTAATCACACTTCTACAAGTTACAGGAAACATGAAGAATAGAAGAACATGTTCAATGACACTAGAATATAAGCAGCAAAGCCCAGGATGCGGAAAATGCTCCAGAACAAATCATCCGGTGTCTTCTAAAAATAAATGGCAGTTTTTAAAATGCGGAGATTTACTGATTAAAAGAGGCTTGAAAGACATAACAACCCACAAAGCTTGTTTTAGCTTCTTTGTGAAACAAATAAGAAAGTTGTACAATATTAGGTGACATTAAGGAATCATGTTGATTTTGTTCATTGTGATAACGGTATTATTATTTTTTTTAAAAAGAGACTGCATTTGTTAGAGATTCATAGTTTGAGTATTAACAGGTGAAATGGAAGTCTGTCTACAATTTGCTTTAAAACATTATAGGGAAAAACATGTGAGAGGAATAAATAAAACAAAAGGGAGAAAGTTGATGACTATTAAAGAAGATGAATGATGAATACATAACCATTAGTTTAAGAATTTGCTCTACATTTACAGTTTAAAATTTCTGTAACAAAGGTTTTAAAAAGGTAACCAACTAGAAACCTCTTAAATGCACAGTTGTACTCCTCACACAAAACAAGCAGCTTTTGGGGTGCCTGGGTGGCTCAGTTGGTTGGGCGACTGCCTTCGGCTCAGGTCATGACCCCGGAGTCTCAAGATCGCATCCTGCATCGGGCTCCCAGCTCCATTGGGAGTCTGCTTCTCCCTCTGACCTTCTCCCCTCTCATGCTCTCTCTCACTCTCTCTCTCAAATAAATAAAAATAAAAAACAACAACAACAAAAACAAGCAGCTTTTTTTCTATATAACGTTACTTACAACAACTCAAAATAACTATTTTAGGGCCTTTCTGTATTCTTTTTTTCCAAAAAACAACAACTAAACAAATACAGCAAATCTTCCTTTGTTACTAGATACAACGTTCTTTTCTTCTTGTTGATATTGATCAGATATTGCTTCATTAAAATTTATTTTCCATATTTAAAAATTATAGTGAGGCAAGTATCTACTTCTAAGTTAAGGCATCAAACATGAAGATAAACTGAAGGACAGTAAGCATGCATATTTTCTGTAACTATCTCTAGAGAAATAATTCTCAACTCTGACATAAATTCTATGAAAAATCATATGAAGATCATATAGAAAAGCAAGAGAGTTACTATGATATAATGGAATTCAAGAAAAGAAAACATCATAGTCAATTTCAGGGGAACAAAAGCATTGAATGAAAGGAATAATTGGACCAAACATTTGCTTCTTAAATAATTCAAGTGTCACACAGAATGGAAGGCAAGAAAAAAGTAATGTTTACATTCACTTCCCAACAATGACTTCCAAGGCTTCCATGATACTACCCAATCTCTCCCCTTTGCCTCTAGAAAACATCACCTAGTGTATGCTAGTATTTCTTGTGCACTAACTTACTGAAACCTAAGTTAGATAGATCTTTATTTCTATTTTATCTGTAAGGAAACAAAAACCATGTTAATGTTAAGGACCAAGGCCAAAACATACTGCAATCCTCCACCTAATCTATTTCAGAAGGTCTGGGACAAATAGGGACTAGACGTGTGTGTACTGTAAAGGAGCAGGGATAGAATTCCCTCAGGGGATTCTGAAGCATATTGCTAATTAAAAACGAATACACCATGATTCTCCTGGGTCCCCTGCTATTATCTACCTGCTGATTCCCACAAAATTAAATCTGTATTTGTATATGTGTGTGTGTTCACCAGCCTCAATCTCAATTTTCTGCTCTTTGAAAAACAATGTTAAGAAAATGAAGATGAGCCACAGACTAGGAGAAATTATTTGCAAAACACTTATCTGATAAAAGATTTATATCCAAAATACATAAATAACTCAAAACACAACATAAGAAAACTTATATACCCAGCAATCCCACTCCTAATTATTTACCTAAAAGAAATAGACATGTTTACACAAAAACCTATAGAAGAGAAATTGAGACTTACTTCTGTTAAAAAGAAAATGTTACTGAAGACAATGTTCACTACATTACTCAGTGTCTCCTACTGATGATTCACATTTGAAACTACTTTTATTTTATTATTATTTTTTTTAAAGACTTTATTTATTTATTTGACAGAGAGATCACAAGTAGGCAGAGGCAGGCAGAGGGAGAGGGAGAAGCAGGCTCCCTGCTGAGCAGAGAGCCCAATGCGGGGCTTGATCCCAGGACCCCGAGATCATGACCTGAGCCGAAGGCAAAGGCTTTAACCCACTGAGCCACCTAGGCACCCCTTGAAACTACTTTTAGAATCAGTGCTAGAATATGCTGTTTCTTCACAGATGCAGTAATATTTGCTCTATGTGATAACAGGACATACTTAATCATATTCTCTGATCAATCACAACATTGGAGTTATCATATCTGTATATTCCTTTACCAGGGTCCTTAATTATTTTAATCTTTATATACCTTTTTGTAAACTACCTCAAAATCTTTGTTGAGAGTTAAACCTGAACAAATATATATAAAGAAATTGTTACCAACATAATAAGCTTTCTTCTATTAATTCCTTCTCAGAAATGAAGTATTTTTTTTTTTTTGTTTAACGTTTTTATTTAAGTAATCTCTATACTCCACATAAGGCTCAAACTCACAACCCCAAGATCAAGAGTCACACGCTCTTCTGACTGAGTCTTCAGAGCACCCCATTTCTTTTTCCTTTTGTATTATTCTAAATTGAAAATGTAGAAAATTTTAAAGTTTAGAATTTAGAAATTTTAGCTAATTATTAAAGGTAATACAGTTGACCCTAGAGCAACATGGGTATAAACTGCACAGGTCCACTTACACACTTTTCAATAAATACGGTACAGTACTGCAAATATATTTTCTCTACCTTACGATTTTCTAAAAAACATTTTCTTTTTGTGTTGCCTGGGTGGCTCAGTCAGTTAAGCATCTGACTCCTGATTTCTGCTCAGGTCATGATCTCAGGGATGTAAGATGGAGACCTGGGTCAGGCTCAGAGCACCACACTGGGCCTGGAGCCTGTTTAAGATTCTCTCCTTCTCCCTCTGCCCCTCTTCCCCAACCCCCTCTTCTCACAGTCTCTCTCTCTCTCTCTCTCTCTAAAAAAATACACACACACACACTGTCTTTTCTCTAGCTTTATTGTTAACAATATAATACATAATACATGTAACATACAAAATATGTGTTAATCAACTGTTTTGTTATCACTAAGGCTTCCAGTCAACAGTAGGATATTAGTAATTAAGTTTCAGGCGAGTCAAAAGTTATAGGGAGGGGTGCCTGGCTGGCTCAGTCAGAAGAGCATGAGACTTGATTTTGGGGTCGTGAGTTCAAGCCCCACACTGGGTGTAGAGATTACTTAAATAAATAAGGGGCACCTGGGTGGCACAGTTGGTTAAGCATCTGCCTTCGGCTCAGGTCATGATCCCAGGATCCTGGGATTGAGCCCCACGTAGGGCTCCCTGCTCAATGGGGAGCCTGCTTCTCCCTCTCCCTGTGCTATTCCCCCTGCTTGTGCTTTCTCTCACTCTCTCTCCCACTCTCTGTCAAATAAATAAAATCTTTTAAAAAATTATTTTTTAAAAGCTAATTAATAGGCAGATTTTACACTGTGCGGGGACCAGTGCCCCTAACCCGGTGCCCCTAACCTCACTGTTGTTCAAGGACCAACTACACATAAATATGATAAAGCTGAATGTATAAATTATGCATGGGAAGAGACTAACACCAATAATAGAACAATTATAGCACTGTACTGTAATAAAAGTTAAGTGAATTGGTCTCTCTCTCAAAATATAGTATTCACCCTTGTGTTGATATGAGATGATAAAATGCCTATGTGATGAGATGAAATGAGGTGAACAACCTAGGCATTGCAACACAACGTTAAGCTACTATTGACCTCCCGACAATACATCAGGGGGATCATCTACTTCCAGATGGACCTCGGTTGACTGTGGGTAAATGAAACCACAGAAAACAAAACCACAGATTTGGGGTGGGGGTGGACTATTGTGTTGGTTTTGTAATTCCCTCCCACTATACTCAACTTTTAATAAAGTCTTGTTTAAAAGTTACAACCTGGGGGGGCACCTGAATTGGTCAGTTAGTAGAACATGTAACTCTTGATCTCAGGGTTGTAAATTCAAGCTCCACACTGGGTGTTAAGATTGCTTAAAAAATCTTTTAAAAAAGTCACAACCTGGTCTCACCTGTGCTGGGTGGAATTAAGCAAAGATTCTGTCTCTACATTCCAGCTGCAGGGGCCAAGCAGGACCCCTACCAAGGCTAGTATGACAACAGCAGAGACAATTAGAAAAAACCTCTCCCATGAAGGAAAAGTACATTTCTAAAAGGAGAGTCAGAGCTGTGATGCAACCTGCTTGTTGCCACAGGAACAGAATCCAAATAGCACCTATCTTGGGGAATTGAATTATTATTAATTATTATTAATAATTGAATTATTATTAATCTGTTCATATCGATGAATAGATTTTCAATTCTGAAGATAAATCGGTCTCCAGTATACAGAATGAACAGGAGAAGAAACAACAGAAAAGGGGGAAAAGAAGAGTTTTAAAGGCAAGGAAAGTTAAGACAAAACAAAACGAGTACCATAATTATGCTGGTTAGTAGAAATAAAATCTTAAAAATCATATCTGAGGTAATCTCAATAAGATTCACCAATTAAAACTGGATTGATAAGGGAAAGAGAAGAAGCAAGATGATGCAGAAGTTTCTAACCTGGATGACTAGAAGACAATAACTAAAAGAATACAAAAAGAAAACGGAGAGAAGAAATGGGGCACTATTTGTGAGAGCAAGTACTTGCAAGAGGAATAGAAGTCCATCTTAGGCACACTGAATTAGCAGTATCTGTTAAACATTACAATACAAGTCAAATTACAAGTCAAGTTACACATCTGGCAATACAGATTTTGAGTTTTAGACACACACAAAAAAAGAAGCAAAGAAGCAGAAAGGAAATCACGATGTATTTAATAGGTAGTTTTAAAACGACTGTAGGAGATTACCCAAGAAAACCACAGGCCAAGGAAACAACACTTAATGGGCATGTAAATTGAGTCAAAGATGACTGAAAAGAAGCAATTCAAGAAAAGAACCATGAGAATGCCATCTTATAAACAAGGGAGAAGTGTCAAGGATGGAACCGGCAATAGGGTCAGATGTTAAGAGAAATCAAATAAAAGCTCTGAAAAGCATCCATTAGACTTGGTAATTATTAAGTCAGTTCAGTAATGTTAAAGAGAATTTCAGTGGGGAAACAGAAGGAAAAGCCAGATGTGAGTTGAGGAGTTAAGTGTGAAAAACACAAGCAGTAAGAGTCTCAAAAAACCCCTCTAATTTCAAAAAGCTTATCTCAGTTCGGACTATCGTCTGTAACTACCACTTCCTGTTGAAAGGTACCCGGGCTTCTTGGGAGTTAATTCCAAGTCTGAGATAGTAACAAAAGCATGAGCCTAGGCACATCTTTTTGACCAAAAAGGGAATAAACTTTCAAGGACTACTGAGTTAAATCAAAGGAATACAGATAACTATTTTATTCTTTTTGATGCTAATGTAAATGAAATAATTTTCTTGATTTCCTTTCAGGATTTCATTGCTAGTGGGTGGAAATACAACTGATTTTTGTGTGATTTTTTTTAATCCAGAACTCTGCTGAATTTACTACCTCTCACAGGGTCTGGGAGGATGGGGGATGTTGGTGGATTTGTAAGGTTTTCTATATATACAATCATGTTATCTGCAGTAAGAGATAGTTTTACTTCTTACTTTCTAATTTGGATGTCTTTTCTATCTTGCCTACTGCTCTGGCTACAACTTCAAATACATTGATTAGAAGTACCAAAAGAGGGCATCCTTATCTTATTCCTGATGTTAGGGGAAAGCCTTGCAGTCTTTCACCATCAAATATGTTGTTAGCTACAATTTTTCAAATATAGCTTTTATCATGTTGAGGAAGTTCCCTTCTATTCCTAATTTATTAATGAAAGTCTAATGAAATTTTTCCAATATTTTTTCCTACATCAACTGAGATGATCATGTGGTTTTTTTTTTTTTCTCCACTCTATTAATACAGTGTATCACACTGATATTTAGGAAAATTTTAACCAAGGAGCTGCAAGACTTCTACACTGAGACCTGGACAAAATACGGCTGAAAGAAATTTTAAAGGACAGGGGTACCTGGCTGGCTTAGTCAGCAGAGCACGGCACTCTTTGATATCAGGGTCATGAGTTCTAGGCCTAAGTTGGTGGTGAAGTTTACTTAACAAAAAAAAAAAAAAAATTTAAAGGACATAGATAAAAGGAAAAATACCCTGCATTCATTGACTGGAAGACTTAATAGTATCAGGATGACAATACTACCCAAGATATTTATAAATTCAATTCAATCCTTAACAAAATCCCAATGGCATTTTTTGTAGAAATAGGAAAAAAATCCTGAATTTCGTATGGAATTTTAAGGGATGCCAAATAGCCAAAACAATCTTGAAAAGGGGAAACAAAGTTGGAGGACTCACACTTTCCAATTTCAAACTTCTACAAAGCTACAGTAATCAAAACAGTGTAGTACAGGCACAAAGGGACATATAGACCAATGAAACAAAATTGAGAATCCAGAAATAAGCCCTTACATATATGGCTGTTATGGACGTAATATTTGTGTCCCCAAAGTTTATATGTTGAAGACTGAAACCCCAATTTTATGATATTTAAAGATGGGACCTTTGGCAGATAATTAGGGTTAGACGAGGTTATGAGGGTAGGGCTCTCATGACAGGATTGGTGCCCTTCTAAAAAGAGACACCAGGGAGCTCGCTCAATCTCTGAGAACACACAAAGAAGAGATTATGAGGGCACAAAGCAAAAATGGCAGCTGCCAACAAGCCAAATGAAATCTATCTTGCCAGAACCTTGGTCTTAAACTTCCCATCCTCCAGAAATATGAGAAATAAATTTCTATGGTTTAAGTCACCCAATCTATGCTATTTTGTTATAGCACCCAAAGTGATTAATACAAAGGCCAACTGATTTTTGACAAGGGTGCCAAGATCATTCAATGGGAAAAGAACAGACTTCAACATATGGTGCTGGAAAAACTGGATATCCACATATAAAAAAAAAGAACTGCACACATACATTATACTATAAACAAAAATTAACTTTAAATGGATTAAAGACCTACATTAAAGAGCTAAACTACAAAACTCTTAGATTTCTTCATATGGGAAAACCTACAAGATCTTATATTTGGCAATGGTTTCTTAAATTGAAAACAAAAACACAAGCTACAAAAGGAAAACAGACAAATTAGACTTCATCAAAACTGAAAACTTTTGTGGTTCAAGGGACACTATCAAAAATGAAAAGAGGGGCGCCTGGGTGGCTCAGTGGGTTAAAGCCTCTGCCTTCGGCTCGGGTCGTGGTCTCAGGGTCCTGGATCGAGGCCCACATCGGGCTCTCTGCTCCTTGGCGAGCCTGCTTCCCCCTCTCTCTCTGCCTGCCTCTCTGCCTGCTTGTGATCGCGCTCTCTCTCTCTCTCTCTCTGTCAAATAAATAAATAAATAATCTTAAAAAGAAAGAAAGAAAGAAACGAAAACCCCCAGAATGGGAGAAAATATTTGCAAATCACATATCTGATCAGAGCTTAATATCCAGAATATATAAAGAACTCCTATAATGCAATAACAAAAAGACAAACAACCCAATTAAAAAAGGGCAAATGATTTAAATATACATTTCTCCAAGGAAGATATTCAAATGGCCAATAAGCACAAGAACAGATACTCAACATCAATAGTGATTTAAAAATTACTAATCAAAACCGCAATGAGATATTGCTTCACACCCACTAGGACAGCTATTATCAAAAAAAAAAAAAAAAAAAAGGACAAGCATTGGAGAGGATATGGAGAAATCAGAACCCTCGCGCATTGCTAGTATACCTCTGTGGAAAACAATCTGGGGATTCCTCAAAAAGATAAACATAAAAATCCCATTTATCCCAGCAAATCCATTTCTAGATATATAACCAAAAGAACTGAAAACAGAGACTCAAACAGATAACTTGTACAGCACTGTTTATAGCAACATTTTTCATAATAGCCAAAAGATAAAAACAACTTGTGTCTGTCAACAAATGAAAGGATAAATAAAATGTGTTATATAGATAAACCATTACTTAGCTATAAAAAAGAATGAAGTTCTGATATACTATGCTAAGTGAAATAAGCCAGACACCAAAGGTCAAATATTGTATAATTCCACTTACATGAAATATCTAGAATAGGTAAATTCATTGAGTTACAAAGTAAATTAAAGCATAACGGAGGCTAGAAGAAAGAGCAATGGGGAGTTATTCCTTAATGTGGACAGACTTTCTGTCTGGGGTGAAAAAGACAGTGGTAGGAGGGCCTGGGTGGCTCAGGGGGTTCAGCATCCAACTCCTGGTTTTAGCTCAGGTCTTGATCTCAGGGTTGTGAAATTGAGCCTGGAGTCAAGCTGAAGCTCAGCACAGAGTCAGCTTGAGATTCTCTCCCTCTCCCTCTCCTTCCACCCCTCCCCCCACTCTCTCTCTCTAAAATAAATAAAATCTTTTTAAAAAAGAAAGAAAAAAACAGTGGTAATACTTGCACAACACTATTAAAATGTACTTAATGCCATTGAATTATTCACTTTTAATAATTAATATGGTAAGTTCTATGTATATCTTAACACATTAAAAAATTTTAAGGTAACTTTTAATATAATTTTTTTAAAACATTCAGGTGCTAACCTTAAAGACCTTGTTGTAGGCTGAACTGTGGCCCCCAAAGATACGTCCTCCCAGATATTCAGAATGTGATCTTTGCAGATATAATTAGCACAAGGATCTTGAAATGAGATGACCCTGGATTAGGGTAGGCCCTAATTGAATCCTAAATTCAATGAACACTCTCCTTAGAAAAAACAAAACACAGAGAAGGCTATGTGAAAGCATAGGTAAAAATTGGGAGTTAATGCTGCCACAAATCAAGGAACACCTAAGGCCACCAGAAGCTGAAAGAGACACAAAGGTTTTTTTTCCCAGAGCCTTCAGAGAGAGGATGGCCCTGCTAACCCCTTGATTTTGGAGTTCTAGCCTCCAGAACTGTAAGAGCATAAATTTCTGTTGTTTTCAGCCACCAAGTTTGTGGTGATTTCTTACAACAAACCTAGGAAACTAATACAGATTTTGGTACTTGGAAATGGTATGTTGTAATAAATACCTAAAAACATGGAAATAGATTTGGAATTGGATGAGTAGATTCTCGATGAATTTTAAGAAGCATGACAGAGACAATTTGTCAACTATCCAAAAAAGGGGGGGGTGTGACTGGGTGGCTCAGTCGGTTAAGCATCCTACTCTTGATCTCAGCTCAGGTCTTGATCTCAGGGTCATGAGTTCAAGCCCAGGGTTGGGCTCTACATCGCATGTGGAGCTTACTTAAAAAAATAAAAAGAAAGCAGCATGATAGAAAAAATCTAGATTGCCTTCAAGAGATGGTTGGTACAAATATAGGTATTAAAGACAATTCTGGTGAAGTTTCACAAGGAAGTGAAGAACAAGAGGAGAAATCTTATAACATTTTAAAGAATACATATACCATAAACAAAATATTGAGAAAATCTGAATGTTAAAGGTGGTTCTGGTGAGATGTCAGAAGGAAAGAAAGAACATCTCAGAAGGAAATGAAGAATGCATTACTGGGAACCAGAAGGTGATTGTTGTTATAAAGTAGAAGAAAACCTGACTGAATTGTGTTCTATATTGGGTAGGAAGCAGAACTTGGAAGCAATGAACGTTAGGTATTTACTAAGATTTCTAAGCAAAGTGTTGAAAGCACAACCTGGTTTCTTTTTGCTGCTAAGAGTAAAAAGGGAGAGCCAAGAGATAAATTGAGGAAATATTAAGTAAAAAGGAAACAACTCTTGATGATTTGGAAGGTTCTCAGCCCATTCAGATGGAAGAGGATGCAAAAATTACGAAATTCACCATTAGAAATGCGCTCTAGGGAAAGGGCCAAGGGTATAGCTGGACAACTGTTTGCTTAAGATATCAGATGTATAACTCATGGGTCCAATCAGTCACCTCAATTTAAGTCAGGAATAAAGATGGGGTTATCCAGGACCTGTGAAGAACCCTCTTGTCTAACTGTATGGATCCCCTTTACATAGAAGACTCAAGGTTTGTGGACACATTTTTTTTTAAGATTTTATTTATTTATTTGACAGAGAGAAACACAGCAAGAGAGGGAACACAAGCAGGGGGAGTGGGAGGGGGAGAAGCAGGCTTCCCACTGAGCAGGAAGCCTGATGTGGGGCTCGATCCCAGTACGCTGGGATCATGACCTGAGCCAAAGGCAGATGCCCAATGACTGAGCCACCCAGGTGCCCCAGTTTGTGAACATATTATACTAACAAAAACACTACCAGCCTATACTTCAAAGAACACAGACTAGACAAAAATGAAAAAAATCTGACTATTGGCAGAAAAGAGCTAATAAAGCTACTTATGTGTGAACATGTGCTACCCTTCAAGAAAAAGAAAGGTACACAGAAGTAGAAGCCAGAGAAGTAGGCTCAAAGCAGGGATCTACAGTGTTTCAATAAGCCCAGAGGGCAGAGGATCAAGCCACAGAGAATTATTCTCAGATCTTGAAACCTAAGGAAATTGGTCCTGCTGGGTTTTGAACTTGACTGGGACCAGTGATCCCTTTATTCCATTTGGAACGGGAATGTCCATCCTATGCTCATTCCAGGATTGTACGTTGGAAGCAGAAAATTCGTTTTCTGGTTTCACAGGGCCATAGATAAAGAATTTTACCCCAGATGGGTCATACCCAGAATCACACTCATATCTTCTATAGATGATTTAGATGCTAAGATGTGGGCGTTTTTGAGCTGATGAAATTTAGATGAGACTTAAGGCTTAAGAATTCATGCTATACTGGGTTGAGACTTTGGGGGATGTTGGGATAGAGATGAATATATTTTGCATATGGGATGGATGTCAAGTTTGAGGGACAAGAGGGTGGACTGCAGTGGCTTGAATTGTGGCCCCTAAAAGACATATGCACCCAGAAGCTCAGAATGTGAGCAGAATAGGTCTTCACAGATGTAATTAAGGTAAACATCTTGAGACAAGATCATCCAGGATTAGGCTGGACCCTAAATCCAGTGAAGATATCCTTAAAAGAAACAGTAAAGAACACACAGAAGGCCATGTGAAGAGGGAGGCAGACTGGAGTTATGCTGCCACAAATCAAGTAATATAAATCAACCCACCAGAAGCTTCCAGAATCCTTCCAAAAGCTGGAAGAAGGAAAAATTCTTCCTTAGAGCCTTCAGAGAGAACCTGGCCCTACTGACACCTTCATATCAGACATCCAGCATCCAGAACTGAGAGAGAATAAATTTCTGCCATATTAAGCCACCAAATTGGTAGTAATCTGTTATGGCAGCCTTAGGATACTAATACAGATAGCCATTAATAAAAAATATGACAAATTTAAACATCAAAAAGAATACTGACCACCAACACACTTAAATATATCAAACATATTAAAATCTATGTCTTGGGATGCCTGGGTGGCTCAGTCGTTAAGCGTCTGCCTTCAGCTTGGGTCGTGATCCCAGGGTCCTGGGATTGAGCCCCCGCATTGGGCTCCCTGCTCGGCGGGGAGCCTGCTTCTCCCTCTCACACTTCCCTGGCTTGTGTTCCCTCTCTCGCTATCTCTCTCTCTGTCAAATAAATAAATAAAATCTTTAAAAAAATAAAATAAAATCTATGTCTTCATAATGATATCACCTCCCAAGACTCACCTTTAGGATTTGCTATGGCATCGATTCATTTTTCTGAAAGTTGATAAATAAAGGAGAAAAAATAAGCATTTACTCTCTGCTTTTCCTGTAAAAATATTACAGGGTAACCATATAATTGATGAAGAAATTCTTTACAGAAGAATTCCAGTGAATAATAGATGTTAAAAAAAAAAATCACTCCTCTAATGAAATCATAGACCTAGGAAAAGCATCTATGGCTGATAATTCATTAGGTGAGATGTTAAGAAACTATAATGCTTAGATTTCACTGGTAGTTCATTAAAAAAAAAAAAAGATTTCACTGGCAGAATGTAAATTGACCAATTTTAGTGACACTAAAAGTGTGCCTCCTGGAAAAATGGAACGAGAATTCACTATCTACTAGCATCATCTAATAGGGTGACTATATATCCTAATTTGTCCAGACAGTCCCAGTTTATGGCTATTACCCCACTGTAATTGTTAAACAGCACACCCTTTTATTCTTAAAACTGATTGGAAATAAGTTATATATCACTCTATTCATGAATTTTTCTTTTTTTCACAAATTTTTCTTTCTTAAAGAAACTGAACCTTAATCTCATAAAGCTCTACCAATTCAAGTTCTCAATCTTGGCTACAGACTAAATCACTTGGGAAATTTTTTAAAATACTGATGCCTAGAATCCAGCCATGAATTCTGATTTCATTAATCTGAAATGTAACCTGAGAATCAGGATATTTAAAAGCTCTCCAGGTAATTCTCAAGTTTCAGCCAAAGTTGAGAACCACTGCTCTATATGTAACTACTAATTTGTGGGAAATATGAAGGGTAATTGAACATGTTAAAACACCACAAGAATTCAAGCAGCCAAATCCAGAATGTGGGAAATTCTCCTGAACAAATGACCTAGTTTTTTCAACAAAGAGATAGCATGGGAAAAAGTACAGGGTGTATACAGTAGGAAAGGCAATAGTTGAAGTTAAGAGAAATTTAAGAGGCAGATAAACCAAATAAAATGGCAAACCTTATTTGGATAGTGATTTAAACAAACCAACTGTAAAAAAAAAAAAATTTTAGAGAATCAAAGAAATCTGAACAGACTGGATTAAGGAACTCTTAACTTTATTAGGTATGGTATTGAAGTTGTTTAGTTTTAATTCTTACTTAGTAGAAATACATGCCTAAGTATGTAAAGATTAAATGATGTTATGCCTGAGATTTCTTCAAAATTATTTTGACCAAGTGCTCGCTTCAGAAGCGCATATACCAAAATTATTTTGACCAAAATAAAAAGAAGTTGGATGAGAGAGAAATATCAAAATGTTGAGAACTGTTTAGCTGTCAAAGCTGGGTAAGAGAAATATGCAGTTTCACTGTACCAATCTATATTTTATATTCTATATTAATATCAAATTATGAAACAGATAAAAATGTTTTTTTAATTTTTGTTTATAAATGTGCAATATGGGTTTCTGTGTGTACATATATATCACATTTAAATTTATAAGACAACATGTTAGGAGATGTAAAGAAAGATGAACACACGATCTTTAACCTCAAAGAGTAGTGGGTAGTCCATGTGGGATAGAAAAGGTTTGCTCAGGTATTCTCTTTGGTGAAAAGCAGGAAGGTAGCTAACTCAAGCTTCCAGGAGGCCAGAAAGATAAGAATGAAATTAAAGTAATATTATGCATGTTCCCTAAGCATAAATGAGTGTGGGTGTTATTATCCCAATATTGCTAAATACTAGAGATTGTACCATAACCTGACTTTGAAAAACCCACGATAAAAAAAAAAAAAAAAAAAGCCCATGCTCTATTATGTTGAGCCATTTGAAAATGCATTCTTGGCTCTTTGAGGAAGACATGGTCATAGCTACAGTACAGCTTCTGGGCGCCCGGCTTCTGCTCCTCACTCACCACTGTTTGCTCTTTCCAAGGAACAAGTCCATCAGGAAGCTGCACTGCAGACAGGGCTTTTAGAGACACCAGGAAGACACCCATGGAAACAGAGGCGGCGATTCACCAAATTAGAATTACTCTAACCAGCACAATGTAAAATCTTTGGAGAAGGTATCTGCAACTTGATCAGAGGTACAAAGGAGAAGAATCTCAAAGTAGAAGGACCAGTTTGGATACCTACCACGACTCTGCTTGTAGTGTTCTAAGGTTCTAAGATTTGGGATCATTTTCAGATGAGGATCCACAAGTGACTCACTGACTTACACAGTCCTTCTGAGATTGCTAAAGCAAATTACTTCCATCACTATTGAGCCAGGAGTTGAGGCTGAAGTCACCGTTGCACATGCTTACGTCAACCTTTTTAATAAACTGATTATCAGTTGTTTAAAAAAATTAAAAAAAGAAAATGCATTTTTTACAAGTCAAATGGTCAAATATCAGCAATTTTATATGGTTCAACCTAATATTATGCTATAATGCCTTCCTTTCTCTTTCCTTTTCTAAAATAATTACATAGTTAATGCACAGTAAAATAATCAGAATATTTAAAAGAAACGTAAGTCTTATTTAAAGAATGGTCAGTCTCCTAATACAGAATTCAAAAATATTCACTAAATATCCATAAAATCACAATTTTACATTTATCTCCTTAAATGGTCTTTAGTAAATTAGAAAATCATTCCATTTCAAAGGAAGCACAAACTTTATCTTTAAAAAAAATAATAGCTTGGGGCGCCTGGGTGGCTCAATGGGTTAAAGCCTCTGCCTTCGGCTCAGGTCATGATCTCGGGGTCCTGGGATCGAGCCCCGCATCAGGCTCTCTGCTCAGCAGGGAGCCTGCTTCCCCTCTTTCTCAGCCTGCCTCTCTGCCTACTTGTGATCTCTCTCTGTCAAATAAATAAAAATTTTAAAAAATTTTAAAAAGAGAAAGAAAAAAATAAAATAGTAGCTTTAAAATATTTAGTGTATACTTTCTTAAAAATAAACCTCTGAGTTGTGAGGATGTTTTAAGGTTATCTCAAACTAGAATATATTTCGATGCATCCTGAGAATTTACACATCAATTTAAATAAATTCAATCGTTTTTAACCACCAAAAATTCCAGGTTAATTCGGGACCTAGACTATTATTATATATATTACATATATTTTATGTTACATATTACATATAGTTGACATATTAACTTTCATATATTATTATGAATTCTAACCTACACTATCAAACAGTATAATTTTTCAAATAATACTTGATACTGGTTTAGCCTATTATGACCTTGAGCAAAAAAAAAAAAATCTCTGTACCTCAGTTTCCTCATTTATAAAATGGGACAGTAATAGTGACCACTGTTTATGGAATTAATGAGGATTGGAGGATATATTACACATAAAAGAATTAAAATAATGACTAGAACTTAAATGTTTATAAATATCGAGTACTATCTTTATTTACAGAAACCTCTGGTAGTTATAAGATGGGTACTGTGAAAATAATCAGAACCATCAACAGTAGAATGGCCTCTTCAAATGCTCTCTATACAAAGTCAATGCATTCTTCAAGCAGATGCTTTACACTGTGTACATGTGAGCTGCAAATATTTTTAATGTGTACCATTGTGCTTTTAAAGTAACACATTTAGCGAAAAGACAGAAGATTAAAAGTTCATCAAGGAGGGGTCGACCTTTTGCAATTATTTTATTATAAAATATTAAAATAACAGAAATCCAAAACAAAACTTCTCCATAATCCCATCACATGATAAAAATCAATGTTTTCATTTGTTCATGTTATTTTCTATTCCTTATCTACATGCATGTTCACTGTTTACATATTTACAATAATAATATGGATAACACTTTATAGCCTATATTTTCACTTAATATTATTCCATGACTATTCTTCCATTTTGCAAAAATTTTTCCCTACTCTTTCCTTCCTTATCCCCACCCCTTGAAGGTAATCAACATGTAGCCTGACACGTAGCCGCCACAACTTTCTCCAAGCTCATACATATACAAGTATAGACATATATGTGGGGAAGGGAAAATGGTCAGTTTTTACAAAAATGGAAGCATACTACTTATACATATGCTTATCTTTCTTTGAAGCATACCAAACACATATGCCTCAAATTTAATATATAGACAAGTTTGAGTGGATACAACTTACTAGACCATGTAATAACATATATATTTACCAAAGTCATCATTCTGTATGTAAACTTTGAAAGATATAGGGATTTCACAAAAAAATATGGCCACCAGATTTAGTTAGATCTCATGTGTGCTTCACAAGTTTATTTTAATAGCGATGCATAAAATAATTCCACAGATCTCATGCTTCATAGGTTTATTATAATAGCCATGCATAAAATAATTCCACTATTTACAACAAGCCTAACTAATGAATTTTAAAACTTGTATTAGAAAATAAAAATTTTACAATCTTAAAAAAATTCATAAGTAATATCTCGAAAATATCCTAACATTAAAGAAAGACTATGTGTATATGAACTTCATATGAACTTGGTTCTTAGCACAGATGACTGATGGATATGGTGCTGACCCACCCACATACTTAGCTTCCCCAAGTTCAAAAACTGAAAGACTGGCATTCCAATATAGTCAGAACACAATCAAATCAACCTTATCTAATGAATACCTATTGTTCTAAATGCCCACAAGCATAAAAGACAGCCAGCAGGCCTACACAGAATTTAAGGTTAACCCAAGTCGTAAAATACACTCTCCCATCTAACCATAATCCAGAACAATCGGAAGATCCCTAAATTTGAATCCATAGGAGACAATTTTGGAGTGTAAAAGATGCTATGGAAGATTTACTGAAGCAACCAAAATTACAAAGCAAATAACTTGGTACCCAAGCCCTACAATCTCTACTCTAACAGGTGAACTTTCTTAACCAAATATCAATGTAAGTCTTTTTGAGTTCCTATTACATGGAAGTCATAGGTGTTAGAGATGCAAGATAGGAGAGCCAGAATATATTATCCTAGATGATCTAAATATCACAGCATAATACATAGCATACAGTTCAACAACCAGCATACGTGTTCAACAACTTTTTGTGACTTATGATCATGAAGGTCAAATCAGTTAAGCATCATACAGTACAATGTCATCATCAATGCAATTTCAGATTAAATAACCTAAACTTACTATCTAGGCCTATGTAATTTTTTTAGCTGCATCAAAGCAGTCAAATTACTTAAAAAGATATTGTACTTTTGTACATAGTCCCCACTAATCTGTTTAGAATATACATATGGAATCCACAAGTTTAGCACATACCAAAGAAATGAGGGGGAAAAAAAATGTGTACCATGTGTACAGTTCAGGATAACCCTACTGAACATTCTAACCAAATATCAAAAACAAAATGGAGGCATACCTGTCTGGTAGAGTATGCAACTCTTGACCAAGGGTTGTAGTTCAAGCCCCACATTGGGTATAGACATTACTTAAAAAGAAATTAATGAAATAAAATAAAATAACTTAAAAAATGGATTATGGAGCCTAAAAGTTAATGAATGTAACCTTCCTCCACAATGAAATTGTAAAATGTGTAGAAGTGCTATATATATATTACATGATATTAAAAAAATAATACTTTAGATTACTACCAGTGTGGCACCTTCAAAGTATATTAGAAGAGAAAGAAGTATTTAAAATCTAGTTGAATTTGTTACCAACCTGCTTAGATGTTTTCTAGAACATTCCATTTTATAAGATGAATGATAATAGCATTAGTAGCAACTGGATTCAGAGATCTCCTTGAATAAATATTATACATCTAAAGTAATTTATCCTATTTATTTTAATTGGTGGGTCACATGCCATGTGCCTTTCCTCAAATATGAGGATCCAGTTTAAACTGACTCACAGCTTGAAGAGTAATTTAAAATTTCAAAACATGTGCATTCCGTAATATAAATACAATATTTATATTAAATGAACTATTTAATATACTATCACACAACATATATTGTTCTAGCTATGACTAATTATTGCATAAGGAAGATTTAAACTTCTATAAACTTAAGACTATCAACATTAAATTTTAAATCCTCCAAATACTACAGCGAAATGCATTAAAAATAACTGATAATGGATAAAAGGCTAGATATATGAATAAATATGTTATAAAACCAATAAAATGTTAATAGTTGAATCTAGGTAGTGAGTATGCGAACGCTCTTTGTAAATTTTTTCAATTTTGCTGTGTAGCTGAAAATATTTCCTAATAAACTGTTGGAAAAAAACTATTTGACATTTCTTTGGTTATTTATAATTTAAGTTTTGTTTTGTTTTAGATAGGCATGCTAGGCCCAAGGCAGGGCTTGAACTCAAGACCCTGGGATCAAGACCTGAGCTGAGATCAAGATCCTACACTTGCTTAACCAAGTGAGCCACCCAAGTGCCCCTATAATTTAAGCTTTTAAGGAAAGAAACATAGAATGACATCGGACACAAGCATTGTAGTTGGGACAAACCTGAATTCAAATCCCAGCTCAACCTCTTAAAGAGCTATCTGATCATAAGTAAAATTACTTAACTTCTCTACGCCTACATTCCATCTGCAAAATGGGTTTTACATAGCTAATGCAAAGTTAAATTCCTCCTATAAAGCACAGTGCCAAGCACATAGTAAGCACGCAAAATGTTAGCTGTAATTCATTATAAGATTGCCAATTCTATGCTAAATCATAAAAGCATTGTCAGTAAAAATTAAGTAGTAATTTTTTACATGGTTGGCTTAACACTAATTTGATCATTTTGTGACCATTCCCAAAAGGAAGACTCCTGATAGGAAACTCACTGCTCAACATGCTAAGGTTTGGGGGGGGGGGGGGGTTTAAAAAAAAAAACCTGAAAAATATTGCTCAATCGATAGTACAGTATTGTTCTCCCTCTGAAAAAAAATCAGTCAGAATTAAATAAGAAAAGTTTCAAGACAAACTTTAAAAGGCACTCAACAACTCCCATGTACAACTGGCTTCACCTCTGCGGGCTGGTTGGGTACATCCTTGTTATGACAAAACTTGTCATACTCTTCCACGTTCTTAATTGTTGGTAAAGAGGCTAGACTAGAACATGGCATTTAGAGTTGCCAAAATCTAAATCAGGACATGCCAACGACCCCACTTCTTCACAGGTAAGAGCACCACCTCCACCTTGGTCTTGATAACGGTTATGGGGGGAGGGGAAAGGAGGTAGGAAAATGAATTCGCGATGGTGTTACTGAAGAACCCTCCAGGTTATTTCTCCTGAGACCCGTCCACGACTTATTCCCGCCACTACCACCCCCACCTGACCTCTCCCCAGTTAAACTTCCAGACTCTGATTCACTAAAGATGCACTTAAGAATATGACACCTTCCCTCCCCTGGCCCACATAAGCCACCCCCAGTGCTGGAAAAATAAAAAATAAATAAAAAATAAAATAAAGAGCAAACAACAACCCCCGCCCCTCCCCCTCCTAACCAGCAGCAAATCTTTGTCCCACCTGCCGAAGGACCACTCTCCAGCGCGCTCCAGACCCAAGGTTGCCTCAGTCCTGTCCGCAACCTCTCCCCAACGGGGCCTCGGCGACCCCTCCACGAGCCTGCGCCTGGCCCATTCCAGCCCCGGGACGCGACTCCCGCCCCGCCCCCCGCCGCCCGCCGCCCGAGTTCTGCCTCACCTCACCTACCCTCTTTCGGGGGCCGGACTCCACCTCTCTCTCCGCCATGTTGGGCCCCGCTCGGAACCGCTGCGGCTCCCGGCGCGGTGGCGGCGGAACCTCTCGGGCCCCCGGCCCCCGCCCACACTGCAGGCACGGCTGCCTCGCGGCAGCTTCCCCGGACCCGGCCGGGCCTGGCGCTGAGAGTGGGGAGGGGGCGGATGCCGCGCGCCGGGTCGGAGATCTAGAGATCCCACGGGTGCGCGCGTGGGCGGTAGGGCCTGCCCGGGAAAGGGGGGGGCCGGGACTCGGGGGGTTAATGGCCTCCAAGGGGCCCCGTGAGTAGGATTATTTTCTCTCAGAGAAATTCCTCCGCCTGCGGTTTCTTAAAGGGATCACTAAACCAGCCCCTTGCGCGCTCCCCAGATGCGCAGGCGCACCTTAAGCCCCTCCTTCCTTTCCCACCAAGCCCCCGGTCCTGAGCGTGCGCGATGAGTGGCCAAGGGTAGGCCAAATCCTGCAAGTCTCTTTGCTGCCAGCAGCTGCTCCCACCACTCAACTATGGCTGCTCCCTTAAAGGGACCATGACGCAGTGATGAAGGAGGAATGAAAGAAATTAGTGAAATGACTATCTGGAGAATTGGGTGAAATGTCAGTGAGGGGTCCAGATCATCATCTTACACCTGTCTGCGGAGATGCCACTGTAAAGGGAAAATGATGGTGAGCTGAAGTTCTCAGTGGACCTCTGAACATGAAGAATCCCAACCAATGAGGGAACAAGCCAGTCATCTCAAGGAGACCCAGCTTTCCTTCCTTACATAGCCTAATCTGAAGCGTAGGGCGTAGAATATTAAGGGCCAACTCTGACAGCCTAACCTCAAAATCAGATCCTGTAATGATTTTGAAGACCAAACCAACAACTGGAGATAATTTCCTCGATAGTAATTTGTCCTTAGACTATCTAAATCGAGAAGAATCTCAGAAAGCATCTACTCCAATACTCCCAATGGTAAAATTGCTGTCTGGTCCAGAAAAGTAATTTGCCTCAAGGCGCCTAAATGCTGGTGTGAATTTAGAATCAAGATTTGAGCAACAGCCTTCTAGGCTTTTCAATGTACCAACCTGTCTTCAAAGCAAAAGATAAATAAGTTTTCATCTAGATCAGAAATGGAAGTTTCATGATACTTCAAGAATATTGTAATTCTTCTCTGAAGACGTGTGATGATTTGCAGATATTGTGTGTCCTCATTCACCTCCATTCAAGGAGCTTTGAGACTATGACTTGAAGGGTGATCATCTTTTCCAAGCAGAAAACTGGGAAGTAAATTTGGGTTTATCTTGCCCTAAAATGGAAGCTGAGGAAGACTGAAGAGAATGGGGGGTTGATTTATTTCAGTTCCTTAGCCTCAGGTGGAGAAAAAATTCTCTAATGGAGTTCATAATGATAGCTTAAAGGCAATCAAATAAGAAATACAAAGAAGCTGCCTCTTCAAGGTCATTCCCCCACAGCAAGACACATTCAAATGCAAATGAGGAACTCCTAAAAATCACAGGCTAATGAGAGATAATTTATGACTTTTGTGTGTCACTTGGTAGCTGTTTTGAAACTGAAAAGTTTCCTAACCCATCACATTTTGCTGAAAACTATCTGTGAAATTGCTGGAAGTTTCCATGCTGATCCTTGTTTAGGCCTCTTCATCTTTAATTTCACTTCCTGGTAGAAAAGAGAAAAGGAGAAAAGAATGTATATTTCAGCTGGAATTTTTTTAAATGTAGACCCTTTAGTTCCATGTTTAGGACAGAGGAAATAAAAAGAGAAACCAAGAAAGGAGTGTTAGAGAATGTGGGTACATGAAAGGTCTAGTTTCCACCTGTTTTATTGGCAGTGGAATACTCCCTTCTAATAAAATCTGACAACTTAAAATGGAGTTGCTAAATTAGTAGTGGAGATGGGAACGCATAAACTGCTCACCCATCCTTCCCCTTGTCCTCTCTCTTCTTCCATGCCCCCCTCACCATTAGAGAAATGTAGCATTTCTCAAAACACAGTTGAAAGCCATTAATTTAGTCGAACTCCACATCGTAAAGACAGAGACACTGAGGCTCAGAAACTTGTGTGCATTCACACAAAGGATTAATAGGACTGGAACAAGCATCTTGACCCCAAGCCTAGCACTGTCTACTATAGCAGACTATTTCTAGAAGTATTAGGAATATGTTGGGTCTTGAACAATAGGCAAGTTTTGTGTGTTCCAGATAATATACAAGCATATCATGACTGTTCAGTGCAATCATCCATGTAAGAGGAAAGAGAAAAAAGAAAACCAACACTTAGTGAGCACTGCAAGGTTCATCACAGTATCCTAATTTTACAGAGGGATTTCTAGAGGTTAAGTGACCAGTACAAAGTCATCCAGCAGGGAAGCCAAGCCAGAATTCAAAGGCTCTTTCTTTCTAGCTTATTCAAATATATCATAAACTAGAGGTTCCAGATTGGCTGCCTTGCACACAAATCTTCCCCACAGATATGTATTTGGTTTGCACCACATATAGCTATGTGATCTTGGTCAAGTTACTTGCTCTATGCCTCAGTTTCCTCATCTGTAAAAGAGGTTGTTGGGAGAATTACTTAATATTTCTAAATGTCTTAGAACCCTTTTGGTTCCTAGCATCATAAGAATATTTTATATATTCTAATGTTTTTATTTTTTAATTAGATGCCAATATTTAAAATAGGATTATGTCATGTACAAATCCAATGTTCTGACTTCTTTTTAAGAAAGGAGAGTATAATGGTATAATGCTTTGCAAATATCAAGCCGATTCATTTTAATTTTCTTCTTTAAATCATGTTCCATCATTGACTCTTGCCTGAAGTGGAGCTCTGAGACTTATTTCCCTAATCAGGAAAGAGTAGAATAGGCTTAGTGGAGAGAAAAAGAATTTGCTAAATTTCCTTAATTCTATTTAACTTATAAAATTCAGCACATAGTAAGAATCTCATTTCTCCCAAACTCCGGAAGAGCTGCTCCTTTCATCTAAGACAGATAAGCCATGAAGCTGTGACGTAGGGAAGTAAAAGAAAAGCCTGACTCTTAAAGAGTATTGGGAAGAAGAAGGAAAAGAGAGGCAGTGATTGAGAGACAAATACCTCTGTCTTCCTACTCTAGCTCTTCAAATAGAAAGCACTCTTGTTTTGCTTCTGTTTGGAATTCCAGGTAGAGATGATTTGCAGACTGTATCCACGCCAACAGGCAAACAGCCACATACAAGTAAAAGTAATGCCCTTGTGTAGTTGGGAAGAGAGAGAAGGCCTACATTGAGCCTCTCAGAGTGTCTGTCAGGGATGAATCCAGTTTTCGTGGGTTTTGAAGCTTATGTGATGGGGGCAGGAAGGAAATTTGTAAAGAAATAGAACACAAACTTCCATATACAAAATTAGATACAGGGTCTTGGAAGAAGTTCCAAGTCACATGAGTGGCCCGTAACCCAGCCGTGATTTAGAATGTATCCAGAAGTTCTCCCACACCCTGGGGAGGCATAGAGAAGGTAGCCATGAGATTACCTGGCAATATAGGGGGAAGTAGCTCTGTAGATCTCACCAGACCTGGAACAAAAAGTAGTAACACCCAGACCTCAGGAAGAGATGGGGCTTGCCTCTAGTTTTTAATAAGCCTAGAGAGGCCAGGCTACAAGATACAGCACCCACTGACATAGGTTGCTGAGCACCCAAAGAAGCAAAATGTAGTACAAGGACATCAAATAGATCCAAGGTCTCAGGCTTCCTCAACACATTAACAACTCACAAATGCAGATGTCACCTTAGGGACGTGTACAGAGGTAGAGAGCAGCTATAAAAGACTTGGAGTTTCTTCCCCAAAGAAGTTATTACCTAATGGATACAAATATGTTTAAAACAAAATTGAACATTTAGATACATTAGGTAAAATCTGAGGATGTTGAAAAGAAAGTAAACAGGCGTTGGGATAAAAAATGACTAGAGGAGGGCTACTTTAGTTGGTTAGTTAGTTAGTTATCAGTTAGTTTCTGAAGAACTTCTTAACTCTGATTGTGAGAACCCAAACAAGTAGAGAGGAAGTTGGGTGTCCCCTCTCATGGACTGCTGCTTGTAGTGGGACACCATTCTTCCTTCCATGCTACCTGGTATGATAGTTCCAAGAATTCCACAATTAGGGGTGCATGGGTGGCTCAGTTGGTTAAGTGTCTGCCTTCAACTGAGATCACAATCTCAGGGTCCTGGGATCGAGCTCCCCATCAGGCTCCCTGATCAGTAGGGTATCTGCTTCTAACTCTCCCTCTGCCCCTCCTCCTGCATGCACTCTTTCTCAAATAAATAAATAAATAAATAAATAAATAAATAAAATCTTAAAAAAAAAAAGAATAGGGGTTCTCCATCAGCCACTGAATGACCTTGAGCCAGTCCCCTTACCTTTATCGACCTCAGTGTTCTCATAATGTTAAATGATTAGAATACCTTAGGTAGGGCCTCACTGACAGCTCCAATTACTTGGTAATGGCTGCTGGGGGCATTGTGTAGAAAACATCTTTTGGGCCACATTTAGGTTAGATTATTGATTAGTGATGTCTGCCACCAATGAGGGGTGGAAGTAACGTCACCCATCATGTATGCCATCCCTTGGCTAAATGCTCTATTGATTATTTCCAATTCCACATTTCTTTGATTCTGTCATTTTTTTATGACTGCTATTGAGATCTATCCCAATGTAATCTCACTGTTTTGAGTATTTGCCTTTGTGCCAATGAGAATGGAAACAAGAAGATACCGAGAAAAAAAAAAAAATGGTATCCCAATTTGACACTGCCCTTTGAGTAATGAAGACCCAGAAATCTGGTCTACTGCTTCTCTTCAAACCAAACCCAAGCCAGCAGAAACTGGAGAAGATGAATTTTTTTTTTTTAAAGACTTTATTTATTTATTTGACAGAGAGAGATCACAAGTAGACAGAGAGGCAGGCAGAGAGAGGGGGAAGAAGGCTCCCTGCTGAGCAGAGAGCCTGATGCGATGCGGGGCTTGATCCCAGGACCCTGAGATCGTGACCCGAGCCGAAGACAGAAGCTTCAACCCACTGAGCCACCCAGGTGCCCCGTCCACATTTTCAATTCAGTTTTTTTCAGGGACTGTCCTTTATAAAAATCTCAAGTGTATCATGCCCTCTTGTGTATTATCTCAAGTGTATTACATTGCCCTCATGTGAACAAGATGTTTTCCCCATTTCCCTTCGCTAAAAAATGATCCACTATAAAACAAAACAAAACAAACAAAAACAAAAACCTCCACTCTGATATTGTGATTTATTATAAGAAATATTAATTTAGGAGCACCTGGCTGGTTTAGTCTTTGGAGCATACAACTCTTGATCTCGAGGTTGTGGGTTCAAGCCCCATGTTGGGCATAGAACCTACTTAAAAATATAAAATAAGATATATATATATGTATACATATGTATATATATATACACACATACATAAATACATGTAATCTTCTTTGTTTCTGGCTCAGAGCTTCCAAAACCCTTGGAATTTCCCAGGCGCCTGGGTGGCTCAGTGAGTTGAAGCCTCTGCCTTCGGGTCAGGTCATGATCTCAGGGTCCTGGGATCAAGCCCAGCATCCGGCTCTCTGCTCAGCAGGGAGCCTGCTTCCCCCTCTCTCTCTGCCTACTTGTGATCTCTCTCTCTCTCTCTCTCTCTCTCTCTCTCTCTGTCAATAAATAAATAAATAAATAATCTTTAAAAAAAAAAACAAAAACCTTGGAATTCCTAAGTGTTGAGAGTGGTAAAGGTCTCTTTGGTCATGTTAATGAGCTGACTTCTTAAAACCACCCAAAGGTGGGGTCTGATTGTCTGCAGGACCTCCAGAGAAGTGAGGGGGAGAAATTGAATCAGCCAATGGTCAAGAACTTAGTCAATCATGACTATTAATGAAGTCTCCATAAAAGCCTAAGAGTTCAGCTTTGTGGTCCTTTTCAGAGTGCTTCCATGTTTGGAGAACCAAACCAGAATACATACATGTGCCAACAACCCAGGCCCCAAGCTCCATAAGGACAGAGGCTCCTTTGTTGGAGACCTCACCATATTTATCCCCTCATCTGGCTGTTGATTCATAACCTTTATCATATCCTTTAATAAAATGGTAAATGTAAATGTTTCCCTAAGTTCTGTGAGCCATTCTAGCAAATTAATTGAACCTAAGGAGGAGATTGTTTGACCCTCCAATCTGTAGCCTGTCAGTCAAAAGCCCAGGTAACAGCTTGTGTCTTGTGATTGGTGTCTGAAGTGGAGAGTAGAGGGCAGTCTTGTATTCTACCTCTGGGTAGATAGTGTCAGAATTGAGTTGAATTCTCAAATTCTCAAAGAATTCTCTAAATTGCTTGGTGTTGTGGGAGGAAGGGGAAGAACCTACCCCCAAGGTTGAAATTGGGTCCAGGCACCCTAAAAGACCCACTAAGGCATGAATGTTTACTGGGTATGCAAGATATCATCAGACATGATATATCAGACATGGGAGCAGACTTGACTTTATGGGGCCTAAAAGATGGGAACTTTCCCGAATGGGAGCTCATCCATCACATAAGTCATTAGCTGCTTCTGCTTACATTAATCCATACCTTTCCCTGAGCTCGAGAACCTCATATCCATTGCATGATTATTTAACATAGTTTACTTATTAATGAACCTGGCACATGCCAGAAATTAGTGACAAGATAAACAAGATAATGGCTAAGATGGACATATAATTAGGCAAACTGGTTGTTAGCCCAGAGCCCAGAGGAGAGGTACCTAATTTGTGTAGACTCCAACTACTATAAATATGTCTCAACTTGAACTCATTAACTGTCCTCACCCAAACTCAGACTTTAAGAAACTAAAAGCCAGGTGCACCTGGGTGGCTCAGTGGGTTAAAGCCTCTGCCTTTGGCTCAAGTCATGATCTCAGGGTCCTGGGATTGAGCCCCGCATCGGGCTCTCCATTCAGCGGGGAGCCTGCTTCCCCCTCTCTCTCTGCCTGCCTCTCTGCCTGCTTGTGATCTCTCTCTCTGTCAAATAAATAAATAAAATCTAAAAAACAAAACAAAAAAAAGAAACTAAAAGCCAACTATGGGGGCTTGACATGACTTTTGAGAACCTAAGTTCCTTCAGGGCAACCCTGTGCAATAAAGTCCCTGGAGATCCCGCAGAAGGTCTGGTGAAGCGGGAAAGCCCTAGAATGAATTTCAGAAAAACTGTAGTTTTTGTTCTGATTCCATCTCTAATTGTAAAACCTTAGGCAGGTCACTTCACTGTGAGAATCTAAGTTCCTCAGGGCAACCCTATGCAATAAAGTCCCTGGAGATCCCCCAGAAGGTCTGGTGAAGTGGGAAAGCTCAGGAGAGAGAACAGGTCCTAGAGATAGGAAGGTTGGAGTCATCAGTACATGCCATAAGACTGGATAGCATTAACCAGAGAAAGTAAATTAAACTGAGCCCTGAAGCACTCGCAATATTTATAACTCTGAAGAAAAAGAGGATCAATTAAAGTAGCAGGAAAACCAGGAGAGAGTGCAGTCTCAGGAACCAAGAGTATTGCAAGAGAGAGGATCAATTACCAACTTGTCAAATGTCACTAAGAAGACAAGTGAGATGAGGCCCAAGAATTGACTATAGAATTGGAAGGTCACTGGTGAGCTGGACTAGAACTATTTCAGAAAATTGGTTTGTGAAAACTTAACTGAAGCAGAAAGTTTGTGGGCATGCTGTCTTCTATGTGGAAAGTCCATGTAACCTGAAAACACTCAAATGGCTCAGAGAACTACCTTTTGTTTTTTTCTTCTACCTCTCATCAGGAGTCCATACAGAATGGTAACGTGATGGTTAATTTACGTGTTGACTTGGCTAGGCCACAGTGCCTGCATATTTGGTCAAACATTGTTCTGCCTATTTCTGTGTTTGTTGGATGAGATTAACAATTAATTCAGTGGAGGGGTGCTTGGGAAGCTCAGTTGGTTGTGCATCTGACTCTTGATTTTGGCTCAGGTCATGATCTCAGGGTCATGAGATAGAGTCCTGTGTTCAGCTCTGCTTTTGGCTCTGCACTCAGTATGGAGCCTACTTGAGATTCTCTTTCTCTCCTTCTGCCCCTCCCCCCCACTCACTTGCACGCACAAGTTCTCTCTCCCTCAAAATAAATAAATAAATAAATAAATAAATAAAATCTTTAAAACAAAAACAGGGTGGGTGGCTCAGTCAGTTAAGTGTCTGCCTTTGGCTCAGGTCACATTCTCAGGGTCCTGGGATCAAGGCTTGTGTCGGGCTTCCTGCTCAGCAGAGGGTCCACTTCTCCCTCTCCCTCTGCCCCTCCCCCCTGCTTCTGCACACTTGCTCTCTCGCTCTCTCTCAAATAAATAAATAAAATCTTTTAAAAACAACAACAACAATTCGGTGGACTGTGAGTAAGCAGGTTATCCTCCATAATTTGGGTGGGTCTCATCCAATCCATTGAAGGCCCTAAAAGAATAAAGACTGACACTACCTCACCCCTCCAGACAAAAGGGAATTTTGTCAGCTGACAGCCTGGTACTTGAACTGTTACATTGACTCTTCCTTGAGTCGCTAGCCTGCCAACTTACCCAGCACATTTTGAACTTGCGAGCCTCCATAATCACATGAGCAAATTTCTTAAAATGAAGCTCTCTTTCTATATATATACATCCTATTAGTTCTGTTTGGAAAAAAAAAAAAAACCCTGACTAATACAGGCAGTGAGCAGTCAGTGATTACTTTTCAAATGAAAGGAGCAGGCACTGTCATTTTTGAGTCTGCACTGTGTGCCAAACACTAGTTTTTCTAATTGCTGATAACTTGAAGACTTGTCTTACTATCAGAATGGCAATAACATGTTTCTTAAAGAAAGTCAAGAAGAAAAAGAAGAAGAAGAAGAAGAAGAAGAAGAAGAAGAAGAAGAAGAAGAAGAGGAGAAAGAAAGAAGAAAGAAAGAAAGAAAGAAAGAAAGAAAGAAAGAAAGAAAGAAAGAAAGAAAGAAAGAAAAAGAAAGTTAGTTAAAGGCCAATACATTCCTATTGCCCAAAGCAGATGACCATTGGCAAATTTTTTGCTACTTTTTATATTTTCCATATTAATCTAATTTTTTTTACTTGATATAGTTTAAATATACTACCATGCTGGGGCGCCTGGGTGGCTCAGTGGGTTAAAGCCTCTGCCTTTGGCTCAGGTCATGATCTCAAGGTCCTGGGATCGAGTCCCACATCGGGGTCTCTGCTCAGCAGGGAGCCTGCTTCCCCCTCTTTCTCTGCCTGCCTCTCTGCCTACTTGTGATCTCTCTCTCTGTGTCAAATAAATAAATAAAATCTTTAAAATATATATATATACTACCATGCTGATAAAGATTAATCTACAGCATTTTTGATGGCTTTATATATTCTACTGTGTGACTTTAATGTATACTTTTTAACCAGTCCCTTTTTACAGGACATGCAAGTGGTTTCCAGATTTTGCTGTTATAAAACTAAATTAGAGTAAATGTCCTTTTGTGCATTATTTTGCAAACATCTTAAATATTTCCTTAGGATAAATTCCTAGATGTAGAATTGCTGAGACAAATGTCGTAGGTTTTTTGTTTTGTTTTGTTTTAAAGATTTTATTTACTTTTTTGTTAGAGCGCACAAGCAGGGGGAGCAGCAGGCTCCCCACTGAGCAAGGAGCCCAATATGGGATTCGATTCCAGGACCCTGGGATCATGATCTGAGCCAAAGGCAGTCACTTAACTGACTGAGCCACCCAGACACCCTACTATATTTTTTAATAATTAAAATATAGCTTATATACATAAAAGTGTATAAATTAAAAGTATATAGCTCAATAAACTTTTTAAATTGTGGTGAAATACAAATAATATAAAATTTATCATCTTAGGGGCACCTGGGTGACTCAGTGGGTTAAAGCCTCTACTTCTGGCTCAGGTCATGATCTCAGGGTCCTGGGATCGAGCCCCTCATTGGGCTCTCTGCTCAGCAGGGAGCCTGCTTCCCCCTCTCTCTCTGCCTGCCTCTCTGCCTACTTGTGATCTCTCTCTCTGTCAAATAAATAAAATATTTTAAAAAATTACGATCTTACCATTTTTAAGTACGCAATTCTTAGACTTTAAGTACATTCACATTGTTCTGAAACCATCACCACCATCCAATTCAGGAATTCTTTTCATCTTGCAAAATTCAAAGGCTGTACCCAATAGAGAATAAATCCTCATTGCTTGATGAATTTTTAAAACATGAAACCAGCTCCCAGATCAATAAATAAAATATTAGCAATGTCCTGGAAGCCCCCCTAAGTGTTTCTTTTTAGTAACTAAACCCACACACAAGGAATTGACTTCTAGTTGGGTTCTATTTCTAACTATGCTGATTTGATAAAATGGTATCTTACTGTTAACTTAATTTCTTTGAATTACTTAAAGAGGCAGAACTCTTTAAAATATGACTTTTGATGCTTTGTATTTCTTCCTTAGGAGTTGGTATCACATCATCTTATTTAATCCTCACAAAAACCTGCTGAGAGAAAAATCAACAAAATCAAGAGTTAGTTCTTGCAAAAGATCAACAAAGTTGACAAACCTTTAGCTAGATTGACTAAGAGGGGGAAAAAAAAGAGAGAGAGAAGGCTCAAATAACTAAAATCTGAAATAAAAGTGGGGACATAACAACCAACTCTACAGGAATAAAAAGGATCATAAAAGAGTGAACAATCATCTGCCAATAAATTGGATAACCTAGGCATGGACAAATTCCTAAAGATGTAACCTACCAAGACTAAATAATGAATAAAAAATCTGATGTGAGGGAGGTGCCTGGGTAGCTCAGTCGGTTAACCACCTGCCTTCAGCTCTGGTCATGATCCTAGGGTCCTGGGATGGAGCCCCGCATTGGTCTCCCTGCTCGGTGGAGAGTCTGCGTCTCCCTCTGCCTCTCCTCCTTCCCCCTGCTCATGCTCTCTCTCTCACTCTGTCTCTCTCAAATAAATAAATAAAATCTTAAGAAAAAAAAAAGAAAGAAAGAAAAAGAAAAAAAATCTGATGGGGCACCTGCCTGGCTCAATTGATGGAGTATATGACTCTTGATCTTGAGTTTCTGGGTTCAAGCCCCACTTTGGGTGTGGAGATTACTTAAAAATAAAATCTTTAAAAAACAGAGATTAATAAAGTATGAAAAATTTGAATTAGTAATTACAAAAATAGAAACAAAGAAAAGTACAGGGCCAGATGTCATCACTACAATCAACATTTACATTTACAGAATTAACACCAGTCCTGCTCAAACTCTTCCAAAAAATTGAAGAGGAATGAACACTTCCTAACTGATTCCATTAGGTCAGCATTACCCTGATATCTAAACCAAAGATACTATGATAAAAGAAAACTGTAGACCAATATTTTTTATGAACACTGAAGCAAGAACCCTCAATGAAATACAAGCAAACTGAATTCAACAACATGCTAAAAGGATTATGAAAATGACAAAGTGGGATTTATTCCTGAAATGCAAGGATGGTTCAACATATGAAATAGATCAATGTAACACCACTTTAATAGAATGAAGGGAAAAAAAACATATGATTATCTCAACTGATGCTGAAAAAGCATTTGACAGATAAAATATCCTTTCATGATAAAAATACTCAACAAACTAAGAATAGAAGGACACTATCTCAACATGATAAAGGCTACCTATGAAAACCCATAACAAACATCATATTCAATGGTAAGAAACTAAAACATTTTCCTTGAAGATCAGAAACCTGGCAAACATGCCCACTTTTACTACTATATGCAATGTAGTAATGGAAATCCTAGATAGAGCAATGAGGCAAGAAAAATAAATCAAAAGCATCCAAATTGGAAATGAAGTTCTTTGTTCACAGATGATATAATCTTATTTGTAGAAAACCCTAAAGATTCTACAAAAAAAGGGTGACTGTGTGGTTCAGTCGGTTGGGCGGCTGCCTTCGGCTCAGGTCATGATCCTAAGGTCCTGGGACTAAGCCCCACAATAGGTTCCCTGCTCAGCGGAGAGCCTGCTTCTCCCTCTCCCTCTGCCTGCTGCTCTGTCTACTTGTGCACTCACTCTCTATCACGCTGTCAAATAAATAAATAAAATCTTAAAAAAAAAAAGATTCCACGAAAAAATTGTTAGAATAAGGGAATTCAGCAAAGTAGCAGGATACAAAGTCAACATACAAAAATCAGTTGCATTTCTATATACTAACACTGAACAATCTGAAAAGGAAATTACAAAAATAATTCCATTTACAATAGCATCAAAAAGAATACAATACCTAAAAATTAACCAAAAAAGTTAAAGGCTTGCACAACGAAAACTACAAAACATTTCTGAAAGAAATTAAATAAGACATGAATAAATGGAAACATCCCACATTCATGGATTGAAAGACTTAACTTATTGTTAAGATGGTAATACTATCCAAAGTGATCTACAGATTCAGTGCAATCCCTATCAAAATCCCAATGACTTTCTATGTGGAACTAGAATAACCCACCCTAAAATTCGTGTAGAATCTCAGGGGACCCCAAATAGCCAAAATAGTCTTGGAAAAGAAAAACAACACCAGAGGACCCATACTCTCTGATTTTAAAACTTATTAGACAGCTACAGTAATTAAAATACTGTGATACTGGCATAAATCAGACACACAGAACAATGGAATCAATTGGAGAGCTCAGAAAGAAACCCTTGCATATATGGGCCAAGGGTGTGCCAAGACCATTCGATGGGAAAATGACAGTCTTTTCAACAAATGATGTTGAGAAAACCAGATACCCACATGCAAAGGAATGATGTTGGATCCTTATCTTATAACCATATACAAAAATTAACTCAAAATGGATCAAAGACCTAAACATAAGAGCTAAAACTATAAAACTCTTAGAACAAACATAAGGGAAAAACTTCATGACAGTAGATATGGAACCATTTTTTAGATATGACACCAAAAGGAAATCAACAAAGAAAAAATAGCTAAGTTGGAATGCATCAAAATTAAAATTTATTTATCAAAGGATACTATCAACAGAGTGAAAAGACAACCCACAGAACAGGATAAAATATTTGCAAATCATATATCTGATACATGATGGATATCCAGAATATATAAAGAACTTTTACAACTCAACAACAACAACCAACCAATTGAAACATGAGCAAAGGACTTGAACAGACAGTTGTCCAAAGAAGATATACAAATAGCCAATAAGTTTAAGAACAGATGCTTAGCTTCACTCATCATTGGAATATGTAAATCGAAAACACAGTTAAGATACCACTTCACACACATGAGGGTGGCTATTATAAAAAACAAACAGAAAATGAATGTTGGTGAGGATGTAGAGAAACTGGAACCCATGTACGTTGCTGGTGAGAATGTAAATGAGGCAACCACTGTGGGAAAGGGTATAACAATTACTCAAAAAATTAAACATAGAATTACTATATGATCCAGCATATCTACTTCTGGATATATGTCCAGAAGAAGTGAAAGGAGGGGCTTTTTTTTTTTTTTTTGAAGATTTTATTTATTTATTTGACAGAGAGAGAGGGAACACAAGCAGTGGGAGTAGGAGAGGGAGAAGCAGGCTTCTCGCTGAGCGGGAAGCCTGATGTGGGCTCAATCCCAGAACCCTGGGATCACCACCTGAGCCAAAGGCAGACGCTTAACCGACTGAGCCACCCAGGAGTCCCAAAAGGAGGGGCTTAAAGAGATATTTGTATACCTATGTTCATAACAACATTATTCATAGTAACCAAAAAGTAGAAGCAATCCAAGTGTCCATCAATGGATTAATGTATTTTTTAAAATGTAGTACATCAATATAATGGAATATTATTCAGCCTTTAAAAGGAAAGAAATTTTGACACTCATCACAGCATGGATGAAACTTGAAGAACTATACTATGTGAAAAAAGCCATTCACAAAATGACAAATATTGTATGATTCCACTTATATGAGGTATCTAAAATAGTTCATTTCATACATACAGGAAATAGAAGTATAAATGCCGGGGGCTAGGGGAGAAGGTAATGGATATTTAGTGTTTAATGGCTACAATGTTTGGTTGGGGAAGACAAAAAAGTTTGGGAGCTGGATGATGTTGATGGTTGCAGAGCAATATGAATGTATTTAATGCTATGAAACGGTATACTTTAAAATCATCGTAACTAGGGGCACCTGGCTGGCTCAGTCCGCAGAGCATACGAATTTTGATCTTGGGGTTGTGAGTTCAAGTCCCATGCTGGGTGTAGAGACTTAAAAATAAAATCTTAAGGGGCGCCTGGGTGGCTCGGTCCTTAAGCATCTGCCTTTGGCTCAGGTCATGATCCCAGGGTCCTGGGATTGAGCCCCACATTGGGCTCCCTGTTCAGAGGGAAGCCTGTTCTCCCTCTCCCTCTGTTTGTGTTCCCTCTCTCGCTGTGTCTCTCTATGTCAAAAGAATAAATTTTTTAAAAAATGTTAAAAAAATAAAAATAAAATAAAATCTTTAAAAAAAATCATTTAAATGATACATTTATGTTATGCATATTTTACCACGATAAAAAAATCACTGAGGGGGCGCCTGGGTGGCTCAGTGGGTTAAAGCCTTTGCCTTCGGCTCAGGTCATGATCTCAGGGTCCTGGGATCGAGCCCCTCATTGGGCTCTCTGCTCAGCAGGGAGCCTGCTTCCCCCTCTCTCTCTGCCTGCCTCTCTGCCTACTTGTGCTCTCTCTCTCTTTGTCAAATAAATAAATAAAATCTTAAAAAAAATAAAATAAAACCACTGAGGTATGCAAATTTCTCATTTTATGGATGATAAAAGTTAAGACCTATCAAGATTAAGTGACTTTGCACAGGCAGAACTAAAAATGCTTTTAGGAAGTAAAAATGCACGTAGGAAGTAAAAATTCAGGGCTTTTTACCTCTGGAACTAATAATACACTATATGTTAATTAATTGAATTTAAATAAAATTACATTTTAAAAAATAAAAGGCTTTTTAACATCAAAACTTATGTTCTTTCCACTAAATCATTGTGGGTTTTTTTAGACTTTTTTTTTTTTTTTTAAGATTTTATTTATTTATTTGACAGAGAGAGAGATCGCAAATAGGCAGAGAGGCCGGCGGGGGGGGTGGGGAGTGAGCAGGCTCCCTGCTGAGCAGAGCCCGATGCGGGGCTCGATCCCAGAACCCTGAGACCATGACCTGAGCCGAAGGCAGAAGCTTTAATCCACTGAGCTACCCAGGCACCCCCGTTGTTTATTTTTTAAGGTAAAGTTTAGCTATAGTGAATGCATAGATCTAAAGTGCACAATTTAATGAATTTTGATAAATTCATGTACATGTGTATATGCATACACACTACCCTGATCAAGATAAAGCACATTTCCAATAGAGAGTGCCCTCTTGCCCCTTCCACTCAATCCCTATCCCCTTTAGGCAACTGTTACCTTGATTTCATATCACCATAGATTAGCTTTTCCAACTTCATATAAATGGAAATATTCATATGTACTCTTTGTGTCTCACATTTTTGGCTCAACATAATAGTTTTGATGTTCATCTATATTGTTGCTTATATCGGTAATTCATTCTTTTATTGCTGAGTAATAGTCAATTTTGTGAGTGTGCCGCAATTTGTTTATTCTATTATTGATAGACATTTCAGTTGTTTCTAGTTGTTGATTCTCATGAATAAAGCTACTATAAACACTTTTTTACAAGTCTTTGTGTGGACATGTTTCCATTTCTCATCTCATAAGACTTGGTTTAGGCAATGGAACAGTAACAAATGATGCAAGCAATTGAAAAGTTGCTTGTATGTTTTCTCTTCCTGTCTTTAACTTGCCACTACAATGAAAATAAACACAGCGAGCTTGCTGGAAGATGAGAGACTATGTGGACTGGAGCCAAGTCATCTCATCCAAGGTCATTTTAGGCTAGCTAACCCCAGGAAACCCATCAGGTGTTTATAGATTCATGAACAAGTTCAAGTGAGATTAGCCTAACCCAGCCCCAAGTCAAAAGAAATGCCCAGGTGACCCATAGACTCATGAGAAATAAATAGCAGTTCCTTTAAGCGACTGAGTTTCAGAATAGTTTGGTATATAGAATTATTGTGACAATAGCTAATTTATGCACATCTGTACCAGTTTTCTACTGCTGCATAACATATTACCAGAAACCTAGTGGATTAAAATAACACAAATTTATTATCTCATAGTTTCTGTGAGTCAGAAATCTGGGCATGGGTTATGTGGGTCCTCTGCTCGGGGCTTATCAGGCTGAAATCAAGATGTCAACCAGGACTTCAATTTTATCTGAGGCTTGGGGTCCTCTTCCAAGCTCATTGGTTATTTGGCTGAATTCAATTCCTTTTAGTCATAGTACTGAGGCCTTCAGTTCCTAGGAGCCACCCACCATTTCCTGCCACATGGCTCTCTCTCAGATATGACAGTTTACTTCTTCAAGGCCAACAGGTGAGCATATGATGTTTCAAATCTCTGCAACTTCTTCTGACATCTAGGCCCCTTCATAAAAACCCCAGCTGATTAGATCACCCCCACCCAGGGTTATCTCCTGATTGAGTACCTTAAAGTCAACTGATTAAAGTCAACTCTTGGGGCGCCTAGGTGGCTCAGTTAAGCATCTGCTTTTGGCTTATATAATTATAATTTGTAATGTAAATGTATTTATATTATTTATGTATATTATTTATAATATATTTATATTTATATAATTATATTTATATAACATATATTTATTTATATCATTTTATTTTATTTTATTATTTATATTATATATATGTATATACACATGTGTATATATTATATGTATTGAATATATTTATAATTCAAATTATATAATTATAATTATGTATTTAGAATTATATTAAAATAATATATATTAATTTAATATTCTATAACATAACATATATTT
>CM052900.1:142729288-142753643 GCA_028534135.1 Potos flavus
TATTATGCACATATATTTGTATATTATGTATATTATGTATATATTTATAATTATATGTATATATAGTATAGTATAATTATGTATTATAATTACATACAATAGAATTATATACCATAATATAATTATAAATATATACCATTATATGGTATATTACATTATATAACTCACATGTTATAATATATAATAATATATGGCATTATATATAATGTATTATATATATAATGTACACCACATCATATACCATATTAACCTTCAAATAAACAGCTCTTCGAAGGTTAATATCCTTTGTCCGTAAAATGTAATTCAATTTTGGGATGCCTGGGTGGCTCAGTCGGTTAAGCGTCCGCCTTTGGCTCGGGTCATGATCCCAGGATCCTGGGATAGAGCCCCACCTCGGGCTCCCTGCTCGGTGGGGAGTCTGCTTCTCCCTCTCCCTCTGCTGCTCACCCTGTCCTTCCCCGCTCCTTCTCTCTCTCTCTCAAATAGAAAAATCTATTTTAAAATCTTTTTTAAAAATGTAATTCAATTAGTTTTATTAAACTTATCAAAGGAAGAAGAGAAGCCTTGATCGTGATAGGTGGTTAGTGGAGGAGGGGTGCAAGGAAGTTATTCTTTAGGAGGTACATTCTTTTCTTGGCCATTTTCACCAATTTTTCAACCTTTTCAGACTCATGGTTAATTTTCACTTAAATTGCACTTGAAAATAAATTTATTACATAGAAAAATACCCCAGAGTAAAATAAAGGCTACATACAAAAGTGCTTTGAGGGGCGCCTGGGTGGCTCACTGGGTTGAGGCCTCTGCCTTCGGCTCAGGTCATGATCCCAGGGTCCTGGGATCGAGCCCTGCATCGGGCTCTCTGTTCAGCGGGGAGTCTGCTTCCCCCTCTCCCTCTGCCTGCCTCTCTGCCTACTTGTGATCTCTCTCTCTGTCAAATAAATGAATAAAATCTTTAAAAAAAAAAAGTAAATTCCATTAAAAAAAACAGTGCTTTGAAAACTGTAAATGACTTAAAAAAAAAAACACACTGATGGGTGCTGGAGGGGAGGTGGGAAGGGGGGATGGGTTAATTGGTGGTGGGGATTAAGGGGGGCACTGGGTGCTATAAGTAAGTGTTGAATTACTAAATTCTACTCCTGAAACTAATGTTATACTGGAATTTAAATAAAAACTTGAGAAGAAAAAAGAAAAATGTAAATAACATATACACACAACTGACTGAAGGATTGTAGAAGATGTTTCGTTTTTCTCACTTGGTATACATATACAAAACAAAACAAAACATTTGTGTTCATCTAAATCTGGAACACAATTCAAAGTTTTTCATATAATATTCTCTGACTAAATCTGTTTTACCAAGTAAAGTGGTCTTTGCCTGAAACCATAGCATTGAAAAATTATAGTATAAAAATAGAGCATATTTTTAGTATTTTTTAAGTGAAAAGCTTGTCATACTGAAGAAGAAATGGAACAATTTTTATGGCAAAAGCTTATTAACTGAACAAGCATTACATGAGGTAAATCCATACTCGTTCCTTAACTCCAGATCTGAAGTACTTATCGTCAATTTGCTGACTGGTATGTCTCATGTCCAACCAATATGACAGTTGAGCTGCCGTATAGTAAACAACCGTGTGTCTGCCAAGGGCTGTAAATATATCATTTAATTTAAATCTCACTACAAGGGACACTTGAGTGGCTCAGTCGGTTAAGCGTCTGACTCTTGATTTTGCTTGGGTCTTGATCTAGGGGTGATCTTGGGGTCTTGGGATGGGGTCCCAGGCAGGCTCTGCTCTGGGTGTGGAGCCTGTTTGGGATTTTCACTATTCCTCTCCTGCCCCGACCCCTCCACCCCAACTCATGTGTGCTTTCTCTCTCTCTCACTCTCTCTTTCTCTGTCTCTAAATAAATAAATAAATAAATATCTCATTACTAGATTCGGAGGGAGAAAGTGACCTCTGAAAGGTGAAGTAACTTGCTCAAGGTCATACAGCTAAGAATTATCAGAGTTGGCATTTGAATCCAGATTTGTTTAAGTCCAAAGCCTGTTCTCTTAGCTGCTGCTTCTGCCAGTCAAAGCCTGGTATTTGGTATATGGAAGGGGGAGGGAAGGAGGGGGGAGACGGAGTACTTGGAGTACAAGACCAGCTTTCATTCAAGTCCAGCCTCTGTCACTTAATAGCCGTTCAGGCTTATGCAAGATTCTTAACATCAATGAGGCTATTTTGTTACTGTAAAATAGGGATAGTAATTCCTACCTCTTATGGATTTGTTTGTTTTTGTTTGAATTCAAGAGACGATGTTTGTGAAAATAAATTTAGCATCACTTAGTAAATTATAGGTGCATCTCCCATAAATGAGAGCAGCATCTGGACCTGACACTCCCTCTTACCCCTCTCCCCACTACCACCCATAAACCTGTCCTCATTTTGTGTTTCTTTCAGGGTTATGGCATCATTGGTCACTCTGTCCAGTAAACTAAATCATCTTTAATTCTTCTTTGTCTTTCCTTTTAGCTCCATCACCACCCACCCCTTCAAAATCAAATCAGTTATCAACACCAATCAATTTCACTTTGGCAATATTCGTCATTCCATTTCACTCCATCAACCATAGATAAGAGCCTCACCAACTGTGGTTGGAACTATTTTATTTTTCTTAATTACTTATGTAAAAAAATATGAGGGACGTCTGGGTGGCTCAGTCAGTTAAGCGTCTGTCTTGACTCAGGTCATGATCCCAGGGTGTTGGGATTGAGTCCTGCATCTGGCTCCCTGCTCAGTGGGGAGCCTGCTTCTCCCTCTGCCTACTACTCCCCCTACTTGTGCTCACGCTCTCTCTCTGACAAATAAATAAAGTCTTTAAAAATTTTGAGTAATAAAACATACTCCTGATATGAATTTTTTCAAAGACATAAAAAAAGAAAACAAAGACATAAAAGGTCACATAGCGAAAAATAAATCTCCCTTCCATAATTGTCTTCTGGCCACCTAATTCTCCACCTCAGTGACAGCCACTGATACAAGTTTCTTTTTTTTTCTTTATTTTTAAAATTTTGTTTCTTTTTTTTCATTCAAACTTCACTCCCACGCCTTTGTATCATACCCATATTTTTTATTTGGGTATAGTTGACACACAGTGTCACACAGTGCTACGTAAGTTTCGGTATACAACATAGTGATCCCAAAAGTTTATACAAGTTTCTTGTTATATCTTTTCAGAGGCTACACATCCAACACACACACACACACACACACACATACACACATTTTTCATAGATGACAGCTTACTAGGTATATTGTTCTCAACCTTGTTTTTCATTAACAATATATTTGGAAATAGTTCTGTACTAATACCCATAAAACTGATTCATTCTCTTCAATGACTTTGTACTATGCCATTATATGGATAGCTTAATTTATTTAACCATCCTTTGGACATGTAGAGTCTTTCCATTCCCTATATATGTAATTTTAAACAAGTATGCATATATTTGTAGTATAAATTCCTAAAAGTGGAATTTTTGGGTCAACATACACATATGTTTTAATATTTTATTTTATTTATTTATTTTTAAACCAATTTTCTTTCTTTCTTTTATTTTCTTTAAAGTAATCTCTACACCCACCATGGAGCTTAAATTTACAACCCCAAGATCAAGAGTTGCACGCTCTACCAACCAGGTGCCCCATATACATATATTTTAAACATTGATAGATATTAATATTTTGTAAAAGTTTGTTCATCCACCAGCTATGTATGAAAGTGACTGTTTCTAGGTACCTTGACCAACTAAGCCTCTTACTAGACTTCTTGAACATTGCCGACCAATTAGATGAAAAATGGTAGCTTATAGTTTTAAGTATTAAAGTTTCTACTGTGTTGAAACCTTTTGTCTGTATTTTTGTTGCTTCTTTGCATTGAGATTATAGAATGTTCATTAGAATTATTTTTTCTAATTAGTTAATTTATTTTATTTTATTTTTATTTTTTAAAGATTTTATTTATTTATTTGACAGAGAGAAAGTGATCACAAGTAGGCAGAGTGGCAGGCAGAGGGAGAGGGAGAAGCAGGCTCCCCCCCCTCCAGCAGAGAGCCCCATGCGGGGCTCCATACGAGGACCCCGAGATCATGATCCAAGCCAAAGGCAGAGGCTCAACCCACTGAGCCACCCAGGCACCCCAATTAATTCTATTTTAAATACCAGTATAGTTAACATATATACTACAACTATTTTAATAGCTTCCTCACTGGTCACCTTGACTCTGATTTTTCTCCTTTTCAGGCTTTCCATATACCATGTTCAAAATTACATTCTTAAAAATAGTTCTAGGGAGGGCACCTGGTGATGGCTCACTCCATTAAGCCTCTGACTCTTTTTCTGGCTCAGGTCATGATCTCAAGGTTGTGAGATCAAGCCCTGTATCAGGATCCACAGTGGGCATTGAACCTGCTCAATATTCTTTCTCCCTGGGGCACCTGGTTGGCTCAATCTGTTAAGCAGCTGCCTTTGGCTCCGGTCATGATCCGGGGTCCTCGGTTTGAGCCCCGCTCGGGCTCCTTGCTCAGGGGGAAGTCTGCTTCTCCTTCTGCCTGCTGCTCCTCCTGCGTGTGCTCTCTCTCCCACTATCTCTCTCTCTCTGTCAAATAAATAAATAATTTTTTCAAGATTTTATTTATTTATTAAAGAGAGAGAGAGCAAGTGTGTGCACAAAGTGAGAGGGAGAAGCAGATTCCTGCTGAGTAGAGAACCTGATGTAGGGCTCGATCCCAGAACCTTGGGATCATGACCTGAGCCAAAAGTGGACGCTTAATGAGTGAGCCACTCAGGCGCCCCAATAAATAAAGTCTTAAAAAAAAAGTTTCTCTCTCCTTCTTCTTCTGCCCCCTCCCTCCCCACCCCCCACACTCACATACACATTCTCTCTTTATCTCTCTCAAAAAAAAAAAAAAAGGCGTCAGCTTCTAAATCAGCCGTTTCCAAGCTCTTCCTATCAGGACCACTTTACACTCTTCAAAGCCATTGAACATTTTTTTTTTTTTTTGCTCAACTACACTAAAATGAAAAAGTAATAAATGATAATTAATACATTATTGAGCTTTTGTCTATGTATACTTACCATATTTGAAAATAAAACTGAGAAAGTTTTAAAGTGTTTGTTTACTTAAAATTATAGCAATAAACCCATTGTGTGTTAATATAAATAACATGTTTTATGACAATTAACTGTATTTCCTAAAACAAAAATTAATGAGAAAAGTGGAGTGTTTTCACATTTTGCCAACCTCTTTCATGTCTGGATTAATAGAAAACAGCTGGATTCTAATATTTTCTGCATTCCATCTACTGTGATATGCAGTTTTGGTTGAAGTCTATGAAGAAAATTTGTCTTCACACAATTATACTGGAAAAGGGAAAAGTATTTTAAAAACCTTTCTGGATGTGGATATTCTTCCTTGGTATAATATCAATAATCAACATATAGGAGTTTATTAAAGGTTGGTTCCAGTGTGAGATCTGAAACCATATCAGTGAATTCTGTATTCTGTTACATTAAAATCCATTGGTCTATCTTGTACCTTGAATGGATGTTCTACTCATAATTTTATTTATTTACTTTTTAAAAAGATTTATTTATTTATTTCATGGGGGGAGGGCAGAGGGCGAAGGGAGAGAGAACCTTAAGCAGACTCTGTGCTGAGTGTGGAGCCCTACACGGGGTTTGATCTCATGACTCTGAGATCCTGACCTGAACTGAAACCGAGAGTCAGACACTTAATCAACCGTGCCAGCCAGGCGCCCCAGTCATGAATAACTTTAGATATATTTTTTTATTTTTCAGTAATCTCTATACCCAACATGGGGCTCAAACTCTCAAGTCCAAGATCAAGGGTCACGCATTCCAGGGACTGAGCTAGCCAGGCACCCCTACAGATGAATAATTTTAGAACACCATGCTTTGGTCATTTGGAAAATACTGGTTCACTGCGTTAGGCTGATCTTCCAAATGCTTACACGTTTCATTATCAAATGTCAAAAATCTCATTCATTAATGTCACCATCAATTTTACCATAAAAGCCTTCAAGTATTACAAAACTGTCAAGGTCCTGATGACAGATGCAAGTTTTCCAAAATTCTAATTTCACATGAAAGCTTGAATTTTATTATTGTCAACAAATACTGGCAGTTGTTTTCCAGGAAGCAATAGCCTCATTCACTCGTTTTTGAGAAAATGTCTGCCAAGTTTATATAATCACCGTTTGTTTGTCAATCATTCTTTCAAGTAAAAATCGTGTTCCCTGAAAAAAGCAGCTAGATCTGCTCCAAACTTACATGACCCCTCAGCTGCTCTCCCTTGGAATCAACCTCATACTTTGACATGCATTTTGAAGGCTTTATGCTTTTATCATATTTTGTCTCACAGAATATTAAAAAGATATGTACTTAAGAGTCAAGATTTAGGAAAATTAAAATTAAATAATTTTTACTGCTTCATCAAGAACATTTGTTTTATTGGGACGCCTAAGTGGCTCAGTGTGTTAAGCATCTGCCTTCAGCTCAGGTCATGATCCCAGGGTCCTGGGATCGAGCTCCATTTGGGGCTTCCTGCTTGGTGGGGAGTTTGCTACTCCCTCTGCCCTGCCCCGCCCTGACTCATGGGCTCTCTCTCTCTCTCAAATGAAAAAATAAAATCTTAAAAAAAACAAAAAAACGAGAACGTTTGTTTTACTGTGATTGTGTGACAGTAAAGAACATGTATTCAGTTTAGGGCTACTGTGCTATGGCGACAGTGGATCAACCCATCATTGATTTGTAGCATCAGTGCAAATACCAACACAGTTAAAAAGACAAATAACAGAATGTAAAATGGTGCAGCCACCATGGAAAACACGATGACAGTTCATCAAAAAATTAATAGAATTACAGTATGATCGGGGCACCTGGGTGGCTCAGTGGGTTAAGCATCTGCCTTCCGCTCAGGTCATAATCCTGGGATCCTGGGATCCAGCCCCACATCGGGCTCCTTACTCAGTGGGGAGCCTGCTTCTCCCTCTCCCTCTGCCTGCTGCTCCCCCTGCTTGTGCTTTCTCTCTCTCTCTGACAAATAAATAAATAAAAATCTTAAAAAAAATTACAATATGATCTATCATACCACTATTGTATCTAAAAGAATCAAAAGCAGGATCTCAAAGAGATATTGGCACACCCATGTTCATAGCATTATTCACAATAGCTAAGAGGTAGAAGGAACCCAAATGTCCATCAGAGAATAATGGACAAACAAAATGTGGTGTACACATACAATAAAATATTGTTCAACATTAAAAAGGAAGGGAATTTATATTTTAAAAAAAGGAAGGGAATTCTGACACATGGTGTGGTATGGATTAATGATGAAGAATTATGCCAAGTAAAATAGGCCAGTCACAAAAAGACAATTATTTTTCCATTGATATGCTGTATCTAAAGCAGTCCAATTCATAAAAACAGGAAGTAGAATGATGGTTGTCAGGGAATACTGGAAGGGAGAAATGGGAGAGTTGTTGTTTAATTGGTGTCGAGTTTCAGTTTTGCAAGATGAAAAAGCTCCAGAAACGGAGGATGATGGTGATGGTGGCACAATAACATGAATGTACTTAATGGTATCGGACTGTACACTTAAAAATGGTTAAGATGGCCAGGACTCCTGATTGGCTCAGTCAGTATAGCATGCGGCTCTTGATCCAGGGGTCATGAGTTTGAGCCCCATGTTGGGTGTAGAGATTGTTTAAGAAAAGAAAATCTTAAAAAAAAAATAAAGAATTAGGAATAAATGACAAAAACACATCTCAAGAACAAAAGAAATGCAAAATTCAATCAATCCATATGAGTAGAATGGGAAAAGAAAAAGTTAGGAAATGTGTATATAGAGGGCACCTGGCTGGCTTGGTTGGAAGAGCGTGTGACTCTTGATCTCGAGCTTCTGAGTTCAAGCCCCATGGTTAGTATAGAGATGGCTTAAAAATAAAATCTTAAAAAACAAAACAAAACACAGGGGTGTGTCTGGGTGGCTCGGTTGGTTAAGTGTCTGCCTTTGGCTCAGATCCTGATGCTAGGGTCCAGGGTTGGGCTCCCAGCTCAGTGGGGAATCTGCTTCTCCCTCTACCCTTCTCTCCACTCGTGGACACCATGCATGCACCCTCTCTCTCTCTCTCTAATAAATAAAATCTTTCTAGAAGAATTTAAAAATCTTAAGAAGAAGGAAATGTGTATGTTTAACATGGGCTGTGTTTTCATTCTGCACTTGAAGTTAATGAGTGATACAATAATTTTAAAGAAGGTTCAGTGTGTCTGTGGCCATTCATAATCTCAGTAAATATCTCTCTTTCTGGTCTGCATCTTGTAACTCTGGGGAACTTGATAATTTAATATAGAGAAGTTGAAGAGAATCAAACTATATTATTACCCTTGGTGCATTAAGAAGAATCCATGCACAATTGATATTTTATATATTTTTATATTAAGAGAAATTGTTTCCAGATTCAAAAAGCCTACTAAAGTGCCCAGCACAATGAATAAAATTATCCCAAAACTTCAAATAACAAGCTATAAAAAGAAGTTCTTGGAAGTTTCTAGAGAGGAGAAAAACAGATGACATTCTGAAATCAGAATGTAACACTAGAAGTTAGAATACAATGGAGCAAGAACTTTCTAAATTCTGAGGTGCAAATCTAGTTTTCTTCACTTCTCCAAACTATTAAGGATAAGCATTGAGTTAAGACTTTTCCAATCTACAAGGATTCAGTAGATTAACCTTACGTGCGCCCTTACCAGAGAAACTCCTGGAGGATGTTCTCCAGTAAGACAAGGGAATAAACTTAGAAGTAAGATGGAGAAGAGAGAAGACACAACACAGGAAAATGTCCCAAAAGAAATCCAATGGTAATAGCTTGTGGCAGATCTAGAAATCTAGCTCCTACTCCAGAATGGAACAACAGAAGGCTCTGGAACAGAGATGTCTAGGGGGAAAAAAATGAAATTGATAGAATATCTGATATGTCTGACCCGTAGAAAAATAATATTGAGGGTTGCCTGGGTGGTTCAGTTGGTTAAGCATCTGCCTTCAGCTTAGGTCATGATCCGGGGGTCCTGGGATAGACCCCCAGGTCAGGCTCCCTGCTCAGCAGAGAGCCTGCTTCTCCTTTTCCCCTCTGCCTTCCCCTCTGCCTAGTTGTGCTCTCTATCTGTCAAATAAATAAATAAATAAATAAATAAATAAGTAAAATCTTTTAAAAAATAATAATAATATTAATAGCCATAGGAGCACCTGGGTGGCTCAGTTAGTTAAGCGGCTAACTTTGGCTCAGGTGGTGATCTCAGGGTCCTGGGATGGAGCCCCCACAGGGAGTCAGCTTCTCCCACTCCCTCTGCCCCTCCCCCTGCTCATGTGCATGCCCTCACTCTCCCTCAAATAAGAAAATAAAATCCATGGGACGCCTGGGTGGCTCAGTCAGTTAAGCGGCTGCCTTCGGCTTAGGTCATGATCCCAGCATTCTGGGATGGAGTCCCACATCGGGCTCCTTGCTCGGCAGGGATCCTGCTTCTCCCTCTGCCTCTGCCTGCCACTCTGCCTGCCTGTGCAGAAAATGTCTTTTGGGACATTTTTTCTCTCTCTCTCTCTGACAAATAAATTAATAAAATCTTTTAAAAAAGAAAATAGAATCCTTAAAAATGGAAAGAAAAATAATATTGACAGACATACAGCTGATCCCACAGAACACACAAGGACAGCTAGTTTTACAAATATCGAAAACTAAGCAAATATACAAGTGAGGGATTAGCTGTAGGAAAAGCAACCATACAATAGAAGGATAGAAACTAAATTGCAATCAGTGCTCCACGGGGCACAGAAATGGGTAACGCTTGTGAAATCATAACAATGCAAATATTGATTACTGATGGAACAAACAATTGTGGTACTGGGAGGATGAAGAGAGGAGGTGGGAGAGTCAACCATAATAATAACCATAACCATAACCATAATAAGGAATCAATGAATAATGTCTGAATTGAAAAACCGAGAAATAGCAGTATGAGCATATATGGTTGAAACGTGAAGGAAGATATGGACCAGTGGAACTAGTTAGTGGGTGGGGACTGGTAGGAAAGTTTCATGATAAGACTGCTCTTAACTGAAATTCTAATTTTGTGTACGTATAAAATTTTAGATCAATTTTTTAAGTTCTAAATGATGCTGCAGTAAACATATATTTGCCTTTGCACTCACTTCTGATTATGCCCAATTAATTCTGAGAGCTAGAATTCCAGAATCAGGGGATAGGGCATGCATATGTTTAAGGCTTTTGATACTGGATGCCAAGTAACTCTGCAGCCATGCCTGGCTGCTTTGTACTCATCAGAGGGCTAGCCTGGCCCACCATCTCTGCACCAGGTTGTCAGCAGCTCCAAACCCAATTTAACTGGTTCTTTTTATTTGCTTCCTGGGTCATTCCTTTGCCTCTCTTTAGAAAGTAAGCTTTTTGAACTGGGAAGGTTCTTTAGTCAAAGGGAAGTCGGTACTGGAAATTCCTTTCTGGCTCTGCTAATACCTGACTCTGGTTTTCAGTACATCTCTTCCTCTCTCTCAACTCAGTTTTAGCATCTGTAAAGCGAGGAGCTTGGACCAGAACTGTACTCCTCAACCTTTTTACTATGAAAGCTCTTCCCTTGAACACCATGTTTTTATCCCCCAAACAAATTGCATTTGCTAAGACGGTATTGATTCTCTTTCCTGGTGTGTATGACTCATACAAGGTGAAAGTCAGTGAGGATTTCTGAATAGCAGGGGAGAGATTCTTCTGGCAACCTAAGTGAATTAATAAACTCAAGTCCAAACAATTATTTTACCTTGCTTGCACAGCCTGGCTGAAGCAAACACCTAAACTATGTTGGAATGCTCACAGATCCCCTTTGCTGTTTTCAGATTTCCTAGGAAGAATGAAGTGGGTAACTCTCTCAGATTCAGTAATCCATTTTCTCTACCTATACCTCCACCAGCATCAGAGTTTATTCGGTCAAGATTACTCCCCAGCTAAATCAGTTTAATTGACCGTGTGCATATTTGTTGGAGTTAGCCTACAGCAAAGGGCACTGCAGCGGATTAGCCCTTTGCCTTATAAGGAAGAAGGAAGGAAGAGGGATTTATTGTGAAGTCGGTGGAGCTTAAATTTCAGGGCCCCTCACTTGCAAGGGTCCCTGGGAGAGCGAGGGTTGCTGGGAGTTGTAGTCTGGGAGTTGAAGAGAGGAAGCAGGTTGCAATCAAGAAACATTTCTGGAAAACTGCTTAAAGATCTCAGAAAAGAGGGGTGGGAATCTGAGTCTTCAGTAATTTGTCTTGATTTATTTTCTCATTCTAAACAAAGATTCATGTTCATACAAAAATTGCGCTCATCATTTTGTATTCTTTTTGTTGGAGAGGGCCTCCAGAATTGTAAAAGCCGGGGTCCTTCAAAATCTGGATCTGCTGCATATAAGGAAATGAATTTTTCCTCAGTTAGATGAAAGCAAACAATCTGTCTTTTCCACTAGACACAGAGGAGAAATGGTTCTCTCGCCTTTCCTTCTTCGACCAGCAGATCTGGACAGGCATGCTCCATTCCTGTGACATGAGAGCACACAGGTAACAAGCAACGCCTGTGTTGTCCCAGATTGTTGCAGCCACCTCTTTGGAGACCCTGAAAGTCTGCGCAAGTGATCAACCAGTCAAATAATTTCTCGGTTTCTTCTTGACCATTACTCTCAAGCTGCCTTCCCCACTCCCAACCCCAGTTTTTTTGTCCTCCCTTCTAATACATTTCAAAAGGAATATGTTTGCTTTCCTATGCCTGGCATATTTGAAGGCATGCAATAAATAATTGTTAAATGAATAATTTAGAAGAATGAATCTTAGCCTTTCTGGTTCCCAGCCTCTCAAGAGTGCTAACAAGCTCTAAAATTATGGACAGTCTTGGAAGGAGGATGACAGCTCTTCTTTTCTGTTTAGTCACTAAACCATTGATTTCCAAAGTTAGTGCACTTTAGAGAATCTTATTTAAAAGGCAGATTCCAGGGCGCCTGGGTGGCTCATTTGTTAAGCATCTGGCTTCGGCTCAGGTCCTGATCCCAGGGTCCTGGGATCGAGCCCTGCATCAGGATCCCTGCTTGGCAGGAAGCCTGCTTCTCCCTCTCCCTCTACTGCTCCCCCTGCTTGTGTTCCCTCTCTTGCTGTGTCTCTCTCTGTCAAATAAATAAATAAAATCCTAAAAAAATAAAAAATAAAATAAAATAAAATGCAGATTCCAGGGGTGCCTGGGTGGCTCATTCGGTTCGGCGTCTGCCTTCACCTCAGGTTGTGATCCCAGGGTCCTGGGATTGAGCCCTCCGTCAAGCTCCCTGCTGGGCAGGGAGCCTGCTTCTCCTTCTCCCACTCCTCCAGCTTGTGTTCCCTTTCTAGCTGTCTCTCTCTCTCTCTCTCTGTCAAATAAATAATAAAATCTTTAAAAAATAAAAAATAAATAAAATGCAGATTCCAGAGCTGTGCCCCAGGAGGAAATCAGTTGTTTGGGAAGGGATTCAGAAGACCACATTTTGATAAAGGGTCCCCAGTGATTATATTGTAGGTCACTTCTTGGGAGACACCACAAAAATGGGTCTGGGCTGGGTATAGAATTTACTCATATCTTGCAACCAATCACTATGTTGCTAATTCTGGTTCAAGATCTGTCTGGGGGTAATTCCAGAGAAGATTTGGCCCCATGAGACTGGGGAATCCTTCATTTCTCTTCTTCAGGCAAATAGTCACAACTGTTATAATGGAAACAGTGCAGATTTGGGAAATTGGAGAGATCTGGGTTCAAATGGTTGCATCTCTCTGAACCTTAATTTGTCTGTGAAATAGGGATAAAAATGTCACTCATGATTAATGTATGAAATAAATACACTGACTTATGTGAATGTGTTGCACACAAGGCCTAGTACATAGCAACTGTTAAGTAAAAGTTTGTTTTTATCTCATCCTTTGCCTGAATGATATTAAGGATAAAGAATTTCCTCCAAGAACTCTGAGATACTTGAAATTCTATCTTTTAGACATTTACTTCTTAGGCTTCAGCCTTTGGCCCCTGTTACAATGTTAATGGCCCTGAAATTAGTAACTAGAGGTCTTACTGTTATTTATACCTTAGTCAAAGGTAGTTCAGGAATTATTTTGAAAAGTCAAAGGCAGGAGGAAGGCTTGGGAGTGCCATGAAGGGAAAGGAAGAAGAGGAAAGCTAAGCGAAAGGGGAAGAGTGTAGGGAAAAACTGAGAACTGAAGTCACCTGAGAACAAAGTTTTTCAACATTATAGTCCTACATGGGACCAAGGACTGTGCTGCAAAGAGTGATTTTCAGTTTATAGCCCTGGTTGCCATATGAAGACATGTCCAGGTAGTACCAGACACAAGGGAATTTTACCTCACGTGTTGGTGCGAAAGATGTCTTAGCATAAAGGTGCTGAAATTTTAAGTTTTTCTAAAAGTAGATCTTGGGAAAACATCTTGATAATCCTCTTGAAGTAGAAGGAGAAACCCTATGGTCATGACTGTGGCTGGGTAAACCACTTCAAGTGAATGGAGGAGTTTGGTTTTGTCTCTGAGAGGGCGAGGAAAGGAGAATGGGATGGGGCAGAGAAATGTGGAAGTAGCATGAGGTTGGGGGACCATGTGGAGTGAAAGTAGCTAAATGACATTAGAAAAAGAAATGTCTTGTGTTCACATTGAAATTTTTGATGGTAATGTGATAAAGGTAATGATTAATAGCCACTAAAGTGTGAGATTTTCCATATTCATCTTTTACCCTTAGTATGCTTGCTTTGCAGCTTTGACAGACTGCTGATTACCTCCCCCATATCCAGCCTTCCTTTCTTTAATCATCATAGAAGTTTCACCTGAGCACAGAGCTGTCTACTAAAAGACTATAGTTCCCAGTCCCCCTTGCAGCTAGGTATGGCCATGTGACTATGTTCTGGCCAATGGAATATGAGCAGCTAGGTATGGCCACCTGACTATGTTCTGACCAATGGAAAATGAGCAAAATGAATGAAATGTTCATCTTCCAGATGTGTGTTTTTTTTTTAAAAAAGAGCGTATTGGCCACTTCCCATTGGAAGTGAATATGGTGGCAAGCTCTAGAGCACCCACCCTAGTCATGCAACCATAAATGCTTCCACTGTAGCCCTGGAAGCTTCTTGTTAAGGAAGACAGAATCATGAGATAGAAGGAAACTGGGTCTTTTATCAACCTTGTTAAACATATTGCCCTAGTAGCTCTGGACTGCTTTGTCTAGATCTTTTTGAGAGAAAAAAATTAACTTCTATCATGTTTTAATATTTTTGTTTCTTTTAGTTTTAGCAGCCAAATGTACATCCTAAACTAGTATATAAGAAAATGCATTACACTTGTGCATAGTCAGAACTTTATTTTTTTGTTGTTGTTCTTAGTCAGAACTTTAAAAAGCACATTTATTTTTTCATTTTAAAAGTAACATACCAACAGGTAATGTAAGTACCTTTGATATGATGTGATGAGAATGGTTCTCTAATTTTGTCGTCTTCTTCCCCAAATCCTGTAACTCCAGTCCAATCATTAGAAAGACATCAGACAAATCACTTGAGGGGCATCCTACCAAATACTTGTCCAGTGCTCCCCCAAATTACCAAGGTCATCAAAAACGAGGAAAGTCTGAGAAACTTTCACAACCAAGAGGAGCCTAAAGAGACATAATGACTAAATGTATGTGGCATTTTCGATGAGATCTTGGAACGTAAAAAGGACACTAGCCAAAAACTAAGGAAATCTGAATAAAGTACAGATTTGCATTCATAATAATGATTGATATTGATTCATTAATTGTGACAAAAGATGTTAATAATAGAGGAATAAGTAAATGGGGAATAAATAGGAATAAATAATAAATAATAGAGGAATAAATAGTGGGGAATAAAGAAACTCTCTGTTCTATGTTTCCAACTTTTCTATAATCTAAATCTACTCTAAAGATTGCCAAAAAAGTAATAAGAAATAATCATTTCAGAAAATTCTGAATACAAATTGAAATTTAAAAAATCACTCCAAATGTCATAATTCAGCCTTTTGTTGCTGTATCTATCAATGTGGTTTTTTTTTTCTTTTAAGTAGGCTCCACTCTAGAGATCAAACCTGAGCTGAGATCAAGAATCAGATGCCTAGGGGCGCCTAGGTGGCTCAGTGGGTTAAAGCCTCTGTCTTCGGCTCAGGTCATGATCTCAGGGTCCTGGGATCGAGCCCCGCATTGGGCTCTCTGCTCAGCGGGGAGCCTGTTTCCCCCTCTCTCTCTGCCTACCTCTCTGCCTACTTGTGATCTCTCTATGTCAAATAAATAAATAAATCTTAAAAAAAAAAAAAAGAATCAGATGCCTAACCGACTGAGCCACCCAGACAGTGTTTTTAATGAAAACTACTATACTGTATGTACAATTTTCTGTCTTATTTTATTTAATATTCATCATGAAGCATTTTTATATACACTTTCTGGCCCTCCAAGAGGACCTAAAAGCAATGACACTTAATAAAATATACATATTATATTAATGACCAATTACATTGATATTATTACTAATTTTTTTATTATATTATGTCACCACACAGTACATCATGAGTTTTAGATGTAGTGTCCCATGATTCATTGTTTGCATATAATGTGCTCCATGCAATCTGTGTCCTCCTTAACACCCATCACCAAGCTAACCCATTCCCCCACCTAATATTATTAATAATTAATAACAGTAATATGGTAAATATAATAATTGATAAATAATACATTATATGCATATATAATAACATATAATAACACTGAATACACTTGGTTTCTACAAGGAACCAGGACCCCTTAGAGAAATATCGATTACAAGGCTGGGATAGAATGAACCTGCAAATATTTTGTTGTGCCACAAAGTAAATAACACTCAAAGAAGGATAGAACATGTCAAAAGGACACATGTGCTATCTTGAAAAGGCTCCCACTGGTCAAACCTGGGACAATTTAAAAATTAACACCCACTGATTAGCCAATCACTATTGATTAGTCAATCATTCATGAGAGTGATGAAAAATAGCCATTAAATAAAACAGGAAAGCAGTTTAACTGGTTTATTCTATTTCCCCACACCCTTGCCAATTCTGGATACTTACAGTAACTTTTTGCCCAGCCCACTATGGTCATAGCTTTACGAATCACTACTTACTAGTGATGAATTTATTGACCATTTGTGTTTATTTCTTCAGTGAATTTTTGATTCATAATCCTTGCCAATATTTCAATTGGATTAGCTGTACTTTTCTCATAGAATTTTAAAAACTCATATATTACAACTATCAAGCCCTTGTCTACTATACATGTTGGAAAAGTTTTCTTCCAGTCTTTTGCTTGTTTTTAAAATTTTGCTATCATTTCTTCCAGGAGCAACTCCAATGTAATGGTTGAGAGCATGGACCCTGGAACTGGATTGCATGGGTTCAAATCTGGATTCCACCACTTAGTAGCTGATCTTAAGCAAAATATTTAATCCTATTGTGCCTCAGTTTCCTTATCTGTAAAAGGGAGATGATAATAAGCTTATTAGGATGTTTAAATTAGTTAAGATGTGTAAAATGCTTAGAGGAGAAATTGGTACATATAAAGGGACAAATAATTGCTAGTTATTATTATTCTTCAGGCAGTATTTTTTTTTATGTAGTTAGATCTATTTATCTTCATAGCTTTTTGATTTTCTCTTTGGTTTAGAAAGATTTTATGTACCCCAATAATGTAAAAATAAATGTTTTCCAATATCTCTTTCTAGTATTTTTATAGCTTGTTTGCTATCTTAACATCTGTAACCATATGCCAGGCATTGTGTTGGTGGCTGAGGATATAAGGATAAGGAAGACTGTGGACCTGTTCCTTGCCCTCCTGGAGCTTACATTGTGGTGGGGTAACTGGAAAAGCTAACAAACTGGGGCTCCAGGGTGGTGCGGTCAGTTAAGTGTCTGACTCTTGATTTCAGCTCAGGTCATGATCTCAAGGTCGTGAGATCGAGCCCTGTGTCAGGGGTGTCGAGCCCTGTGCTCAGCAGTCTGCTTGAGATTCTCTCTCTCTCCCTCTGCCCCTGCCCAGCCTTTCTCTCTCCCCCTCTTTAAAGAGAAGAGAAGAGGGACGCCTGGGTGGCTCAGTTGGTTAAGCGGCTGCCTTCAGCTCAGGTCATGATCCCAGGGTCCTGGGATCGAGTCGCATATCAGGCTCCTTGCTCGGCGTGGAGCCTGCTTCTCCCTCTGCCTCTGCCTGCCACTCTGCCTGCTTGTGCTCTCTCTCTCTGACAAATAAAAAAAATCTTTATAAAAAAAAAAAAAAAGAGAGGAGAGAAGAGGAGAGGAGAGGTACCTGGGTGGCTCAGTCAGTTAAGTGTCTGCCTTCAGCTCAGGTCATGATCCCAGGGTGCTGGGATCAAGCCTGCTCAGCTGGGAACCTGCTTATCCCTCTGCCCCTCCCCCTGCTCGAGTTCTCTTTCTCTCTCAAATAAATAAAATCTAAAAAAAAGAAAAGAAAAAGCCAAGAAACCAATTAAAAAAAAGATAAATTAGGGAAGTGTTGTGAAAGACATTATTAATTTGTCTATATTTTTATATCCTGTTTTCCCCTCCCAGGAAAGATCTCTCCTCTCCTCATGTTTATACTTAGCATTGGGAAAGCAAATAGAAGAGAAAAAAGGCAAAAGGCAGAAAGTCTGTCCCAGTGGCTTTTGGTGCAGCTGCATCCCTAGCTTCCATCTTTTCTGGCTTAGGTATTATCTTTGCTGTTCTGTTTTAGTGGAGGTTCCTTGTAACCTCTTTAAAAAAATTTTCATTGAGATATAATTAACATATTAAGTTTCAGGCGTACAACATAATGATTTGACTTTTGTATACATTGTGAAATGGTCACCCACAGTAAGTCTACTAAATATCCACCGCCACACAGTTATCATTTTTTTTGACTTGCAATGGGAATTTGTAATCTTTTGACAGTGTCCGGGCCACCGTCCCCCCGAGCATTCCTCTGAGGAGCTTGCAGGCTTTGGTGCAGAGCCAGGAAGGAATTACAAAGACTCAAGAAGGATGAGAACTGAAGAAAGGCCTAGATTGGCTCAAAAGGGACATTGGTGACTTTTCAAAGTACAACTGCAGTCCTGCGGTTGTGACAGTAGCTGAATTTCAGGCATTGAAGCTCGTCCTTTGTTGTCTAGGATGATGGGCTCTGTTGACCCTTTTAACTCATTCAGTCCTGGGTCTCTTTTTGGGGGGCTGCTCTTCTTCCAGTCAACTCTGCAATCTCATTTCCACGAGTCGAAATCTCTTCAAACCTAGAAATTGAGCCACTGCAGTTTTACCGAAGCAGGAGTTCTGACCAGAAGGGTTCATTCTCTTCTTTCGAGGATGGGAGTTACTTTCTTCTTGTAAGAATGAGCATTCAGGTGGCCAAGTAGACGAATGGTAAGAGGTTAGAGCAGGGTTTAAATGGGAATGGCTAGGAATGGTGGTTTGTCAGCATGTACCAGAGGAGATAAACTATTAAAGACCTAGGATATAAATCTCAGTTGCTATCTACATAGAGGAGTTAAAATCTGCATTCTAGTAAAATAATAGTATATATATATATATATTTTTTTTTTTTTAAATAGTTTCTTTTTTTAAGTTTATTGTTTTGTAATCTCTACACCCAACATGGGGCTCAAATCCACGACCCCAATATCAAGAGTCACACGTTCTATCAACTAAGCCAGCCAAGCACCTCAGTAGTATATATTTTTATAGCATGTTTCGTGTGCTAAATGCTGTTCTAAGTGCTTTAAATAGTCATTTAATCCTTCTAGTGCTACAAGTAAGCACTATTATTATCATCCCCATATTCCAGGGAGGCCCAAAGAGGTTCCCAGACTTGACAAAGTCATATAACTAGTAAGTGGCAGGCCCAGGATTCAAACCCAGAGAGTGAGGCTGTACCGTCTACGTGCTTTTTAAAAGCTATACTTACTGGGGTACCTGGGTGGCTCAGTCGGTTAAGCGTCTGCTTTCAGCTCAAGTCATGATCCCAGAGTTCTGGGATGGAGCCCCACGTTGGGCTCTCTGCTCAGTGGGAGGTCTGCTTCTTCCTCTCCCTCTGCCTGCTGCTCCCCCTCCTTGTGCTCTCTCTCTCTTTCTGTAGAATAAATAAATTAATAAAATCTTTTAAAAAATAATAATTAAAAAAATAATAGCTATACTTACTGCTTCCCAGGAGGTTTTTTTTTCTATTTCCTGAAACATTTTTTTAATTTTTTAATTAAAAACATTTTATTTAAAACATTAATTTAAAACATTAATTTTTTATTTTGTTGTTGCCGTTCTTTTACGTCTTTTTAAAAATTTTATTTATTTATTTATTTTTTGAGTGAGAGAGAAAGGGAGCAAGAGCATGAGCCAGGGGAAGGGCAGAGAGGCAGACTTCCCACTGAGCAGGGAGCCCCATGCTGGGCTCCATCCCAAGACCCCAGGATCATGACCTGAGCCAAAGGCAGATGCTTAACCAACTGAGCCACCCAGGCGCCCTGTTGTTCTTTTATAAAACAGAAACTAATTTAAGATATCTAGAGGCACACAATTCCTTGAGAAGTTTGAGAGCATAGGGCAATTTTCTTATGGAGTTGGAGAAAATATCCCAAGAGAAGAGGTTGGAAGTGTTGGATGTTTTAGAAATATAGGTTTTGATTTTTTTCAAAATCATGGATTCAGGCTTTCGAGGCTGAGCTAATTTTCTGCAAAAAAAAATTTTTTTTAACTCAGGGAAGTGGGGGCAGAAGAGGCCATGCTGCACTGAGTAGGCCCCAGCGGGAAGGCAATGCGAAAGAGAGAGGAGGCAGCCAACGGTGGTGGAGGGGTGACGAAACGATACCTCAAAGGGGTTGTGGGCAGATGATGGGTTTCATTCAGTTTTGTGACAATGCTGTTCAGAATTTTAGGCCATTGGCAACTAGAGTCATCTATTGTGTGGCTGCATCTTTTCCTCCCAAATGACTGGGGCCAACTGTAGCAAACAGAAGGGGCAGGCTGTTTGACTTTGTGCCGGGGATCCCTGGGCTGCTTCAGAAACATCAGACTCTCGCTCCCTGGAAGGCTCCGAAGAGGCAGCAGGCACGTGGTTTGTGGTCTAAATTCAGCCAGCAGCAAAAAGGCAGTGGGGGAGGGATGGAAGGTGGGTAACGCAGGACCCGGAGGAGGAGCTCCTGCGCAACCTCAGAATCTGGCTTACCGGGCATTCGGGCTTTCGCAGAAAATCTTTCCATTTACCCCTTTGGTTTGCCTCCCCCTCTCATCATCTCTTACCTCTATCCAATCAGATTTGTGTTTGTTTAAAATCCAACCCACTCTGGCCGACTCAGCCCCTGCTGTCAGCCATCCACCAGAGCTGATGAATCCTGAGTCCTATTTCCAGCTCTGGTCTGGTTGGGGTGGCTCGCAGAGCAGCCCCAGAGGAGGAGGAGGAGGGCGCACTCAGCAGTGTGGGAGTGTCTTTAGCGTCTGTGAAGGGGCTTGGGAAGAGATGGTGCTGCCCGAGGTGGGGATGTGAAGCTGCCCCTCCACCCCCATGACTCCTGCCCCAGACTTTCCCTCCTGTGAGTAGTGTTCCTTGAATGAACCCCAAGGAGAAGGTGTTTTCTTCCATTATGGAAGAATGTCAAAGAAGATTAATTAACCCCAGTAATAACACTTTAGATTTTTCCTTCAGCTGAGACACCCATTGCTTAGCCAAAGACATCAGAGTACTTTTCATCTATCTTGGGTATTCTTACTCTATGAGAATTTCATAAGTGAAGGGAACTCAGAGTCTAGGAGATTGGTATGTTATTTTATTTTATTTTTTATTTTTTAGTGTAAGTTCCCAGAGGGAGAAGGGAACTCATTTACGGAGCACTTAAAACTGACCAGGTTGGGGGTGGTACTCCGGCTTTCCTGCACTATCCTGTTTAATCCTTAAAGCAGGAGGGGGTGGGGGGAGTGGGGGAGTGGGGGGGTGGGAGGGGGTTCTTCTCATCCCTGTTTTCCGGTGAGGAAACAGACTCTGAGTGAAGTAACCTACTAGGGACACGCAGCTTTAATGACGAGGTTGGGATTCAAGTAGGGTCTATAAAAATTCCGAAATGCATACTTCCTTCAATTTTTACTGCTTCATCAAGAACATTTGTTTTATTGGGGCTCCTGGGTGGCTCAGTTGGTTAAGCATCCGCCTTCAGCTCAGGTCATGATCCCGGGGTCCTGGGATGGAGTCCTGTGTGTCTGGGGGGGGGGGTCCCCGAAGGGAGCCTGCTTCTCCCTCTGCCAGCTGCTCCTACCCCATGCTCGTGATCTCACTCTCTCTCTCTCAAATGAGTAAAATCTTTAAAATACATATACATTAAAAAAATAATAAAAAAATATATATTTTGCTTTAGTGAATAGTCATTAAACGCTCACTAAGCAACTAAGATAAGAATTCACAGACGAGGCTGTGGTGTCTGCCTTCAAAGAACTCCCAGCCTTGTGGAGGAAACATGCAATTCAGCAGATAATAGAAATTAAATGTAGGGTGATAAGTAGGATGACAAGCCAAGCACAGGGGTTTGAGGAGCCCAAAAGAGGAAGTGGCAGGCCCTGCCTAAGGAAGTCGTCGACCAATGACCACTGCATTCCAGGTCATGTGGAGCATGGAGGCACAGATGATGAATAGCCTGTACTATTTCGTGCTGCGCACTGTACTAAATGTGCATGATCTCATTTAATCCCTACAACCTTGATCCTGAGTTGGACTTCAAAAGATGCCAAAGGGATTTCGAGGCATGCTGCTTCCCATGTTGTTCGTGCTCCCCCACCAACCGTGTTCATGGAGTCTCTAGGCATGTTATGCAATGATCATGAGAGGCGTCAGTGGTGGCACTTAATCTGGAGCTAAGGCCCCATTCTGGGCATGTCTGAGGAGAGGCAGAGGCGACAAAGGCTGTTTGCTGCTCTCGCTGCAGACCCACTGACTAGGCGGGAAGGACTAGTGCCCGGACTGGTTTGTACTGCAGTGTCAGGAGGACAGGAAGTCTATCCCCTTTTTTGTTCTGAAGGATATTAAAATTCAATCAGGCTTGCCCCAGATACCCCCGCTGCACTGCCTAGCATGCTTGCCAAAAACCAGTCTTGATGGTCTTGCCGGCTTTGCCCTGCCCTTCTAGATTGTTCCCTTGTGTTCTCTTGGGAAATGTCACTCACACTGTGCTTCCACTGTGTCCTTCTTTACCCAAGCCAGCGAAGTTATTTTCAAACCTGACCCCATCCTACCAGGGTCACCACATAAGAGCCCCAGTTGGGTTCCCACAACGTGGACATCATAATGATAATAATAACTAACTTTAACCGAGAACTTACTAGAAGCCAGACCCCGTGTTTAGTGCTTAGTATGATCCATTTCACTTAATCCTCAAGCCAACACCAGGAGGTATTATTAGCTTACCATTTTATGAATGAGGGAGCTGAAGCTCAGAGAGGTTCAGAAACTTGCCCAGGGACAAACAGCCTGAGATGCAGCTGGGATGGGAAGCTGAAACTGTTTCGTTCCATAGCCGACCCATGCTGCTTCCAGTGTCTGAGAATGAAACTCAGAGATGTCAACACAAAATGGATGGGACATCTATAAGCCAACCTTCTACATGATCTGTGAATCTTTAGCCAACTCAAGCCTATAAAGGGAATTTAATCGATTGGTACCAGCAGAGTATATTCAGATGGGTGAGGTGATACTTAAATATACCAGGATCTGTTTTAGGGAAATAATTTAAATTTTGTCCTTCTGTAACATATAATAAAAAAAACCTGATTTTTAAGTTTTTTCTCTTTTCTTTTAATTTTTTTGTTAAAGATTTTATTTATTTGTCAGAGATAGAGAGCGAGCTTTCACAGGTAAGAGGAGTGGCAGGGAGAAGGAGAAGCAGGCTCCCCACTGAGCCGGGAGCCCAGTTCGGGGCTTGGTCCCAGGACACTGGGATCATGACCTGAGCTGAAGGCAGATGCTTAACGGACTAAGCCACCGAGACATCCCAGTTTTTTTCTTTTTTTAAAGATTTTATTTATTTGAGAGAGAGAGAGAGAATGAGAGAGACGGAGCATGAGAGGGGAGAGGTCAGATGGAGAAGCAGACTCCCCACTGAGGAGGGAGCCCGATGCGGGGCTCAATCCCGGGACCCCGGGATCATGACCTGAGTCAAAGGCAGATACTTAATCGACTGAACCACCCAGGTGCCCTGAAAGTGATTTTTAAGTTAAATAATTTATTTTAGGTTAACATATAATTAAAGGTAGAATTATACAGTTATTCTTATAAATCTTTAATAACACTCACAAAATATACACAATATTTTTACATTTCCTCCCTTAAATACTAATGCATATTGTCTAATTCATTTTATTGATTTAATTTATTTTTTTTAAGTCATGTTGCTTTTTTTTTTTTTTTTTCCCTTATCCAACAGAGAGAGAGGGAGCACAAGCAGGAGGAATGGCAGGGAGAGGGAGAAGCAGGCTCCCCACTGAGCAGGGAGCCTGATGTGGCGCTCCATCCCAGGACCCTGGGATCATGACCTGAGCCAAAGACAGATGCTCAACCAACTGAGCCACCCAGGTACCCCTGTTTAATTCACTTTAAATTAATGATATAAGAAAAATATTTGTCCACCAATATGTTTATTTTTTTAAAAGATTTTATTTATTTATTTGAGAGAGAGAGAGCATGAGTGGGGGGGGGAGTGGGGGTGGAGCAACAGAGGGAGAGAGAGAGAAGCAGATTCCCCAGTGAGCAAGGAGCTTGACAAGGGGCTTGATCCCAGGACCCTGAGTTCATGACCTGAATCAAAGGCAGATGCTTAACCAACTGAGCCACCCAGGCAACCCCCACCAATACATTTAAAACAGATAGATATATATTTTTTAATATTTATTTTTTTTATTAACACATAATGTATTATTTGCCCCAGGGGTACATGTCTGTGAATCATCAGGCTTACACATTTCACGGCACTTACCATACCACATACCCTCCCCAAGGTCCATAACCCAGCCACCCTATCCCTACCCCCCTACCCCCCAGCCACCTTCAGTTTGTTTCAAGAGTTTAGGAGTCTCTTATGGTTTGTCTCCTTCCTAATCCCATCTTGTTTCATTTCCCTCCCCCACCCCCCACGACCCCCCACCCTGCCTCTCAAATTCTTCATATCAGAGAGATCATATGATAATTGTCTTTCTCTGATTGAC
>CM052900.1:142754143-142774960 GCA_028534135.1 Potos flavus
TCAAATTCTTCATATCAGAGAGATCATATGATAATTGTCTTTCTCTGATTGACTTATTTCACTTAGCATAATACCTTCTAGTTCCATCCACGTTGTTGCAAATGGCAAGAGTTCCTTTCTCTTGATGGCTGCATAGTATTCCATTGTATATATATACCACATCTTCTTTATCCATTCATCTGTTGATGGACATCTAGGTTCTTTCCATAGTTTGGCTATTGTGGACATTGCTGCTATAAACATTCGGATACACATGCCCCTTCAGATCACTACATTTGTATCTTTAGGGTAAATACCCAGTAGTGTGATTGCTGGGTCATAGGGTAGCTATTTTCAACTTTTTGAGGAACCTCCATACTGTTTTCCAGAGTGGCTGTACCAGCTTGCATTCCCACCAACAGTGTAGGAGGGTTCCCCTTTCTCCGCATCCTCACCAACATCTATCATTTCCTGACTTGCTAATTTTAGCCATTCTGACTGGTGTGAGGTGGTATCTCACTGTGGTTTTGATTTGTATTTCCCTGATGCCGAGTGATGTTGAGCACTTTTTTATGTGTCTTAAAACAGATATTTTTAAGATATTTTTTTAAGTAAGCACTACACTCAACGTGGGGCTTGAACTCACAACCCTGAGATCAAGGGTTGCATGCTCTTCTGACTGAGTCAGCCAGGCAACCCTAAAACAGATATTTTTACTGTGTGTATTTAATGTGTGCTGAAATTTAGGGGCGCCTGAGTGGCTCAGTCTTTAATTGACTGCGTTCGGCTCGGGTCATGATCCTGGGGTCCTGGGATCAAGCCCCGCATTGGGCTCCCTGCTCAGCAGGAAGCCTGCTTCTCCCTCTCCCACTCCCCCGGCTTGTATTCCCTCTCTCTCTGTCTCTCTCTCTCTGTCAACTAAATAAATAAAATCTTTAAAAAAATGTATGCTGAAATTTATGCAGAAATATAAACATCCATCAAAAAGAAACATTCATAATGTGATGTTTGGGATTCGTACAGCTTACTTCTTTACGAACTTTTGCCTCTTACAGAGTTTCTTAAAAATCAATTATTTATAATATGCTTCTAATTGGTAGATTTAAGGGGAAGTATTTTGTTTCTAGGAAATAAAGAGAAACCTTTTTGGTACTTCTCAAATGACATTTATAAGCATAGGTAGTCTTTATTCCCCCATAAATGTATAAGAAGCCCATTCTGATATAGTTATCACTATGGGTAGGATACCTTAGCATTTAAAGGTTTGGAGATAGACTGCCTGTATATAATTTTTGATTCCACTACTTAATAACTGTGTGACTCTAGGTAAGTAACTTAATATCTCAGTACTCTAATTTCCTTATCTTTTAAAAAAAGGCAGTGAAATAAGAAAAAAAAAAGAATAATTATAGGGTTGTGAAAATTAGATGAGTTAATGCATGTAAAGCCCATATGCATATAAAGTCCATTTTAGAAAATCTGGAAATTACAGAAAAACGGAGGAAAAAACAGAAATCGCCCACCCTCGGTAACTCAACAGAGAGCAGCTAATCTCAGTGGTGCTTTTGTACAAATTACAAAAGTTGGCCCTGCTTCAAGATACTTGACTGCCAATAAGCCAGAAAGTTGTCTTAATAGGGGGCACCATTTATTAATTACGTGGGGACATCAGGCATGAACCAAGACTGTCCCAAGCAAAACAGGACATTTTGTCACCTTGTCTGTGGATGACAATGTGGGATGTTTTCAATTTGAGGCTATTAAAAATCATGTTGCGATGAGCAAATTTGTACATAAAGTTTTCCTGTATTTAGAATTTAGGCTAGATTCCAGCACCTAGCAGGCACACAGAGGGTATTTGTTGAATAAAAATGAATGAATGAAGGAGGGAATGAAGGTGGGGGGAGGGAAGCAGCTGGAGGGAGAGGGAGTCTGTAGGGGGAGGAGAGAGAGAGAATGAATTTGCTGAGGGATATGCTAAATTATTTTCCGGAAATTCTATACCAGTACTGGCTGTTTCAATTTGTATTAACCTAGATGAAGAGTGGTATCTCAATTTAATTTGCATTTCTGTAATTATCAGTGAGGTTGAATATTTTCCATATGTTTGTTCATTTATTTTGGCCATTTATTTGGATCTTGGCTTATAAAATTCTATAAATTCTTTGTATATTGGAGGTATTAACCACTTAATAATTTTTCTTTGCAACTATGTTTTCAGTTTAATTTTTAGCTGTTGCTATTTTCTTGTGTTTTTTTTTCACGTGGCGATTTCCAATCTTTGTGGAGGGAAATTTATTGATGTTTAGTTTTGTAATTTATTTTATCACATTAAATCTTAGAAATTTCTGTTCCTGACAAAGAACTGATATTCACTTGTATTTCTCATTCTTTCACAATCTGATTTAATAATATATGTATCTCTTTAATCCATCTGGAATTAGTTTGATAATGTGTGTGTGTGTGTGCGTGCAAGTTATTCTAATATCATTTGTTGAATTTTTATTTCATTTTTCATCCATTTTGGATGTCACCTTAAGGTAAAAATTCATATATATGGGATCTTTCTCTGTGCTATCTTCCTCCATTTGGTGATTCGTTAAATTATTTTTTTCACCTTTAAGATCAGTCCAAGTGGTCCATTTAAGCTGCAAAGAGTGATGAACGTCTTCAAGGCGATGTAGTACCTCTGTGAAGGAAGTCTGGAAGGACATTTAGTTCACTGTGGGGGTGAGAGGTGATCAAGATCAGGTAGAACATCATAATCACTTCAGATGAAGACTCCTCCCTGCAAAAATACATAGGTAGAAAAATAATAAAGAAAATACACGTACGGCCCACACAGCATGTCATCCCTAAACAAAGGAAAGCAAGAAGAGTGAGACACTGCGATTAGTCCAATGTTCCTATTATTAAGAGAGGCATCTAGCTACTCATGAGATCTGCTGGAAAATTTGCGCAGTGTTGAAAGCAACCCTTCGGAAATGGTCTTTGCTTGGAGGCTCAGTAACAATAGAGTAATGGAGTGTGTGCAGCTAGCTGCTTTCCAAGGAGATGGAGGAAGTGGCACGGCCACTGAGACACCTAGTGGTGAGGATCTTTACTGCACCGTTAGAGTTTGCCTGTTGGGGCTGTCTAGGACCCACTTATTCCAGGGGAGTGTGCCTTTGGGGGGGCTTAGGTGCCCTCTTTGCTCCTCCCCAACAACGTGATTTGAGGCCTCTGCTGCGTGCAATGAAGCTACAGAAACAAGTGCCGAAAGTTCCGGAAACTGAATAGCCTCGGCAACGTTGGAACCATGAAGCTAAATGAACCCAAATTAAGCTGACCAACGTGGTTTCTCAGGCCCTGGGATGCGGTTTAAGATGCAAATTTAGTCAGTTCAATTAATATTCATTAAGGAGCAGCAGAGTGTTTCAGCACGCATATTATCTCCATCCCCTACCCTTCCAGGCTCACAAAAAGTTGAATCAGAGGATAATTATACTTTTTATTTATTGTAATTATAGTTCGAATTGTAGGTTCACCCACATTCGGACTATTACAAGGTGAAGATTGTTCCACGTGCCATCCAGGATAATTTGCCACACATGTGAACTACAGAGTTGTGCTTAGGATCTGAAATTAGTCATTGATGACTGGGGGCATTCTTCAGTGGCTCAGAAAAGGACAGATTAATGGAGTCGTTCATTCACTCATCTCTTCATTCATCCAAATCTATATTGACTGTCCCAGCACCACACTCTGGAGTTATGGTGGTGAATAGAGAATCTCATTGTGCCCTCATGATCTCACAACCTGGAGGGTATGATTTAGAAAGTCTCCATGATCAGTGAGATGATGTTAGGAGAGTAAGGTACAGGGTGACAATTGAGTAAAGCAGCTTGGTCTCTGGGGTCACAAAACGCCTTCAGAGAAGGGGAGGTCCTAGTTAAGTCCTGAGTGACAGATAGGAGCTAACAAATCGTGGAAAGAGAGTGGCCAGAGGGAGACTATTTCAGGCGAGAGCATGATAAATTAAAATAACTTAGAAGTAGTCAGTGTGACCTCAGTAAAACATGCAAGAGGGAGAGATAAGGGAAGAAGAATGTGATGGCCAGAGAAATGGAGGGCCGCCTCAGAACTTTGGGGCTTTTTGTGCTTCCCCTAAGGGTGACTCGAAGACAATAAGGAATGTTTCTTTTTGTTCTGTTTAAAAATTTATTTAAGGGGTGCCTGGGTGACTCTGGGTTGAAGCCTCTGCCTTTGGCTCACGTCGTGGTCTCAGGGTCCTGGGATCAAGCCCCGCATCTGGCTCTCTGCTCGGCAGAGAGCCTGCTTCCCCCTCTCTCTCTGCCTGCCTCTCTGCCTACTTGTGATCTCTCTCTCTCAAATAAATAAATAAAATATTGAAAAAAATAAATAAAAATAAATACTAAAAAAAATAAATAAAATTTATTTATTTGGGGAGGGGGGGCAGAGGGAGAAGGAGAGAGAGAATCTCAAGAGGACTCCCTCCTGAGCCCAGAGACCAGAGCCCGGAGCCTTACTCGAGGCTTGATCCCATGACCCTGAGATCATGACCTGAGCTGAAATCAAGAGTCAGACGCTTAACTGACTGAGCCTCCCAGGCGCCCAATAAGGAGTTTTAAAGAGGAGAGTAAGAAGCACCAGACTTGCTTTTTTTTAAAAAAATATTTTATTTATTTGACAGAGAGAGAGAGAGAGCGAGCACAAGCAGGGGGAGCAGGAGAGGGAGAAGCAGGCTCTCCGCTGAGCAGGGAGTCTGACGTGGGGCACGATCCCAGGACCCTGGGATTATGACCTGAGCCTAAGGCAGATGCTCAACCAACTGAGCCGCCCAGACACCCCATCAGATTTGCTTTTTTTTTTGAAAGATTATTTTGGTTGCTGCCTGGAAAATAGGAAGGAGGAGGGCACTTAGGGCACCATTTAAGAAGCTTTTGCAAAGGTCTAGGTGAGAAATCATGTTACTGTATTCGCTGGGGTTACAGTAGTGGTGGTATTTTAACCTGTAAAATGAGGAAAACAATACCATCAATTTCATAGTTAAAATGATAATTCAATATTAAATATTTACAAAAGTGTCTAGCATATGGTAAATGACCAATTAATTTTGGCTATTGTTATGACATTGGCTATTATTCGAGGCAGCTGTTTCTTAATATATTAAAGAAATTTCCTTTTGGTACTTTTAACAATAGAGTGGGAAAGAGTGAATGAAGGTCGGATTTTCTTCTAGAAATGTATTCGTTACCTGAATCTATTACAGTTAACATGTGTGAGTGTACTAATCGTGTACTTTTTAAAAATTAATAACTAAGCTTATAATTAAATCTAAGCATCAACATCTAGAATGAAAGAGGAGGAAGTAGAGAGGCTTAAAGCTTGAAAGGCTAAGAGCTTGAAATGTCAAGCTCTTGGAGAGGTCTGGATTCAAATCCCAGCTCATTTCTAGCTGTGTAATGCTGGGAAAGTAATTAAACTTCTGTAAGCCCCAATTTCTTCATCTGTAAAGTGGAAATAATCACGGTATCTAGTTCATAGCATTGTTGTTAAGATGAATGAAGATAATAGAGTCTCTGGTACAAAGCAAGTGGTCACTAACTGGCAGATAATCCCAAAATGTAGAATGGATAAAATTACCACTTTTCCATTTCCAAATGTGGTTGGTATAATCTGAATTCATTCAATATAATATAATAAAGACTTTCTAGAAGAAGTATCTTCCTGTTTCGATTTTTTTTTTAATGTAAAACTCGATGAGTGTTGAATTTTATCAAATGCCTTTTCAGCATACACCTCTTTGGTTTTTTAAAATTTTATTTATTTATTTGAGAGAGAGAGAGAGCACAAGTAGGCAGAGTAGCAGGCAGAGGGAGAGGGATAAGCAGGCTCCCCACTGATGAAGGGGCCCAATGTGGGACTCGATCCCAGGACCCTGGGATCATGACCTGAGCCTAGGGCAGTCACTTAACCAACTGAGCCACCCAGGTGCCCCTACACCTGGTTTTTATTTATTGATGGGATGTATTATCTTAATACTTTTCTTCTGATACCTTAATAACTTTCCTAATGTTAAGACGTCCCACTATTCCCATCTGAAAGAGAACGTGCACCCAAATACTTATAGCAGCCATGTCCACAATAGCCAAACTATGGAAAGAACCTAGATGTCCATCAACAGATGAATGGGTAAGGAAGATGTGGTATATATATACAATGGAATACTATGCAGCCATCAAGAGAAATGAACTCTTGCCATTTGCAACGACGTGGATGGAACTAGAAGATATTATGCTAAGTGAAATAAGTCAATCAGAGAAAGACAATTATCATACGATCTCTCTGATATGAAGAATTCGAGAGGCAGGGCAAGGGGTCGTGGGGGGTGGAGGAGGAAATGAAACAAGATGGGATCAGGAGGGAGACAAACCATTAAGAGACTCCTAAACTCACGAAACAAACTGAGGGTGGCTGGGGAGTAGGGGCGGGTAGGGATAGGGTGGCTGGGTTATGGACCTTGGGGAGGGTATGTGGTATGGTAAGTGCTGTGAAATGTGTAAGCCTGATGATTCACAGACATGTACCCTGGGGCAAATAATACATTATATGTTAAAAAAAAGACATCCCACTATTCCTTTTTTTTTTTTAAAGATTTTATTTATTTATTTGACAGAGAGAGAGATCACAAGTAGGCAGAGAGGCAGGCAGAGAGAGAGGGGGAAGCAGGCTCCCCGCCGAGCAGAGAGCCCGATGTGGGGCTCGATCCCAGGACCCTGGGATCATGACCTGAGCCGAAGTCAGAGGCTTAATCCACTGAGCCACCCAGGCACCCCGACATCCCACTATTCCTAAGAAAAACCCTACTTCGTTGTGGTGGATCATTCTTTTAGTCTACTGTAGAATTCAAGAATAGACTTTCTTAAAAAATGTATGACAGGGGCTCCTGGCTAGCTCAGTTGGTAGAGGATGCAGCTCTTGATCTTGGGGTCACGAGCTCAACCCCCACATTGGGCATAGAGTTTGCTTTAAAATAAATAAAACAGGGGTGCCTGGGTGGCTGAACCTGTTAAGCGTCTGCCTTCAACTCACGTCATGATCCCGAAGTCCTGGGATCAAGCCCACCTTGGGTTTCCTGCTCAGTAGGGAGCCTGCTTCTCCCTCTCCCTCTGCCCCTCTCCCCGCTCATGTTCTCTCTTCCTATCTCTCTCTCAAATAAATAAATAAAATCATAAATAAATAAATAAATAAATAAATAAAAAATAGGAGTGCCTGGGTTGTTCAGTTGATGCATCAGACCCTTGATCTCAGCTCAGGTCTTTATCTCAGGGTCGTCAGTTTAAGTCTTGCATTGGGCTCCACACTGGGCATGGAGCCTACTTAAGAAAAAATAAAAATAAATAAATAAAATAGAACTCAATTTTATTTTATCTATTTATTTTTAAGAGGGTGGGGAGGGGCAGAGAGAGAAGGAGAGAGAGAGAGAATCTTTTTTTTTTTTAAAGATTTTATTTATTTATTTGACAGAGACACAGCAAGAGAGGGAACACAAGCACGGGGAAGCTGGAGAGAGAGAAGCAGGCTTCCTGCTGAGCAAGGAGCCCGATTTGGGGCTCAATCCTTGGACCCTGGGATCATGACCTGAGCCAAAGGGAGACGCTTAACAACAGCCACCCAGGCACCCTGAGAGAGAGAATCTTAAGCAGGCTCCAAGCCCAGCACAGAGGCCAATGTGGGCCTCATTCTCACAACCCTGAGATCATGACCTGAGCCAAAATCAAGAGTCCGTTGCTTAAAAAAAAAAAAAAAAAAAAAGAATCAGATGCTTAACAGACTCAGTGACCCAGGAGCTTCCAAATAAAGTTCAGATTCTCAAAAAAAAAAAAAAATTGTTCCAAACTTTTTTGTCTTTCAAGAATACACTAACAAGACTTTTTTTTTACTGAACGCCACTTGTCTTCAATACTCAAATGCCTTTAGAGATCTCTGATTTTTTCCTAACAATAGCTAGTATTTACTGAGCACTTAGAAACTGCTAACACTTTGCATAATCCTCATAAGTTCCCTAAGGAGTAGGTACCACTTAGGGAGTGTGTTAAAAAAGTTAAGGATCTCGGTACAAGGCCCTGGACAAGGAACTAGAGCCTATTTTTCAGTGTTATGCTTTCATTCATTCATTCGACACGTATTTATGAAGCATCCCTGTGCTAGTGTCTGTGTTAGCTACCAGTGGTACAGCCTTAAAGAATTCAGACTCGGAATCCCAGTCTAAGAGGGGCGCCTGGGTGGCTCAGTCAGTTAAGCATCTGTCTTTGGCTCAGGTCATGATCCCAGGATCCCTGGGATTGAGCCCAGATCAAGTCCCATGGGGCTCCGTGCTCAGTGAGGAATCTGCTTCTCCCCCTGCCCCTCCCCCTACTTGTGCTCACGCTTGCTCTCTCTCTTTCGGAAAAACAAACAAGAAAACACCTCAGGCTCAGAATCCCAGTCTAACAGAGATCAACAATAAACAAGTGAAGAAACACACAAGGTAAATACAATGTGTAAAGAGAGCTATTCTGTACATCACACCATGTACGGGATGGTGTAACAGAGGCTTATTTTAGATGTGGTGGTTGGCAGGGAAGGCTTTTTTGAGGTGGCATTCACGCTGAGATAGAAGAATGAAGAAGCTGTAACTGCAGAAATTTGGGGAGGGGCGGGGGAGGAAAGCACTTCAAGGCTGAGTAAACAGCAAGTCCAAGTACCCTGAAGCAAAAAGCGTCCAGACAAAATAACTTGATAACTCCTAAGAACAAGTGGAGGTTGTCAGGCAACTAGACAGATAAGACTGGGTTGGGGAGCCTGGCTGGCTCAGTCAGTAGAGCATGCAACTCTTGATCTCTGGGTTGTGAGTTCAAGCCCCATGTTGGGGGTAGTTTACCTAATGAAAACAAAATTAAAAAAAAAAAAAAAAAGACTGGGAAAGCAGACAGGGGTCACATCAGAACAGGCTTTGCAGACCTTGGTAAGGTGCTTGAATTTTATTCTAGGAGCAATGGGAAGCCACTGTAGGGCCTTTATTTATTTATTTATTTATTTTTTAAAGATTTTATTTATTTATTTGACAGAGAGAGAGGTCACAAGTAGGCAGAGAGGCAGGCAGAGAGAGAGGGGGAAGCAGGCTCCCTGCTGAGCAGAGAGCCCGATGTGGGGCCCGATCCCAGGACCCTGAGACCATGACCCGAGCCGAAGGCAGAGGCTTTAACCCACTGAGCCACCCAGGTGCCCCTGTAGGGCCTTTAAATAAGAGAAGAAAATGACATCTGAATTATGGTTTTTTAAAAAGATTTATTTATGTACAGGGCGCCTGGGTGGCTCCCCGCTCAGTGGGGAGTCTGCTTATCCCTCTCCCTCCATCCCTCCCCCCCTTGTGCTTTCTCACAAGGGTGCTTTCTCTCTCTCAAATAAATAAATAAATAAATTTAAAATATTAACTAAATATAACTAATATTAAAAATATTTTTTTTATTTATTTGGGGAGGGAGGGGCAGAGTGAGAGGGAAGGAGAAAATCTTGAGCAGACTCCCCACTAAGCAGGGAGCCCATGAGGGGCTGATCCTGTGACCCTGAGATCATGACCAGAGCAGAAATCAAGAGTGGGAAACTCAACCGACTGAGCCATGCAGGCAATTCTGAATTATATTTCTTAAAAGATCACCCTAGCTGCAGTATGGAAAATGGATTAGAGAGCATCCAGAAAGAGCAAGACGACAAATTAAAATGTGGTTGCAGCAATTTAGCTGAGAGATGGAGGTGAAAAAGATTAGGTTATAGTGGTAGAGATGGAGAGAGGTAAATAGATTCATGATATACTTTTTAGGTAGAGTTCTGGATTTTATGAAGAGGATGAATCCTTGTTGTTTTTTAACAACTAGGTGGTGCTATTTAGTATGCTGGGGAAGATTGTGGGGAAGAACAGGTTAGGTTGATAAAATCGAGAGCTCCAGTTTAGATATACTATATCTGATATGCCAGGGAGAACTCCAAGTGGAGAGGTCTAAGAAGTAGTTGAATATATGACATGGGAACTCAGGGGACAGACCTACTATGGAAATGTAAATTTAAAGATTATTAACATTTAGATGGTATTTGATCTTGAAGAGATTATCTACATAAGGAGAGATCAGTTGTTAAAGAGTGTCTAAAAAATGAGTTCTGAAATATCTCAGCATTTAAAAGTCCTATGAGGGAGGAGTCAGCAACGGAGAGGGATCCCTGGAACAGGAGAAAAATCATCAGTGTGGTATCACAGAGGCCAGTGAGAAAAGTGTTTCATGAAAGACAGAGGGCCATCTGTGTGGAAGGTCGCTAATACGTAAAAAGAGATAACTATAGAGAAGTGTTTACTGGATTTTGCAACATGTGGCTAACTGTCATCCTTGGCAAGGCATCTTTTAAGAGGAGAAGGGTGGATAGATTGGGGTGGATTTAAGAGGAAATTGAGGTGAGGAAATGGAGACCTCTAGTGTAGATGACTTGTTTTAGTTTTCTTGTAAAGAAGAATGAAGAAATGAAATGAAAGGATAAATGGAAGGTTTTGTTTATTTTGAAGATGGTTATGTCTCCATAGAAGTAATTGATGATACAGCAAGGAAAAATCCTTGAGAAGGCATGCAGGGGGTGGGTATCCACAGCACTAGAGGAGGGGTCTGCCCTTTGATGGAGCAAAGACACATCTTTCATGGTATCAGGAAGGAAGACAGAGAGGATGGGTACAAATACAAGTAGGCTTGAGGCTTGCCATCTAGAGAATGTTCCTCTCTGATGATTTTTATTTTCTCAAAGAAATAGGAGAATTAGTTATGGTAAAGTGAGAGAAGAAGGTGTAAGAGTTTGAAGAGAGAAAGCATAAAATACACTATCTCCGGAAGTGGGGAAGTGGGAAAGTGAATTTACTAGTGAGATTCAATAAGATTGCCAGAAAAAAGTCCAATGCCCTTTTGAGGCTTGTGGTCAAGAATTTAAAGTGAAAGCCTCAGCTCTTGTTAAGAAAGTGAATTGTTGAGTCCACCTAGAATTGGGGTTTTACCAGGTGAATATAATGGAGAAAGAGAAAAATGAGAATGTATTTGTAGGCAATCATAACATCTAAGCCTGGTGACAGAAGTTAAGAATATAGGAATGCGAAAGTGAAAAAGTAATACATTTAATGATTTGAAGGTTTTGACGAAGTCAAAAAAATCAGAGATACTATTGATCAGACAGTTGAGATGCTTGAAAGGAGATCTTAGAGATGGTGTAGTTACTGGCAATAACAAACACAAGATGACTATGAGGAGGGTTGGGTGGGTACTATAGGATGGAAAGGAAGATTGTTGGAGGTAAAGAATTGACAGCGTACTGGGCAGTCATCCAAATAGATGTTGAATGATGAGCAGAAGTAGAGATGTAAAGCAAGACAATGAGCCATGAGCTGGTATTGAGGAAGGAATGATCTATCAGAAGGTCCATAGATAACAGTAACTTGGAGGGGTATTAAAGGACATGGCTGGAGTACTTCAAAGTTAAGAGTTTGAAGTAAGAGGATACTGCCCATTGTTTGATTCCATATAGGTATTTTAACATTGTAATTTTAAAGTATCTTAATCTGTTCATGAAGTGTTGCGTGATAGTGGATTTTATTTTATTTTTTTTAGATTTTATTTATTTATTTATTTGAGAGAGAGGGGGAGACAGCACAAGCAGGGGGAGGGGCAGAGGGAGAGGAAGAATCAGACTCCCCGCGGAGCAGGGATCCCAAAGCGGGGCTCGATCCCAGCACCCTGGGATCATGACCCGAGCGGAAGACAGATGCCCCGGTGCTAGTGGAATTAAAGAAAATGTTATATTCCTTCCGTGATTTGTGTTTGTAAATTACTAGTCTATACGCACGCATGTACACAGTTAAAACTTCTTTTCTTTTTGGACAAAGAGTGCACTAATTTAAGCCTATTCCGAAGTTTATACTGCTAAAAGAAACCTGTACTCCAGTGAGGTTCCAAAATGAAATCAATAAGACTGTGTGTGAAATCGTTAAGATTTTATTTCTCTAATTTAATTGGCCCAGCACAAGGTAGAGTAGGTAGTATACACAAGTAACTTATACTTTTGAACCGGAGAACATCTGTTCTTTCCGGCAAGAATACCTGTAGGCAGCTCTTGGGGGTAATCAAGAAAAGAAAAGGGTTCTCTAACATCTCTCCCCAGGAGCTGATAGGGCCCTGGCTATCAGGGAAAATTGCTCTGGCGAACCCATTCAAATTTCTCACAGCAAATCACAGTGGCCTACAGCCAACTCCTTTTCCGCTCATTGGCCAACTGGAAACTTCAGCCCCTCCCCCCATGCCTCCTCTCGTCCGGAAGCCAATCGGAAAGATTAGCGCTTCGTAACTTAGTGTCATCAAGTGCCGTACTTGCAATTGGCTATTGGAGCTACCGCTCGAGAAGTAGGCGGGGCCATGCCAGCTGGCCTATATAAGAGGAGGACAAAGGCGGCGCGCCGCCTGTGTCATCCGCCATCTTGTGCGAAGCAAGGTGGCCTCCACGTTTCCAGAGCGTCTTCTCCGCTTCTGCCTCGACCGCCCCTTGATCACAGACATGTCTCGGGACCGGTTCCGGAGCCGTGGTGGTGGCGGTGGCGGCTTCCACCGGCGCGGAGGAGGCGGCGGCCGCGGCGGCCTCCACGACTTCCGCTCCCCGCCACCCGGCATGGGCCTCAATCAGAACCGCGGACCCATGGGGCCCGGCCCGGGCCAGGGTGGCCCCAAGCCCCCGATCCCGCCACCGCCTCCGCACCAGCAACAGCAGCAGCCACCGCCGCAACAGCCGCCACCACAGCAGCCGCCGCCGCTTCAGCCGCCACCGCATCAGCCGCCGCCGCATCAGCCGCCGCCGCATCAGCAGCCGCCGCCGCCGCCACAGGACTCGTCCAAGCCCGTCGTTCCTCAGGGACCCGGCCCGGCTCCTGGAGTGGGTAGCGCTCCGCCGGCCTCCGGTTCGGCACCGCCTGCCACTCCTCCGACCTCCGGGGCCCCTACGGGGCCGGGCCCCACCCCGACCCCGCCGCCTGCTGTCACCTCGGCGCCCCCTGGAGCTCCCCCGCCCGCGCCGCCGAGCAGCGGGGTCCCCACCACCCCGCCTCAGACCGGGGGCCCGCCGCCTCCACCCACAGGGGGCCCGGGGCCCGGGCCTAAGCAGGGCCCAGGACCCGGAGGCCCGAAAGGCGGCAAAATGCCAGGCGGGCCGAAGCCCGGCGGCGGTCCCGGCCTAAGCACTCCTGGCGGCCACCCCAAGCTGCCGCACCGAGGCGGCGGGGAGTCCCGCGGAGGCCGGCAGCACCACCCGCCCTACCACCAGCAGCACCACCAGGGGCCACCGCCCGGCGGGCCAGGCGGCCGCAGCGATGAGAAGATCTCCGACTCCGAGGTGAGTGTCTCCCGGAGCTACGCGTCGGTTTCTCTAAGATGGCGGCGGCCCCCTCCTCTTTCCCTTCCCGGCCTCCATTTTGTCGGAGACCGGAAAAGGCGCGTGCGCGCGGGCGGCGGAGGGCGGGGCCGCTGCCGGAGCGAGGGGCAGACGGCGTGGGTCCTCTAGCTAGTCCCGGACTGAGCTCCGGGCTGGCTGAGGACCTGGTGAGGGTGGCCTGAAGAGGCAGCGATGAGAAGCTGTGCCGGGCACTGTTAAAGCTAGCGGATCCTGGGAACCAGAGTAGAGCGTGAAATGCAGGGTTGGCGAGGTCGGGGGAGACCTTAAAAGCGCAGGCACAGATGTGCGGGTGATAGGATTTTGATCACATCCTTTTTTTCATTTAATAGTTCATCACCATTTTAACTTAATGTCCGCTACGCTTTAGGTTTGTCAGGGATACTCAACATACACAGCTAATGAGGTTGCTTGTGTAGAGTCGAGTCTACAGAGGGCTATAGGGCTATTCTCGAGTGTTCTGGATGGTTTCGGCTGTTTGATGTTCGGGTAGTTACTACGTTGGAAATTCCGCAAATACAGAATCCAGACTTTGACTTTAAATGGAACAGAAGAGCAACCCGATTGGTGGTATTTACCCGGTCTGGGAACAGCGAACATTGTTACTGGATTTTTCTGCTTGCTAATGTCACAGGTTTCTGAAAATTTCCTTCCTTTTTCATTAGGGATTTAAAGCCAACTTGTCACTCTTGAGGAGGCCTGGAGAGAAAACTTACACTCAGCGTTGTCGGTTGTTTGTTGGGAATCTACCTGCTGATATCACAGAGGATGAATTCAAAAGACTATTTGCTAAATATGGAGAACCAGGAGAAGTTTTTATCAATAAAGGCAAAGGATTTGGGTTTATTAAACTTGTGAGTTTTTTTGTTTGTTTTTTTTTTTTGATGTGGATTTAGAGGGTTTTTCCCTTGTTTTTTGCTACTGCAAACTAGTATTTAAATCAACGGCAATAAGTTGGTCTTTAAAATTTTAATCATTTTTTACAAAACAGATGCAACGGTTGTATTGTGAATAATGGTTGATAACTAAGAAAAGAGGAGTGGGTGGATAAGACCTTTGCCTACCCTGGGTGGTGTCGGGGAGGGCTGCCTGCAGATACTTGAACTGAGCTGGAGAAAGAACGGGAATGGGAGATAGACTTTCTCGACAGGGTGCATGTTAACCGATGTTGAGGTTATATTAACATGAGTATGTCTGATACTTTCAGGAATCTAGGGCATTGGCTGAAATTGCCAAAGCTGAGCTTGATGATACACCCATGAGAGGTAGACAGCTTCGGGTTCGGTTTGCCACACATGCTGCCGCCCTCTCCGTTCGAAATCTTTCACCTTATGTTTCCAATGAACTGTTGGAAGAAGCCTTTAGCCAATTTGGTCCTATTGAAAGGGCTGTTGTAATTGTGGATGATCGTGGGAGATCTACAGGGAAAGGCATCGTTGAATTTGCTTCTAAACCAGCAGCAAGAAAAGCCTTTGAAAGATGCAGTGAAGGTGTTTTCTTACTGACAACGTAAGTTCATATGCTTATCCTAGTTTTTATTAACTTGGCTGAAGAAGTTGGGATAAAACAAACCAGTTAAGATGGAATCATTTTTGTTACTAGAACTCCTCGTCCAGTCATTGTGGAACCACTTGAACAATTAGATGATGAAGATGGCCTTCCTGAAAAACTTGCACAAAAGAATCCAATGTATCAAAAGTAAGATTGATTTAATCTAAGCATTTTTTAATTGCCAATGAGACCTTGTAATTTTTCAGTTTTGCTTAGAGAATGAGAAATTCTTTGAAATGCGTGTGCTTTAAAAATCTAAGGTTCAGGAATTTTAGAGGTTTTGAAGCAGAGATAGTCAAATGCTTAATGTTTGTTGCTGAGATAGGTATATTTTATATGCAGTTTTGTTTGGCCTTTAGATTTATTTATTTATTTGGCAGAGAGAGAGAGGGAGATCACAAGTAGGCAGAGAAGCAGGCAGAGCGAGGGGGAAGCAGATTCCCTGCTGAGCAGAGATCCCAGGACCCTGAGACCATGACCTGAGCCGAAGGCAGAGGCTTTAACCCACTGAGCCACCCAGGCGCCCCTTGTTTGGCCTTTAAACAACTGTGTGGTGAATATGTATCTTTTAAGGATTGAAAAAAAAAAATAACTCCTTGAATAGGAATTTGGTTAGAGGAAATAAAATTAGGAAATGGGGAAGGTAGGATTTCTCTCCAGTGCCTGATATTCTCTATTACTGCATCATCCTGTGATCTGTTCTTTATTATTTTGTAAAGATTTATTAGAGAGCACGCGCGAGTCCATGTGGTGTGGGGTCAGGCGGGGGTAGAGGGAGAGAATCATAAGTAGACTTCTGCCGAGGCAGGGCTCACTCTCATGGCCTGAGCCAAAATCAAGGGTCAGACTGACTGAGCCACCCAGGCGCCCCTGGAACATGCCATTTTTAATGTAGGCTATTTTACATGAACCAAGGGGGCCTTTGCCTTTTTGGCATTTGTTACATGTGATAGGCCAGGGGGGGCATCTGTGTTTTTAGGGCAATCTTGTGTGTGTCCACAAATTGGTTCATGTTTAAATATTGTCAGGGAGAGAGAAACGCCTCCTCGTTTTGCCCAGCATGGCACATTTGAGTATGAATATTCTCAGCGATGGAAATCCCTGGATGAAATGGAAAAACAGCAAAGGGAACAAGTTGAAAAAAACATGAAAGATGCAAAAGACAAATTGGAAAGTGAAATGGAAGATGCCTATCATGAGCATCAGGCAAATCTTTTGCGTCAAGGTAAAAGACGCTTTTGTGTAAATTTCATTGATAGGATCAGTTGCCTTTTGAATTTTTTAGAACCCCATTGATGTGAATTCAAAACAATTTTCTAACGTTCAGATCTGATGAGACGCCAGGAAGAATTAAGACGCATGGAAGAACTTCACAATCAAGAAATGCAGAAACGTAAAGAAATGCAACTAAGGTAAAATTTTGTTAAGCTAATATTTGCTTCCGGGTTAACATTTAGAGGAAAAGATAGGCCTAAATTTTGCAGGTGAGTCTAATGGAGTACAGGGAGGTTAAATACTACTGCGGCAGTGTTGGTCTAACACAAAGTTGGAGTAGAGTGTAAGGTTTTGATTAAAGACGCCTATTTTCCTTGCCAGACTGCTTCTAAGTCTATTCTGCACTCTCTCCAGGCCTTCATGTGTGTTTGCTGTAACCTAGACTTTGTAAAGCTCTGAGGCAAATTATTAGCTTTCTTCAAATTGGCTTTTAGATGTGAATGACACTTTAATTTATATGCTTGATGAATATTTCCAGGCAAGAAGAAGAACGACGTAGGAGGGAAGAGGAGATGATGATTCGTCAGCGTGAAATGGAAGAACAAATGAGACGCCAAAGAGAGGAAAGTTATAGCCGGATGGGCTACATGGATCCAGTAAGTAAAATTCTTTTGAAATGTAATTGGATTTGTCTACAAAACTTGTAGGTACCTAAAATCAAATTTTACTCAATTAAATAATGACATTTCACTTCACTGCCGTTCTTTTTACAAGTGTGTTATTATGATTAACACACTTTTAAGTTTTATTTTCTTGGCTGGGCCTAAAGATTTCATTGGTTGGGAAGAAGCCTTTTGGGTTTTCTGATAATTGAGTCTCAACGATTGGTTACAGAATATTGGTTTTACGTGTAGTCTTAACTTTTTTTTAAGTTCTGGAGATTTTTTTTTTGGTCTTCTCAAAAATTCTTAGTACTGGTATAGTACAGGTGTATGAAAGGGTTTATTTTTATTTCTTGCAGAGAGAAAGAGACATGAGAATGGGTGGTGGAGGAGCAATGAACATGGGAGGTGAGCATGAAAATCAAATTAGCAATACCATTAAAGAGCAATGTTCTGGTTGAGTTGTAACCAGCATTTTTGTTTCCTAGATCCCTATGGTTCAGGAGGCCAGAAATTTCCACCTCTAGGTGGTGGTGGTGGTGGCATAGGTTATGAAGCTAATCCTGGAGTCCCACCAGCAACCATGAGTGGTTCCATGATGGGAAGCGACATGGTAATGTATCCTGTATGACGTAGTACAAAGGAAATTCTCATTTTTCACAACTTACGTGTGTGTGTTTTGTTTTTTGTTTTTTGTTTTTTGTTTTTTTTAAGTAGGTAACTGGACCTCTTTTTAGTTCCCTTATCACGTAAATCGTAATATTGAGGAGTACTTTGGCAACGTAGAAGAACTGAGTGTGCGGTAACCTAAACAGAAATGGTTGCCGACAAGACGTCAATGCTGTCAGTAGTATGTTGGAGTTCTCTTTGGCAATAAGTGGACATAGGTGCTTTCCATTACATTGCTTGTGTACTTTGCACTCTAGCACATGGCAAATCCAAATTCTAAATGTTAGATGATGTACCTGATTATTCTACATCCAAGTGAGAGTAATCAAATGGCAAACTGTCATTCATTAAGCTGATATTTGCCATAAGTATGAATCAGACTTGTAGTTTATAGTTTTAGGCATGTTTTAGTGACGTGTAGGACTTCGATCTATATTTGGTGTGGTTTCTACCCATGAAAAGGGAGTTGTTCACTGTTTTGACTCGTCGTTTTCCCACTTGTTGGGCCTTGTCAATAGGTGCATCTTCTAAAATAAACGGACATCTCTATTTTGCTACAGGATAGCAAAAGTCATTGACAATTTTAAGCATACTGGTTGTGTGCATTTGATCTGAACCTTCTTGATGTTTTCATATTTTAACCGTACAGATAGCCTGTCAGGACGCTTTAGAACCACCAAGTGAATTGGTCTGAGTGACTGTGTTAGGGCTTTACAAATCTGTAGGAAAATTGAATATTGGATTTAGAGGTGGGTTTAGGGAAGAGTGCATTTTCACAACTGAACTGAATCAGATTGGTTCACCTGCAAACTTGGCAAAGAAGGGAAGCTTCAGCACGTAGCTCATTAGATTCATTTTACATATAGGAGTATAAGGATTTAGTATGGGGCCTAATCTATTTAAAATCTACTTAAGGTTTTTTGAGAGTTAGAATCATAAATATCTGGTTGGGTTAAAACATAGTGTTAGTAGCTTTCTTTATATTGAATTTTAAAAATACTGTGGGTAATATATTGGTTATATGCTTTCCTAAAAGATAGATTGTAGGTCTGTATCAAATTTGTAAAATCTAATTTGATGTGATGTTCCCACAATTAAGGTTCTTTGTATGTCCCTTGTAACAGGTAGGGTTTTAAGATGATGTAATAACGTAATTGTGAAACCCCAAAATTTTCTTAGAGCTTTTGAGATAGACAGCATAATGTGCTAAAACCCTGAAATTTTTAGGATTTTGAGAAATAGTTTAATTGATTGAGGTTTAGTTTTTTAAGTAGTCCTGTAGTATTTAGTAGGAAACCTGTTGGAACTATGTATAGGGACAGTTAAACCCTGATGCTAACCCCCCCCCCATTTTTGGAGTGATGCTCTCAGTAATTTATTTTGAATGGAATTTGAAAGATAGTCGAGGCTTCTGTGCTTCGCATATCTATAGGGTTTTTTGTGTTTGGGGAATATAGGTTTCTCAGATTAGAAGTATTTAAAACTAGGTGGAATAATAAAATCCTGCTTTATTGCAGTTACTTGAGATTGGTGTTTAGGCTGTTTGGGAGATAGGCAAAATCACAGCTAACCAGTGGACTTTCAAAGACCCGAAGAAAAAGCTGGGCCGGTGTGGGGGTGGGCTGTATATTCAATCGGTTTGCAACAATACAGACTACTACTGTGAACATAATTGTCTCTGGTTATGTAGTGATGGTTCTGAAGGTGGTATACCTGTGAGAATATGGCAACACTTTTTAATGAAGTTACTGTGCTGGTTAAGTGACTAAATCTATTAGTCTTTTATGCTTTTTCTTTTTGTAGTCTGGTAGCATTTTATTAAAACTTTGAACCTTTTAAGATTTCTGCAAGTTAGCAGATGTGTCTTAAGATCTTGAAAAGCACAAGGTTTCTTATGCAGCTCATGCCACTAACTGGTGAGTAGGTCTTTGTCACTTCCTTGAGTGCATTGAATCTGTCTGGTTGGGCTTGTTAGGCTTACTTGGAAATTAAATTTCCTGTTCAGACCTTGAAAGTGAGAAGTTTGCAAGCTTTTCCAGTGGGTTAATCTGATGTGAAATTTCTTAAAACTCATTTTGGAATGGGTTTTCACATCTGCACTAATTCTTAAATTTTTTAGCACTACAGGGAAGACCTATTCTTTGAAACAGGTGTATGAGAATGGCTCAAGTGGGAACATACCACAAGGCATGTATTATCGTAAACTAATTTTCAAATTACCCTTTTTTCCTTTCTATGTTCCCGGTACCTGTGGATCGACTCATTGGTGATTGTATCGACGAACGTTGACTACGGAACCTTCTAAAATATTTACTTAACACACATGGACATCAACTACATATAATGAACTGTTAATTACTGTTCCAATAGCGTACTGAGCGCTTTGGGCAGGGAGGTGCGGGACCTGTGGGTGGACAGGGTCCTAGAGGAATGGGGCCTGGAACTCCAGCAGGATATGGTAGAGGGAGAGAAGAGTATGAAGGCCCAAACAAAAAGCCCCGATTTTAGATGTGATACCTAGGTTTTCATTCCAGTTTGTTTTTGTCTTTTCTTGTTTAGATACCAATCTTTTAAATTCTTGCATTTTAGTAAGAAAGCTACCTTTTTATGGATGTTAGCAGTTTATTGACCTAATATTTGTAAATGGTCTGTTTGGGCAGGTAAAATTATGTAATGCAGTGTTTCAAATGGGAATTTTTTTTCTTTTTATTTCCTTTTTTTTTTTTAACTGTATAATGTCCCTCAAGTTATGGCAGTGTACCTTGTGCCACTGAATTTCCAAAGTGTACCAATTTTTTTTTACTGTGCTTCAAATAAATAGAAAAAATAGTTATAATATTGATCTTCAACTTTGCCATTCATGCTTCTATGCACATTAGGCTAGGTATTCCACTTTGAAAGCATGAGCGTGTCTAGGCCTTCAAAATGGCACATGCCATTTCTGAGAAATGTATCTGTAGGCTAAGTATTGCTTTCTACAAATAAGTACCCCCTTGTTTTAAAAAGAAATGCATATTGAAGTAGTTTCATGATTTGATTTGTTTGGCATTATAGGAAGCAAGCTGGTGCTAAGTATTTTTAAATGGTTATGTAAGCAAGCTGAACTGTAAATCTTCCTTTAGGAATGTGTATTAAGATTATGGAATGGGTGAAAGACTATTGGTAGGGGGAGAAAGCGGGTATGACTAAATGGATCTTTATGGCCCTATGATCTATCCTTTTCTTGAAAGTTTCT
>CM052900.1:142775460-142806341 GCA_028534135.1 Potos flavus
ATTTGTTTGGCATTATAGGAAGCAAGCTGGTGCTAAGTATTTTTAAATGGTTATGTAAGCAAGCTGAACTGTAAATCTTCCTTTAGGAATGTGTATTAAGATTATGGAATGGGTGAAAGACTATTGGTAGGGGGAGAAAGCGGGTATGACTAAATGGATCTTTATGGCCCTATGATCTATCCTTTTCTTGAAAGTTTCTGAAGAAAAAGTGGAAAGATCATTCTGTTGCATTCCTCCATTCTTGTTTTTAAAAGAACAAGTCCCAAGCCCTACAAATGGCTTGTATTGAACTTTCATATTTGAATTAAAGATTGTTAAACATGAAGCCTTTTCATGTATTCAAGTGATTTATGAAGATGGGATTTAGTCTGAAAAATTCATCTCGAAAGTAAGAAGCGTAGTAACCATAAAGTAGCTTTAGCTATGTATGCATTTGTACTCTGTAACTTTTACATCTCCTTGTGTTACTGCTGGTGGGCAAAATCTGTAGGACTATAAAAATCTACTTGTTCTCTTGTCTAAGAACTAGTGGTGACTGTTAATAACAAATAGGGTTGCAGGTAAAGATTCTTACTATAAAATATTTGTTAACCTGTTTTTCCATAGTTTATTTTCGATGTAGCACTAAATCTGGAGAGAGTTGCTTATGCTACACAGTACAAATAGCCCTTCTTCCCACCATAAAGTTTTGGAGTGTTTCGATGGTGTTGTCAGTTGATTGTCAACTTCATTGAATCTCCTTCCATTAGGATAAGACATTTTGACTTAATACTAAAGTAGATCGTTACTGTTGTCTGTTAGTATAACGGGAACCTGTTTTCCCAGTGCGTATATGTTAGCAGAGGAACAGCTTCCTAAAAGTAGGTAAAGTAATTGAACGGTTTGGCTTTGTTCTTAGTTATATTTCCATTCAAATTTGTACATTACAGAGCTCTTACTATGGAATGTGTCTTCCTCCTTTTCACCTCTGTTCTTGGTGCTAATTGGCAAAAGTAAAATTCTAAATCAAATCTTGGTTAAAACGCTGAAGTTTAGTATTGTGCCTGAGTACAAAGGGAAACCTATTGTTGAAACAGTTGAGCACTTTCTGCATAGGAGACTGGATAATACTAAAAGTAAAATATTAGTGGAGTATAATTATAGGCATGTCACCCAGTTCTGCTTGTGTGACTGACAGGTACATGGTGTGCTAATTAAGGAAGAGAATCTCTTTAGAAAATGCTCATTATTTCTTCACCAAGACACTTGGAAATGGGTAGTAGTTCTACCATTATTCTATCAATGAGGAAGTTTTGTCCTGAGTCATCAATTGGTGATATGTATGAGGTTATCTGTATGGAAACAAGGGTCTGGATTTGAAAGGAATCCATTACAATTTGATTGAATTGTATGGTAGGGACTCCACTAATGATAAAATAAGGGGTGTTCATGGGACACCCACAGAGGGTGAACTTGAATGTGTGGGGGCGGGGGCTGGTGGGGAAGTGGGAAAATCTGCCTATAAAATTAATGTTTCAGTTTATTTTTCAGATTACATGCCTTTCTTTATAAGGGATGCTGGCACAGACCCCTAAAATAAGCTTTTGTTAGTACTGTACCTTTGAAGAGTGGTGAAGGATGCTAATGGATAATCTCCTGAAAGTTGTGGCTTTGATAGCCTTACTGTGGGCTGTAGAATTGCTAAACATCGTTTAGCAAATAATGTTGCTTAGTTTCAACTAAGTTTTGCCTTTCATCACTGAAACAGCAGTGTACCAAGGGTTGTAAGCTACTCAAATAGACTTTCAATAAGTCTTGGAATGCATATGATAGTTTTTAGACTAATGTGAATTTAAATCATCTTAAAAAGGAATTTCCTAAAAACTGATAATGAAATGTGGGGTGGGAAAGGGAATGTAGTACTTTCGAAGTATTTTAGCCATTTTCTCATTTAAAGTAACCACCTGCCCCCATTTCCTCTTCTCCACTTTCTCTCATAATTTTGTTTTAAGAGGAACACTGATCGTTTTAAGCTTATTACTCCTAATCTTTAAAAACTGCATTCTCTAAGAGACCCCAGTGTATTTAGTAGGTACCTTCTAAGATTAACCCAGTGACTCACATTCAGTGAAACCCTAATCCTCTTGGCTTAGAACACTGATTAAATTCCTAAGTAGAAGTACTATAAACCCCACCACTCTTTATGTATAGATGTATTATACCACTAATATAAACATAATAATTTGGGAAATTGTAACGTTACGCCTGTGCAATTTTTTATAAGTGGCATATTATGGCAGACAAAAATTTAGATACTTGGCTTTTCTTGGGCAAGCCCCACTATGTTGTGGCGGAATGTTTTCTGGTGTTCTCGGACTGCAATTATGCACTATTAAAGTAGTGGCCTGCTACATAACTGCGTTTAGCCAGCATTTCTGCAGTGCGTAACTGTGAGGAACGTAGTACCGCAAATGGCAATGGACATTAGGACCCGGATGTAGTATTCCTGCTTGCTCCAAGATTCTCATTGCCGACTGCATACAGGTAGGTAACAAGCAATATAATCTAACTTGGTGACTTGCTATGTACTTTTATTCCGTGGGCATTCTGACATCACACTTCTGACAATGAAATTACAGTGCAGCACCTAACACTTGTATGGTAAAGCTAGTTTCTATCAAAAGTGCGTGGGTTTGGGTTTAGAGCTGTAATTTGTCAGGCAGAATTCAGTGCTGTTGCAGTTCTCAGATAAAAAGTGCAAACTTGATTCTTTGGTATGTCTGATTCAGTTGCGTGGTTTCCTTTAGTTGCATTGTAACTGAAGTGAACCTGGAGCATATCAGTGGTGTGGGGGAGAGGGAATCAAACCATACTTGGGAAGTAGAGTGCTTTTAGCGTCTTGACACGGACTATATAGCATGTGATACTGAGTGTCTGTTGTAGCAAACTGACCTCATAGGTCAGCAATATCGTTTTCAGAATGCAATCTTGGTAATTCTGTAGGCTGAGTGAATTAAGACTCAAAGTACAGTTTTTTTTTTTGTAATGTGATTTAAAAATTTTTTTAATGGGCTTCATGGGAATACCTTTGTTACTAACGTGGGCTTAGGTGGGAATCTAATGTGTATAGTTCAAGTTACGTGACTTATCTAAATATGTCTCTGCTCTAAACCTGGGGGAAAGTGGTGTGGCATGTTGATTTGCCTGCAGTTGAATACGTGTTGGGAATCATTTCCCATTCCTAAGCCTTCGTCGTATTCTGTAGGATAACTGCAAATGTTCAGGGTAGCTTTTCGAATTTGGTTCCCTTATTAGCTTTAGGGATATGATGTTATATAATCCAAAATGTTCACCAAAAGAAAAAAGAAAAGTCTTCAAAAAGCACCTTCTTTTGTTGCTTAGGACTTAAGCCTTGTAAGCTTTTCATCGACTTGTTGTTCCAGACCTCGATTCAACTTAACTTTGGTCTCCGAGCTGGTTTTTAGCTAGCATGCATGAGAAACAGCTTTCATGTATAATGTTTTCTGCTCTGTAACTGGAAAGTTCGGTTTACTTTGCATAAATGCCGGTGAAAACTCTTCATGACTGTGAGAATTTTCTTCCATTGTATCAAGAAAAATGGCTTGCTCTTTGGCAAGCAATTCGCAAGGTGGGGACAAATTGGTACTTTAATATGTAGTCGATTCAAGCAAATACCTTGACTCTCCTGTTAAAAAAGCAAATGGTGACTAGTTCAGCTCTATATTGATAATACAATGCAGTGCAAACATAATGCTCAGTATTAGTGACGAGAGTGTCACTAAATTGACATACAACCCTGATGGGGTTTTCCTGTGGCATAATTCATTAAATCGGTGGCCAACACTTGCTGCCGTGATTTAGTGATTCGAGTGCTTAGAAATAAAAGCTCAGGTTTATTTCCTAACAGCCAATAACAATTTTGAGAGAACGTACTTGTTATAATCTATGGACTTGAGGAACATTACTGGGGTGGGGGGTTAATTTTGCTTCATTTCTGCTTATTTCAAGATGAATAGGTTTTTGCACTTTCACATGAGAAACCTGTGACTTAAGTCGATTCTTACTAGTTTTGATTTGTATGTAGCTATAATTTGTGAATCTTAGTGTAGAGGGTCTCACTCACTCCAAAAGCTGGGAACAAATGGGTTGCAGTAACAACACTATACCGAGGTGCTTGCATTGTATTTCATAGTCTTTTCTTGTTACAAACCAAAATTATTCTTTTTAATGAGAATGGTCTAAGGTTCAGAGGTGTGATGCCAGAATGCATTTTCGTACTGTTAGGCCCTTGGAACAGATACCGGTGCTTTCTGAAAGATGAAAGAAATGGAATGGGTGCTCTTCACACAAGGTTGCAAAACCTACAAAGAATGCATAATAGTCTCCCTTTTCCCCAAGAAAAGAGATGCGTGTGACTAGTTTTGGACTTTCAACCTAAATGGGGGTTGCATGTCTCCTATTGTTAATCATTGTCAGCTGCAGTGACATGATCCACAGTCCTGCATTTACTGCCTTTCCCTTAATGATTTTGGACAGGTTTGAGAGAGCCAGGATGTTTGTTCTGGGCCTTTATTTGGTTTTGGCTTTAGCTGATAATGTTTCAGTGTTCTGTCAGCTAGTGCAGTTCTCAAATGGCTGCCTATATTAGGGAAAGAATTCTGAGGATTTGACTGCTCCTAATCATCTGTCATTGCTGCTAGATAATGATTGGCAATTTTTAAGACTCAACTGTGGAAATCTCACAGTTGGTAAACCACCAACCATAAAAATGTTGCTTTTGAACACCAGTGCTGAAAAGATTTTATTTGGAGGGTGAGAAGGGGACTGGATGAAGGATAGGATAATCTGGAGAATGGGGGAGAATGCAAAACGATATAGTATCCCTTATGGATGGTACATGTGCAACAGGGAGCTCTATTTTTTTTTTTTTTTTTTTTTAATTCCCTTGGCAGTAACTGATAGGGAGGAAGAAAAACCTGGAACTTGAATTAAGGCTGATCTTTCTGGTTTTTGTGCACCGTGGCCCTGCCAGGCATATATAGTGGAGGTGAATGTCTTCTCCCTCAGAAAAACTCCGGTTCCTTGCTGTCCCGAATAAGGCCTAGCTTCCCTGCCCTAACTGAAAACTCAGTGAGGACTTGGAGGGAAAGAACGAGGCAAATACGGAGGATTGCAGGATAACAACTGCACTGTTGCGTACTGTGGAATGGGGAGGGCGCTCTTGGAGGACTCCTGCTGCAGGTGGTCAGTCCGCCTGAGAACGCAAGACATACTTGAATGGGGAGCAGGGTATGTGCTTTTACACGCAAAGAGAGCTGATGTTAAAACTCATTTGGTAAGGTAAACGTTGTCACATACCTTCACATAAGGGATAGTATATTTTGGGTTGCAGTCAAACTTGATTGTGCTCAGACTGGTGAAAACAGCAGATAGGCTTTTGTATTTTAAATAAGATAAAGTTTTTATTATTTGAATTGAGCTGTCTACTTTATTACTTTACATAAGAATAATTTTAGATTTCCCCCTCCCCCATCAAGTTTCTTCCTGGTTTTTTTTTTTTTTCTTCTTTTTTTGTTTTTTTTTTTTTTTCTGTTTTTTTTTTTTTTTTTAATGCTGTAACTTGCCCCTAAATCTTTGTCTCTGGAATTTTACTCTTTAAATTTTGAAGTTAACTAGCATTTTCAAACCTTTATACCCTTGTCTTTTATATTAACTTTCTCTTATTATTCTTTAGGTAAGAATGATTGAGGTTGGCTGATACTGGAGTACTCACTCCAAGTAAGTTTCCTTAGAAGTCCTAACCTGTAGAGGACTTTTGACTGTGATTTGTTACAACGGTTAAGTAATATGATTTAGCTATGTGGGGTGAAACGTGTTTGATTTTTAAGATGTTTACTTTTCCTAAGATAGTACCCATGTGTTCTTGTTTCTGAAAACGTGGGGGGCACCTGGGTGGCTCAGTCAGTTAAGTGTCTGCCTACGGCTCAGGTCATGATCCTGGGGATCCTGGGGTTCCTGGGATCAAGCCCAGCATCAGGCTCTCTGCGTCTGCTTTGCCCTCTCTCGCTCTCCCTCACCCCGCTCATGTTCTCTCCTGTTCTCACGCTGTCTCTCAAGTAAATCTTTGAAAACAAAAAACCTGGGTTTGTGAGCTTGAGAAAGTGGGGACTATAAGTGTCAGACGATAGAAGAATTGACAAAAGATACACGGTCGAATCTGTGTTATACACCTGAAACTAATAGAATATTGTGTGTTTTATGTTTCAATTTTAAGAAAAGTTACAGGATTATGTAAAGGAAACAAAGCGGGCTTAAATTAGTGGAGAAATGCCATATTTTTAGAACTCTAAATTCCACTTTTGACCCATTCAGAATCTCCCTTAAGATTCTCTTTTACTTACCCAGCAAATAGTAGAGAACAGTCCAGTCATGGGTAGGAGGAAAAATCCTGAGTGTGTGTGAGGAAATTTAGAAGAATGTAACTGTAGTGTGGACCAGGTCTTGTCTAAGCAATAATAGAGCAAAACAAAAGAAAAAAAAAGCACTGATTGGGAGGGCCCAAAAATGTACCTCTTGTTGATGTGAGAATAAGATGTACACACTAAAAATGTAGTATGCTATACATGTTATTTTAATAAGATTATATTTTTAATGATAGGTGGATAAGCTATTAGTCTCAAGACAACATCACACAACGTGAGCCAAGAAGGAAAGCCACAACTTGTTAGACTGAGGAAGTGTCTAGGTAAGCTGAATGTTTCTCATTCTGTAAACTGCCTTCGGAAGAACTCTCGGGTGTTACAAACATAACTACTTATGTGTGAATATTTAATTTTAACTTACTCTGTGTTAAAACTTTCTATGTAGGAAATACGTTGTTTTTATAGAACTGACATATTTATAGTCCTTTTAACAGCCATCTTGAGGCTGTAGGCCTTGTTTGTTGGTTTGCCTCAACCCTCAGAAAAACAGGGATTTTAGGGGTACCTAGGTGACTCAGTCATTAAGTGTCTGCCTCCGGCTCAGGTCATGATCCCAGGGGCCTGGGATTGAGCCCCGCAACGGGCTCCCTGCTCGGTGGGAAGCCTGCTTCTCCCTCTCCCATTCCCCCTGCTTGGGTTCCCTCTCTTGCTGTCTCTGTCAAATAAATAAATAAAATCTTTGAAGGAAAAAAAAAACAAAAAACAGGGACTTTAGTTTTCTGTAGTTTTTACGTCTCTTCGCCTCCGTCCATAGAACTGTGCAAAAGAGGGTTTAGGAAATTGAAAGTCACCTGTTTTTTATAACCAAATAGTTATATGATGGGGTGACCTAGAGTCAAAGATGTCCTAGAAGGATTTGGCAGTTTTAAAGGGCAACTCAGTTCTGCTGTTCTAGCTGGGAAAGCAGTCATAGACCGTATGTAAACAAATGGACAGGGCTGTGTGCCAAATGGACAGGGCTGTGTGCCAAGAGTTTAGGTGTACTAGTGAGTAGTAGGTGGACAGTAGCTTGCTGTCTCCTCATCTAATACAAATGGATATATAGCTAGATTATCGCTCAGTTAAAGGGCTGTCGTAATCATTTAAATAAGAGTAAGGTAGAAATAGCAATAAGTAATTGACTAGATTTTAAACCTAGGGAAGGTGCCAGGTAATGCAGTGTCTTAAGAGATCTCCCTTCTCAGAGTGGTTGCTACTGAAATTCTAGTAAATGGAATTAAATTTGAATCAACTAGCTGGTGACAAAGCCTGGTGGTAAAATAATCTGCATCTTAATCCTTAACTGTATAGATCATTAAATACTGTTAATAACCTCATTCCTTGATTAGTATTACTTTGATGTTAAAAAGTTTACTTGGTCGGTGCTAAATGGTAAGTGACTACTCTGATTCTTAACATCTTTTGGAGTAATTGTTTCTTTTAATTGGCAGGATCAGGTGAACTGTCCAGAAAACCAATGAGGAAGAGGGCAAAGAGGAATGAGCAGCCTAATTGTTGTTAATAAAGACATTTTTAAATCAGATTGTGCTTTTATTTGTTTTGTTTTTTGTTTTTAAGTTGGACTTTTGTTTTCTGAAATTTTCCTTATATGTCACCACCTTGTTTTTAGGTGACATGGGCATATAACATAATTTAGGATTCTTGGGGTTTTTGGCGGAGCTACTTAAACATTAATCAGCCTGATGGCCCTTCCTAGGCCTTTGTCCTAACTTAACTGATTAAGCCATCAATATTTTAAAATTGTCTTCATTCTTTATAGGTTTTATTCCTAAAATCAGCATGTGATGAATACAGCAATTAACTACATGCCCCTCCTTGATTGGGTTTCAGGCATAATACCATTTTGTATCCCACTTTTGTATTTCCCAAAAGAATTGTCAGATGATGGTTGTTAGGGTACTGACATTACTTCACAACCACAGACGCATTACATCTTGCCAAATAACCATGTTCGGGTTACCCTGAGTAGCAATTTCTTGAAGTTAAAATGAATTGGAATTTCATATGCAGTAAAATATGAATAGATTCTTTGAATATAAGTGTAGGGGAAAGATTGTTGGAATTGACTATAAAATCTGCTTAATAAAGAAATTTGGAAGTAAAATCTGCTTTTTTCCCTTCACTCTAGTTATTGTCGAAACTTGGCAAGAGGTTAGTTGAAGGGCTGTTTGGCACCAGCTTAAGCGTTTGTTCAGGAAAAGGTATGAGGCATATGTTTAAAAGGTAATTCTGTTGCTTTGTCTCTGTGGGCCACATTACTAATAGTGCAAAATTTCAGAAAGCACTAATTTGTTAGCTTGCCATAATTAAATAGAGGAAGCTCAGAATTTAGAACATCTTGCTCAGTGTTACTTGAAAAAGCACAAAGGAAGAGAGTTGAAAGCCAAAGCAGTCACTGCCCCCGTGGGATTTGCTTTGAAAACCTGTGCAAGAGGAAGCCTAGCACTTAAAAACTACCAAGAGGTTGAGCATAAAAAAGACTGGGAAGAAATTAAAGGTTCACATGGAAAAACACCCCATGTTCATGGATTTAAAGACTTAACCGTTGGAGCTTCTGGGTGGCTCAGTTGATTGTCTGCCTTCAGCTCAGGTCGTGATCTTGGGGTAGTCAAACTTACATGGCAGCTGGCTTCTCAAGAGGAAACATCCCAAGAAACCCTGATGGAAGCTGCATGACACGACCTCTCTGACCTAGGTTGTCACTTCCACACTCCCTCCCAATGAGATTAACAGGGAGGGGAAATACCCTCCACCCCGCAATGGGAGGAGTGTCAGAATTTGCAGGTATAGTTTTTGGGTTTTTGTTTTTTGACTTTAGTATTTATTTTGTAAAAGTGCAGATATGTTTTGAGAGCACTAAAGTCTTGAAATTCATGGACTAGTTAATTCAGTTTTTCACTTATCAGCAATGCACTTGATTTAGCCAAAAGGACAAGAAACAATTTAACTGCAAGAGATTTTGTTGTCTCTCTTGTACCAGATACATATTTAAAGTGGAGATAACAGATGAAAAGATGTCTTGTCCTCAAGATGCTCTTCTGGTGGGGAGGTCTACTTAGGTGTAAAGGGGGAGAAACAACATATTTGTATGTTCCACTTACATGTCAGACACTTTATGTAGGTCACATAAGTTTAATTTTCACAACCGTTCACTAGTCGACATATGCTGAAGCATGGGAATGGAATGATCTATATAAGTGGTAGGCAATTGGATATTTTTATTTTTGAGATGGCCCTATGCCCAACATAGGGCTTGAACCCACGACCCCAAGATTAAGAGTCTCATGCTCAACTGACAGCCAGCCAGAGGCCTCTGGGTATTGTTTTAGATGGGAGATTTGTGTGGAGATTTAACGAGCAGTGCACTCAGCAGTAATACATGTAAGGAGTAAAAAGGAAGCAGGGTGAGACGGGGAAGTTGAAGTTGACATGTGATATTAAAACAGGTCTCAGCCAATCCACGAAAGGGCCCTTCAGAATTGTCCCAAATTGATGTAAGGGGCCGAACCTTTTTGTCCCACTGGCTATTGGCTGTCTCTAGTGGAATGGGGGGAAGGGTGGGCATAAACTCAGGCATCTCCTTCAACTGAGGACAATTCCCAGAAAGGGATACAGTTATGAGCCTGTAGGAAAAGCTGGGGGAGCAAGTGCCTCAATTCTGAAAGGGGTATCTGGTGGCATATCACAGAGTCCAAACCCCGTATGTTCACATGGAGCTCAGGGAAGACTAGTGGGCTTGCAATATATATCTGGGAATCATTAGCATATAGGTAACAGTTCAAGCCATGGGCATAAGTAAGATTGTCTGGGGAGCATTTACAAGGTGAAGAATCTGAGGATGCACCTCTGAGAACACTAGGACTCGTGTATTAAGAATTCATGAAAGGAGCGCCTGGATGGCTCAGTTCTTAAATGTGCCTTCGGCTCAGGTCATGATCCCAGGACCCTGGGATCAAGCCCCCATTGGGCTCACTGCTCAGCTGGGAACCCTGCTTCTCTCTCTCCCACTCCCTTGCTTGTGTTCCCTCTCTCGCTGTGTCTCTTTCTCTGTCAAATAAATAGATAGCTCATGAAAGAGGGGCGCCTGGGTGGCTCAGTCATAAGCGTCTGCCTTCGGCTCAGGTCATGATTCCAGGGTCCTGGGATGGAGCCCTGCGTCGGGCTCCCTGCTCGGCAGGAAGCCTGCTTCTTCCTCTCCCATTCCCCCTGCTTGCTGTGTCTCTTGCTGTGTCTCTGTCAAATAAAGAAAATCCTAAAAAAAAAGTTCATGAAAGAGACTAAGGACAGGAAAGGAGATACTCTGTAAAACAAAGGTTTGGGATTTGGAGGCTGAGGAAAGCATTAGAGTCTAGAGTGCAAGTAGATGGATCACCCTTGGTAGGAAGATTTTCTATTCCTCAAAAACCAGAGGGAGGAGTAGGGCATCTGGTGTTACCCTGCTATTCTCTGTGCTATGTGTAAAAATAACCTGTCTTGGGGTGCCGGCCTGGCTCAGTGGGTGGAGCATGCGACTCTTGATCTTGGGAATGTGAGTTCAAGCCCCATGTTGGACATAGAGCTTTATTTTTGTTTTTTTATTTTTTTGGAAGATTTTCTTTATTGACAGAGTGCAAGCACACGGAGCAGCAGGGAGAGGGAGAAGCAGCCTGCCGCTGAGCAGAGAGCCTGAGTGGGGCTTGATCCCAGGACTCTGAGATCATGACCTGGGCAGAAGGCAGACACCTAAGTGATTGAGCCACCCAGGTGCCCCTAGAGCTTATTTAAAAAAAAAAAAATTTTTTTTAAGTCTATCTTATTTGGATCCATTGAGTTTCATTTTTAGCACATATAGAATTTTGGCAAGCTAATGAGCTTGTTTGGTTAGTCATCTTCCTTGGACTCTTGTCATCCTCTGTAAGATTTGCCATCCTCTATAAGATTTGAGTTCTCTCTTTTTTTAAAAGATGTTATTTATTCACTCGACAGAGCAAGAGAACACAAGCAGGGGGGAAGCAACAGAGGTAGAGGGAGAAGCAGGCTCCCCACTGAGCAGGGAGCCTGACGCAGGGCTCCATCCCAGGACCCTGGGATCATGACCTGAGCTGAAGGCAGACACTTTTTTTTTTTTAAGATTTTATTTATTTATTTGACAGAGAGAGAGATCACAAGTAGGCAGAGAGAGAGGGGGAAGCAGGCTCCCCGCTGAGCAGAGAACCCGATGCGGGGCTTGATCCCAGGACCCTGAGATCTCGACCCGAGCTGAAGGCAGAGGCTTGAACCCACTGAGCTACCCAGGTGCCCCAAGAAGACAGACACTTAACTGACTGAGCCACCCAGCTGTCCCTAAAGTTCTTTTTTTTTAAAGAGTTTTATTTATTTGACAGAGAGAAAGAGACCACAAGTAGGCAGAGAGGCAGGCAGAGAGAGAGGGGAAAGCAGGCTCCCTGCTGAGCAGAGAGCCCAATGCGGGGCTCGATCCCAGGACCCTGAGATCATGACCCGAGCTGAAGGCAGAGGCTTTAACCCACTGAGCCACCCAGGCGCCCCAGTCTTTATTTTTCAATTGGAGTCTACTTTAGGCCATATATTTAATGTACTTACCAATATGGTTAGACTTAAGTCTTCTGTCTTAGGTGTTTTCTATTTGTTCTGTTGTTTCCTTTTCCCTCTTTTCCTGCTATCCTTTGGATACATTGAATATTTTTAGTATTCCATTTTATTCTTTCTATGACTTATTAGTTATCCCTCTCAGTTTGTCTTAGTGGTTGCCCTAGAGCTTCAGTATGCGCCTTTAACTTACCACTCTTTACCATCAGATATATGCCACTTCACATAGAAATAAGAACTTTAAGACAACTTTTCCCCATCCTTTGTGTTATTGTCATGCTTTATTTCTACTTGTGTTATAACTCTTAGAAAAATATTTTTGCCTAAACACTCAAATATATTTTAAACAAATTTGAAAATTAGGGAAAATGACATATGTATGTATTTATGACCTTTTCCCAAGAGCTAATTCTAGTGTCTGCTGGATGGCCCAGGTGTTTAACAAGGTTCTTCCATTTTGGATAGACAAAACCCAAACGTTTCCCAGGTCGGTGGAAACTCTAGGTTCGTCTTACATCTCCTTGGTTATTCGATTTTAAATAATTGTTCTTTGGCTGACCTGGTGGAGTGTCATTCTATATGTGCACAGCTTAGTGTTCTGCCAAGAATTCAAAAGAAGCTTTATACAGGGGCGCCTGGGTGGCTCAGTAGTTAAAGGTCTGCCTTCCGGCTCAGGTCATGATCCCAGGGTCCTGGGATTGGGCGTTGGGCTCCCTGCTTGGCGGAAGGCCTGCTTCTCCCTCTCCCACTCCCCCTGCTTGTGCTCCCTCTCTCCCTGTATCTCTCTCAAATAAATAAATAAAAATCTTAAAAAAAAAAAAAAAAAAGCAGCTTTATACAGATTTCTTTCTCTGCGTAGCTCCCTCCGTTCTAGTAGTCTGTTCCACGGATTCCAGCTGCTTCAGCCTCATCAAACACCCGTCTCTTCTCCACAGTGCAGCAAGACTATCATGCTCTGCTTGGGGCCTCCTTCCTATGCAGTGATTTGAATAATGCTTCCAGGCAGATCGCTATGACAAGCACTCACCTCATTTATTACTCTTTTTTCGGGGGTCGCAGTACTGCATACCCTGTTTTCCAGTTTGTTATGCACTGACTTGTATCCCTCCCAAATTCATATATTGAAGTCTTAATCTTCCAGTACATATCAGAATGTGACTGTATTTGGAAACAGGGCCTTTAAACAGGTAATTAGGTCATAAGTTTGGGCTCTAAACCAGTAAGACTGGTGGCCTTATAAGAAGGGGAAGAGATAGAAAGGCCATATGCAAATGCCATGTGAGAACGCAGTAAAACAATGCTATTGGCAAGCCAAAAAGGGAGACCTCAGAAGAAATCAAACCTCCTGACACCTTGGCCTTGGATATCTGGCCTCCAGAATTATGAGAAAATTAATTTGTGTTATTTTAGCCATCCAATCTGTGGTATATTATTAAGGCAGCCCTAGCAAACTAATGCATAATGTACAACCAATAGTCGTTTAGTATACTTTGCATAGTTCTACTGGTTTACAACAAAAGGACAAATCAGGTACTAGTCCTTTGAGCTGGAAGCTGAATCCAACAGATTTGTTTACCAGAAGACAGAACAAGTTGGACAAAATATTTACACAAGTCTGTTTTACACTGGAAAACATGAATATTTTAAGAAACAGCTTTATTAAAGTATAATTGATATACAATAAGCTCACATATTTAAAGTATAAATTTGATTAGATTTGACCTATGTATACACCATGAAATCATCACCACAATCAAGTTAATGAAGATGTCCATCCCACCCCCAAAATCTTTCTTGAGCCCCTTAGTCATCTGACTACTGCCCTTTCCCCTGTCGATCTGCAGGCAACCCCTGGTCCTCTTTTCTCCTTAGTTCACTTTCCCCACTCCTTTACTTCTTCCCAGGAACTCTTCCCAAATGAACTACATACATCCAAGCCCTTGTCTCAGGCTCTGCTTCTATGGAAACAAAACAAACAAAAGAAAAAACTAAGAAACTCACCAAATCTGTCTCTAAGAAATGTGATTTGGATATGTAACAGATGTTCTTGTATTACTTGTCTGTATACCTGAATGTCTATAGAGTTCCTATTATGTGAGACTCACTAATTCAGCCAACATGTAACAGCTTGATTGAAATATAATTAAGGCACAATGAAATGTACATATATGAAGTGTATAATTTGGTGAGTTTTGGTAATATGTGGTCATGCATGAAACTATAGCTGCATCGAGATAATAAACATATATATTACCTCCAAGAGTTCGTATTGCTTCTTTGTAACCCAGTCTTTTCTCCTCACTCAGGAAACCATTGGGATGCTTTCTGTCACTTTATATTAGTTTGCATGTTCTAAAATTTTATATAAATGAAGTAATACAGAATTTACTTTTTTTGGCCCAGCTTCTTTCGTTCAACAAAATTATTATTTTGAGATTCGTTCATGTAGTTTTGAGTATCAATAGTTGGTTCCTTTTTATTGTTGAATGATATTCCATTGTATGGATAGAACATTATTTATTTATTCATTTACCTGTTGATGGGTATGATAGTTAATTTTATGTGTCAGTTTGGGCTAAAAGATGCCTAGAGAGCTGGTAAAACATTACTTTTTGGTGCGTCTGTGAAGATGTTTCCAGAATAGATTAGCATTTGAATTGGTAGACTGAGTAAAAAGATCAACGTCATCAATGCAGCTGGGGGTCATCCAATCTATTGAGGACATGAACAGAAGCCTCTATTCAGAGAAGGCAGAGGAAGGGCGAATTTGCTTTCTGTTTGAGTAGACATACACCCTTGCCCTTGGAGTTCCTCTTGGTTCTTCAAACTCAGATTGGGACATTTATCATCAGCTACCCTAGGTTTCAGGCCTTTTGGACATCGACTGAATCAGATCACCGGGTTTCCTGATTCCCCAGTTAGCAGATGGCAGATGGTGGGACTTCTCAGCTGCTGTAATTATGTGAGTCAATTCCTAGAACAAATCTCACGTATATTAATATAAATATTATTAAATTAATACATTGAATATTAATAAATAAAATACTAATAATTATATTATGTCTATATTTCCTATTGGTTAATTTCTCTGGAGACCTGTGACTAATTCAGTGGGCATTTGATTTGTTTCCAGATTAGGGTATTATAATAAAGCTGCTATGAATATTTGTGTACAAGTGTTTGTGCAGACAGAGGCTTTCATTTCCCTTAGGTAATAGCCTAGGAGCAGAATAGCTAGGTCATATGGTAGATATATGTTAAATTTTTAAAGAAACTGTCAAACTGTTTTTCCAGAGTGCTCGTACCATCTTACATTCTTACCAGCAGTGCATGAGAGGTCTAGTTGCTCCACATCCTTGCTGACATGTAAATTTTGCTAGTCTTTTTAGTGTTACCTGTTCTAGTGGATTGAATAGTAGTATAACTTTGAGGTCTTTTTTTTTTTTTAAGATTTTATTTATTTATTTGACACAGAGAGAGAGAGACAGCGAGAGAGGGAACACAAGCAGGGGGAGTGGGAGAGGGAGAAGCAGGCTCCCCGCCGAGCAGGGAGCCCGATGCAGGGCTCGATTCTAGGACCCTGAGATCATGACCTGAGCCGAAGGCAGAGGCTTTAACCCACTGAGCCACCCAGGCGCCCCTAACTTTGAGGTCTTAATTTGCATTTTCCTAATAACTAATAATGTTGAGTATGTTTTCATGTACTTATTTGACATCCATATCTCTTCTTGGGGGAAGTATCTATATCTTTTGCAAAGTAAAGAAAATTAGGTTGACTTCTTCTTTTTCTTTTTTTTTTTTAATATTTTATTTATTTGACAGAGAGAGAGAGAGATCACAAGTAGGGAGAAAGAGAGAGGGGGAAGCAGGCTCCCTGTCGAGCAGAGAGCCCGATGCGGGGCTCGATCCCAGGACCCTGAGATCATGACCTGAGCCGAAGGCAGAGGCTCAACCCACTGAGCCACCCAGGCGCCCTAGGTTGACTTCTTCTTATTAAATTGTAAGAATTCTGGGGCGCCTGGGTGGCTCAGTCAGCTGGGCATCTGCCTTCGGCTTGGGGTCCTGGGATAGAGCCCCGTGTGGGGCTCCCTGCTCGGCGAGGAGCCTGCTTCTCCCTCTGCCTGCTGCTCCCCCTGCTTGTGCTCTCTCTCTCTGTAAATAAAATAAGTAAATAAAATCTTAAAAAAAAATAAATTGTAAGAATTCTTTTTTTTTTTTTTTAAAGATTTCATTTATTTCTTTGACAGAGAGAGACAGCAAGAGAAGGAACACAAGCAGGGGCAGTGGGAGAGGGAGAAGCAGGCTTCCCACCGAGCAGGGAGCCCGATGCGGGGTTTCGACCCCAGGACCCCGTAATCATGACCTGAGCCGAAGGCAGGTCAAGCCATAATGACTGAGCCACCCAGGTGCCCCGTAAGAATTCTTTATATGTTGTAGCTACAAGTTTTTTGTTGGATATGTTTGGCGAATATCCTCCAACGTGTGGCTTAGTTTTTCATTTTCATAATAGTCTTTTGAAGAGCACAAGTTTTTAACTTTGATTACACGCAATTTATTGTTTTTTCTTTTATAGTTTGTGCTTTTCGTGTTATTTAAGAAATCGTTGCCAGGGGTGCCTGGTGGCTCAGTCAGTTGAGTGTCTGACTCCTGATCTCAGCTCAGGTCTCGATCTTGGGTTCATGAGTCCAGGCCTCGCCCCATGTTGGGCTCCACGCTGGGCTTGGAACCTACTTAAAAACAACAAGAGCAACAACAAAAGAAAAACAAAACAGAAGTTTTGTTTAAAAACACTTTTAAGTTGTCTTCCTTTCCATCCAATTTGTTCATCTTTTTGCAACACATCTTCCTATTCCATGAACTTGCAGGTTTTAAAATCTATTTATAGCACAGCTTTATATAAATGTAACACTGTCTTAATCTTATATATTTGATTGGATTCTTTTTTTTTTTTTGTATTTCATTGCCAGACTCTTCCATCTTTTTATTTTTTTTAATTTTTATTTTTTTAAGATTTTATTTATTTATTTGACAGAGAGAGAGACATCACAAGTAGGCAGAGAGGCAGGCAGAGAGAGAGGGGGAAGCAGGCTCCCTGCCGAGCAGAGAGCCCGATACGGGGCTCGATCCCAGGACCCTGAGATCATGACCTGAGCCGAAAGCAGAGGCTTTAACCCACTGAGCCACCCAGGCACCCCTCTTCCATCTTTTAAAAAAACTTTTTTATTTTATTTTATTTTATTTTATTTTATTTTATTTTATTTTATTTTATTTTATTTTAGAGTGAGAGGGCATGCACACACGTGCATAGGGGGAAGTGCAGGGGACGAGAATCTTCAAGCCGACTCCCCTGAGCGTGGAGCCTGACACAGGGCTCAATCCCGGGACCCATGAGATCATGACTCGAATCAAAACCAAGAGTCCCACGCTCAACCAACTGAGCCACCCAGGCGCCCTGTGGGGTCTTTCATCTTTCTGATTCCTATCATATGTTGCTTCCTGCCCTTTATGTCCTCCTGACTATTCGGCCTCTTCTCATCACCATCCTTTACATTCTGTCATTACTCATTTTATTTCCTTCTCCCTCGAGCCTAAATTCCCTCTGGATCCATGTAGGGTGCCTTTACTTCCACAGGCTGCTTGCGGTTCTTCTCTTCTACCATTTTCTTTTTCTTCCCTGGACAAAGCTGTTCAGCCTTTTAAAAAGTAGCCACTGTGGTCATTTCCTAACCCCCTTCTATCTTGTGGGTTTTCATCCTCACTCAATACCCTTCCTCTTTCTTCTCCTTCCCTCCTCCCCTTCTTTTTTTGTCTTTTGTTTTTTGTTTTTTTTCTTATCACGTCTTATTTCACACAGCCATTACTGGAGCCTGGTTTCTTTATAAGATGCTCTAAGATGTGGCTTACAGAGCCACAAAATATCATCCCGTCCATCTAGTTCCTTCTGGTTATGAGGCAACTGAGACCCAGAAAAGATACCAGGTGCCAACCATCAAATTGCTATGTTCAGTGTTTGCACAGAGTATGTTTCTTCAGCTCATGTTCAGACGAGCTGGTTAGAGCAGAAAGAACACAATGGATTTAAAAGTTGTGCCCTAACACAGTGATTCCCAAAGATAACTGTGCCTCACAATCACCTGAGGAGATTTTACAACTACAGTTTCATTAGCTTTTCCCAAGACTTACAGAATCAGAGCCTCCGGGGTAGGGCAGATGGGACTCCATCTGAATAGCTTATGCCTTGCCGGCTTTGGGAACCGATCTAGGGCAATAAAAGAAAGAGGTGAGAGGGGTGCTTGGGTGGCTCAGTCGGTTAAGTGTCTGCCTTCCACTCACATCATGATCCCAGGGTCCTGGGATCGATCCCCGCAGCGCGTTCCTTGCTCAGAGGGAGCCTGCTTCTCCCTCTCCCACTCCCCCTGCTTGGGTTCCCTCTCTCGCTGTATCTCCATCAAATAAATAAATAAAATCTTAAAAAAAAAAAAGAGGTGAGAAAAATTTTACTTGCCTCTGAAGTAAAATTCTCTTTGCTAAGAAATTAAACCGATTTGGCAAGCTCATGTGAAGACAGTGGCAACTCAGGTTGTGATAAAAAGTAGGTGACATTTGTTGAGTCCTTATAATGTACTTAGCAAAAAACTTTTCACATATCAATCCATTTAAGCCTCATAACAACATTATGGGTTAGGGTTCTATATTATCTGCGTTTTACAGATAAAGAAACAGAAATCTGAAAAGATGCAGTAAATCACGTGGTTCACATAGTTGTCAAGTAGAGAAGCAGGATAACCTAGAACAGGCCAGAGTTAACTGTTGGGGATTTTTCTAGAGCTTTCGTACCCTATATCTGGAAACCTTTAGAATTTGATTCATCCTTCTGAAAATGTATTAGTAGGATTAAGTTCTATTCCTTTTTTTTTAAGATTTTATTTTTTAAGTAATCTCTTCACCCAATGTGGGGCTCAAACTCAAACCCTCAGATCAAGAGTCACATACTCGGGGTGCCTGGGTGGCTCAGTCGTTAAGCGTCTGCCTTCGGCTCAGGTCATGATCCCAGGGTCCTGGGATCGAACCCCGCATCGGGCTGCCTGCTCAGCGGGAGGCTTGCTTCTCCCTCTCCCACTCCCCCTGCTTGTGTTCCCTCTCTCGCTGTGTCTCTCTGTCAAATAAATAAATAAAACCTTTAAAAAAAAAAAAAAGAGTCACATACTCTACCGACTGAGCCAGGCAGGCTCCCCAAGTTCTATTCCTATGTCATTTATAGTGGTGTTTAAATTCCATAACTCACAGTGAAGTTTATATTCTTTAAATATGTAGATTACATGTAAAATATGGTCTAAAAGTATGGGTTTTTTAAAAAGATTTTATTTATTTATTTATTTATTTGAGAGCGAGAAAGTGAGAGAACAGGAGCAAGGGGAGGAACATAGGGAGAAGCAGACTCCCCACTGAGCAGGGAGCCTGACGTGGGGGCTTGATCCCAGGACTCTGGGATCATAACCTGAGCCTAAGGCCTGAGCCACCCAGGTGCCCCTGTCTTTTTTTTAATAATAAATCCAAATAGTAACTTCTGTGAATTTTAAGTCTCATATACAATCATACTTTTCTCAGTTTGAAGATACTCAAGATCCCAGGAAGTAATCAGTTAATTCCAAAATAGGATTTATTAGGTCATGTATTAAAACTTTTTTTTTTTTAGATTTTATTTATTTGACAGAGAGAGAGAGAGAACACAACCTGGGGGAGTGGGAGAGGGAGAAGCAGGCTCCCTGCTGAGCAAGGGCTCCATCCCTTGGACCCTGGGATCATGACCTGAGCTGAAGGCAAAAGCTTATCCGACTGAGCCACCCAGGCAGCCCTAGGTCATGTTTTAAAACTCTTGCATTTTATTTTCTCATTGGAAAAGCCCCTAAATCTTGCCCTCGGAGCTCTTTAATACTACTTTACGGTAGCTTTAGCAAGCTTGTTAGTTGTTTTGTAAGCTTCCAGCAAATCAGAAGCAGTAAAGTAGAAAAAGGGCCATTTTGGGGTGCCTGGCTGGCTCAGTCAGAAGAGCACGCGACTCTCGATCTTGAGGCATGAATTCGAGCCTCATGTTGGGTGTAGAGATTACTTGAATAAAAATAAAAAAGAAAAGAAAAAAGAAAAAGAGCTGCTTTGATTTAGCATGCTGAAGGTGAAGGGGACCTGCCAGTGTTTGCTTATGCCAACAGGCATAAGAATTTCTTGTTTCCTACCAAGGGCACTTCTATTGGCTCTTCAAGGTTTGCCTCAAATGTTACCATTTTTTAATACCTTCTCCAAATGCTTATTTGTCACCCCCCACTCCTTATCTAGCAAGTGAATCAAGTGATTGCTCCTCACAATTCCCATAATGCTTTAAACATAGTTCTTATAAAGCATATCAAATTTGTTTTGTGGGGGCGCCTTGGTGGCTTGATCCATTAAGTGTCTGCCTTTGGCTCAGGTCATGATCCCAGGGTCTTGGGATGGAGTCCCGCATAGGGCTCCCTGATCAGCGGGGATCCTGCTTCTCCCACTGCCTGCCCCTCCCCCTGCTTGTGCTCTCTCTCTCTGACAAATAAATAAATAAATAAAATCTTTAAAAAAAGTTTGTTTTGTGAATGTGTATGTGTAAATGTTTTTTTTTTTTTAAGATTTTATTTATTTATTCGACAGAGAGGAGAGAGATCACAAGTAGGCAGAGAGGCAGGCAGCGAGGGGGAAGCAGGCTCCCCGCTGAGCAGAGAGCCCGATGCGGGGCTCGATCTCAGGACCCTGAGATCATGACCTGAGCTGAAGGCAGAGGCTTTAACCCACTGAGCCACCCAGGGGCCCCGTATGTGTAAACTTTTTGAGGTGACCATATTATACTCGTCTTGTCACCCATAGCCTAGTACAGTGGCAGGTATTTGTAAGGCCTAAAATATATATGTCTAAATGAAATGCAGAGGCAATCAGGGAGAACACAAAACTGGAAAGCAGATCAACTCAAATAATACAGTAGTGTGGAGCCATTTGCATAGGGAGAGAATGTCATCTATTTGTTACTTAGCTGTGAAGAAGGTACTTTCTGCATAGGGTGCCCAGGTTTTGTGTAGTACCACCTGTTTAGGATGGGCAATCTCTAGCACTTTTTTTTAAAAAAGACTTATTTATTTTAGAGAGAGAGAGAGTGCACGAGGAGGGGGACGGACAGAGGGAGAGAATCTTCCAGCAGACTCCAAGCTGAATGTGGAGCCCAGTGCGGGGCTCAATCCTACGACCCATGAGATCATGACCTGAACCAAAACCAAGAGTCCGACACTTAACTGACTGAGCCACCCGGTGCCCCTAGCGCACTTTTAAAGAACTCATTCCAAATATAAAGATTAAAAAGACCTCCCCTTATGCCCAGGATGGAGCAGCAGGAACCAGATTTACCAGACTAACTAAAACAAAACAAAACAAAATAACCAAAAGCCCAGGCGGCATATCAGAAGTAATGGTTTTCAAAGCCCTGGACATCAGGCAATGAAGAAGGACAAGGATTGCGGAGAAATGAGAAACAAAGGAGGAGAAGCTCCTAGTTGTCCCAGCACACTGCCTTGGAAGAGTTTCCAGCCTCCGGTGCAGGAAGAGGAACCAAGCAGAGGTCAGCGAACCGTGAATTACGGGAGATGCAGCTGAGCATCCTAGGTGGCTAGAAAAAGGAAGACGGCCTTACCCAGAGAGACAACCCCAGGTATTTGATAAAACAAACTGAAGCAGGTAGTCCCTTAGTGTGAAGTTTTAGGTCTACCCGGCTAGGAGTTAGGCCGTGTTTACGGTTTCATGCAGCTGTGGTATTAGAGGCTAAAATTCCCTTGGTGTCCTTGTTTTCTTTCCCTTGCTGTCTTGGGCATTCCTAGAGACTCCTGAAGTATGGTCAGGGCTTGCGGTCCTTTAGCTGTAATCCTCTGCTATTACGGGGGATCACTACTGAGGTGGTGGTGAGGTATGGGGAAGAGGAAGCATTCTCTAGTCCTATGATTAGGTCTCAGCCAGTGAACCGGAGTTGGGTATTTTCCTTCCCCTTGGTCTGTTAAGCCTTGGCAGAACCCTTAGTCAATTAGGTTCTGGCAAAATGGTTTCCCTTGAGGACAGGCCTTGTTAGTGAGAACAGAGAGATCTGGAAGTATTTCAGAATGGTTATTCTCCCCCTCCTCCTGCCAGAAGCACAAAGGGGATTTTTCTCTAGTCTTCTCTTTGAGAACCAGTTGGGATCCTGGAGGTAAAACTCACAAAAGCATGGAAGCTCCCCGTAAGAGCAGGAGGGGGGCCCCTGGAGTTCTGAACTCTCGAACTTGTCCGCAGTTTGAAGTGTCACGTGGGCGCTGGCTTCCGTGGCAGGCTGCTGCTCCCCGGCTTCTGCTCCCAGTCGGCTGTGACTTTGTCTCCCATCGGTCTCCAATGTGGGGACAGCAGTTGGCCCTCTGATTTCAACTTTCTGGTGGATCTAAGAAGAGCTGTCGACTGTCAGTACATTTAGCGTTTTCTTGCTGTGGGGACACGAGTGTCGCTTTCCAAACACTTTGCACCTTAGCCTGGAAACTCTGGATGTGTGTAGAGGTCTCCCTCAAATATTCAGCAGAGTACTAATCAGCTCACGGGGGTGAAGAATCTTCCTGAGGTCAAGATACAACCCTTAGGATGGATTAGAGAACAGTGCCTTGCACTCACATAGGGCTGAAAATAGTGCCCGGTCGCGCCAGCCAAACTAGAAAATCTCAGAGTTCTCACTGGAAGAATACCCAGGAAGGTCTTGCCTCAGTCTGATTAGCCCCAGACTGAGCACCGCTTCAGACCACCAAGTCAATTATGAAAACAAGAACAAAAAAGGATCAAACTATTTACAAGTAACTGAACTGAATCAGAACAAAGATCAAGGAGGTTTATAAGAGTACAAGAATATCTGGTACTCAACAAAGATTCACAATTTCTGCCGTTCAGTTGATGATTGCTAGGTATGCGAAGGAGGAAAATATGACCCAGTTTGCAAAAAAAAAAAAAAAAATCCTCAATGAAAATGCATGCACACATAGAGCTCACATAGATTATAATTTTAAATCCTAAAAGCAACTTAACTTGGTAGATTCTATTTTCTTTCTTTCACCAAAAAGAAGCATTCAGGGACTTGCCTGAGGCTGCCCGGCTAACAGGTGCCGGAGTTACGATCCAAACCCTATCCAGCGGGCCCCGGAGCTGGAGCTCCTTGCGCTGTACGGCGCTGTTCCCTGCCATCGCCGCCCTGGGCTCCGATCTGCAGGAGAGCGGACTCAAGAAGGCACACTGTCCTCTTGTTTGACTTCAGCCCGGAATGTGTGTGTCTACACACGTCCACATGTCCTCCAAGGACTGTGAAAAAGCTGAACTATTGATTTTGAATTACAAATAAATTTTAAGGAGTAGGTGAATTGGCAAATAGGGACTCCGTGAATAGTCTTTAAAGTCTCTTTATATGATCCTCATTTTTAAAAAGATTTTATTCATTTATTTATTTGAGAGAGACCGTGCACAAGTTGGGGTGAGGGGCAGAGAGGGGAGGGAGAGGAGAAGCAGACTCCCGGCTGAGCAGGGAGCCTAACTCCATCCCGGGACCCTGAGATCATGACCTGAGCCACCCAGGTGCCCCAGAACGTTTGACTTCTTGAATCTCTGAATTAATGTCTTTCTTCATTAAAAAAATTCTCAGGGTGCACCTGAGTCAGTTAAGCATCTGACTTCAGCTCAGGTCATGATCTCAGGGTCCTGGGATCGAGCCACATGTCAGACTCCTTGCTCAGCGGGGAGTCTGCGTCTCTCTCCTTCTGCCCCTCTGCACCCCCCCCACACATGCTCTCTCTCTCTCAAACAAATAAATATAAATAAATAAAATCTTCACAAAAAATTAGATGTATTGGTGAACAAATGTTTTTCTTATATCATTAATTTCAAGTGAATTAAACAGGGGCGCCTGGGTGGCTCAGTTGGTTAAACGTCTGCCTTTGGCTCAGATCCCGGTCCCAGACTCCCGGGATCAAGCCCCGCATCAGGCTCCTTGCTGAGAAGGGAGTCTTCTTCTCCCTTTCCTTCTGCCCCGCCCCCCTCCCCTGGCTTGTGCTCACTTTCTTTCTTTTTTAAAAATATTTTATTTATTTGACAGAGAGAGTGAGAGAGCACAGCAGGGGGAATGGGAGAGGGAGAAGCAAGCTTCCCACCAAGCAGGCAGGGAGCCCGATGTAGGGCTTAATCCCACGACCCTGGGATCATGACCTGAGCCAAAGGCAGACACTTAACCATCTGAGCCACCCAGGCGCCCCCCTCTCTCTCTTTCAAATAAATAAATAAAATCTTAAAAAAAAAATTCTCAGAAAAAAAAATTCTCAGCAATTACCTCTTCAAATATTAATTCTGCTGCCATCTCTCCTAAGACTCCAATTAAACAAATGTTAGAACTTTTTATCAAATCCTCTATGACTAGGATGACTAATTTATTATCCATCCTGGGACATTTATAATAACAATTAAGTTATTAGTAGTAACTACAAGTACTAACCTCAGGACAACGGGCATAAACTGGACTGCCCAAGCCACCATGCTATATGATTACTTTATGTCTTTTATTTTCTCTCTTGTATTTTTAGAGCATTCTTTTAGGGGTGCCTGGCTGGCTCATCAGTAGAGTATGCAACTCTGGATCTTGGGGTTGTGAGTTTGTGCCCCACATTAGGTGTAGAGATTACTTAAAAAAATACTCTTAAAATTGAGATAAAGGGGCGCCTGGATGGCTCAGTGGGTTAAAGCCTCTGCCTTCGGCTCAGGTCATGATCTCAGGGTGCTGGGATTGAGCCCCACATCGGGCTCTCTGCTCAGCGGGGAGCCTGCTTCCCCCTCTCTGCCTGCCTCTCTGCCTACTTGTGATCTCTCTCTCTGTCAAATAAATAAATAAAATCTTAAAAAAAATGAAATCGAGATATAATTTACATACCAGCAAACTTGGTGTTTTTTAGTATAGTCACAAGGCTGTACAACCATCACCACTATCTAATTCTGGAACATTTTTTCATCATCCCAAAGGAAACTCTACATTGTCATTTCCCATTCCTTCCTGTTCCCAGCCCCTGGCAACCACTAATCTACTCTGTCTTTTTGGATTTCCTTATCTGGACATTTCATATAAATGGAATCATATAATATGTGGTGCCCTTTTGTGTCTGGCTCTTTTCACTTAGCATGTTTCCAAGATTCATCCATGTTCTACCATGTACCAATATTTCATTTCCTTCTATGGCTGGATAATATTCCATTGTATGGATATACCAATTTTATCTGTTTATCAGCTGATTTGGGTTGTTTCCACTTTTTAGCAATTAAGAATAGGGATGCTATGAACATTCATGTACAAGTTTCTGTGTGAACTATGTGTTTTCAGTTCTTTTGGATCTATACCTAGAAGTGAGATTCCTCATGGTAACTTTTTAACATTTTGAAGAATTGACAAACTTTTCCACAGTGGCTATACCATTTTATATTCCCACCAGCAATGTATGAGGGTTCTAATTTCTCACATTTATATTTTTAATTTTTTGACTATGGCCCATCTAGTGGGTCTAAAGTGGTAATTCATTGTGATTTTAACAAACAGTTCCTTGGGGTGCCTGAGTGGCTTAGTTGGTTAAGCATCTGCTTTTGGCTCAGGTCATGATCCCAGGGTCCTGGGATCGAGCCCCACATCCCCCGCTCAGTGGGGAGCCTGCTCCCCCCTCTCCTTCCTGCACGTGCTCTCTGTCCATATATTGTTCTTTCTCTCTCTCTCAAATAAATAAAACCTTTTAAAAAAATATGTAGTTCCTTAATGACTAATGACATTGAGCCTCTTTTCATATGGTGATTAGCTATTTGTGCATCTTCTTTGAAAACATGTTTATTCAAATCCTTCGCTCATTTTTTTAAAGATTATATTTAGTTATTAGAGAGAGAAAGAGAGACACAAGTGGGGGGAGGGAGAAGGGTCAGAGAGAGAGAGGGACAAAAAGACTCCCTGTCGAGCAGGGAGCCTGATGTGGGGCTCGATCCCAGGAGCCCGAGATCGTTACCTGAGCCAAAGTCAGATTCTTAACCAACTGCGCCACTCAGGCACCCCTCAAATCCATAGCTCATTTTATTTTATTTTATTTTTTAAAAAGATTTTATTTATTTATCTGACAGAGAGATCACAAGTAGGCAGAGAGGCAGGCAGAGAGAGAGGGGGAAGCAGGCTCCCTGCTGAGCAGAGAGCCCGATGCGATGCGGGGCTCGATGCGGGGCTCGATCCTAGGACCCTGAGATCATGACCTGAGTCGAAGGCAGAGGCTTTAACCCACTGAGCCACCCAGGCGCCCCTCATAGCTCATTTTAAAACTGGACTGTCTCTTTGTTGTTGAGTTGTAAGAATTCTTTTTTTTAAGTTTTTATTTCTTTAGGTTCTTGACACCCAACATGGGGCTTGAACTCATGACCCCAAGATCAAGAGTCCCATGCTCTTCCAACTGAGCCAGCCAGATGCTTCAAGAATTCTTTATATATTCTGGATAATATACCTTTATTAGATATGATTTGCAAATATTTTGTCTCGTTCTGTGGTTGTCTTTCCCTTGAATTTTTATCTCTTTTTTTCTGTGCTTTCTTCAGCATGGTTTCTTCTGATCTACTTTTCAATATACTAATCTAGGGCTTATCTAAACTTCTGTTACTCATTTATCTGGTTCCTTATTTCACTTACAGTATTTTTCTAGAGGGGCAGAGGAAGGGGGAAAGGGAGAAAATCTCAAGCAGACTCCTCACTGAGTGCTGAGCCTGACTCGGGGCTCAATCTCTTGACCCTGAGATCATGACCTGAGCGGAAACCAAGCTCGGTCACTCAACTGACTGAGCCACCTAGGCGCCCCCCACCCCCATTTCTGTTGTTTGTACTTACTTTCTTTCATGTTGGCCTGTATCCTTATGTGTCTCTTTATGCTTCTATGTTGATAATTGTATTTGAAAAGTTATTTGTAAAAATAATTTTTGTACTAGAAAAGTTTTCCAAGGATTTTTGTTTGGTTTTGCTAGGTACCTAGGGTACTAAAGTTGGGTTTTGGGATGTTAATTCCCCTTAAACCAACTTCAGTCTTGACTTGGTGCTTGGCTTCAAGATATTCAAGGTCTGGTTTACCTGCAGTACCCCCTTACTCTTAGACTATATCCCTTTGCCATTCCAGCTATAGGCTTAGGGGTTTTATTATTTTCTCACTCTTGGTAGGCTCTGGACTCTAAATTCTGTCTTCTTAGGCTTGGAAAGGTATCAGAAAATGATTCTTAGCTCTTTTTGTTTAGCATTTGTACACTGGAGCATGACCGATATCAAATGTTAAGTTCAACCTCTTCAGAATTTTGCCCTGAGTTCAGTCTTGGCCTGGTATTTCCTCAGCAATTTGATCCTTTCAGGAAGATTTTAAAAAATATTATATTTGGCCTTTTTATTTGTCTTCAGCTGGAATAAGGATCCAAATTTCCGAATTCACAATTAATAGAAGCTGAAGTCAGAGACATATGTTTAATTAAAAAAAATTTTTTTAAAGATTTTATTTGAGAGAGAGAGAGAGCATGTGCACAAGCAGGGGGAGTGGCAGGGAGAGGGAGAGGGACAAGCAGACTCCCCACCGAGCAGGGAACCAGATGTGGAGCTCCATCCCAGGACCCCGAGATCATGACCTGAGCCGAAGTCAGACACTTAACCAACTGCGCTCACCCAGGTGCCCCTAAAAATGTATACTTTTAAAAAATAACTTCCTTGTCATTGAGTTTAAATCAATTCCATTGTGATCAAAGAATATTGTCGGGATGATACCAATTCTTTGAAATTTGTTGAAACTTGATTTATGTCCTGTTGATCAGTTTTCGTAAATGTTCCATGTGTGCTTGAGAATATGTGTGCTCTAATTTTGGGGTGGAGGTTCGATTTATATCTATTGATATATCTATATCAAACCTCCTGTTGGCATTTTTTAAACCTTCTATAACTTTCTTTTTTGTCTGTTATTTTTTCTTTAAAGATTTTATTTACTTATTTGATAGAGGGAAACTATGAGAGAGAGAGAGCATGTGAGCATGAGTAGGGGGGAAGGGCAGAGGGAGAGGGAGATGCAGACTCCTCACGGAGCAGGGAGCCCAATGTGGGGCTCAATCCCAGGACCCCAGATTCATGACCTGAGCCCAAGGCAGACACTTAACTGAGCCACCCAGGTGCCCCTGTTCTTTTTATCTATAACTGAGATATGTGTGTTTAGTTTTTTAAGTATAATGGTGAGTTTGTTATTTTCTTCCAGCAAATGTATGTTTTCGCTTCCAATATTTTAAAGCTATGTTGTTTGGAATGTGTAAGTTTAGAATTGTTCTTTCTAGATGGGTAACTGGGAGATGGACATTAAGGAGAGCACATGTTGTAATGAGTACTGGGCATTATAGAAGTCTGATGAATCACTGACCTCTACCTCTGAAACCAATAATACACTAAATGTTAATTAATTGAATTTAAATTTAAAAAATTTCTTTCTGATACACTAAATTTATGATCATTTTTAAAAAGATTTATTTATTTATTTTAGAGAGAGAGAGAGTGAGCATACAGGGAGAGGTAGAGGGAGAGGGAGAAACTTTAGCAGACTCCTAGTTGCTCTCGGATCGTGATGCGGGGCTTGATCTCTTGATCTTGAGATAATGACCTGAGCAGAAAACGAGAGTCAGAGGCTTAACCAACTGCATCACCCAGGGGCCCCTGAATTTATGATCATCTTTTCTGTTCTTTGTTTTTTTGTTTTTTGTTTCTTGTGGTTTTTTTTGGTCATAAAGCTTATTTTTAGGATATTAATGTAGTATGGCAGCTCTTATTATTTTTTTAAAGATTATTTATTTATTTTAGAGAGAGAGTGAAAGCAGCGGGGAAGGGGCAGTAGAAGAGGGAGAGAATCCCAAGTAGACTGCACGCTAAGCATGGAGCCCAATGCAGGGCTAGACTCCAGGACCCTGAGATCATAACCTGAGCCAAAATCAAGAGTTGGGCGCTCAGCCGTGGAGCCACCCAGTGTCCCACTATGGCAACTTTTAGATTGTGTTTGCTAGCTGTATTCTTTTCAACTTTCTAAGTTCAACCTGTTTGGATCTTTGTTTTAGACATATCTCTTCTGAACAGAATATAACAAAATTGGTTTTTTATATTCACTATGACAGTCTCTCTCACTATTTTAAAATTTAAATTCAAGTTAGTTAACATATAGTGTATTATTAATTTCGGGATAGAATTCAGTGATTCATCAGTTGCATATAACACCCAGTGCTCACTACATCGAATTCCCCCCTTAATGCCCATCACCCAATTACCCTATCTCCCTACCCACCTCCCCTCCAGCAACCCTGTTTGTTCTCTATAGTTAAGAGTTTCTTATGGTTTGTCTCCATCTCCTTTTTTGTCTTGTTTTATTTTTCCTTCCTTTCCCCTATGTTCATCAGTTTTATTTCTTTAATTCCATGTAAGAGTGAAATCATACAGTATTTATCTTTCTCTGACTTACTTCCATTAGCACAATATTCTTTAGTTCCAGCTGCATTGTTACAAATGGCAAGATTTCATTCTTTGTGATGGCTGCATAATATTCCATTGTATACCTATACCACAGCTTATTTATCCATTCATCCATTGATGGACATCTGGGCTCTTTCCATAATTTGGCTATAGTGAACATTGCTGCTATAAATATTGGGGTGCATATGCCTCTTTGAATCATTATGTTTGTATCCTTTGGATAATACCTACTAGTGCAATTGCTGGGTCATAGGGCAGTTCTATTTTTAACTTTTTGAGGAACCTCCATACTGTTTTCCAGAGTGGCTGCATTCTTTGCATTCCAACCAACAGTGCAGGAGGGTTCCCCTTTCTCCACATCCTTGCCAATATCTGTTGTTTCCTAAGTTGTTGATTTTAGCCATTCTTACCAGATCCACTATGACAGTCTCTTTTAATGGACAAGTTGAATTCATTTAGAATTATTGTAATTATTGATATATTTGGATGTTTATGCCAGTTTACTTTTCACATAAATTTGTTTGACTTGAAAGTATCTTTTCTCCTTCTGTTTTTTGCTTTATTTTTCTTTTGCAATAATTTTTTAAATTCCATTTTTTCTTCTTCTGCTAGTTTTTAAGTTATATACTCTTACTATTTTAGTAGTTTCCCCTGATGCATTAATATGCACATTTAGAGTATAAAGTTAGTCAATATTTTAACCCAGTCCCAGAATAAAACCATAGAGCACCCAGTGCTCCATGCAATACGTGCCCTCCTTAATACCCACCACCAGGCTCACTCATCCCTCCACCCCTTCCCTTCCAAAATCCTCGGTTTGTTTCTGAGAGTCCACAGTCTCTCAAGGTTCATCTCCCTCTCCAATTTCCCCTAATTCACTTTTCCTTTCCTTCTGCTAATGTCCTCCATGTTATTCCTTATGCTCCACAAGTAAGTGAAACCGTATGATAATTGATTTTCTCTGCTTGACTTATTACACTCAGCATAATCTCCTTCAGTCCCGTCCATGTTGATACAAAAGTTGGATATTCATCCTTTCTGATGGAGGCGTAATATTCCATTGTATATATGGACCATATCTTCTTTATCCATTCATCTGTTGAAGGGCATCTTGGCTCTTTCCACCGTTTGGCGATTGTGGCCATTGCTGCTATCAACATTGGGGTACATATGGCCCTTCTTTTCACTACGTCTGTATCTTTGGGGTAAATACCCAG
>CM052900.1:142806441-142923152 GCA_028534135.1 Potos flavus
AATCTCCACACTGTTTTTCAAAGTGGCTGCACCAGCTTGCATTCCCACCAACAGTGTAAGAGCGTTCCCCTTTCTCCACATCCTCTCCAACACTTGTTGTTTCTTGTCTTGTTAATTTTGGCCATTCTAACTGGTGTAAGGTGGTCTCTCAATGTGGTTTTGATTTGAATTTCCCTGATGGTTAATGATGATGAACATTTTTTGTGTGTCTGTTCATTTCTTCTGCCCATTTTTTGACGTGATTATCTGTTTTTTGGGTGTTGAGTTTGAGGAGTTCTTTATAGATCTTGGATATCAGCCCTTTGTCTGTAGTGCCATTTGGGAATATCTTCTCCCATTCCGTGGGTTGCCTGTTTGTTTTGTTGACTGTTTCCTTTGCTGTGCAGAAGCTTTTTATCTTGATGAAGTCCCAAAAGTTCATTTTCACTTTTGTTTCTTTTGCCTTTGGAGACATGTAAGATTTTAAAATTTATTTATTTGACAGAGAGAGATCACAAGTAGGCAGAGAGAGAGGAGGAAGCAGGCTCCCTGCTGAGCAAAGATCCTGATGTGGGGTTCGATCCCAGGACCCTGAGATCATGACCTGAGCCGAAGGCAGAGGCTTAACTCACTGAGCCACCCAAGCGCCCCTGGAGACATGTCTTGAAAGAAGTTGGATGTTGAAGAGGTTACTGCCTATGTTCTCCTCTAGGATTTTGATAGATTCCTGCCTCACGTTGAGATCTTTTATCCATTTCAAGTTTATCTTTGTGTATGGCATAAGAGAATGGTCGAGTTTCATTCTCTACATAGCTGTCCAATTTTCCCAGCACCATTTATCGAAGAGACTGTCTTTTTTCCACTGGATATTTTTTCCTGCTTTGTCGAAGATTATTCGACCATAGAGTTGTGGGTCCATATCTGAACTCTCTACTCTGTTCCGCTAGTCTATGTGTCAGTTTTGTGCCAGTACCATGCTGTCTTGGTGATCACCGCTTTGTAGTAAAGCTTGAAATCAGGCAACGTGATGCCCCCAGCTTTGTTCTTCTTTTTCAACATTTCCTTAGCAATTCGGGGTCTTTTCTGGTTCCATACAAATTTTAGGATTGTTTGTTCCAGCACTTTGAAAAACGCTGGTGGAATTTTGATCGGGATGGCTTGTAAGGCATTTTTAATCAACCCTTTTTAGCATTTATATATCTCTTTCTCTAATCTGGGAAATTAAAAACATTTAAAAGAAATCTGTACTTAATTTCAACCTTACAAAAAGTTGCAATAAGAATAATACAAAGAACATCCATATATCATCATTTACTCAGTGTCACCTATTGATAACATTTTAGTCCATTTACTTTATCATGAGTGCTCTCTTTCTGTGCATACAGGTATATATTACACATGTAATACTATTTTTTAGAAAAGAACTGCTTGATTGTAGTGCTTTTTTGGAAAATTATTTACCTCGCCCAATGCCTTTCTGGAATTCATTTTATAGAGCCCTTTATAACTACCATTCCACTTTCTGTCTCTATGATTATGACTACTCCGAGGACCTCACATAAATGGAATCATATAGTATTTGTTTTTCAGTGACAGGCTTATTTCACTTAGCACAATGTCCTCAAGTTTCATCCATGTTGTAGCATGTGTCAGAATTTCCTCCCTCTAAGGCTAATAATATTTCATTGTATATATACACCACATTTTGCTTATCTATTCATCTATTGATGGACACTTCGGTTCCTTCCATGTTTTAGCTATAAAATGAGTGTAAAGGCATCTCTTCAAGACCCTGCTTTTAGTTCTTTTGTGTGTATACCCAGAAGGCAGACGCTTAACCAACTGAGCCACCTAGGCACCCCAAATCAGCTGAGCCTTAATTGTGGCCTAACACACGGTCTGTCCTGGAAAACATGTACTTGAGCAAAATGTGTATTTTGTTTTTGAGTAAAATGTTCTGCATATGCCTATTAAATATAGTTCTGACTTACTGTGTTGTTCAGATCCTCTATTTCTTCTCTTCTGTGTGGTTGTTCTATCCATTATGGAGAGTAGGATATTGAAGTTCCCATCTGTTATTGTAGAATCATTTCTCCCTTTAATTTTGTCAATTTTTGCTTCATAAATATTTTTATGCGGTCATTATGCACAAAAATGTTTACAGTTGTTATATCTTCTTGCTGTATTTGACATTTCCATAATAAATGTACTAGTCTCTTGTAACCTTTTTTTAATTAAAAAAATTTATTTTGTATTTATTTATTTTTTAAAGTAAATTCTACACCTAATGTAGGGCTTGAACTCATGACCCCCTAGATCAAGAGTCACATGCTCCACTGACTGAACTAGCCAGGTGCCCCTCTTGTAAACTTTTTCATTTAAACTCTATTTTGTCTGATATTGTATAGCCACCACTGTTCTGTTTTTGTTGTTATTTGCATAAAATATATTTTTCCATATTTCCACTTTCAACCTGTGTCTTTGAATCTAAAATATGTTTTTTTTTAGGCAGCATATTATTGCATATTTTTAAAAAAGCCATTCTGCCAGAGCATCTGAGTAGCTCTGTCAATTAAGCATCCAGCTCTTGATTTTGGCTCAGGTCATGGTCTCAGAGTTGTGGGATTGAGCCCCACATTGGGCTCTGTACTCAGTGTGGAGTCTGCTTGTCTCTCTCTCTCTCGGCTCCTTCCCCTGCTCTCTCTCTCTCAAATAAATAAATAAATAAAATCTTAAAGAAAAAGAAAAGTCATTCTGGGGCACCTGGGTTCTGCAGTTGGTTAAGCATCTAACTCTTGGTTTCAGCTCAGGTTGTGATCTCAGGGTTGTGAGATTGAGCCCCATGTTGGCTCCATGCTCAGAACAGAGTCTACTTGGGATTCTCTCTTCCTCTCCCCCTCCCACTCCTGCCTGTGCTCTCTCTCTCAAAAATAAATAAATAAATCTTTTAAAAAATGTATTAAAAAGATAAGCCATTCTGCCAATCTCTGTCTTTTTATATTTAAAGTAATTTAGAAAACCACTTCCAGCTTGCTCACTTCCCTTCCCATCTTCCTAGGAAATCCGGTCTGTGTAACAGAGAGTAGAATCAAGAGTCAACACCATTTCCTAGAAATAATGTAAGAATGGATGAGATCATGTGAATAAAAAACTTACTTTTTATTTTTCTCCTTTTCAATGTTCCTAGTAGATGGTAAGCACTGAACAAAATGGTACTTAAGGGGTGCCTGGGTGGCTCAGTCAGTTAAGCTGCTGACTCTTGAATTCAGCTCAGGTCATGATCTTGGGGTCGTGTGATCGAGGCCCACATTAGGCTCCATGCTCAGTGGGGCGTCTGCTTGAGATTCTCTCTTTCCCTCTCCTGCCCCTCACCCAACCATTGGATTCTCATGCGATCTCTCTCTGAAACAAGTAATTAAATCTTAAAAAAAAAAAAAAAAAGATGGTACTTAATACTGATAATTCTAAATTAGAATTGCAAATATTTTAATTTCTCTGCCCCATTTTTGATTAATCGAACTCATTTGGCAAAAATCAAAATCATCTCAAATCCAACTCTCCATCTAATCCATACATATTGACTGCTCTCTTTAAATTCTGTTTATTAATCTCCAGGGATCCCTCTCTGCTGCCCAGCAATCACACATTTTTTCTTTAATCTATTAAAATCTATTTCATGTCATATCCTCTTTCTTCAAATGTCTAATGCTTTCTCTTTCATCTTCATTTTCAGCAGATAACCTTAATTCTTATTTCACTGATAAAACAGAAGCACCCAGAAAATAAGTTCCACAAGCTTCTACAGTCATATCTCCTGACCTACCTACATCTCTACGTGTATATTCCTTTTCTTCTATTACAACGGATGAAATGTCCATATTTCTAGCTAAGGCCAACTCCTCCATTTGTGAACTAGATCCCCTCTTCTCTCAAAGACATGACTCCAGAATCTTTTCTACACATTATCTAACACTTCAAAGTCGGTATATATTTGACCTATTTGCTTAGTTATGGTTTATCACCTCCCACTAGAATGCAAGCTCCATGTGAGGTCGGATTTTGTTCTGTTCAAGGATATATCCCAATAGCTATCTGGCACATATTAGGTATGCTCAGTAAATATTTTTGTGCTCTTATTTGATAATATTGTCTAGTATTTTCAAAGTTTATACCTCCAGAATAGAATGAAAAAGAAAGAAAATGCATACCAGTTAGAAATAAATAAATTGTCCTTATTTGCAGATGACAAGGTCTATGTAGAAAATCTCAGGGATTTTTACCACGAAAACTTCCTAGAACGAAGGGAGTCTGGCAAGTTTTCAGGATATAAAATAAATACACAAAACCCAATAGTATTTCTTTTGAATACCTTTGAATAGTATTTCTTTTGAATACATTGTTTCTATGAACAATGAAAATGAAGAAACCAAAATGAAAAACAGTACCATCTACAATTTCTCAAACATAAAATAGATTTTTCTCTCTCTTCCTCCCCCTTCCTCCCTTTGTCCCTCTCCTTCTCTTTCTTTCTCTTTCATTTTCTTTCCTTCCTTCCCCCACCCCTTGCGTGATTGCCTAGGACTCCTAGTACAATCTTTTTTTTTTTTTTTTTTAAGATTTTATTTATATTTAACAGAGAGAGAGAGATCACAAGTAGGCAGAGAGAGAGAGAGAGAAGCAGGCTCCCTGCTGAGCAGAGAGCCCGATGCGGGGCTCGATCCAAGGACCCTGAGATCATGACCTGAGCCGAAGGCAGAGGCTTTAACCCACTGAGCCACCTAGGTGCCCTTCCTAGTACAATCTTGAGTAGCAGTGATGAAAGTGTTTCTGAACTTAAGGGTAAAACTTTTAAACTTTCCATTGAGTGTGATGTTAGCTGTATGTGGGTTTTTTTTTTTTTTAAAGATTTTATTTATTTATTTGACAGAGAGAAAGAGATCACAAGTAGGCAGAGAAGCAGGCAGAGGGAGAAGGGGAAGCAGGCTCCCTGCTGAGCAGAGAGCCCGATGCGGGGCTCGATTCTAGGACCCTGAGATCATGACCTGAGCCGAAGGCAGAGGCTTTAACCCACTGAGCCACCCAGGCGCCCCCCCCTTTTTTTTTTTAATAAATGCTTTCTGTCATGTTAAGAAAGGTCTCTTCTATTTCTAGTTTGCTGAATGTCTGTGCCTAACTGATTTTTTTTTTTTTTTTACAACGATGTAAAAGAAGTTCAATGGAGGAAGGATAGCCCTTCAAAAAATGCTGCTGGAGCAATTGGATATCCATAAGGGGAAAAAAAAAAGAATTCTGACCTAAATACAAATATGAACTCAAAATATTTAACAAGCTTAAATATTAAATGTGAAAGTATAAAACTTTTATAAACAAAAACATAGGGGGCACCTAGGTGGCTCAATCAGTTAAGCGGCTGCCTTTGGCTCAGGTCATGACCCAGGGTCCTGCGATGAAGCCCCACATTGGGCTCCCTGCTCAGTGGGGAGCTTGCTTCTCCCTCTCCCTCAGCCCCCCACTTGTGCTCGCTTGCTCTCTCTCTCTGTGTCAAATGAATAAATAAAAAATCTTTAAAAAAAATAGGAGAAAATCTTTGGGATCTACGGTCTGGTAAAGAGAACTTATTTGTGACACCAAAAGCACAATCCATAAATGGAAAAATTAAGGACTAATATTTAGCATATATAAAGAATTCTCAAAGCTCAACAATAAAAACAATCAAATTTGAAAACAGGCAAAAGAATAAACAGACATTTCATCAGAGAAAATATACAGATGACAAATAACCACATGCAAATGTTTTCAACATCATTACCCTCATGGATATGTAAATTAAAATGAGATAGAACTACACATCTATAAGAATGGCTAAAAACAAAGTTGTGACAACACCAAATGCTGCTGAAGATGCAGAGAAACTGTATTATTTATACATTGCCGGTGGGACTATAAAATAGTATAGTTACGCTGGAAAGGTTTGGCAGGTTCTTTTTTATTTTTTTCATTTATTTTAAAAATTTTTATTTATTTGAGAGAGAGAGAGCATAAGAGAGATCACGAGCAGAGGAGAAGGGTAGAGGGAGAAGCAGACTCCTTGCTGAGCAGGAAGCCTGACTTGGGGCTCTATCTCAGGACCTGAGATCATGACCTGAGCTAAACGCTTAACCAACTGAGCCACCTAGGTGCCCCAAGTTTGGCAGTTTCTTATAAAACTAATTGTGTGGGGCACCTGGGTGGCTTGGTCGTTGAACGTCTGCCTTCGGCTCAGGTCATGATCCCAGGGTTCTGGGATCGAGCCCTGCGTGGGGCTCCCTGCTTAGCGGGAAGCCTGCTTCTCCCTCTTCCACTCCCCCTGTCTCTCGCTGTCTCTCTCGCTGTCTCTCTCGCTGTCTCTCTCTGTCAAATAAATAAATAAAATCTTAAAAAAAAAAACTAATTAAACTAATTGTGTAATTACTATACAACACAGCAGTTGTACTCTCAGGCATTTGGACTTGAAAAATGAACAGTTATTCCCTGCCTCCAGGTTCTGAAAAGATGACGAAGGTCTTAGAGCTTTATGATGTCACTTGGGAAGAAATGTGAGATAAAATGAGAAAATGGAGAGGAAGAAAACTCATGAAACAGTGAGCAAATTGTGGAAGTTGGAGAAGAATTAATTAATGAATATGCATCTAAGCTTGGAGATGATATTTGGGTCATATATGAGCAATTGATGATTGAGCCCTAGACTATGGTTGAGATGACTTGGCATTGTTTTGTGTTCAGGAGCTGAGAAGACAGTTCCCTAGCAGTCACCGAGTCAAGAGACCAACTGGCATGAGATTTGAAGCCATGGAAAGACACAATGATGCTATACAACTACATGATAGAATTTTACAAGAAGATCCAACAAACACCGCTGCAAGAAAGCATAAGATTGCCATTTGAAAAGCCTAGGGGAAAAATGTGGCAGCCATTTGGGAACTGAATGAGTATCTGGAACAAATTGTTGGGGACCAAGAAGCCTGGCATGAACTTGCAGAGCTTTATATCAACGAACATGACTATGCTAAAGCAACCTTTTGTTTAGAGGAGCTAATGATGACTAATCCCCACAATCACTTACGCTGTCAGCAGTATGTTGAATTTAAGTATACCCAAGGTAGACTTGAAAACCTCAAACTTTCAAGAAAGTATTTTGCATAGGCACTGAAACTGAACAACAGAAATATGAGAGCTTTGTTTGGGCTTTACATGTCAGCAAGTCATATTGCTTCTATTCCAAAAGCAAGTGCAAAAACAAAAAAGGACAACATGAAATACGCTAGTTGGGCAGCTAGTCAAATAAACAGAGCTTATCAGTTTGCAGGTCAAAGTAAGAAGGAACCCAAATACTCTCTTAAGGCTGTCAAAGACCTGTTGGAAACTCTGCAGATCACCCAGTCTTAAGGTTTCAAACTCTTTCACATTACATTTCACAACTGCACAATTGAACTTACTGGCCTGTGAATTATTTACTAAATGCCTAGTGCTATTTATTGACTAATTTTTTTGTTAAGAGGGCACTTGTAAAATTGCATAAAAATGCCTTTTATTGCTAAGCAGGAAGATGGAGAAAGTCCATGGAAGAGAGATTTAACAGGATTTGTATTGATTGTACATCATTCTCTTCATGTCACACATATATAACTTCTTTGAAACTGCAACCTGAAGTAGAAATCCCATGAAAAAATCATGTGATTTTTTAAACTTGCAAAAAAAATGAAAACTTATGCTCACACAAAAACATGTATACAAATGTCCTTAGCGGCTTTATTTCTAGTAATCCAAAACAGGAAAAAATCCAAATGTCCTTCAATGCATGGATTGTTAAACTGTGGTACATTAATAACGCTACTCAGGGATAAATAGGAACAAACTGTTGATACACAAAGCAACTTGGACATATTTTAAGGATGTTATGCCAAATGACAAAAGCCAACCCAAAGGGCAACATACTGTATGATTACAAACATTCTGGAAATGACAAAATTATAGAGATGGTTAATAGATAAGTAGTTGTCAGTAGTTAGGAAGAGGAGAAGGGAGAGTGGAAGGTGGATGTATTTATAAAAGTATGTCATACGAGATTGTCGTGCTGATGGAACTGTTTTGTATCTTGATTATAGTGGTGACTACAGGAATCTATACGTGATAATACTGCATACACACAAGTACATGTAAAACTGGTACACCTAAATAAAATAGATTGTATCAATGTTTGATTTCCCATTGTGATACTGTATTATAGTATTGCAAGATGTTACCATAGGGGAAAACTGGGTGAATGATGTGTGTGATCTCTATTATTTCCTACAACTTGATATGAATCTACAATTACCTAAATATAGTCTAATTTAAAAATATTACATAAGATTGATAGTTGGGGGCGCCTGGGTGGCTCAGTGGGTTAAAGCCTCTGCCTTCGGCTCAGGTCATGATCTCAGGGTCCTGGGATTGAGCCCCGCATCGGGCTCTCTGCTCAGTGGGAAGCCTGCTTCCCCTTCTCTCTCTGCCTGCCTCTCTCCCTGCTTGTGATCTGTCTCTCTCTGTCAAAGAAATAAATAAAATCTTAAAAAAAAATAAAGATTGATAGTTGGTAGGTTTCTGATATTTTTGGAAGCAGTGCTCCTGATATTTTAATTATTGGCTAGGTCTACATGTATATATTAATACTAATATTACTTATATTTTGTTAAAGAAATAACTTTTTATTCTAATTTTACCTATGTTTTAAAATCAGGTATAAGGGGCACCTGGGTGGCTCAGTCAGTTAAACGTCTGACTCTTGACCTCAGCTCAGTTCTTGATCTCAGGGTCTTGAGTTCAAGCCCCACACTGGGCTCCATGTTGGGTGTGAAGCCTACTTAAAAATTAAATAAAAATAAAATAAAATCAGGTACAAATGTTAATGCCTTATAAACAATTTTACAGTATTTATTGGTATTACTTTCTCAACTTGATATATTATTTTGTTGTCTTTCATTAGTAAGTTTTCTAATATTGAAGCACCTTTACATTCCTGGCATAAACACCAGTGGGTAATAGTTCATCATTTAAAATATTTTTCAGGGACGCCTGGGTGGCTCAGTCATTAAGTGTCTGCCTTTGGCTCAGGTCATGATCCCAGGGTCCTGGGATCGAGTCCCGCATCAGGCTCCCTGCTCAGCGGGAAGCCTACTTCTCCCTCTCCCACTCCCCCTGCTTGGGTTCCCTCTCTTGCTGTCTCTGTCAAATATATAAATAAAATCTAAAAAAAATATTTTTCATATAGAAAATTTCACATACAAAAGTTGAGTAACAATACAATGAGTCCCTATGTACACATCACCTAATTCAACAACTACGAAATCATGGCCAATTTTGTTTCATTTCAACCCTCATACTCTTCCTCCTCCACCAAAGTATTTTGAAGTCCCAGATTTCATATAATTTCATCCACTAAGAGGTAGTGACTTTTTAAAAAACACATAAGCACAATGTCACTATTATACCCTCATAATTAACAGTTCTTTGATATTATCAAATACTCAGTGTTCACATTTGTTTAAAGTGGGATCCAAACAAGTTTCACATACTACAATCTGTTGACATGACTCTGAGTTCTCTTTTAAGCTACAGAATCTTCTGTCATATCTTACTTTTGCCTTGTAAATTTTTGCTAAACCATTGTTTATTCTGTACAGTCTTCTAAAATTTGAGTTTTGCTGGTTACATCCTAATGATGTTTAATATGTTTCTCTGACCCCTGTCTTTCCAGAAATGAGCAGTTAGATCTAGGGTCTTTTTAAACAACATTTTTTTAAAAGAAGTTTCCATTTTTTAAAAAGATTTTATTTATTTATTTGACGAGAGAGAGACCGTGAGAGAGGGAACACAAGCAGGGGGAATGGGAGAGGGAGAAGCAGGCTTCCTGCAGAGCAGGGAGCCTGATGTGGGGCTTGATCCTAGGACCCTGGAATCATGATCCGAGCCAAAGGCAGAGGCTTACCGACTGAGCCACCCAGGCGCCCCTTAAGTTTTCTTTTTTTTTTTTTTTTAAGGCAAAAGATTCATTTGGTCTGAAGAGAAACCAGAGTATTAGATGTACAGTGTTGATGAAATTAAAGATTGAATTATTTTGGCAAGATTACTTCATGGGTGGTTCTATATCGACCAGGAGACTGAAACCACATGAGTTATTTGAATTCTGAGCTAAGAAGGCACAATGAGAGCACTAAGGTGATACAGAAGCAGCAATTCCAGAGCTTCTACCACCTCTAGCACTAGGGGTGGGCGGGGGGGACGGCAAGAGGAGAGGTTGAAATTATTAATCCTTAAAAGCCTGGAAGAATCCTGTGGAATTGAAATTCAGACATCCAGAGGATGCACTGCTCAGCTGGTGCTGATGTCCGTCGGGAAGTACAGAACGCCTGGCTTCCTGGAGTGACAGCCCAGCCACAGATGATCACTGCCTAGATCTATTAATTCAAAAGAGTGAGATTCTACTTTTATCATTCCTTCTTGATACTTGTAAAACTATCACCCTCCCCCCCCCCCCGTGTTAATGTCCCTCTAATCAATCTAGTTATCTGAACCACATTCTCTAGTAGATTCCTCAGGTCCAGGGGTCATGGAAACAAGGTTCCATGAGTTTGCATATTGATGATAGTTTGCCTGTGGTTTATATACTTGCAAGTCAATTCCGTGGGGCACCTGGGTGGCTCAGTCAGTTAAATGTCTCTCTTTGGCTCAGGTCACGATCCCAGGGTCCTGGGATCAAGTCCCACATTGGGCTCCCTGCTCAGTGGGGAGCCTCTTCTCCCTCTGCCTGTCACTCCGCCTGCTTGTGCACTCTCTCTCAAATAAAGAAATAAAAGATCTAAAAAATAGGGTGACTGGATGGCTCAGTTGGTTAAGCGACTGCCTTTCACTCAGGTCATGATCCTGGAGTACTGGGATCAAGTCCCGCATCAGACTCCTGCTCAGTGGGGAGTCTACTTCTCCCTCTGACCCTCCCGCCTCTCGTGCTCTCTCATTCGCTCCCTTTCAAATAAATAAAATCTTAAAAATCTAAAAAATAAAAAAATTTTTAAAAAGTTAATTTTGTTGGATATAAAATCCTAAGTTTATGTTACTTCATTGTCTTTTGGCATAGAATGTCATTATGAAAAAGTATGAAAATAATCAGATTTACCTCCCCTTCTAAGTGTCTTGGCTTTTTGGCCTGGATTCTCAAATGAATTTTTTTCTTTAAACATTAAAAGTATCTCTGACCATGACTATTCTGGGTCACATGCCTAGGCACACACTTTATCTTTTCGATACATAGTCTTTCTTTCTTTGTTTTAAAGATTTATTTGAGAGAGAGCTAGTGAGCACGTAAGTGGGAGGAGGGGTTGGAGGTTGGGGAGAGAGAGAGACAGAGAGGGAGAGAATCTCAAGCTGACTCCCCACTGAGCACAGAGCCCAACTTGGGACTTGATTCCATGATCCTCAACTGAAACCAAGAGTCCCACGCTCAACCGACTGAGCCACCCACGGGCTCCAAATACATAAAGTCTTTCTAATTTCAGGCACGCTCCCTTGAATTACAGTGTATTGGCCGGGGTCCAGTAAGGACAGAGAAGCCATATTAGGTATTTGAGCAGAGGAAATGTGAAAACAAATTAAGTATAGAGTTAAGTAGGTTACTGAAAGAATAAAAAGAAAACACCAAAATGTCGTAGAAGTAGCAGGTTAAATTCTCAGGAATGAGAGAACAAAATAAAGGAGATAGGAGTTCATGGAACTGAGTTAGACCTCTGAGGAAGGTTGCTGGTGCTGGTCTGAGCTTGGGCCTAAGACCCAGATCCCTGAAGAAGGGTTGCTGGTGTCTCCACAGGGGGGGGCATGATGAAAGTGGTTCTGTAAGTGTTGTGAAAATTGCAACTGGAATGAGATCCTGCTAGGGAAAGAGGTGATGCTTCCAGAATGAAGTAGCATTTCTGAAATGATGGTCACAACCACAAGCAGACATATAGCCCAGGAAGCAGACCGGAAGAAACAAATCCTTTCTCCCACATGCTTGCAGCTGTCCTCTAGTGCCCCCTATTGGTAGACGCTAACAAAGATCCAGCTAGAGGAGCACTGTGGTTTGATGTCTATGAGCTGAGAAATCATCTAAGTAACTGGCATATGGTTTTAAGTATTTGTTCTTTTCTATTGCTTTGGATTACTGTAGAGTTTTTAAAGATTCCTTTCCATTGCATCAATTTCTTCTTTGAAGATTCCTTTCATATGGGTATCAAGTCTTCCATATTTGATAATACTTTTTCTTGAATCCCTTTTTTTTTTCTTGGATCCTTTTTAAGTCTCTTGTTATGATGGAAAACATTTTCTTCCTTTCCATGCTCTTCTTCTTAGGAATTATCAGTTGTGTCTTATTCATTTTGGAGTCCCTTCTAGTTTAGTTTTCTTTTTTTTTTTTCTTTTTTTTTAAAGTGGGCTCCATGCCCAGTGTGGAGCCCAGCACAGGGCCTGAAATCACAGCCCTGAGATTGAGACCTGAGCCAAAATCAAATTGGACATTTAATCAACAGAGCCAGCCAGGCACCCGAGTTTTCAGTTTTGAAGTGATTTTTTTCCCTTTAATTTCTAATACTTTGCTGAATTGTCACTGACCTTTTAAAATATTTCATCCACTCATCTGAGCCTTTCTAATTCATTTCTAGCTTTCATGGTTTTCTTAAAACTTGGTTTAAAACACTTAATTTTTATGTTTTGTAAGGATAACTCTGTTCTATTGTTGTATTAAATTCTATAATTCTGTTGTTCACTTCTACGTGAAATACATTTTCTATACTTTTATACTTTCTATACAAAAATAACTTTTCTGGCTTCAAGGCTCATGAAATTCTATTATTTTCACAAAATGACCTCATATTGAGATTCTGCTTCTTCTGATTCTCTATTGCATTTGTCTGTACATTGTCTTTCTTTTGTCCCTACTATCCCTATCCTGATCAATTTGGTGTCTATAACCAGCAGTTTCTCCTTAATTGAGCTGTTTGGGAATAAGGCTCACATTTGTTAGTTTCAAGAGTTCATAAGGACAAAAAAAAAAAAAAAAAAAGAGTTCATAAGGACCTAGACTACTCCAACATCTTCAGAACTTAGCACAGTCCCCTCTAATTCACCAGCTGACTGACATCTGTAGGGACCCTCTTTTTTGGGCTGTTTCCTAATTAGCCTGCTGTGCTTTCTAGTGGAAACCTGTTGATTTGGGGGAATCTCTTAATTCTCAAAGGGTATCAGATGTCCCACTGCTTTTTCTCCATGGCTTTCTAAACAGACAGCAAGTACCATTCAGGTCTTAGAGTTTGTCACTACTAATCTTATTTTGGGACCATGGGGATTCATTGTCACTAAGATTTGTTGTAGATGTTGTGCATGGATTTCTGCTTCAATGGATTTGGGGAAATTAAAAAACTATACTATCTCTGTGATCTTCTATTCTTTAATGCTTATGGTAGTTAAACTTTTATTTGGGATTTTTTTTTGAGTCTATAAATTTATTGAGTAGAAATGAACTCAGTGTGAGACACATTCGATTTGTTTTGGTTCCAATGTGGCTGATGTCCGACCGCAGCAGAGATGAACTGAGGTAAAGAGAAGACCCGGGGACGCTGGCAAGGAGAAATGGAACAAAACAATCCTCTGTTAATTGTACAAGCGGGCGTCGCGCAACCAGTGAGTCAGTAAGCAGAGGCAGGGAGACGTGGTGCTAATGAGCAGGGATAAAACCAGAGTCAGCAAGAACTTTCAGGAGAGGAGAGGGCCAGAGCATGGAGAGGAGGAGACCTGCCGGGTCACTTGGGGAACACAGTGACCACGTCGTAGCCCTCAGGGGGTGTGACCCACTCCCAGGCGTGCTTCTCACAGTAGATATGATCCTCCACGAAGAAGTAGCCCTTCTGTTTCAGGTTGGTGCCACAGTCAGTGCACGCGTAACACTCAGGGTGACGGTGGTGGTCTCGCAGCTTCACAAACACGCCGACAATGCCGGTGCCACATTTGTCACACACGGGCAACTTCTGGGCGTTTCCAATCGATGCCGCCACTTTGGTGACCGGACCCTTGAGACTTCTGAAACCTGAGGGCTTGCTGGGATCCCCTTTCTCCTCGGACTCTAGGATTTCCTACAAAACCAGGAATGAAGTGGCTTGGGGGGCTCGTTTAACTCCTGTTTCTCTTGAAGCATCTTGTAAACTTCAGATTCTTTATCGATGACGAGTCCGCTTGGAGGCTGAGAATGGTCTAAGGCTCTGCCGTTCGTCTCCTGCCCACTGGCTGCTGTCTTGGGGCTCCAAGGCATTGTTGAAGTTGGATGTTTTCAGAGGAATAGAGGCCAGCCGGGTTGTTGTACTCGTTTGTGATGACCCTGGGGGCAGAGCTGGGGCCGGTGAGGTGGTGAAGGGCATGGCACTCCGGTTGTGGGCACTCCCTATGTGCAGGACCTCTTGGGGTTCAGAGGCTAAATTCATCTTGTATGGATGACGCTTCCCTTCCTTGGTCACCAGCGGAGACCAGATTTTTTGTTCAGATCTGGTGACTGTGAGAGTCATGTTGTCTGTGCAGCCCTTGATTTTGTTCTGAGCTTCCAAGTGTGTCATGCTGCTGGTATTTTCCCCATTGATGGCTGTGATCACATCTCCGATGCATAAGTTAGCTATGGCAGCTTTGCTTCCAGGAGTGACCCGAGAAATGGCCAGGGGCTGCTCGAAGTCCTTGCCCCCTACGAGGCGGAAGCCCCACGGTCCTGGGCCCTGAAGGACTATCTGCTGGGTGGTCATGGCGAAGCGACCTGCGGGAACAGATGGGGCAGAATGCGGTGCGCTGGGCTCCCCGGTGGCTGTCCTGGGATATTTTTTTTTTTTTTTTTTTAAGATTTTACTTATTTGACAGAGAGAGAGGGAACGCAAGCAGGGGGAGTGGGAGAGAGAGGAGCATGCCTCCCGCTGAGCAGGGAGCCTGATGCGGTGCTTGATTCCAGGACCCTGGGATCATGACCTGAGCCGAAGGCAGACGCTTAATGACTGACCCACCCAGGTGCTATTTGGGAATATATATATATATATATATATATATATATATATATATATATTTTAAATTTTATTTATTTATTTGAGAGAGAGAGAGAACATGAGAGAGAAGAAGGTCAGAGGGAGAAGCAGACTCCCCATGGAGCTGGGAGTCCGATGCGGGACTCGATCCCGGGACTCTGGGATCACGACCTGAGCCGAAGGCAGTTGCTTAACCAACTGAGCCACCCAGGCGCCCCGGGAATATTTCTGATAATAGTTTGTATAAGAGTTAGAGCATGGTGATTGAGAGCATGGGCTTTGGAGTCACACCGCCTGGATACAAATCCTGCATTCACCATTTACTGTGCGATCCATAACCCTTGTGTCTTTGTTTCCTGTGTAAAAGAATAGATTGTTGAGAGATCTAAATGAAATATCGTTTGTAAAGCACTGAACAAAATACTACATTACATAGTAGGTATTCAACCAAGATAGCTGTTTTAATTACTGTAGTTTTCTTTTTCATGTCTAGGACTTATGTTACTGACTTTATAGGAAAAAAAATAAAAAGCAAAACATTTGAATATTTAAAAGAAAAAAAACCCCAATCTCTTGAAATTAATTCCTGGTTCTATGACAATATAGAAACCACAACTGCAAACAGCTAGAAAATAATGAAAATAAGAAAAACACATGGTAGACAAAGGTGACTTAAGAGGAGAGTTCATAGCACTAAGCACTTTCATTACAAAATAGAAAAGAATGAAAATACATGCAAGAAGCATCCAATATTAGTGGTTAACTAACTGCCTTCTATTTTATCTTTTAAAAAAAGGTAAAGTAGAAATCAATGAATTAAAAAAAAAGTAAAATGATAATACCAAATGTTGGTAAGGATGTGTAGAACAACAGAGACACTCAGATAATGGTGGGAAAGAAAAAAATTTACAACAGAGGTTTAATTAAAGTGGAAGATGAACATAGCCTTTACTCATCAAGTCTACTTCTAGGTAAGTACCCTAGAGCACACCTTCCCAACTGTTATGTCAGAGATAGGTGGTTGGGTAAGGCCTTTACTGGCCACAGCTTCCAAACTCTCATAATTTAACCTAGTGCAGCCTATATTCTTTTCGTATCATCTTCTATCTACATAAAGAACTGGGAAGCAACCTCTTCTAGTATCTTTCTTGGATCACTGCCTTAGAAAGCTGAGTTTCATTGGAGTCAGGGCCTTATTTTATTCTCTGCTGGGTCTCCAGCAGCTAGAATAGTGTCTGGTATATAGTACTTGCTCAAAAATATTTGTTGAATGTGCAAATGCATATCACGTATAAAAATGTTCATTGGAATATTATAAAAGTACAAAATCAAAGAGTACATATGTCCATTTAAATAGAGAAAGGATGAACATCTATATTTATATAATGGGGTATTATTCAGCAGCTAAAATAAATGTACTAGAAATCCAAGTATAAATTTCAAAAACATTGAGTGAAAAAAACAAATTACTGAAAGGTATGTACAATGCAACCTAGAGTTTTATATAAAGCTTATAAATATGAAACAAGGCTTTTAGTATAAAATTAAGCATGCGTGGAAAGAAGCCCAACAAATAATCACTGCTTCTAGGGAAAACAGAAGAGGAATGTTATCAGTAAAAGATTTGCAAGGGAGATTCATCTTGCTCTGTAATATTTTATTCCTGAAATAAAAACTGGAGCACTAGTAAAATGTTAAGATTTAATAGGATTAAATGTTACTTGACCTTCAACACGTGAATGGATAAAGAAGATATGGTCCATATATACAATGGAATGTTATGCCTCCATCAGAAAGGATGAATACCCAACTTTTGTTTCAACATGGACGGGACTGGAAGAGATTAATGCTGAGTGAAATAAGTCAAGCAGAGAGAGTCAATTATATGGTTTCACTTACGTGTGGAGCATAAGGAAAAAATTGGGAGGATATTGTGAGAAGGAAAGGAAGGGTGAATTGGGGGAAATCGGAGGGGGAGATGAACCATGAGAGACTGTGGACTCTGAACAACAAACTGAAGGTTTTGGAGGGGAGGGGGGTGGGGGGTTGGGCGAGCCTGGTAGTGGGTATTGAGAAGGGCACGTATTACATGGAGCACTGGGTGTGGTACATGAACAATGAATCTTGGAACACTGAAAAAATAAAAGTAATTGGAAAAAAAATGTTACTTGATATGCTCTTTGTATTTCTATGTTAAAATCAACCATAATATTTTAAAAAGGTAGAATTGATAAATAAATCTAAGAATGTGTATGAAAAACAAGTTTTAAACCACTGGTTGGCTAATCAAGAAAGAAAGCATGTATATAGAAGTCGATGAGGAAACTTAGTATACAGAAAAAATCAAAAGAATACTTTCTATACCTTTAAGTAAATACATTTTTTAAAAAGTCTAAATAAAAGGGATGCTCTTTCTAGAAAAATTTACAAGTTAAGAATTGAGGAGAAAGAAAGGGAGAAGTGGCAGAGAAATATTCCTAAAACAAACAAAATTCCAGGCCCAGATACATCTACCACTAAATTCTTGCAAGTCTCTGAGGGACAGATTTTCCTTTATCACCTGAATCTTTCTAAAGTATACTGATAGAAAAAGTGTCTTTTTTGGGGGGGGGGTATTTAGTCATTTTAAGAATTCATATTGCATTATCTATTTGTGTCAACGAAAACCACAGTCATGTTTAAATATGACAGTTCACAGGAAAAGGAAATACAATTAGCTCAAGTAGATACTCAACCTTATTATTTTTTTTTTAAAGATTTTATTTATTCATTTGTCAGAGAGAGAGAGAGAGCACAAGCAGGGGGAGCGGCAGGCAGAGGGAAAAGCAGGCTCCCTGCTGAGCAAGGAGCCTGATGAAGGACTCAATCCCAGGACCCTGGCATCATGACCTGAGCTGAAGGCAGACGCTTAACCACCTGAGCCACCCAGGCACTCCTACCCAACCTTATTCTTAGGTGAAAATACAAAATTCCACTGGGATTTTTACCAGACTGGCAAAGATCAAAATGTTTCAGAACACTGTTTATAAAGATTCAAGGAGGCAATTTCACACATGGGTGGTGGAACTATAAATGGGCATACTCCTTATAGAAAGCAATTTGCCAGTATCTATCAAGAATAAAAATGCATAAATCTTCTGAGCTAGTAATTCTAATTTAAAATTTTACCTTACAGTAACTCACTCATGTGCAATGATGTACAAGGTTATTATTTTTTAAAAAGATTTTATTTATTTATTTGACACAGAGAGAGGGCACATGCAGGGGGCAGCAGGCAGAGGGAAGGGAGAAGCAGGCTGTCCTAACCCCCATCCCCCACTACTGAGCAGGGAGCCCAATGCGGGGCTTGATCCCAGGACCCTGGGTTTATAACCCGAGCCAAAGGCAGACATTTAACCGACTGAGCCACCCAGGTGCCCCTGTACAAGGTTATTAAATGCAGCATTATTTATAATAGCAAAATACTGGAAAGAATTAAAATGTTTATTGTTAGGGACTGCTCAAATATATTACGGTACAAACAACGAAATTTTATGCAGTTGTAAAAAAAACAAGAAAATCTTTATGTACGGATATAGGACAATCTCAAAAATATGTTAAGTGGACAAGTTGAAGAACGGTGTGGACTGCAGAGTACTGTTCATGAAAAATATCTCCAGAAGGATATTTGAGAAACAAACACTACAGGGAGGGGGAATTGGGTACTAAAAAGGGGAAGGAGACTTTTCTCTTTTCAGTTCGTTTCTAGAATTTTGAATCAAGTGAATGTTACATGTTCTGATGAAAAAAATTTTTTTCTTAGGAGATAAAATTTTGAAATAAAAACGAACATTCCAGCAGGAATACAAAATTCTTTTAGGTAAATTCAAATCAGCAAGTGTTATGTTTCTTTCATCTGATGGATAAACTTTTCCACAATGCCATTCAGTCTTTCAGGTTCCATCAGTTTATTTACCAATTCCTGCTCAATAGCTATTAGGGCTAGACCGCTAAGCTTCTCTTGTCCCATGGTATGACATAAATATGTTTTAAGACGGGGCAGTGTAGAAAATGAATTTTCAGCACTTGAAGTAACTGGCCAAGACAAAGCAATATATAATAACTTTGATATGCAAGGAATATTATTGTGAAGACCATGCTGAATAAACAAACAACCAAGATTGATGAAGTTGATACGATCATAATCTATGACAAAATTTAGCTTTGCATATTGCCGATAAAATCTAAGTTCTGGGATGATGTCTGAATCAAGTTTATAAAATTCTTGGACATGTTTGGCTGTTGTTTCATTTAATGGTTCATTCCATTTAAATAATAGTTCTGAAATTTGCTTCATTTTGCAATAATCAAACTCTGAAAAACATAGTTTTAAATTATTTAATACAGTATCTAATCCTTGGTAATAAATATTAATTTTATATTGTTCTTCTGTTGAAGTAGGAAAAAACATACTATCTGAATTGCCAAGATCTACTGTTTTCTGAATTTTTCTTCTTTTCTGAAGAGAGGGTCTTTCAACTTCAAAACCTTTACTGGTTATTTTTTGACATACTTCCTCTGCTCCATCCCAGATAGTTTTGAAATAGGCATCATTTCTTTCAGATGATAAACATTCCAAAATTGCTTCTATTTTTGAAGACAATGAAAAAATATCTATGGTTTCACTTTGAAGCTCTTTGGAAAGAATTCCTGTAACACTTAGCACGCGATAAAGAAATTTCAAACAAAAGATAAATTCAAATTTGGAAACCAATATTAACAAATCACTCAATTCATCAGCCAAACTTGTGTTTGAAGAATGGCTTGATACAACTTCCAATGTTTCAATAATCTCTGGAAGGCTCTCAATCACAGACAGTAATATATGATCATGGACTGTCCAACATGATTGTGATGTATGTTTCTTGCATGTTTTGTTTTGACTTAGCTTAAAAATGTTTTGAAACTTTGCAGACATTTCCCCAGACATATGAATAGTGTTGAACAAAGAGTTGAGAGTATTTAGAGCACTTCGGAGTTCTTTCAATTCTTTACAAAACCTAATTACTGTTAAATCCAAAAAATGTGCATAACAATGTATGTACAAAGCTCTTGGCTCTTCTTTCTTGAATTCTGCTGCAATTTTATTAAAATTTCCCCTCAAATTAGTGGTACTATCATAGGCCTGGCCACATATCTTATTCAGATCAACTCCAATTTGCTGCAGGTAAGTTTTGATAGTCCCATGTAAGTTGGTCCCAGTCATCTCTTCAATATCTATGAAACCCAAGAATCTTTCTTTAATTAAGACAGACTTTGACATTTTTTGTGGGTATCTTACGCAAATTGAAAGCTGTTTTTTAGTGGCACTATCGGTTGTCTCATCACATATTATTGAAAAAGCTGAGGAGGCATTGATTTCATTCACAATATCTTGAAGCATTTCAGTCTTTATTATTTCAATAATATCATTTTGAATTTGTGTACTATTATAGAAGTCAACTTGTAAATTCGTAAGTCGAAATATTTCTTCTCCTTTATCTTTTGCTCTGATTTCTAACAGTTCTAAAAAATTGCCTTTATTCACAGATGAAATCGATTGGTCATTTCCTCTTAATGGTAAACACTGCTTCCCAAGAAATAAAATATTTTCAATTATAAGCTTTAGGTACTTTTTATTTCCTTCAATCTGTTTTGAATGAATAGATAAATTATCATTGATGGCTTCATCAAAAAACTGGTACTCCCTCCAAAACTGCAATGACTTCAAATGCATCTCACTTTTTTCATGCTTTCTGAATTTTTCTAGAGTCTTTTTCCAATTAGAAATTCCTTGGGCTGCAAATGATTCTCCTTCACAACTAAAATTTTTTTGGCAGAACAACTGGCATGAATAACAGAATGTCATATCCTTTTTAATATTGCTTTTCAAATGCTGGAAATTTGAACACCAAGATTTTTTAATGCTTCGTGACTTATCTTTAATTTTTTGTACTCTGGATGTAAATTTTGGGTGACATAGTCCATCACTTATTTTCATAGATTTCATATTGTATGTAGCATCTTGGTCTGATACTTGATCTTTTTGTACTTCTACACTGGAGTCAACCGTAGGCTGACTGGGTACTGATGAAGATGGTGAAAGGCTTGGCTGTTCAACACTACTAGTAGCAACACCACTACTTGATTCACTGGGTAAACTCTTAGAAATGTTCGGGAGAAAAAGAGAAAAGCATTTGTTTGAACAGTTTTCAAATGATTAAAATATCAAACATATCTATTCTAACAACACAATAAAATGAATGGGTGAGTTACAATATGAGCTCCACTAGGGGGAAACATTAACAATTATTTATAATATAAAGTTGCAATCTAGATTTAGTATTAAATGTTCAAAGAATCTTTTGGTATGTAATTGTAATAAAAATAATTTTTATTGCTCATGTGACATAGAATATTGAAAAAGGTAATAAAGAACCCAGAGGAAAAACTATGACTAATAATACTTCTGTTTAAATATTCTTATTAATAATTTGAAGTCAAACCTGAGATTTGGGAAATTGAATGTGAATACCAAAAGATGTTTCTTGCTCAACTTTTTTGAGCTCTTGGATGAAAACAGGAATGAATATGCTCGTATATATATATGGACACACACACACACACGCACACATATATATATGTACAAAATATGCTTAAAAAAGTAAAGACAGTGTCAAAAATATTAAGGACAAAACTTACATCTACAATGACATTTGCTGTTACTGAAGATACTGTATCTGCTAAAATAAAAGAGTATCATCAATTCAAGATCTTATATGCTGTAAAATATATGCTATAAAATAGCATCATAAACTACAATTGTTTATTTCATATCAGACAACAAAAACAACCTTAGAATATAGATAGATTCATCAAGGATGGATAAACAGTGTATATGTCAAGTATCTTTATATCAATTTTACCTTGTAAGACATCAGAGTTCATGATGGGTAGGGAAACATGAGTATCTGCCAATGACACTATATTGCTTATAACTGGAGTTGTATCTTTCTTTGGAGAAAAGAGATCTGTTGAGGCATCATGTACCATGGAAATATTTACTGAAAAAAATAAAAAGATTTCTCAAAAACCCAGCAGAATCAATCAATCAGAAAGCATTGTTTAATAACAAATGTTTCAACAAACAATGCAAAAATCTAATAGCTTGGGGCGCCTGGTGGCTCAGTGGGTTAAGTGTGTGCCTTCAGCTCAGGTCATGATCCTGGGGTCCTGGGATTGACCCCTGCATCTGGCTCCGTGCTTGGTGGGGAGCCTGCTTCTCCCTCTCCCTCTGCTGCTCCCCCTGCTTATACACACCCTCTTTCTCTGTCAAGTAAGTAAATAAATAAAATCTTAAAAATCTAATAGCTTTAGGTATTGCTGGATATTGGAGATATTGGAGAACCAGGGATAGCCAGGTTCTTTAGGATAACACATTAATAACTTTAAACTGGTAACTTCCATTTTCCATTTTTTAACCTATTTTACCTTTGCATACAATTTCTCAGTTCTTTTATACTATTTGCTTGAAATTTCAAGCAAATCTTTACATGAGGGGCGCCTGGGTGGCTCAGTGGGTTAAAGCCTCTGCTTTCGGCTCAGGTCATGATCTCAGGGTGCTGGGATCGAGCCCCGCGTCGGGCTCTCTGCTCGGCAGGGAGCCTGCTTCCCCCTCTCTCTCTGCCTGCCTCTCTGCCTACTTGTGATCTCTCTCTGTCAAATAAATAAATAAAATCTTAAAAAAAAAAAATCTTTACATGAAATTACCCACGAAAAAAGAGATTCCTTTAGAATCTCCTAATGGGTATCATTTCTTTCATCATTTTTAAAAATATTTTATTTTTTTAAAGTAATCTCTACAGCCAATGTGGGGCTCGAACTTGTAACCCCAAGATTGAGAGCTGCTCACTCTACCAACTGAGCCAGCCAGGCGCCCTAATGGGTATCATTTCTAACTCCTTCAAGATTCATAACCCTCAACAAGAATGGAGCTAGACTGGTGTCTAAGCTAGTATTACAAAGATTTCTATAATAAGCCAGTTTACATGATGTACAAGCCCCATGGTCCTATATGAGGCTCTTTGATGGAATATAAAGTTGGCCTTGGGTTACTTGTGCTTTTCTATTAGTGAACTTCCAAGTATTTCCAACTAGTTCTATTTCCTGTAACAAATGTGGCTAGTAGCCTTGTTTTTACAAAGCAGGGCTAAGTACAAAATTCTGTATTTTAACACAACAATCTTTACAAATAAATATTAAGTCTCTGGTTGTGAAGTAGGCTTCTTTTTATATAAAACTACTGGAAAACTTTTTTTTTTAAAATGTAGGCTCCATGCCCAATGTGGGGCCTGAACTCACGACCCTGAGATTAAGAGTTACATGCTCTATCGACTGAGCCAGCCAGGCACGCCTGGAAAACATTTTTTGCAATGAATTTTGCATTGTTTTGACTCTTAAGTCAGTTTAATTTCGAGATGAATCAAGGTTATAAAGGAAAGCAGTAATATTCTTTAATAGTTTCTAAACTTCTGATAACTGCTAAACAAACATTACCTGTAGATGATTCCATCTTAGTTTTATTGTAAGCAGAGAAACAATTAATAGAACAAAAAAGGTCTGTCTTCCCCAAGTCACTGGTGGTCTCAATCATTTCATCTGAGGGCTTCAGTGATTTGCAAGGAACAGATGTAAGTGTTTTGGTTGGTTTCTGTTTAGAGATTAAAGTAATATTCATATTCCTGGTATATAACATATATTTTAACAAACAAAATTACTGCTCTTAGTTATAATATAACCAGTGATGACAATAAAGCCACATTTTTATACTTTCTTAAAAACCAGAAAAAAAATGATGAGCACTGGGTATTATATGCAACTGATGAATCACTAAACCCTACCCTTAAACTAATAATACCCTATATGTTAACTAACTTCAATTAAAAACAGAGAAAAAAAAGGCACTACAGATTACAGTGACAAAAATGAAAGAAACAGATTCAATAAATCACTATTTGATATGTATTAGCAGATATGTATTAGCAGCAGTAATACATATGCAAACAATGAAGAAAGAGGTCATAGACTATGGTCATCACTCCAGGCGATCAAAGCCAATGGGATAAATAAACGAAGTCTTACACTTATATCTCCTTCCTCAATTCCACTTTGAATATTAACTCAGGAAAGCCTTCTATTGGTATTAAGGAGGAGCCAGAAAATGGCTGTGGGTATCACTGTTTTTTTAGGCTAACTTCATGGTAAAAATTGCAAGCATATTGTAAGAAAGTAGCATACAAGCAGTAAAATATATAGAATATAGCGCATTCAGGAAGCAGTAAGTATGCAAAGGTAAATGATATAAACTGTGAGATGTACCATCTATTGTTTCTACTGAAACAGGAACCATCATTCCTGGACTTACGGCAATGGTGAAAAAGAACTGCTTCTGAGGGCATAAGTACAAGGACAAATGAAAATACTTTATACAGGGGCTACTGGGTGGCTCAGTCCGTTACGTGTCTGCCTTCGGCTCAGGTCATGATCCCAGGGTTCTGGGATCGAACCCCGCATCAGGTTCCCTGCTCGGCAGGGAGTCTCCTTCTCCCTCTGTTGTGCCCCCATTCTCTCTCTTTCTCAAATAAATAAATGCTCAAAAAAAAAAAAAATACAGATTTTCTTCTGTGAAAAACAGGATATTGGCAAAGGAACAATGGAACAAAAAACAGAGCATAACTCTGAAAATTTTTTTACACTTTACTAGTATGACTTTTTATATTTTGAGAAGCCCTGGGGTGCCTGGGTGGCTCAGGTTAAGCATCTGCCTTTGGCTCAGGTCATGATCCCAGAGTTCTGGGATTGAGCCCCATATTGGGCTCCCTGCTCACTGGACAGTCTGCTTCTCCCTCTCCCTCTGCCCTTCCCCTGCCACTTGTGCTGTCTCTCACTTTCTCTCATAAAGAAAAATTAAAAAAAAAGAAAGAAAGAAAAGATGCGGCTTACAAATGACCTATCTGAATTGTTCAGACTTGATGAGAATCCTATCTCCAGTTGCATGATTTTAAGGAAGAATTTGTGGAGGAGAATTGGGTCTCAAAGCATCATCTGAACAAGCAAGACAACCTCAACCCTACCTCATGAAAGGGGCTCAGACCATTAATTGCATTAATCTCATTTATTTTATTTTATTTTAAAGATTTTATTTATTTATTTTTCAGAGAGAGAGCACAAAGCAGGGGGAGCGGCAGGTGGAGAGGGAGAAGCAGACTCCCTACTGAGCAGGGAGTCTGATGTGGGACTCGATCCCAGGACTCTGGGATCATGATCTGAGCCGAAGGCAGATGCTCAACAGACTGAGCCACCCAGGCATCACTGCATTAATCTCATTTAGTCCACCAAAGCAGGACCCATCTTCTCTGTTCTCAGAACCTTCCACCCAAGGCTCTCCTACCAGAAATAGGGGATTATTTCTCATTCAGAAAAGCATGTGACATTCTGGGTTCATTTTAACCTTGCTTAGGTATAAGAAAACATGGAATGAAAAACACTTTGTTGTTGAGTCTTACTGACCAGTAGGCTATTATTATTTCTGCTATCTTTATTTGCAGTTTATAAACAAGCTTTCATATGCTTGGCTTTTCTTCAAGGTCAGATCATCCTGAGATTCTTTAGGAAAATCTCCATACAGCATTTATCATGAATTGTTATGTAAGAGGAACTGTCAGAAGTCTTTTATTTAATCTTCTTCACTGTCTTACCAACTGAAACTATTCCCAATGGTACTAAAATCTAATTCCCACCTTTTCCTAAAGTGGAATCATCCATAAGTGAGCTAATGGAAGGGACTCAATCTTGGATGTTTCATTTGAGTCCCATGTAGTCAAATTCAAATGGAGTGGTTCTTACTTCATGCAACAGGTCTTTATTCGTATCTGCTTATATGCTATAATCCTCTGAACTATTTTTTTCACTATTTTATTTACTTATTTGAGAGAGACAGTCTGTGACTGCATGGGGTGGGCAAGGGAGAGGGACAAGCAGACTCTGCACTGAGCACAGAGTGGGGCTCATGTGGGGCTTGATCTCATGACATGAGCTGAAATCAAGAGTCAGATGCTTAACTGACTGAGCCACCCAGGCACCCCACTCTTTGAACTACTAAAGTAATGGGACTGTCCTTTCATCTGAAGCATATGAAGTGGACTAGAGACAGTTTAACAGTAAGCCCCACAGTTCTCAAGACAGACTATGATGAGGTTGCTGGAGTGAAACTGAAACAGGCATTACTATAAAGCCAGTGTTTCACATGCTGGTATTTTACTTCATACTGAATCTAAGATTTAAAAAAATTCAGTAAAAACTCTAATATTTAAGCAAAATAATCAGAATCCTTAAAAGTTAAAAAAAATTGCAACTTACGACAGTAGTCTTCTGACACATACTGCACTTGGTTAAAACGCTATTAGTACATATTGTAACAAATGCTTTTCTTTTTTCTTCATATGATGAAAGACAAGATTGGCTGCAAAAATTTTTGCTAGAGGTATTATCTTCTAGCTGGACACTGATTACATCCTTTAGATTTAAGATGTCTCTGAAAAGAAAAACAAGGGTACCATTAAACACTTTTATAAGTTAAAGCACTCCTTCAAGTAACCCTCTCCCATTTCATCTACCTTTAGACTGTGCAACAGCAGTGATATCAGCCTTGAAATAAGAAAACCTGAATTTGGCATTTAGTTCTAGGACTTACATTACGCAATGATGGGTCAGTCATGTATACTCCCAAATGTTGATTCCCTCATCTATAAAGTAGGGATTATAAAACACAACTGATAGCACAGTTTTGAGGATTACCTAGCTTATATTAGTTAGTGCTAGTGATAACAGAATGATGATGAGAAATCGCATATTCACATCTGACCAACTTTGTAATCTATAAGACAGAGGATATCATAGTATGGTCTGCAAAACTCCAGGGATCCTCCAGATATTTTTAGAGGGGTCCACGAAAATAAAACTATTTTCATATTAAAATATTATTTGTCCAAAAAAATGTCTTTTTCCCTATGTTAACATTTGAACTGATGGTTCAAAATCAACAGTGGGCCACTGCAAATTCTACTCCTAGATATGTACCCCAAAGAACTGAAGATAAGTACTCAAAAAAGTATAAATACACATATGTTCCTAACAGCACTATTTCAAATAGCTAAAAGATAGGGGCACTGGGCTGGCTCAGTTGGTAAAGCACACGACTCTTGATCTCAGGGTTTTGAGTTCAAGCCCCACACTGAGCCTGGAGCTTACTTAAAAAAGAAAAAAAAAAGGTAAAAGATGGAACCAGTCCAAATGTTCACCAATGAATGAATGGATAAACAAACTGTGTGCTATATCCATACAATGGAATATTACTCAGCTCTAAAAAAAGAATGAAGTGCTGCTATACATGCTATAACACATACAAACCTCAGATGAACCTCGAAAACTTGCTAAATGATGGACACAAAAGGTTGCATGTTGTAGGATTCCATTAACATGAAATATCCAGAATAGATAAATCCATAGATAGTATGCAGATTGGTGGTTACCAGGGGCTGAAGAGAGAGACCTCTGGGGAGAAACTGCCTACTGGATACACTGGAGTGATAGAAATGTTCTGAACTAGACACTGTGAGTGTACTAACTGCTACTGACGTGGGTTTTTGTTATGTGAATTTCACCTCAATAAATTGGGAGAAAAAAAATAATGCTAGGTCAAATGCCAGAGCCTTAGCACAAATTAAGCCAGCTGAACCAAAATGTCCTAGTATGTGTTATTCAATGCCACACATTTGCTGTAAAAATCATTTACTTTATTAAACTTTATCCTGACAACCTCTTTTTAGTATTCTGTGTGATATGGGACACAAGCATTAAGTACTTCTCTTGCACACCAAAGTATGATGGTTGTCTCAAGGAAAATCTCACATGGGAATGTTAAGAGTTACAACCTGAGGTAGTTTACTTTTTTCATGGAATACATTTTTACTTGAAAGAACAAACTATTATCCAGAGTAGGTAGCTGGCAAATACTTTCTAAAAAATGAATAAAGTAAGACCGTTACTTCAAGATAAACAACTGGCAGTATTCATTGCCAATGATAAAAGTTGAGCTTTCACTGAAAATTAGAATTTTGGAAAATTTGCCATCTCCAACTTGATTGCTTTCTAATAGTTAGGTTTTCCTGATAAGATTAGTGGTGATTTTTGTGTGTGTGTTTAACAAATGTGATTTTTAAAATATTGCATAAAGAAATATGCCAACGGGGGCGCCTGGGTGGCTCAGTTGGTTGAGTGTCTGCCTTCAGCTGAGGCCATGATCCCAGGGTCCTGGGATCAAGCCCTACATCAGGCTCTCTGCTCAGTAGGGAGCCTGCTTCTTCCTCTGCCTGCTCATGTTCATGCACTCTCTCTCGGTCTCTCTCTCTCCTTCTCAAATAAATAAATAAAATCTTAAAAAAAAAAGAAATATGCCAACATTTGGAAGATCTTCATAACTCAGTGAACCAGTATTTTCCAAATTATGATAGCATGTAACAAAAATCATTCATTCATGGGTAAAAAAGCCATTCAAAGTACAAACAGACCAATGTATTTTAACCTAACAGTACAGAAGATCCATTGATATGGTTTCAGATTTCACGTTGTAACTAACGTTTAAGTACTACCTGTTTTCTGGTAGAGTATCAAAAAAGAGCATCCACAAAATCTAAATGGCTATTAAAACACTCCTCCATTTTCCAAATACATATTTGTAGCACCAGATTTTTTTCACACTTCAGCCAAAACAACATTTTCCAATACACTGAACGCAGAGGCAGATATGAAAACCCAGTCAGACACTGAAGTGGTTTGCAGAACTAATAAAATTATGCTTAATGTATATAGCTATTTTTCATTAAAAATATTATTTATGTCCATAAACACTGAGTTATTATTTTTAAATGAGTTAATAATTAGCTTAAAAATTTCTCAGTTTTGGGGCGCCTGGGTGGCTCAGTGGCTCAAGTCATGATCTCAGGGTCCTGGGATCGAGCCCTGCATCGGGCTCTCTGCTCAGTGGGGAGCCTGCTTCCCCCTCTCCCTCTGCTTGCCTCTCTGCCTACTTGTGATCTCTTTCTCTCTGTCAAATAAATAAATAGAATCTTTAAAAAAAAATTTCTCGGTTTTAATTTCTAACACAGTATATATTGGTAGATAGAACCTATTACATAAACTAAAGTTCACTGGCTCTTCAAAAATTTTTAAGTGTAAAGGGGTCCAGAGACCAGAATGTTTGAGAACTGCCATGGTATCTGGCTACTTAGAACACTCAGAGTATCAGTCTTTCAGGATAATAGTTTTCCAGATGAACTATTCCTGACATTGTTTTAACACTTCAACACTTATAAATTTTTAGTGTATTATGATTTTCCTCCTTCTTAAATAGATGGTACCAAAAATAACACGTTCATTTCATTATCATGAATCAGTTGTTTACTGGTTTAATATAGCTCTAAATGCAGTATCTGAATTGTGCTATCCTTGTACTTCATTTGACAAAAATTTTTCTAGGATTCACTGTGTGCTAGCTAGTGTTTAGGCATTAGGAATATAAAAATGAGTATGATTTGGTTCCTAATTTCAAGAGGTTCATAGTTTAGGGGCACCTGGGTAGCTCAGTCAGCTAGGTGTCTACCTTTGGCTCAGGTCATGATCCTGGGGTCCTGGGATCAAGCCTCGCATCGAGCTCCCTGGTTAGCAGAGAGCCTGCTTCTCCCTCTCTCTTTGCCCCTCCCCCTGCTCCTTCTCGCTCTCAAATAAACAAAATCTTAAAAAAAAAAAAAAAGAGGTTCATAGTCTAACTGGGGCAATATCAATTCTTTCTTTAAAAACATTAATTTTATGATTAATGCTGTGGGAATTATGAACAGTATTAAAACACAAACCACAGAACAATTACTCTGAGTGGGGGGGGGGTTAGTGAGAGGAGAGGAAAAATGGTGCGGGAACAGACAAGAGGTAAAGATATTGAGGCAGACCTTTAAAACAGAAAGAAATTAGCAGACGGAAAGGGAGGTAGAAGAAACTGCATCAGCAGAAGCATGGAAGTCTGAAAATACTTACTGATATCTACTGCTACCAGTATACTAGATTCCTGGTTTCTAATCTACAAAGTCCTTATAAATAAAAAACTAAAAAATGAATTTTCTTAATAGTACCTAAAATTAGCTTAAACAAACTCTAAGCACAGGACTGAACAACTTTCCTACATATAAGTGTTAAATAGCCTTAGTGCACAGGGATATTCTGAACTCTGTTGATAGCTATCAGAATCTCTGGTTGGTTCCAACTGGGACACTAAAGTGCAGAAATGACACTTCTTAAATACATTGCTCTCAAAAGAAGTCTTATCTTTCCAACATGATTTAAAATGCCATTTTCGAAGCTAACTTTTATTTGGTTCATAAAACGGAATAAAAACTGCATTAACTGAAAACGGATTTTAAATCATTGCTTTGAAAGAAACCTCAATGCTAACTGACAATTAGCTAAAATCTTGAGAACTATGTATTAATACAAGATGCTAATAAATATGGAAGAAAAAATTTTTTTAAAAAAGCAGCACAGGTTACTCTGAACAATGGACGGCCTCTCCCAGCCTAAGCATTATTACCAACTTTCCACCAAACTAGACAATAGTATTTTGTATCAAAAAATATTTGTATTCCAAAGGAAGTAAAATCTTTTTCATTATTTTTGCTCATACTGGATTTCTTCATCTTAGAGAATGACTTACACACTCTATCTTTCCTGTTTCAGCCTTTTCAATCTGTCTGGGAGATCTGCTGAAAATGTATAATGGATAAACTCCAAAAACAGTAACATGATACCTTAACTTCTCAGGACCTCAGTTTCCTCAAAACCAAAAGAAAATGTTTGGACTGGATGATCTCTAAGGTCCCTTCCAGTTTTATGATTCTGCAGAGAAAGAAAGCAGACTGAAGAGAGTGCCTTACAGCCCTTAGCAAAAAGGAAAAAAGACATAATATTGAAGGGTTGAAAAAACACATGAGAAAGGTTGAGTTTCAGGGAGCAAGACTCAAAGCAACGGATAATACCCAAAGCAGCAGCCAAACAAAGAGCTGAAGCAACCAATAAAAAGGTTTTGTGAGTTTGTTAAGAGAATAACAGAGATAATTAACATTTATTGAGGTCTTATTACATGCCAGTATTGTTCTGATCACTTAAATCTACTATTTAATGCTCATAATTCTCATGTGCATTTAACAAAACAAATGGGAATACTAAGAAAGAAGTTCTCAATGTTTTTCAAACTTTAGCAGATAGATGTATCATCTGGGAACAAATGCAATTCTGATTCAGTAGGTCTGGGTGAGGCCTGAGATTCTGTATTTTTATTTAACAAGCTCCCCGATGATATTGATACAGCTCCTATGAGTTGCACAATATAACTGTAAATGGAGGAAGCAAGATTTAAATTATGGCAATCTGATTCCAAAATAAGACATGTGAAAGGAATTTATTATATTTACAAGCAAAACTAGTGGCTTATGTGTTTTTTGTTCTGAAACAAAAATACTTAAAATTTACCAATAGCATTTAATGAGTACTTAACAAACCAGAATTATACTACAATAGGAGTCTCAAAGCACATTGATCCTTTATACGTCTCAGGGTAGAGTTCAAAGTTTTTTTTTTTTAAGATTTTATTCATTTGAGAGCCAGAGAGCAGGATCAGGGGGAGGAGCAGAGGGAGAGGGAGAAGCAGGCTCCCCACGGAGCAGGCAGCCCGATGCAGGGCTCGATCTCAGGACTCCGAAATCACGACCTGAGCTGAAGGCAGACGCTTAATGATTGAGCCACCCAGGCACCCCTCAAAGTCTTGGACATTTTCCACTAATTCATTATGAAATTACTATTACTTCCTTTCTCTGCATCTAAATTGCCTTACATATATATGTATTAAAAAAGTTAGCAATACAGACCCCAACAGTAGCTCACTGAAATCTTGAAAAAATTACATTCATCCATATTTACCTATGACTACTCAATTTTGCAAAAGAATCAAGTAACTTCATTTACCATTACGAGAAACGTTATTTTATAATGTTATACCCTGGCTATTTTATACCTTGGAAGATCCAAATTATTCTATGATTAATGTGTTAGTGGTTTGCACCCTATACAGTTAAATGATAAAATAGAATGGGCACATAATAATTCCATTTACAGAGAATTTCAAATGAAAAGGGTAGGAAAGAAAGTTTCAGAAGTCACATTATTTAAAGCTGAAGAGAAATAGAACTCCTTACGTTTCAATTTCTGTAAATCTCTCAACAAAAAAAGTATTTCTGAAGAATCTAACAGAGAAACTGAAAGCAGAAGCAGCTTCCTTTCACTAAACCAAGTATCTGAAGATACTTCTTCAGAAAAAATGAAAATAGGGGTGCCTGCGTGACTCGGATGGTTAAGCATCTGCCTTTGGCTCAGGTCATGATCCCAGGATCCTAGGATCAAGCCCCACATAGGGCTCCCTGCTCGGCGAAGAGCCTGCTTCTCCCACTTCCTCTGCTGCTCCCCCTGCTTGTGCTCTCTCGCTCTCTCTGTCAAATAACTAAAATCTTAAAAGAAAAAAAGAAAAGAAAAAAGAAAAAATGAAAATGTATACAGTTACAACCAAGACTCTGATCAAGATCTATGTAGGGAAGTAAAAGGGGACATAATTTAGAATTATATACTTTGAGCAGTTTGAACAAGTTCTCTTGGGAAGAACCGGTGAATTGGCAGATGAAATGTATTCAGTGATGCACAGCGTGGAGCAGAAAAGCTGAGTAGACCCTTTCCTCTGATAAGCAGTTTGCCCCTTCTGAAGAATTTTTTTACAACCAGAACAGGAAACCTGAATAGCTGTGGTTGAAACTGAAGGAAGCATTTTATTCATGCCAGATGATGTCAGAGAAAGCTGAATGCCTGCAGTCAACTGTGGAGCTATAAACACAAAACAGGAAGGAAGAAAATTAGTATTTATGTAAAATTAAGTATGCATTCTTTTATTTTCTTTTAGAGGTTACTTCTGGACTTGAAACACCAAAGAAACAATGCACTATTCAAAGACATTCTAAAAAAGTAGAATAAACTGGCTATTACATTGGTTAGAATAAATATGATTAATTTAAGTAATTCTTTTACCACTGTCTGAAAATGTAGTGTTTATTTTCAGTTCATTCTCCTGAGTTTTAGGCTGCTGGGCTTGACAATACTCCTAAAAAAAAAAAGAGATGAAAATAATGAATACAATGTGTATAAACAACTAGTTATTCAATAGAAAATAATAAATTATGTTTAAGTTTGTGCAGTGAATTGTATAACTGAGCTGAACCATAGGTGAGCACTCCCCTTTTGGTGACCTTTGGCTGACACATTATATTCTCTACATTATACATTATATTCTATCATATCTAGATGTGACTTCAGTAATTTTCGTTCAGGTAGTCCTTCAGTAAACTACCACAAATAGACAAGACACACTCAATAATGACACCTATTTTACCTCCTTGTTCTAATCAATAATAGTTAATTGTCTTCACAAAGACCTTAAACACAAAAGTTGTTGGAGTAGGCTAAATGAGTCTTAGAGAGGATTTTTCAGAGCAGCAGGCACTCTATCTAAACATGATTTATGTGTTTCAATGTTCATAGATTTGAAGAAGCAACCGATACTTCCTAGATGGACAACATTCCCCAGTGTCACCAACTCAATGGGAGTCATATCCTTACTTAATACTGATTTACTTAAGGCTATTTCTAAACAGAATACCAGAAATAAATTAAAGCTGAATTTACTTTTTATTTCATTAGAAATTTCAGCTAGTTCATATATAAACATTTTAAGGAAATTTGGCATTACACACAGAACATTCACAGCTTGACTCAGTTTATCATTTACAGGTTCTTTAGCATATAATATGTCTAAAGAAGTTTAAGAATAAACATGAAGCTTATTTGGGTAAAATAATTACAAAGAAAAAATTCCAAGAATTCATAATGTACTAAGTAGAGGTAGCATAGAAACATACAATTAGTTATTCATATTGTTTCAAGTTAAGAAAAATGAAAACAAAAATATGTTAACCTTGGCTAGGCCAATAATAACCAATCCTTTTATCAATCTAAAACCCAATTCCAAACATCCATTTATTGCTCAAATCATATCCTTCCATATAGTTGTGATGGCATTTCACACCATGTACCTTGTATTATTTGACCAAATGCTTAGGGGAAGATAAAGATTTTAGGTTTTCAGCCAGTAAACCAGCATCTGCATAACTGAAATGTATACTTAAACGCTGCTCTACAAAAAAGAAAATAAAGTAGGATATTTACCTGAGCATTTTCAGGTTCCGTTTTAATTTCATCTAGCTGCCCCAGTTGTGGTGTCCCTGCTTTGTCACATTTACCATCTAACGGTGATTCTTTCATCTTGGTGTCTGATGCAAAGGAATCCTCCAGTTCCAAATGATGAATTTCTTCTTGGGGAATAGTATCCGGTTTCCTAAAATACAAATTGATGGGAGAGTCTGATTTTAAAATTAGTCCTTTTAAATATGGTAATTTTCTGGAAGCAGAAAGGGTCTTTAGGCAGCTTGGACTCAAGGTTCCTTCACAGTACCAACACTGGCTTTCTTCCCTCATCCATTACTCCCCAACATAGCTTTGTTTTATAATTCTTTGGTAAACATTTCTCTATGCTTTCTTCTGGGACTAGTCTTCTCCATTTCTATTCTCCCAGGCCTGCCTATAGCATAAGCTCACCAAACCCACAAGTTTACTTTTAACTCAAATAGTCTTCTATCTAAGGTTAATCCAAATACAAGTGCTCCCTACCTCTCCCCTGCCACTGCCCTTTTACAGAGCCTTTCCCCACTTCTCTAGTAGCTTTTACTGAAAGTCCCTATCCCAAAACAGAAAATTAAATGAGTAAGGCCTGACTGTGAAGTGCAATAAAAGCTCATATGGCCTCTGCCCAGACCCTCTGGGCATTACACAAAACCAGCAAAGCAAAACTCACGGGAAATTAACTACTAGACTGTCATTCACCTGAAAGAAAATATGCAAGTCTAAAAATCAATAAAAACAAAGCATCTATGAGCTTTTGCATCTTGGAATCCCTTCAAATGTGTCAGTTATCACACGAATAGGCAAGTAATGGAAAGCACCTTGAAAGTGTAATTAATTAATCTAAAATATGTTTCTGAAGCAGGGAAAACAGTAAATAACATTTCTTTAGCTATTAGAAAAACAAAAAGAGCAAAAGTATATATGAATAACAAATCCAGTACTTCTTTTTCCAACAAGATGCACATTAGAGTAAAATAAGTCCTAGAAACCTCTTTTTTTAAAAAGATTTTATTTTGGGGCGCCTGGTTGGCTCAGTTGGAGGAGCATGAGTGGGGCGTGAACTCATGACCCAGAGATCAAGAGTTGCATGCTCCTCCGACTGAGCCAGGTAGGTGCCCTGAAATGTCTTTTTTATATAGGCTATCACCGATCTTTTTTTTTTTTTTAAGATTTTATTTATTTATTTGATAGAGAGAGATCACAAGTAGGCAGAGAGGCAGGTGGGGGGGGGGGAGCAGGCTCCCCGCTGAGCAGAGAGCCCGATGTGGGGCTTGATCCCAGGACTCTGAGATCATGACCTGAGCCGATGGCAAAGGTTTTAACCCACTGAGCCACCCAAGCGCCCCTATCACCAGTCTTTCCTGGGGATAAGCCATGTATGTAGGAGAGTATTACTAGTCCTAGGATAAATTTGGCACATGTTCCTGCTGGTTAATACTACTTGGTAATAACCAGTTAAAACATTTTAATTTAAACCAAAGAGGGATATATTATGGAGCAGAAAACCAAATTCACATTAATTTTTAAAAAGATTTTATTTATTTTTTTCACAGAGAGAGAGCACAAGCAAAGGGAGTGGCAGGCAGAGGGAGAGGGAGAAGCAGGCTCCCCTCTGAGCAGGGAGCCTGACCTGGAGCTTGGAACTGAGGGCAGCTGCTTAACTGAGTGAGCCACCCAGGCACTCCTCAAAATTCGTACTAATTTTTAAAGTAAAAGATAAGACTGCAAAGAAATTGCAAGCTATCAGGAGTTATTTCCAGACACAAAAACAGATCTCCAAAGAGAATGCATGTACTTTCCTCCTAGAAAATTAGTACAATACTGATGCTTCGAATTGCTTCACCTTACTCTTTTCATTCTTCCCCACTATACTGTGCTCATACTGTTCTACCTGTAAAGTCATTTTTGCTCATTCAAACCCTACTCAGCTTCTAAACCAACTCAGCTCCAAATTTTATCAGATTGGCAAGAATTAAAAATAAGACTGATAGGGTACACCTGGGTGGCTCAGTTGGTTAAGTGTCTGTTTCGGGCTCAGGTCATGAGGTCAGGGTCCTGGGATTGGGTCCTACATTGGGCTCCTTGTTCAGTGGGGAGCCTGCTTTTCCCTCTGCCTGCTGCTCCTACTGCTTATGCTCTCAATCTCTCTCTCTCTCTGACAAATAAATAAATAAAATCTTAAAAAAAAAAAAAAAGACTGGTAAGTCTAGGGGTGCCTGGTTGGCTCAGTCGGCACAGCACAAAACATCTGATCTCAGGGGTCATGAGTTCAAGCCCTATGTCGGGTGTACAGATAACTTAAAAAAAAGAAGAGATGATAAATCCAGGCACAACAGATAAATTAACAGGCTTTACCCCTGAGCACACATGCCAGGACAGAGCAGAGGAAAAAGGTCAAGCAGAAAACCGCAGCACACTGAGCTAAGGAGATGGGAGTTCTGGGTGGCCAAAGCACAAAGGACAGGAACAAAGGTTCCACAAAGTGGAACCAAGGAGAAATAAGCCTCCCAATTTGCATACAAATCTCCTCCTCCTCCTCCACTTATTAGCTGACTTCCAAATGTACATCTACAGAGTATGACACTAAAAAATCTAACAGAAAACAGCAGGTTGAGTCTAAAGAGCTGAACAGAGATTATAGGAGCTTTGCAGAGCTAATAACAAAGTTGGGAAATTTAAGCCCAGCAAAGGTAGAGGGGATTTGGTAAAGATCTGGACTTGCAGTTGAGACTCTAGGGGACCATGTGCTAGAGGTAAGGGCCACACACCATGAGAAAAGACCACTCCCTAGAAGAAAGGGCAAACCAAAATAAATCAGCCCTAATAAGGCGTAACACTAACCCTCAAAAGGATCAATACAATCTGTTACAATCTGTTGGGAGGGGAAAACACACACACACACACACACACACACACACACACACACACAGTCTGTTAGAACTATCTGACTGCCTACAGGAAACAGCCCTTTCTGGAGGAAGTGCACCTAGAGTCTTTAAATTTTTTCATCCACAATATGATAAAAATTTATAGGTACATCTCAACAAAAAACCCCCAAATAAAACTGACTGAAAACAAATGAAAAGAAAAGAGAGAAAAGAAAAAAGACAAAAGAACAGACCTATAGGTAACTCATATTGGTATTATCAGGCTAGGACTTTGCTACATTTGAGAAAATAGAGAAAAAGATGGAGAAGTTTAGCAGAGTCCTGGAATAATTAAAAAAAAGTCATGGAAATTTGAGAATTGGAAAATAAAATAGGGAAATTATGAATATATTTTATATCAACAGTATAAAGTATTTCAGGGGCACCTGGGTGGCTCAGGTCATGATCTCAGGGTCCTGGGATCGAGCCCCACATTTGGGCTCTCTGCTCAGAGGGGAGCCTGCTTCCCCCTCTCTCTCTGCCTGCCTCTTTGCCTACTTGTGATATCTCTCTCTCTCTGTCAAATAAATAAATAAAAAATCTTTAAAAAAATAGTATAAAGTAGTTCAGATACATAAAACAATAAAAATACCAACAAGGTAAGCAACATGTGAAACAAGTCTAAAAGGTCTAACAGACATGTAAATAGAGTCTCAGAATAGGAGAAAACAAATAATGCAACAGAAGCAATATTTGAAGAACTATTGGCTAGACAATTTCCCCCAAATGAAGAAAAATATCAAACCACACAAATTCAAGAAGTTCTATGAGTAACAAATAAGGTAAATATAAAAAGGGAAATACAACTATCCATACCATAGTCACACTTGTGAAAACTGAAGATAAAAAAAAATTTCAAAAGCAGCTAAAGAAAAAAGACTTAACATACAGGAGAACAAAAATTAGAATAAAGGCTGTTCTCTTGTCAGAAACAATGAAGGCCTGAAGTCAATGGAGTATCTTTAAGGTGCTGGGGGGGAAAAAGAAAACCTCCCTAAAATTCTCTAGTCAGTAAAAATATCCTTCAAAAGTAAAGGTGAAGGGGCACCTGGGTGTCTCAGTCAGTTAAGCATCTGCCTTTGGCTCAGGTCATGACACCAGGGTCCTGGGATGAGCCCCGCATCAGGCTCCCTGCTCCCGAGGAGAGTCTGCTTCTTCTTCTCCCTCTCTGCCTGCCACTCTGCCTACTTGTGCTCTCTATCTCTCTGTCAAATAAATAAATTCTTAAAAAAAAATAAAGGTGAAATCAGGAGATTTTCAGATAAATGAAAATGAGAATTTATCACAAACCTATACTGTAGAAATGCCAAAGAATATTAAGTTAAAGTGAAATACTCAAAGGAAATTTGGTATAAAAACTGGAAAGGGAGAAGTAAACAAACTGCTTTTATTTGTAGAGAGCATGATGGTGTACATAGAAAATCCTAAGGAATATCTTCTCCCCGCCCATTAAAATAATCGAATAAGTGAACTTAGAAGGATCACAGGAAAATACAACATCAATATTTAAAAACTTCTCTCACCACTTCACCATTGTTCTAGAGGTTCTAGTCAGGTTAATAACGCAAGAAAAGAAAAAAGAAATCTTGAAAAGGAAGAAGTAAAATTGTCATTATTTATAGATGACATGTTGTATACATTTAAAATCCAAAAGGATCTCCAAGTAATTACTGCAATTATTAAGTAAATTTAGGAAGGTCAATATTAAAATTTTTTTTACAAGGACATTTAATTAAGGCTGTGCTCCCCTGCTAGAACCTCCAAACAAGCTCTCAAGGTCCGTTTATTTTTATTTTTAAAAAAGATTTTATTTCTTTATTTGTCAGAGAGAGAGCGAGAGAGAGCGTGCGCGCTCAAGAGTGAGTGCACAAGCAGGGAAAGCAGCGGGCAGAGGGAGAAGCAGGCTCCCCACCGAGCAGGGAGCCAGATGTGGGACTCAATCCCAGGACCCTGGGATCATGACCCCAGCCATACGCAGATGCTTAACCGACTGAACCACACAGGTGTCCCCCAAAATAAAAACTTTACAACAACCATTTCTAAAGGATCACAAAACATCAAATATATGAAGACACCTCATGAAATATGTCCAGATCTCTACACTGAAAAAACAAAACAGTGCTGAGAGAAATCGAGGAAGATACAAATAACATAGCATGCTTTTTGATTGATTTAATACTGTTAAATCAGTTTTCCCCAAATTGAGCTACAGATCAAAATCTCAGTTTTTGTGGAATTTGCAAGGTGATTGTAATGTATATGGAATGTATACAAAACCTAGAATAGCTAAAACAATCTCAAAAAAGAAAAAAGTTGGAGGAGTTACTATAAAGCTACATTAATTAATATAGTGTGGTAATGGTCACAAGCAAAAATAAAGTGTCCACAAGCAGGGATACTCTAACTTTTTACTTCTTCGCATTACAGCCACCTCCTCATACATTACACTTTGCAAAAATATGTTTTATACTCACTTGTGTTCTGCAAGCTCTTTTACCGGTTTGACAGGCTGAAGGCACAAGGCTAAGTGCTTTTCAAACCAAATTAAAACCTCCATGCTTAGTTCTATAGGCAATGGGGAGCCACTATTTATGAAATGCCTACATACGAGAATTAGAGGGATAATTAGGATATCCCAGCACTCTGTAATACTCTGCTAGCACAGGATAATTGTAACAATATAAACATATGCAAGGTAAAAAGCAGAAATAAGGGAAGAGAAAATGGTCAAAGTCTTCTAGAAGATAAATTCGAGCTAGGTTTTAAAGGGCCTACAAAGCAACGATGAAAGAATATTCCACGTTGGAGAGCATGCTTACGCTTGTAAATCAGTAGCTTTTGCGGTTCAGCAAATGTTTCATTCGTATTTTTTTTAATTACTTTAAAAATAATAAAATCATGAGATAACCAATTAACTGCGTAATATATCAAATGTTAAGTATCTTGGAGACGTCCAAAGCATTAATTTGTGCTAGATTAACACTGACCTTCAGAAAATGGCTTTTCCTGCCATCTAGGTGAATACAATTCAATTCCCCACAGCTGTGTCACTGACGAGGAAGGTTACAGCTTTTCACCTATCCGTTTTGGATTCTGACCTGTATATGTTCACTCGCAGAAAATCCTGGAGGCAAATTCACTATTTTAGCAAGGGCATCTACTCCCCTAACGCTGTTGCCTCATCCTAAGAGTTAAATGGCAACATGTTGAGTCCTGATACTGTCAGGACTAAATGCAATATAGTTCTTGTTATAAATTTTAAAGGCTTCTCGTCTTGTATATTTGCCATGAGGAATACCAGTTACTGTCAGGTGTTACCAGTGGTTCAACTCTTACTGAAATTGCGCCCTGAGAAAGCTGGAAGGTACCGTTTACAAACACTAGTCCATGCAAACCAAGATACTATCAACCCTGGGCACTAAAGCAATATACTGAAATAAAGTGATAAAGAATGCACCTTCATCTAATCCCAATTTCAAGTCCGAATTTATCGGGTCAGACTTTTGTACTATTTAATCTTTTAGCTGAGACTCCGTGTACACATCTAATTGCAAAAGGACTTCCATGATTTTTTTAAAGCTGTTTGTAAAAACATTACTGCTTAATGAAGGAGAACTACAAGTATGATCAGATGAATGTTTTAAAAAGAGGCCGCGGATAGAGACCAAAGGCTTGCAAGCCCAGTAACGGCGCAGGAGCAGCAGGCGGCAAGAAACGCTGGAAACGCGGGGCACGGATCCCCCGATTCTGCCGACACGGTTAAAGGAGACGGCAACCCCACAATCCAGGGGCCTGACCCCGAGCTCCCGACCCTCTCACGGAAGAATCCGCCCGCAGGGACCCAGCTTTAGGACCCGGGCCCGACTAGACGCTTCATCCTCCCTCCGGCAGGCCAAACTTTCTGCCCCTTTCTGGTAAGGCACAGGAATCAATACCGAAACCACGGCCGCTTAAGGGGGCTTACTAATTTCTCTGAGAGACGCTGGCCACGCGAGGATTCTCAAAAGAACTTCGACGCCAAACGGTCACGCAGGCCCCGCCTCTTTCCCGCCGTGCTCTGCGGCCGAGCATGCGCAGCGCAGCTGGTCGGGAGGTGGGGGGCCCACGTTCCCTTAGCTACGGAGGGCGGGGGTAGAGCTGCCCAAGGTCTGATCTTTGAAGCCATCCTGGTTGGCCCCAAATTTAGACCCTTAAAAGCTAGGGCAACGTGGGGATGGACTCAGAGTTAAGGCGGGGCAGTTGGATTTACTGTATTCAAGAGATTGGTCTATTAGCAATTTTTGTAAATCCCAATTTCTTTTTTTTTTAAGATTTTATTTATTTGACAGAAAGAGAACATGGCAGCGAGAGGGAACACAAGCAGGGGGAGTGGAAAAGGGAGAAGCAGGCTCCCCGCTGAGCAGGGAGCCCAACTTGGGGCTCCATCCAAGGGCCCTGGGATCATGACCTGAACTGAAGGCGACTGAGCCACCCAGGCGCCCCAAGTTCTTCATCCTTGAAATAGGATTTATTAGAGTGCCTTTGCCATAGGCATGTGAAGATTGGAAAGGCAATGTTGGTAAAGTTCCAGGTACACAGTAAATTCCCAGTAAAAGGAATTATCTGCAGTAATATTGAGGGGGTTCAGGCTTTTTCCATTTTGGGGCGCTCTTCGTATATTAAAAGAATCCCAAAAGAGTGTGCAAAAATCATGGTTTATTTTAAATGCTACTTAACAACACTTTCAACACCTAAAAAAGTATAGGATCAAATAATTGTGCTATTCCTAAAATCATAATAGGATTATAGAAGATATATAGAGTTGAATGAATTTATTGCAATCTTGTCTTTGACCATACTTTTTGAGATATTATCAAGAGTCTGTGCCCAGACCAAAAGGCCCTCCTGACCCCTGCTTCTATGGTCCCTAAATGTCCTCTGCAGTTAACCTCAAATTCAGACCCTTTGGTGATTCTGAATACTGCATTGGTAACTGAACTTAATTTCTCCCAACGGTTACTCTTACCTTCCTAATATATAGTAATTAAGTATATCATTTTATTATTTGTTCTCTGTTCCCTTTGTTCCCGTTCCCTGCCTTCTTTTGGCTAAATTTGAACATTTTCTAGTATCTCATTTTAACTATTGTGTTTATGACCATATCTCTTTGTGTAATTTTTTTTAGTAGTTGCTCTAGTGATTGTAATAAACATAATTTACTTTTCATAGTCCACTTAGAATCAGTATTTTACTACTTCAAGTGGAATGTAGAAATACTATCCCCAAGTAAGTCCCTTTATCCTCTCCCCACCCTTTTGCTATGGTTGTTTTATGTATTAGAATCATAAACCCCATCAGGCAGTGTTGTTAATTTTTACTGTCAATAGTAAATGTTTTTAAAAGAACTCAAGAGAATAGTCCATTATATTTACTCAGATATTTACCATTTCTGTTCTTTCATTCTTTTTTTTTTTTTTTAAAGATTTTATTTATTTATTTGACAGAGAGAGAGATCACAAGTAGGCAGAGAGGCAGGGAGAGAGGGGGAAGCAGGCTCCCCGCTGAGCAGAGAGCCCGATGTGGGGCTCGATCCCAGGACCCTGGGATCATGACCTGAGCCGAAGGCAGAGGCTTAACCCACTGAGCCACCCAGGCACCCCCTGTTCTTTCATTCTTGATGTTCCTCATTTCTTTCAGGTATCATTCCCCTTCTATCTGAAGAACTTCCTTTAGCAATTCTTTTAGAGCAGGACTGTTGCCAATTTTGGTTTTCCTTCTCTAATATAGATGTCTTTATTTTACCTCCACTCCTGAAGAATATTTTCACTGGATATAGAAGTGTATTTCTTGATAGGATAGGAGAAAAAAATCCCAGTGAGGTGCTGAGTATCAAATGACTGTCACTAACCTAATCACAATACCTGGAAGATGGAGTACTCTGATTCCAGTCTAGGTCATATAATAACAATTTTGACACCTTCCCTCCCTGATTGATCCATTTGTGATGTCCAACTCTTGGAACTTCCAAATTATGTAAGCCAGTGGATTCTCTCTCTCTTTTTTAGTTTTATTTATTTATTTTAGAGAGGGGGCAGTGAGCATGAGTAGGGGAGAGGTGGGGAAGAGGGAGCGTGAGAGAGAGAATCCTCAAGCAGACTCCCCTCTGAGTCTGGATCCCAGGATCCCGAGATCGTGACTTGAGCCGAAATCAAATCGGCCACTTAACTGACTGAGACACTCAGGTGCCCCAACCAATAGATTGTCTTTGTACTTAACCTACTTTGATTTGGTTTGCTGTCACTTGCAGCCAAAAGTCTTGTCCAGTAAATGTATCCATGAGCAATTGCTGACAACAAATGCGTTTTATTTTCTAAGTTAACATAAGTTTGTCTAAGCAAGATAAAGCAGTTGAGTCTTTAAGATGTGTAGACACTTGTTTCTAATAAATGAATGACTTGTACAAGTAAAAGATATCAATGAGAGATAAACCCTAGCTTTTGTGTAACAACTTCAGGAGAACTGGAACACTGAGTGTACATCCCTGCTTCTGATAATAGGACCAAGAAAAAAAATGATAAAATAGATTGAATATTCATCCCGGGTGAGGACTACCACTGACTGTGCACACTCCTTGTTCATGGGGCAGTTACCTAATTTTTGAGACATTAATTTGTATTGTTGTATACTTCTCCCTTGCATCTTCGTCAGAGGGATTTTGGTAGGACCCAAAGCAGAAGCTGTTAGAAGTCAAGAGCTGTCTTATGTTTTGTAAAAATTCAACCTGACTGAAAAGATTATAAAAATATCCAGGGAGGGAGTGTGTGTGTGTGTGTGTGTGTGTGTGTGTGTGTGTGTATGGGTTGGGGTTAAGGAGACAGGGAAGTGCCTTAGAGAAAACCAAGGAAGAAAAAATTTCAGAAGGGATGCCTGGGTGGCTCAGATGGTGAAGCATCTGCCTTCGGCTCAGGTCACGATCCCAGGGTCCTGGGATCGAGTTCCGCATCCAGCTCCCTGCTTTGAGGAGAGCCTCCTTCTCCCTCTGCCTGCTTCTCCCTCTTCCTGCTTCTCCCTCTCCCTCTCCCTGCCGCTCCCCCTGCTTGTGTTTCTCTCTCTGTCAAATAAATAAATAAAATCTTAAAAAAAAAAAAAAAGATTTCAGAAGGCTAGGAAGGGGGCAAAGGTCTATAGTGTCATTTGAGGGAACCTGAACCATATTCTTTGACAGCACTGTGGGGAGAGTGACTGAGATTAAGTTTTCTGCCAGTGTAACAGTGTGAGGCTTCAGATTTGGATTTAAGTTCATTATGAGAAAATAAATGTTATTTTCTCCATGTATGAATATGCCCTAAAATTCATCCCTATTACCTCTGGATGAAGCATCAGACCCCAACTTATTCCCTTGACATCACTTTTGAATAAGTATCTGAAGAGAGAGGCCCAACAGCAGTCAAGCCATAGTCCTAAAATTCCCCAGGAGCTCATCCATAATCAATGGGATTCATACCCTTAGGAAATCACTAAATATTAAGAATATCCTGCTTTGGGTGCAAGGGTAGGAGTTCAGAAAGAATGAGAATTAATCCCACAACTTTATTCTTTGTATTCTGTATGTCCTGCAAAAGGCTTCTAATATACTCCTCCCCAACCATAACCTGTATCACTTTTATAGTGGAAAAAAAGCCCCATGAGTTTACTGAAAAAAATCAAGAGTCAAAGAATGATCCAAAATAATAGTATGAGATTTCACCAGATAGTTAGTACACAGCTAATTGCCAATAACAATCTGCGGTAGAGAGAATAAGAATGAGTCATAAGTCTGTTTGTCTCCTTGATGAGCCCTTTTCCCTCCTCAAGGTTCTTTAAAGAAAAATTTTATTTTTATTTTTTAAAAAAGATTTTATTTATTTGTCAGAGAGAGAGAGAGAGAACATATACATGCAGGGGGAGTGGCAGGCAGAGGGAGAGGGAGAAGCAGGCTCCCCACTGAGCAAGGAGCCCAAAGGGGTTCCCGATCCTAGGACCCTGGGATCATGACTTGACCTGAAGGCAGATGCTTAACCAACTAAGCCACCCAGGCATCCCTAAGCTAAAGAAAAATTTTACAAAGCACCCAAATTATGTGTAACATCCTGTCTCAGGACAATTATTTGAAATATATACTTTTTTTTCTGGTTATCAAACACAAATTGAAATGAAACTTTCTGTGTAGGTCTTTCTCTGCATCTTTGCGTGACATGTACTTTCTTTCTGTTTCTGGAACTGTAGGTCTTTGTCTCTCACAACTCATCTCCTCATACTTAACACAATACTGGGCAGGGAGTCACTTGATAAATGTTTGTTTAATGAATGGATATGTGCATGTATCCTTTCTGCTTCAGAATATCTTTGTTTCTATTTCTCATTTTCACATCCTGGTGATATTATTCCAAGAGATAGGGAACACAGGAAGGGGGAGGCTGAGCAATTGAAGGAGTGGGGCACTGGGACAAATAATGGGTTCAATTTCATTTTTTTTAAAAGATTTTATTTATTTGAAAGAGAGAGCGTGTGACAGCGCAAGCACAAGCACAAGCCGGGGGAGGGGAGCAGAGGCAGAGGAAGAAGCAGACTCCCCACCACCCCACTGAGTAGGGAGCCCAATATGGAGCTCAATCCCAGGACCTGGGATCATGACCTGAACTGAAGGCAGATGCTTAACCAACTGAGTCACCCAGGCGCCCCTGGGTTCAATTTTAGATATGTTGAGTCTGAGATGCTGTGGAATACCCAAAGGGAAATATTTAATAGGTAGTTAGCTAACAGTTCAGAAGAAATATCTGGGAAAGAGTTGTGGTTTTTCACATAGAGTTGATGATTATAGCCATAGAAGTGGGTAGTGAGAGTACACTCATTGTGGGTAGAATGAGGTGAAAAGAAGGCCAAAGAGAGAAACCTTGAGGAACACTGATAATTAATCAATTAGCATAGATAGCATAGACATGGGAACACAAGAAAGGGACTAAAAAGAAATGGCTAAGGCCATAGAAGGAAAACTTGGAGAATATGGTATCACAAAGCCAAGTGTGGGGTTTAAGAGAGGATGAGGTCAGGGAACCTGGGTGGCTGAGTTGGTTAAGCATCTTACTCTTGGTTTCAGCTCAGGTTGTGATCTCAGGGTCATGATCTCATGGTTGTGAGATCGAGCCCCTTGTCAGGCCCCCGTGCTTAGCATGCAGTCTCCTTGAGATTCTCTGTCTCTGCCTCCCTCCCTGCTTACACATGTATGTGCCCTCTTTCTCTTTTTCTCAAATAAATAAAAATCTAAAAAAAAAAAAAATAGAGGCAATGAGGTCAATAGTAGCAATGCCATTGATTGCTGAAATAAGGACTGATAAATAGCCATAAGATTTAGAGACAAAGTCATCAGTGAATTCACCAAGAGTGATTCCTGTAGAAGGCGGAAGCCGGATGGCAGGGGATTGAGAAGTGGGTGTGATAGGAAGAAATGAAAACAGGGAGTGTGGTCAGCTCTTCTAAGCAGCATGCAGCTGACAAAGAGACTCTCCTTTGTAATTAGAGGAAAGAAAGAATGGTAGGTTTAATTGCAGAAAATGGTGCGTTTGGCGCCAGGAACTGAGGAAGTTCTTATTTAATTGCTTATATTTTCTCTATGAAAATAAGAGGTCAGGTCATCTACTGTGAGTAAAGTGATAGGGTCAGAGCTTTGAAGAGAAAGGAGAAACTCTGAATAGTCATTGTGAAGAATGGAAGAGAGAACTGACAAAAGAGGCATGGGAGGATTTCTACACAATATCATTAGCCCAGTTGAGGCTGAGGAACTTGAATTTATATTTGTGCCAGCTTGGTAGGCGTTATGACTTTCTTTTTAAAAGATCTTATTTATTTATTTGAGAGAGAGAGAACAAGAGAGAGCATGAGAGGGGGCAGGGTCAGAGGGAGGCAGACTCCCCACTGATCAGGGAGCCCAATGCGGGACTCGATCCCGGGACTCCAGAATCATGACCTAAGCCGAAGGCAGTTGCTTAACGAACTGAGCCACCCAGGCGCCCGGCTCTATGACTTTTATCAACAATAATAAGCAGTCCAGGTGTGAGCATGGAGAAGTAGGAACAACAGAGGGTCCACAGGAGAGAGTTGAGGATATTGGTAAGTGACTAGTAGAAAATATAAAAGGAAGAGAAGACAGCAGAGGTGAATAAATAGAATGAAAGTAGACTGATCAAAGAACCAAAGGTCTTTATAAAATAGAAATGGAGCTTTAGAGGGAGTAATTGAGTGAGAAAATAGGAAAGATAGAAGACTGTAGTCAGGAAGTGGGATATCTGGATATATTATCTCCAAGATGGAGCGATTTTAGGCAATCAAAGGGTTCAAGATGTGTCATTGGAATGGAGAAGTTCAAGTAGAAAGGGGAAAAGTTAACCGAAATTGAGAAGCTAAATAAACTGAGAGATGAAGGTGTTAGAAGTGTCCATGGGAAAGGTGAATTCATGGCAGAAGAGGAAAACAGTAAGCCAGCAGCTAAATTCTTCAATGAATGTTAAAGAGTGACTAGGAGATGAGTAGGTGTCAGTAATAAGAAGGGGCACTCAAATAAAGCCTGATGAAATAAGCTTTAAAGGAACATGAATTTTTAATTAAGTGCAGCAAAGGGGAGCATAGGGGATATAGACTCACCTTTAAATCCTAAGGCAGATAGTATAGGAGACCGAGTGTCCTTCACTTGAGAGTGGCAAGTGAAGTAGTTATCATTAGAAAGAGACACAGCCAAGAGACCACAGAGGAGCATATTGAAATGAAAATGAAAAAAACAAAACAAAAAAAAGAATTGAATCCACACAGTATTTGGGTCCAAATGATAACTCTATCGCTTACAACTTTGGCAGAAGCTGGGGAATCTGCTTAACTAATCTTTGAGCCCTCTAATTTGTTTGTAATCAGCATTTCCGTGGCAATATGATCTTTTGATATCTACAATAAAGTGAGGAGACGACCTCTCCTCACATTTGTGTTACATTCTATTGGAGGGGTTCCTAATTAGGATTAATATCTGTCAAATTTTAGTAAAAATTGATATTTCAGGTTTTGGTTTTTGCGCTTTCTTGCGTGTTCTTGAGACCTCATTCTTCCCCTGTCTCTCCCTTTCCTTAGACATGACAGCATTTGAGCTGAGGCTGAATCAAATCCAAGTGACAGACGTTGTACTCTGCTCAGTTGCCTCTCCTCTGTTCCTGAAGCTTCATTACTGCACCAGGCTTGTCCTGATGGCTTATTTTTTCCCTTCACATCAGTTCTCTTCCAGAAGTCCCTTGGCAAACAGACTTCTTGGCTGTCGTATCAATTAGGTAGGCCTGGAGAATATGTCTAGACCCTAGCCATGGGTACATTTTCAGGATTAATCTCGTTTCCCCACATTGTGAAAAATCTTTGGAATTAGAACTGATGTGAGGTTTCCATGATACTTGGTTACAAACATCTAGTCAATTACATAGCATTCTACTATGCCTGGTAAGTAACAGATGCACAGGTTGGGTTAACTTTTCTTTCTTTTGTGCTCCCAGAGCATCCCTTCTGTAATATTCACCACACTGTTGACTAATTATCTGTTTGGTTGTATGTCCTTCTCAGAAAGTGTATGCGACACAATTTCCAAAATTCTTTCAACCAGCCCCTTGTTCTAGTCTCCCATTTATTATTTTCCCTTCTTCCTAAAGGGTAGTAGTAAAAACACACATTATCTACTTTGTGCCTTATGACTCAGTATTTTTCATGTCTAGGGGGCTTTTTTGCTTGGAGGATACTCACAGTTATTTGTTGTTTAATGTCCAATTTACAAAATCATATTTATTTTTTTTTAAGATATTTATTTCAGAAAGAGAGGGGGAGGGAGGAACAGAGGGAAAGGGAGAATTTGATCGCAAGCAGACTCCCCACTGAATGCAGAGCTCAACACAGGGTGGGCTCAATCCCATGACCCTGAGATCCTGACCTGAGCCAAAACAAAAGTCAGATGCTTTAACCGACTGAGCCACCACGCACCCCAAAATCATATTTTTAATAAATGAAGTGTTGAAATAATTTTTCTTGATTATTTAACATATAATACACATTTGATTAACTTAATTCCCTTAAACAATTTAAGCTGGAATTACAAATTTAATATGGCTGATACTTTTGAATATCTCATAGTGCCTTAAACATCAGCAAAGTATGCATGAATACAAAAATTACAAAATCAACTACACTTGTATCTAAACCTATTCAATGCCATGGGTTGAATATTACTGCATTATCTTTGTACTGCTTTTATACCTCTTAAGATTATACTTATATTTACTCTGATATCTCCTTAAGGTTTAGTAGTAGCATTTTGATTATTTTCTAGGATTTCAGAAATCTTATCAAATCCAGTAGAAAAAGAAATACAACTTTAGACCAGTTGAGGTTCCAGAATTTGTGATATTAACTAATTTTTTCTTGGTTGGGATATAAAACCTAGTTTTGTTATCCAAGGTAATTTAGACCATTTGTTAAAAACCCTTTTGTAATAGTAAAGGTTTTTAAGTACCACAGGATTTGTAATTCTCTGTCTATGGCTTTTAATTTTTGAAACTTACTGTCTATCTTGGAAATGATGTAAGCTCTAAGTTTTGCATGATGAATAGTCCCTAATCAATCACCTTGCCATTATTAAACATCGATCTGCTTAAAAACTTATGTATTTCTTACCAGTATTTTGTTATAATTAGTAGGGTCATTTAGTTGTTTTATCTCCTGAGAGATGGAAGATTGATTTACCTTTCTCAATCTTAGAATATTTGTTCAACTCTATTTTTACTTGCTTATTGTAAATCTGCTGAATAATTGACAGACTTCCCTTCTACCTGGCTGTGATAATTTTACAAAATTACTAGTGTTGATGGCTCCTTCCTCCTACCTTTTGGTCCCTTTTTATCTGCTTGCTCATATATGAAACATAAATACAGGCAAACTATATGTGGATATATTTATTTATTTATTTTCAAAAGATTTTATTTATTTATTTGCCAGAGGAGACAGAGAGAGAAAGAGAGAGCACAAGCAGGGGGAGTGGCAGGCAGAGGGATAAGCAGGCTCCCCAATGAGCAGGGAGCCCGATGTAGGACTTGATCCCAGGACCTTGGATCATGACCTGAGCCAAAGGCAGACACTTAACCAAATGAGCCACCCAGGTGACCCTATATGTGGATATATTTAAATCAACACGCCCTTTACAGAAGAAAAAATAAATGTGCATCCACACCTGTACCCTTAAAGACACACAAATAGGGGCGCCTGGGTGGCTCAGTGGGTTAAACCTCTGCCTTTGGCTCAGGTCATGATCTCAGGGTCCCGGGATCAAGCCCCGCATTGGGCTCTCTGCTCAGCAGGGAGCCTGCTTCCCCACCTCCCTCTGCCTGCCTCTCTGCCTACTTGTGATCTCTCTCTCTCTGTCAAATAAATAAATAAGATTAAAAAAAAGACACACATATAACTCATTATTAAACATATATTGTATTCATTCTTCTATTGTATTCAATTTTGTTTACTTAAAGCTATATTTTTTGTTTACTTATCTCATTTGAGTCTTAGTATGAATGCATAGCCTTTGTAGATTTGACTTATTCCAATTCACTCTAACTATGACATTTTAAAATTAAATTATTACAGCTTCACCAGTGGGTACATCTCTAGGCTTTGTCCTTTTAGCTATGCCCCTGACATCCTTGAAACATCCCTTCTTTCTTGCCATAGCAGAATGTTCTAAAGTCATACTAATTTTTTTCCCCTGCCCCATATAATCAGCTACTCTGCAATGAATTCCAGATAATTTCAGTGGATAAAACCACTAAAAATCAAATTTAGATGTTAGGGATATACATGAGAGTAAATGTGGGGCCAAAATATTAGAGCTGCTATTAGACCTCTTTTAGTAGTGACAAACCTGGAAAAGAAATTCAAGGTCAGGGCGCCTGGGTGGCTCAGTGGGTTAAAGCCTCTGCCTTCAGCTCAGGTCATGATCTCAGGGTCCTGGGATCGAGCCCCGCATCGGGCTCTCTGCTCAGCGGGGAGCCTCCTTCCGCCTCTCTCTCCCTGCCTGCCTCTCTGCCTACTTGTGATCTCTCTCTCTCTCTCTGTCAAATAAATAAATAAAATCTTAAAAAAAAAAAAAGAAATTCAAGGTCATGATCTTGCAGTGCTATTTTCCATTTGAACATGTTATGTTACTGAATCATACTTTTCTTAGACTATATGGTTCCATTGAGCACTAATGTTGTCCCATGCATTGACAAGTATTATCTTGTTCTATGAATTATTTTGCTCTCAATAGAAATCTTTGGACATCTATATACTTTTTCAGTTCTTGCATCTGAATTATAAACTATTAAAGCTGAAAAAGCCTTTAGAGACTTTCTTGTGTAATCCATGCTGATTACAGATAAACCAGATATTTGTCATTTTTGGCTGTCTAGCACCCAAGTCTTCCCTTGTTTATAACCATCCTGATCTCCCTTTTAGGGACATTCTCCACTGTGAGGACAATTTCTCTGTTTGTTTCCCCTCACAGTAGAATAGAGAGGGATACATTCTTTCCATACTTTCTTCCTGATATGGCCAGTAGCAAAGCATGTAACCAAAACTTGGCGGATTAGATGATCATTCTTAGAACTTTGAATCCTGTTCAAGTGATGTTGTGACAGGGATTTTCAAATGTTCGTCAAACCTCATTTCCTTATCCTCCTGGGCATACAGATATACTATATGTTCCTTGGAGTTAGGTGCAGCTATGTGACTTGAGTTCTGGACAATGTAACATAGAAACAACGCCCAACATGTAGGCCTGACCTATATAAACATCCCACATGTGATCTTTGCCCTCTCTTTCCCCAACCATTGGCTGAAGGGAGAAGACTTCACAAACACAGAAGAAGACAGGAACACAAAATGGAAGAATTATGGGTCCCTGAGACAATGCCTAGAGGACAGCTGCCCAGAAAAGCCACTAGACTTGGAGCACCCATGTTGGACTATTGTGTGAAACAGAAATAAACTTTCATAGTGTAGAACCTCTATAATTTGGGAGGTTATCTTGGCAGTTAGCTTACCCAGACTCGAAGACAGAATGTTTGGCATAAAGTTTACTTTAGCAATATCTGTGACATGGATCAAGCTATTCTTGCTGACGGATCTTGGAAGGTCCTTCATTTTGTCTATTGTCTGAACCTTTTCTTAGAGCTTCTCATCATTTTGTAAGCCACCATATCTTCCCTTTTGGCTTAAAACAACCAGAACTGGGGTATCTGGTTGGCTTAGTCATTACAGCATGTGACTCTTGATCTTGGGGTCATGAATCTAGCCCCATGTTGAGTATGGAGCCGACTCAAAAGAAGAGGAGGAAGAAAGAAGAAGAAGGAGGAAGAGGAGGGAGGGAGGGGGAGGAGAGGAGGAAGAGAAGGAGAAGAAGAAGAAGAGTACACTTACCTTGACGAGCACTGAATAATATAGGGAACTGCTGAATCACTATATTGTACACCTGAAAATAATATAGCACTGTACATTAACTACACTGGAATTAAAATTAAAAAAAATAAAACAACCAGACCCGGTTTCTGTTGCTTATAATCAAGAATGTAGACTCCTTCATCGGGTAAGAAACTGAGGTCTTAAGCAGTAAGTGATTTGCCCTAGGGCACAACTCCTAAGTGGCAGACCTAGGATTACTAACTTGACTTTGTATCTCCTGATTCAGTGTTCTTTCCCTTGTACTAATGGGAGTTTGAAGGGATCCAATAATTAGCATTCCTCTTCCCCCCTAACTTTTAAACCAATTGAGAAATGAGATTCAGGAAATGGCAAATAAAGGTGTATATCACCTTTATCCTCCCACAATCTCAGATTTCAGAGGTGGAAGGCCCTTTAGTGGTTATGCGGCCGGAGGCTTGCGCTGTGCTTGAATCCCGGTTACAGCACTGCAAAGGAAATCTTCAGTCTCTGCACACCTTTCAAGACAGAGAGTTAACTCCTCCCTAGCAGCTCCTTTTACATTGGACAGCTCTGCCTTCAGGAAGGTTCTGATCATAAACGCTGGCTAGGCCCTAGGAAGGTAGTCCCTCTCCCTCTTCTGTCCTCACCCCCACTTATATAATTCAGCTCTGGGGTACCACCCTTCCTTTTCTCATTCACGGTGCCTCGAGTTAGCAGGTATTATTGAGTCAGAGCTGGTACTAAGCACTAGAGACATAGAGATGAACGAGTTAAATCTTAGCTTTTAAAGTTCATATGCTAGAGGGGAGGCAGACATGGAAAGACTATCAACAAGAATTAGAAGGAGTGAATACCTGGGCAGGGGAGGAAGAGAGGTGGCTTTCAGGAAAGACTCCCTGCAGGAGGGAAGACACCTGAGCCCAGGAAGCCTGCAGTCAGTGCTGCCTCCTCTACCTACACTCTGCAGCTGTGTCCCTAGCTCCCCACTCTCATCTCCCGCTAATTCCAGAAACCCGGAGAAGAGAAAACAGGCTTAGACATCCCTGAGGCCGACTCAGCCTCCCACAGTTACAGGAGGCGCTAAGGGTGGGAGGGGCCACCATGCGAACCCAGCAGTCTTCTAACTGCCCCGTGGGGCCCAGCCCTGTGTCTCATTCCCCTCTGGGAGAGACTCAGAGGGAGGGGACAGGCCCTCCAGCTTGGAAAGAGAGCTTTACAGGACTGCAGGACGGCGTGCTAACCCAAGAGGCAGCGCCATGCCCTGGCCCTGGTGAGGGTCAAGACTCCTGGATCAGAGAATAAGAAAGACCGCGGGCCTGGCCTGGCTGAGCAGCTCTTGCCCCAAGGTCCCCTGCCATGGGCTTGGGACTCCTGACTGCGGCTCTCTGGCAGTTCTGGCAGGCGTGAGTCTGTCAGCACCTTGGAAACTATGGACTCTGTGGTTATACCTTATACTCTGTGCACAGTTACATCAGCCCAGCTCAATGCTTGTCATAGATTCTCAGACTAGAGGCTCTGGGGCACTGAGGAAGAAGAAAGGAAGGAAGCAAATGACTTCCTTCTCTACCAGGCACTACACAGGATGCTTCACACAGATTAATCCTTTGATACCAAAATCTCAATTTTAGCATGGTCCTAAGAAAGGATGCACATCAGACGGCTAACACTTATCTGTCATGGGTAGAATATTAGAGGACTTTGTTTCAGTGTTTTACACAATAATGTATTATCAGAAATAAAATATGTCTAGCAGCCAAAATATCTATTATTAAGAGATAATAGCCTATGTCCCATTTTTTTATGTAAAACATCAATCATTAACACTAAAATACTGACTTGTATTCACCCTCTCATTCTTCCCCAGCTGAGGCAGTGATTTCTCTAAATGAAGAGTTTGGAAGGAGAAACTTTGTGCAGTTCAGCCTCTTCTGCTTTTGTTTCTACGTGGAAGCAGACTGTCAACGGGGAACTAGTTTCCTTGGCTCTTCTCTGCCTAAAGTCGCACAGGGGCAGGCCTGCCATCTGGGGAGTCTTTATCTTCCAACCTAGCCTTTTCCATTAATGAAGGTGATATTTGCAGCTGAGAGCTTTCTCAGCTTCTATAAGGATCTTTTTCTTTCAAACTGTCAGTAATCCTTAAAGTCTAAGGTTTTGGTTTTGCCCAAATGCTTCCCTTAAAAACTCTGTGGATCTTACTGGGATTCACTCTGTGCCCCCCAAACCACCTCCATTCTTCTTTCTGAGACAGAACTCTCTCTACGCTGGGTGTGTCGGATTGCTATGGGACAATGCCCTTGTGTTTCTAAGAAGCACTTCTGTCTAGACGAAAAGGTCTATGAGGTACCGTTAAACTCCTTTTGAGATCTTACAGCTGCACTCTTGAGTTGATCTTGACCTTGAGGCCACATTTTACCTGTAAAGTCTTATATGCGGTTTTTCTTCCGAGATTTGTTTATTTTGACGATATTTTGCTAGCTGGAGAGACTGTCTTGGACCCTTCATATTTCATCTAATTTCTTCTGGAAAACAAAAGTTCCTTGTTTATCTTTTGCGAAGCCTCACAGGTGACTAAAATAAATCAACTAACACTTTCACATACTCTGCCCAGAAATCTCCTAAGCCAGATCTACAAGTTCAGTAATTACATTTTCTATCTTCCATGTTAATATAGATGGCAGTGCTGCAAAACATTTTCTGCTGCATTACACTGGTTAATCTTCCTCCAGTCTCCAGTAACAATTTCTTCACTGTTCTTCTGGCCTCCACTAACAGACTCCTTGTCCTTCCAGATGCTGGCTGCCTGGTCCCAAAGTCAATGTCACATGTTTTAGATTTTAGTTATGGCAGTACTTCATTTCTAGATATCAGTTCTGTAACAGTTATCTACTGCTAAATAACAAAGCACCCCAAACTTACTAGCTTGTGATAAGAACTGTTCATTCATGACTCTATAATATGGGCTTAGCTAGGTAATTCTTCTGCTTATCTTGCCCGGGCTCACTCATGAGGCTGCAGTCATCTATCAACCTGGAGGATCTAAAATGGTTCCACTCATATGTATGGGGCCTTGGTGCTGGCTGTAGGGCTACTCTCTGCACATGATTTTTCATCATTCAGTAGTTTAACCCATCTAATCTTGACATGGTGGCGAGAGTGTTCCAAGAAAGTCAAAGCAGAAGCTGCAAAGACTATTGAGACCTACGTTTGGGAATTTACAGGATATCCCTTCTGTCACATTCTATCAGTCAAAATAAATCACAAAGCCAACCAAGAAACAAGGGATAAGGAAACAAACTCCCTCTCTTGATGAAAGAAGTTGCAAAGAATTTGCCATATTTAATCCAAAAATTCTAAAGCAAATTTAATAATGATTTTATATTGAAAACAATATATAGCAGGGGTGCGTGGGTGGCTCAGTGGGTTAAGCTTCTGCCTTCGGCTCAGGTCATGATCTCAGGTTCCTGGGATCAAGCCCCACATCACCCAAGGGGTGGCTTGGGTGACTCAGTCGGTTGGGTGTCTGACTCTTGGTTTCAGCTCAGGTCTCATGGGTTGTGGGATCAAGCCCTGCATTTGGCTCCACACTCAGCAGGGAGTCTGCCTGGAGATTCTCTCCTTCTGCACCCTCCCCATATAAATGGGTAAATCTTTAAAAAAATACCATAAAATATCAAAGATCTAGAATAAATCTAAAAAAGATGTGCAATCTCTATACTTAAAAACTATAAAACATTATTAAGAAAAATTACAGAAATAAATGGAGAGATATACTATTTTCGTGGATTGGAAGATTCAACCATATTTGTTTCCTAGGCCTGCTGTAAGAAAGTGCTACAAACAGAAATTTATTGTCTTACAGTTCTGGAGGCTTGAAGTCTAAAATCAAGGTATCAGTGGAGCCTTCCCCTCTCTGAAATCTGAATGGGAATATCCTCCCTTGCCTCTTCTAGCTTCTGGTATTTACCATTAATCCTTGGCATTCCTTGGCTTGCAGCTGCAGTACTTCGATTTCTGCCTCAATTGTCACCTGGTGTCCTTTCTACAAGTGTCTGACTCTACATCTCCTCTTTTTATAAGGACATGAGTTATATTGGATTAAGGGTCAACCCTACTCCAATATGACCTTGTCTTAACTAATCATATCTGCAACAATGCTGTTTCCTGAGGTCACCATATCTTTTTAGGGGACACGATTCAACACAATGAATAACAAATACCAATTCTCCAAGACAGGTCTATAGCTGCAGTGCAATACTAAACAAAATTCTGGCTGAGTCTAAAATATATGAAGAAAATTTGGTCATATTTGGCAAGTAGATTCTAAAATTTATATGGGGGTGCCTGGCTAGCTCAGTCAGTGAAGCATATGACTCTTGATCTTGGGGTTTTGAGTTCGAACCCCACATTGGGCATAGAGATTATTTAAAATAAAATCCTAAAAAAATAAAATTTATATGAATATGCAAAGGACCAAGAAGAGCCAAGACAATTTTGAAGAACATAATGGGAAGGAAGACTTTTTCTATCAGATACCAAGATTTACTGTAAAGCTGTTACAGAAATTAAGACAGTGTGATATTTCCACAGAGAGAGCAACAAAATGAATGGATTATATATTCCTGAAATAAATCCACACATTTATGGACAACTTATTTATGCACAGGTGACAATACAGAGCAATAGGGGAAAAGACTTCCAAAAATAATACTTAATCAATTTAACATTCACATGTAAAAAATGAAACCTGACTTACCTCACGCCATACACAAATCCCCACTTCAAGTGGATTGCAGAGCTAAATGAGAAAGACAAAGTAATTACAATCCCAGAAATTAATCAGGATCTTTGGTAGGAAAATATTTCTTAACAGGACACAAGAAGCACTAAGCATAAAGGTCTTTTATGTTTGTTAAAGACACCAATAATAAAGTGGAAATGCTGGCCACTGAGTGGGAGAAGATATTTACAATATGTATATTCAACAAAGGACTCATACCTAGAATATATGTCTATAATAAAATGGGAGACAATCCATACAAAGATGGGTAAAGGACTTGATCAGGCACTTCATAAAAGTATATCCAGGTATCCAAAAACATAAAAATGAGCTAAATCTCATTAGAAATCTGGGAAATACAAATTAAAACCACAGTGAGGGGGCACCTGGCTGGCTCAGTTGGTGGAAAGAGAGAGACTCTTGATCTCTAGGTGGTGAGTTTGGGCCCCATTTTGGTTGTAGGGACTACTTTAAAATAAAATCTTAAAAAGCCAAAAACAAACAAAAAACCCCACAATGAGATACCACTATACCCCCACCAGAATGGTTAAAATAAAAAAGATGTACAGTGGTAGTTATTGGCAAGGATGTGGGGCAATTGGATCTCTCATAGATGGCTGGCAGGAGTGCTACTGAAAAACCACTTTCTAAAATTTCTTGACATTATCCACTTGAGTTTTACATATACATAACAAGCACGTTCATTGATGGGTATACACCTAGCATATGTGCAACAAAAGACAGGAAAGTTCACAGCAGCATTATTCCTAAGAGCCAAAACCTGGAAAAATCTCAAATGTACATCAATAGTAGATAGTTAAATTGTAGCATATTCATAAAATGGAATATTACACAGCAGTCACAAATCAAAAAAACAATTCTGAATGAAAAATACCAAATCTTGGCTTTGAGCAAGTTAATTAATCTATTCATTTACATCTCTGAGATGAAAAGTGTACCTCTTGGAGTTGCGGTGAGGATTAAGTGGAACGATGATGTCAAGTGTCTAGCAAGCACCTGGCTTAATAAATGTCAGCCATTATTTATTCTTATGTACCTTAGAAGGCTATCTTTCTGGAAATGGGAATTAAATAATAGTGCAGACTATTTATAGTGCTATCTAATGCCCCCAACTTTCTGCCCCAACCCTTTCTTTTACCTTTTCGCCCTTGGGTCTTGGTCTCTTTAAGAAGTCAACCATAACTTGAGGAAAAAGGAATCCTGGGAAGATCCACTCAGCTCAGGTCCAGAGCATGACGGGAAAAGGAGGGGCGGAGACCAGGGCTGCGCACGCACGGTTGGCTGGGTGTTGCGTTGCGATGGTTCAGGCGGAAGAATTCCAGTAAGAGAAAATAATCCTCGTCCCGGCGCGGGGAGCCTTGGGTCCTGGTCCTCTTTACCCACCCGGTACTCCCCGGGAGTAGGGAGGCGACCGGCAGGTGAGCGAGGCGGCTGGCGGCTGCAGGGGCTGCGCGGGGCGGGGCGGCGGGCGCGCCACGTGACGAGGCGGGCACCAGGCGGGGGCGGCGCCGGGAGGGCTGCGCGGCTACGCCGTGCGGATATCGCCGCAGGGACGCGGTGACAGGGATTTGTGGGTCGTGTTCTCTCCATCCGATAGATACAACGTTGCCGCGTTCGTACTCGGTGACGGGCGCGGAGATTATTGGTGGGGACGAGACGTTCGCAGCGATACCATACTGGAAGGAGGGATGAGCCCCCGTAGATTGTTGTAATTGTGGCAAGTGGTCAGAAGTTCTCATCTCTTCTTCCCTACAGGCTTTTCCACCAGTTGCCCATTTCCATGCCTGGCTTGACTATTTGGATAAGGACAACTTTGGGGGAGCTTCCTTTTTGCTTCAGGTTTAGTACGTTTACTTTTAAGGGAAGGGAAATCTGCTGGATGGCTAATAGAGTTTCTTGTTACGGGGAAGCGATTGAGAAGCAGAGCTCAGAGGGGCTTATTCGTGGGCATGGCCCCCAGGGAGACCCTGGAAGGTGCAGGTGGTCCACTTGAAACAACGGCGTACCTTTTGTTCGCTGGTGGTGGCATCTGGAGCTTCATCTATCGTTAGGCCAAGAAATGGGGCCCTTTTGGAGGCCTCCAGTAAAGGCTGAGTTGGAGGTGGGGGTGGGGAGCTCGGTGTGCCCCACTTTGAGAAATAAAAGCAGAGGTGGGCTTCCAAGTACTAATTCTCCGGGAGTCAGAAATTGTACTTCTGACTCCTTTTCCCCTAAGTGCTTGGTAACTTCTTCCCACATCTTGGCCAGCTGGTCTGATCTCCCCTGTGAGTTTCAACATTTGAGAGGCCGGAGTGTTTGTTTTTAAAGTTATTAGGGAGGTGGGAGCTTTTTCCAGAAGACTTATTTTATTTTCTTATTTATTTATTTTTAGAGAGGGAGGGGGAGGGGCAGAGGAAGAGGGAGAGAGATTCTTCAGCAGGTTCCACACGCAGCTCTGAGCCCTTGGAGTCGGAATGGGGCTCTATCCCAGGACTCTGAGATCATGACCTTAGCGAAGTCAAGAGTCCGGTGCTTAACTGATTCTCCTGGGTGCTCCCAGAAGACTTTTCTTATGTGAAGATAACTATTAAAGGAGCAGAATAGGAAGAGGGGAGAATAGAATTAGTCATGGTCCCAGAAGAGTTGATTTTCAAAGGCGCAACTCTGAAGCCTGTGCTCAATACAAAGCTTTTAATATAGATAAACACGAAGGAGAAAATAAAAAGAATAAACCTGAGTACCAATCTTTTATGTTATATTTTAGGAGTCCAGCTATCCTTTATCAAGAAGAAATCTATTAGTTTTAGACTGGGGAATTCCATTACATAAAAAATTAGAATGAAAGAACCTTTGGATGGTGAATGTGGCAGAGCAATGGCACCACAGCAGGGGCTTCTGGACAAAATTAAAGAAGAACCTGACAATGCTCAAGTAAGCATTTCATTTTATTTAAAAATTTTTTTTTATTCTTTTCTATTGGTGAATTCAGATTTTTAGTTAGGCAGTTTCCGGTTTGTATGTTAAAACAACCCACATTTTTTCTCCATTAGATGAGTAAATCAGTTTATCTCCTCTTTAAATGAGAAAAGATCTTGGTAACTGTATATTTCTTTTTGTAAAAAGAAAGTACAATGTATTATCATTTTTCTATACTTGGTAACTTTTTTTTTTTATTCTCTTGGATCTGACAGTAGTTTCCTTTTATTCTGTAAGTATTTGTGTTCTATTCTATGCCAGGGGATCGAGGAGTCAGTTTAGTCCCTCCCCTCATTGAGCTTACAGGTTAGTAAGGAAGGTAGACATTACACAAGTTATTGATCAGATAATATATATAATTACAAACTATGACAAGTGCTGTGCAAGAAAAGCCTAAAATGGGGAATCTGACCTAGTTTTGGTTGGGGGCAGAGGCTGGGTAGGGAAGGCTTCTCTGAGGGGAGGATCTTTAAGCTGAATTATGAAGAATGAATTGACTGGGCAAAGACATGGAGAGTGTTCCAGACAGAGGGATCTGCATATAGGAAAGCCCTGAGTTGGAAAGGCGGGTTGTTCTTTAGAAGAACTGCAAGACCAGTGGGCCTGGAACAGAACACATATGAAAATAGTGATGGTGGTAATGTTGATCATAACAACACCACTAATAGATAGTATTTATATATCAACATGAAGTATGTATTATATCATAATAATTTGTGACATTATAAGTATTAATTTACTGATATTTATATGTGCTTAGATTGTTCCAGAATATTCTCACAACCATATTATTATCCCCATTTTACAGATGATGAAACCAAAGGACAAAGAAGTCAAGCAGTTTACCAGGGATCATAGCTCATAAATGGCAGACTAGATTCAAATCCAGATAGTCAGACTTCAAAGCCTGTTATCCTGCTTCTAGGATAAGGCTCTATAGGTAGTTTGAGGCCAGATTATGCAGGACTTTGGGACCATGTTATGAATTTCTGTCTTTATGGGAAGACTCAGTGGGAAGAGAGCAATGGGAAGAGATGGCAGGATTTTAAGTGGAAGAGTAAGATAAACATGTTCAGAAAGATCATATAGGTACCCTTAGGGACCCAGATTAGAAATCTGTGGAGATCAGCATAGAGACGGGTTAGTTGTTTTGGCAAAGAATGATTTTTTTTTCTTGCACAATTCTTCTTTTTTTTTTTTTTTTAAATTAACATACAATGTATTATTTGCTTCAGGGGTACAGGTCTGTGAATCATCAGTCTTATACAATTCACAGCACTCACCATAGCACATACTCTCCCCAATGTCTATAACCCAGCCACCCTATCCCTCCCCCTGACCCCTTAGTAACCCTCAGTTTGTTTCGTGAGATTAAGAGTCTCTTATGGTTTGTCTCCCAATCCCATCTTGTTTCATTTTTTTCCTTCCCTACCCCCATGACCCCCCGCCCTGCCTCTCAAATTCTTCATATCAGAGATATCATATAACAATTGTCTTTCTCTGATTGACTTATTTTACTTAGCATAATACCCTCTAGTTCCATCCACGTCGTTCTTGCACAATTCTTTTGCTTGATACTCTGGAGTTACCGCATAAGCAAACTAATAATACTAAAAATAGAAATAATATAGTAACAAAATAGTAATAATGGTAATATTTTATTTCTCATACCATCTCAAAAGCAGTATTATTCCAGGACAGGGATGCCAAATAGGTTTTGTTTCATTCATCAACTCCATGTCTTCCTAGAGTGCTATGTTAAGAAGCATCTGAGGTAGTGTCTACAGGACGTGGGGTGGGGGCTGGTGGCATCCATGACATTTATTTCCCCCCCAGATGGTAAATACTCTTCTTCCAGAAGTAACCATTCGTTTGCCAAGTTTTGGGGATTCTACCTTTGAGGTTTTTTTTTTACTGTCTCTGTCTTTTCATCCCTATTTCATTTTTTCTCATTTGAACTTTTATAACAATTGCCTACTCATCTTTTTTCCTTCAGTCACAGTCCCCAGCAAAACACTGTGTAATGATGCTATTGTAGCTCTACAGATCTGATGATATCTCTCCCTTTAAAGACCCGGTCTCCTCATGTGTGATAAAGCATGAACTCTTTAGTGTAGCATCCAAACTATCCATGTTTTGGCCTTTGTTTCTGTCTTCAGTATCATTGGCCATCCTTTTCAAATCTATTTACCTGCAAACTATCTGCAATTTATTTGAAGTCATATTCTGTTGTTGAGTTTTGTTTTCTTGCCTTTGCACATGCCATTTCTTCTGCCTGTGGTGTTCTAAACCAGGCAACTTGATAAAAATTGTTCTTCTTTAAGACATAGTGTAACAGTCAGTCACTTGGGTAGAATTAATCATTCTCTTTTTTTTTATTGTATATTGCTTTCACTTTTGCTGTGGCATCTACAGGTCAATGAATTTTGCTTTCATATCCTCAATTCTTAGTGCAATGACTGGCTGAAGGTACATGCTGAATAATTGAAATAAAAGAGCCTCTGTTTCACAGATGAGGAAACTGGGCCTGAAGGAACAAGGGACTTCGCCAGGGTCCCGTGGCAAAGTTGGGATACGAAACCAGTTTTTAAAAATTCTAGATCCAAGTTTTTTTTCATGATGCTTTGTCTGTAGTATATAAATTTAACAGATATTGTGCTATGAGTTGAATGTTCTTTCTGAATATCAAAATCGTGATAAAATCTCCCTAACAGCTTACATTTTATTTTTTTTTAAGATTTAATTAATTTATTTATTTGAGGGAGAGAGAGAGTGAGTGAGCCGGGTTGGGGGGGGAAGAGCTGAGGGAGAAGGACAAGCAGACTCCCTGCTGAGTGCAGAGCCCAAGACTCTGAGATCATGACCTGAGCTGAAATCAAGAGTTGGACGCTTACCCAACTGAGCCACCCAAGTGCCCCAACAGCTTACATCTTATTTATTTTATTTTATTATTTTATTATTGTTGTTTTTTTAGATTTTATTTATTTATTTGTCAGAGAGAGCGCACACAAGCAGGGGGAATGGCAGGCAGAGGGAGAAGCAGGCTTCCCACTAAGCAAGGAGCCCAATGTAGGACTTGATCCCAGGACGCTGGGATCATGACCAGAGCTGAAGGCAGAAGCTTAACCAACTGAGCCACTCAGGCATCCCAACAGCTCACATTTTATTTTTTTTTAAATTTTATTTATTTATTTTTTTAAAGATTTTATTTATTTATTTGACAGAGAGAGAGAGAAATCACAAGTAGGCAGAGAGGTAGGCAGAGAGAGAGGGGGAAGCAGGCTCCCTGCTGAGCAGAGAGCCCAATGCGGGGCTCGATCCCAGGACCCTGAGATCATGACCTGAGCTGAAGGCAGAGGCTTTAACCCACTGAGCCACCCAGGCGCCCCCCAACAGCTCACATTTTAAATTTAAATAGATGGGGACCAACTCAATTCTCTTTGGTTTGTATTAATGCTACTCAAGGTGAATAGACTATAATTTTTTTCATAATTGAGAGGGCAGGCTATGATAGAAAAGCCAATTAAACAAATAGTGTATGGTGTTTTCCATGTTGCATTTGAATTTTGGAAAATAGGAAGCAAGAAATAAAAAATGTTTAATATTTTCTGATATACAGCCTTCCCTGCCCCCCCCACCCCGCCATCATCCAAAAGCAGTGTTTGTATGAGAAATTTGTAGGTTGAAATGGTGTAAAATGAAGTGATTACCACTAATTTATATGGAAAATTTTTTGAGCGTTTCTAGATTAAGCCTTTGTGATACCTTAGGACATATCTTATAATGGGTGCACAAAATAAACCAAGATAAAGCACTGATGCTCACATAGTTCAGAGCTGTAGCCGCTGAGATGTTGATGCCGAGAGGCTGAGTATGCCTCCTGGGAAAGGAGCTCGGTGGTGCTGCTTTCGCTTCTTGCTTCTCGGGATGCACACTGCCTCTGTAAATGCTTGCTGCAAAACAAAGCTGGAGGCTGTTTTCGCTTTTTGCCCTTTCTCATAGAAGCAGAAATGTTCAGATTTCTTTTGGTTAGCGAAAGCAGATACTAATGCCTTTTGTGGAAGTGAAGTGGTGTTACATGAACTTCTGACAAGTGGGGAATACCTCTACTAAGAGTCTGTTCTGGATACTCAAGTTACCGTTGAGCTGTCATTCGTTCAGTGAGTTTTTGTTCCTGCTTCCCGTAAATTTCATAGCACATTGTTGTTAAGTAGTTTACATGTATTAATCCATTCGATGTACACAACCCTAGGAGTTAGATACCATTACTTTTCCTGCTTTACCCATGAAGATGCTGAGACACAGATAGTAACTTGTTAACGGTCACACAACTAGTACATGGTCGAGTGAGGATTTGAACCCAGGCAGTCTGGTTTAAGATCCCAAATCCCGATGCGATGCGGGGCTTGATCCCAGGACCCCGAGATCATGACCCGAGCCGAAAGCAGAGGCTTTAACCCACTGAGCCACCCAGCCGCCCCAGTAAGTTGAGTTTTTGATGATACTGTTTACTGAGGGGCAAGGAACAGGATTTAGGGGGAAATAATAAGTGCAGTTTGGGATCTGTTGTGTTTAAGAGGCTAGTGGGACATTCAACTGGTGATTTGCACTGGGAGGCATTTGCATATATGGATATGGTATTTAGAGATTTGAAAGTTACCTACCTGTAGGTGTAGTGTTGTCAAATAAAATACAGAATGCCCAGGTAAATTTGACTATCAAGTTACCGTGATTTTTTTTTTTTTTTTAAGATTTACTTATTTATTTGAGAGAGAGAGAGAGAGAGAGAAAATGCGAGCTTGGGGGAGAGGCAGAGAGAGAGAAAGAGAGAGTCCCAAGTGGATTCCGCACTGAGTGCAGAGTCCAACATGGGGCTTGATCTCACAACCCCAAGATCACGACCTGAGCAGAAACCAAGTCAGAGGCCTACCCGACTGCACCCCAACAGTGATTATTTTTTAATATAAGTATGCTATATGCAATACTTGGGACATACTTATACTAAAAAAGTTTTTCATTGTTTATCTGAAATTCAAATTTAACCAGGCTTTTATATTTTTATTTTCTAAATCTGATAGTCCTATATAGGTGATAGTTGAAGTTGTGAATGTGGATGAGATCTTTCAGGGAACAAAAGTTGAGGAGAGAAGAGCTCAGGATAGAAAACTGGAAAACGGATTAATTTAGGGCTTCAGAGTATCATAGTAGTCCCCCCAGTCAGCAGCCTCAGCATTACCTGGAAACTTGTTAGAAATTTATATTTTTGGACCCTGCTGCAGACCTGAGTTAGAAACTCTGGGGTCGAAGCCCAACAATCTATGTCTTTTTTTTTTTTTAAGATTTTATTTATTTGAGAGAGAGCGAGATCACAACCAGGGGGAAGTGGCAGAGGGAGAAGCAGACTCTCTGATGAGCAAGGAGCCCAATGCGGGCCCAGGACTCCAGGATTATGACCTGAGCCGAAGGCAGATGCTTAACTGACTGAGCCATCCAGGGGCCCAAGAATCTATGTCTTAACAAGACCTTTAGGGGCTTTTGATGCCACTGATTTTGGGAACCATTGACTTTAGGGCTGAATATAAGCTCAATGAAGGATAATAAGACATAGTAATGAATTGAAGTAACAGAACCAGAAGACGATGAACAGAATCATTGGCAATATCAGATGTATCTGAGAAGCCACGTAAGATAAAATCTAAAAAAAATGTTTATTGGGTTAAGCAACTGCAAGGTGATTGGTTAATCTTAAAACAGTTTCATTTGAGGGTGTCTGGCTAGCTCAATTGGAAGAGCATGCGACTCTTGATCTTAGGGTCGTGAGTTTGAGCCCCATGTTAGGGGTGGAGATTACTTAAATATATAAATAAAAAACAAAACAAAACACCAGTTTCAGTTGAAGCAGTAGCCTGACAGCATTGGGTTGAGGAGGGGATCAAAGTAAGGAAGTAGAGATATAATTTTTTAAATTTTTCCTTTGTTTTTCTCTGGCTGGCTAGAAGGGGAGAGAAGAGGGCAGTAGTTCCTTAGGAAATAGGTTCCTCATAAACTGAGAGGAAAAAACCAACATGGAGGTGGTGAGGATACATGGCGCGGTACGGAGTGCCGAAAGAGGGGAGAGAGAGAGGGATCCCAAACGCAAGCACTGTTTTTAGTCATGGTTAAGAAGATTGCTTTTTCCTGTAAGATAGGAGGAGAGTTTGTTGATCAATTTGTAGGCATGGTGGAGGAGAGAATCAGGGTGTTGAGGGAGTTCTTAGTTGTTTCTTTTTTTTTCTTGGTACAATTGAAACATCAGGGAGCAGGAAATTTGTAGGGTTGATTTATTAGTGGTGAAGGTTTGGAACAGTTAGTTTGTGAATCAAAAGGGACATTTAACAGGCATATTAGAAAAAACTATCAGAGATTAAGTTGATGATTAGGCAAAGTAGTCTTATATTGATTCTTTCTGGTAAGTCGAAGGAGGGTGTATCTAGATTACTTTTAACTTCTTTTTGCAAGTGCCAATAAATATTGTTATTTAAGTATAATGTTTAAGAACATCCACTTGGATTCATTCATTCAATGAATATTTATTTAATGCCATAATTATGAAAATAATAAAAGCTAGAATTTTTGTGTGTAAGTCATGCTTAACTTGTGGTTTATCTGTAAGGTATCATGCAATAAACTGCATTTGTATTAAATCATTTATCCACCCATAATGGCTCTATGGGTTAGATAATATATTTTATAGATAAGGAAATTGAAACTAGAAGAAATTAAGTAACTTGTTTGAGCCAAGATTACATCTGTTTCTGCCTGCTGTCAGAACCCATAGCCTTCTCTGTTAGGTTATATTGACTGTGCCGAGGTGGGAAAACAGATATGGTCCCTGTCCTTAATGGGCATGGTCCTTTCAGTCTCGTGTGTATGGAGGAAAGTAGAAGGGTGGTAGACATAACAAATTATCACCCAAATAAATAGGAAATGATGTATTGTGACAGGTGCTATGAGTGAAAGGAAATGGGAGACTACAGCAGGAGAATTTCTTTTTCAGTGGGGGCCAGGGTTTGAATTCATTGTAGTAATTTTTTATTATTTTATTTTATTTTATTTTTTAATGATTTTATTTATTTGTCAGAGAAAGAGAGAGAGAGAGCATAAGCAGGGGGAGTGGCAGGCAGAGGGAGAAGCAGGCTCCCTGCTGAACAAGGAGCTGATGTGGGACTCCATCCCAGAATCCTGGGATCATGACCTGAGCCAAAGGTGGATGCTCAACCGACTGAGCCACCCAGGCATCCCCATTACAGTAATTTTTTAAAAAGATTTATTTATTTATGAGAGAGAAAGAGAGGGAGTGCGTGCAAGAGGTGGGGAGTGAGGAGAGGGGCAGGGGGAAAGGGAGAGTGAGTCCTAAGCAGACTATCTTAGTGCAAGCCTAAAGCAGGACTTGATCTCATGACCCTGAGATCAGGACCTGAGCCGAAACCAAGAGTTGGATGCTTAACCAACAGTGCCACCCAGGCGCCCCTATAGTAATTTTTTTAATATTGTATTTATACGTCTATGAGGTAGATAGCATGGGTTTTGGAACAGAGAGACCTAGATTAGATTCCCATCTGTGCACTTAATGTCTCTGTGACCTTGGACAAATTGCTGAACCATCTATCTCTAAGCTTTACTTTCCTCGTCTATAAAGAAGATATCATATCATAGTTCCTGCCTGATTGGCAGCAGCTCATTTTGTGCCATAATGTACGCTATGGGAAGTGGTAAATTAATGCAGTCGTACTTAGTCTTTGGCATGTATTAGTCCCGTGCAATTTCAAAAGTAACTTTGGGAGCTGACCTATCAGTCATTTATTTTGCTCAGTATAGAGATATTAAAAATACAGCTACTGTTTATTATCACCATTGTTTCAGAAAAGAAGACTATTTTTTTAACTTTTTATTTTGAAATATGTATTCTAACACCAAAAAAAAAAATGTAGGATGGTTGTGATCTCAGAATAAAGAACAGTATTTTTCAAAATAGATTTATGTATTTTTACAATTTTGTTTTATGATTATATTTTATCTTAAAGCATTTTAAAGAATGTATAACTAGGATAAATCTGATTTAGGCTGTGATGATTTTATGTATAATGAACAGATTGCATTGAAACTCTTGTGTCTTTTCTGCCATTACAGATATGACAGTTTGTAAGTCTGTTGGCTAAAATTACTAATTGGATCCAATCTCTAAATCATTCATATTTAATTTTATTTATTGCTCCCTTATAAACACAGCCTAAAAAAAGGGTAGTGCTCAACATTGAAATAGCTGTGTATGACTCCTATATATGGGATTATATTTGAAAAGTGGTTACAACTGTCATGAAAGATTTTCCAGTTCTGAAAGATCCTTTTTGTAAAGATTAAATCTAGTCTAACAACTTGTAAATTTTGACTTTTGAGGTATTTGTGAAGGTGATTATGATTAGAATGTAGAAGAGTTATGACAGTATTATTTTTTGCTTGAATTTATAGTTTATTTAGCTACTAACACTGTATTCATTTCTCTCTCTTTTTTCCTTTAAGGAATATGGACATACCCCAAAGCCAAAAACTCAAGAAAGTGAACTGAAAATCAGTGCTGTGTTTTCCGTCGGTGACAGTCCTCTTGGTAAGAAATAGAACTATATAAGTTAATTATGATTAATATTGTTATATTCTTGCTAGTAGAATTGAGGGAAAGTGCCTCCTTATGTAAGTCATTTTTTCCTTAAGATAAAGCAGTACTTTTTGAACTGGGTAGCTGGTCTTGACTAACATTTTATTTTATTTTTAAGATTTATTTATTTGACAGGGAGAGCGAGATCACAAGTAGGCAGAGAGGCAGGCGAAGAGAGAGGAAGCAGGCTCCCTGCTGAGCAGAGAGCCGGATGCGGGGCTCGATCCCAGAACCCCGAGATCATGACCTGAGCTGAAGGCAGAGGTTCCAACCCACTGAGCCACCCAGGCGCCCCTTGACTAACATTTTAAAAAGTGGAATAGAGGGGTGCCTGGCTGCTCAGTCGGTGGAGTGTGTGACCCTTGATCTTAGGGTTGTGAGTTTGAGCCCCACGTTTGGTGTAGAGATTACTTAAAATCTTAAAAGAAAAAAAAAATATATATATATATATATACACATATATATATATATGTAAATGTATGAAGAGATAAAAAGTGGGACTAGAATAAGATATTAAAGTGTGATGCATGTAGTAAGGAAACATAATTTCATGAAACTGTTTCAGTTATTAAATTTTACACAGATAAACATACACACAAATGTATGTGTCTCCTGAGTTATAATGTGAAATATAGTTCTTACTATGGGTTATGGTTAAAAAAATTTGAAAATGCCTGCTTTAGAGTGTTTATTGCCTCATTAATATTGGATTTCAAGACTGAGAATTTGTCCTAAAAAATTGAGAATGTATATTTGTTTGTGTCGATACTAAAACTGTTTCCCCCCCCCCCTTATTTTGTATTTGTAGCCCAACAGTTGACCCCAGGCTTTCAGTTTTCTCTTGCATCATCTGGCCCAAACATATTGCTTCCTTCGGTTCCAGCCGTAGCTATTCAGGTTTTTTGTTCTGGTTGTAAAAAAATGCTTTATAAAGGGCAAACTGCATATCATAAGACAGGATCTACTCAGCTCTTTTGCTCCACGCGATGCATCACTGGATATTCTTCACCTGTCTGCGTGCCACCTCCTCCCAAGAAAACCTGCACGAACTGTTCAAAGTATAAAATTTTTAATTACATCCCTTTTTTCTTACCTTTTTAGTGTGTATATAGTTTAGCTCAAATGTGCTATTGTTAAAAAAACAGAATAACCAAAAATGCTATTGCTCCTTTAAATCTCTTTAGCATGTTTCTGTGGAAATATTTAGCTGATTGAGAAATTTGCAAATTCTCAAGTTTTGTAATATTAGATAAGAGACTTGGTGTTAAAAGTGTCATCTAAACCAGTTTCCTATCTCTTTAAGCTTAAATTTTACTGTGAAAAATAAGCCAATTGAAGGAATTGTAGGAGCACTGATATATCCTGTAATTGTAGACAACAACCATTCACAACTATTTATTATCTTGAAAGTTATTGAAGTATAGAATAAAATAACAGTAGTCTTCTAATATTATATATGTTATTTAATTCTTTAGAAGATAAAAAACTCTAAATGGTTACAAAAGTAATGTGTTTATTTCTAAAACATCCTTGTAAGTTTTTGTTGGAGGTTATTTTTGCTTTACAGTCACACATAGGTGCAGAGAAAGAAAGAAATAGCAACAAAGCCACATAAATTTCTTTCTCTGCGTTAGTATGTTTGAAAAATTTGGCATGTTCTGCCTACTCCTGTGTTAGTGTACTTCTTGGAGTACGTTGTATTGTCAGTAGTCACTAATGTAGAGTGAAAAAAGTTAAGAGCTTGGTTTGATTATGGCTCTAATGCGTTACTAGCTATCTGACGTTGGGTCTAGATTTTTAACTTTCTTAAGCCTCAGTTTCTTTGTCAGTAAAGAGTATCTACTTCCTCAGATTTTAATGAACCAGTGTTAGCCCAGGGCTTAGCACATAGCAAATGCTTAATAAGTGGGATCCTATTATTTTTAATAATGAAATTATTATTATCTATATTAACATAGAATTTATAGGCTCCTATTTTTTCTTTGGAGATAGATGACAGTCCCTTTATCTTCTTGGGTGTTGGGTTTACATATCTAAAAGTAGATCCTGTTAAAATGGAAATATCCAACTAAAAAGAAAGAGGAATTTAAAAATACTTTATATAAATATTCAAATTTAGTTTTGTTCTAAAATGTCCTTCTAATACCTTACTTAAACTCTTCTATACATTCTCAAACTGATCTGGAAGTGTAAATTTAGTTTTCTGTTTTCTAGATACTCTGTTTCGACATATCAAATCAAAATAAAATGAATTAAATTTTAAAGAACCTAGCACAACTTATACATCCAAATGCATATTATTCTCTTAAACATAGTCACTCTTTTTTTTTTTTAAAGGTTTTATTTATTTATTTGACAGAGAGAGACACAGCGAGAGAGGGAAAGCAAGCAGAGGGAGTGGGAGAGGGAGAAGCAGGCTTCCCGCCAAGCAGGGAGCCCAATGCGGGGCTATCCCAGGACCCTGGGATCATGACCTGAGCCGAAGGCAGACACTTAACGACTGAGCCACCACCCAGGCGCTCCAAACATAGTCACTCTTACCAGAGACGTTTTACCACAGTGGTGCTCTTATTCAAAAATTTTTTTGATCTCTTGAGTTGGCATTGCATTCAGAGCCTATGAAACATTCCTTTAGACCAAGTTAGGTGATCTGTCTTTATACCATGATTTTTGCAAATTGCCAAAAGTTGCCTGATGCCTTTATCAGTTGACCATTGTAGACGAATTCAACTGAGTCATACTCTTAAACATGATATTTGACTATAACATTGAAAAGTTGTTCTTAGAGTTCTTATAAATAAAAGAGAAATTAGAAGAATGTTGGAGCCATGTTTTTGGAAGACGTATTTTTTTTTAAGATAAATGTTAAGGTGTAAGTTTCATTTGGATACATAAGATTTAGAATGCATTTATATTTATGTGCACAGATTTCCATTAAAAAGTCATTCTCATTGGTTTACATACGTGTGTATTATACCACTGGCAGGTTCACATTATTAAATAACATTCTTTATTGCTTTGTTTTTAGTAGAAAAATCACTTTTCAAAATTAATAACTTCTTGGGGCAGCTGGGTGGCTCAGTTGGTTAAGCAACTGCCTTCGGCTCAGGTCATGATCCTGGAGTCCCTGGATCGAGCCCCACATCGGGCTCCCTGCTCTGCGGGGAGTCTGCTTCTCCCTCTGACCTCTCCCCTCTCATGCTCTCTCTCTCATTCTCTCTCTCTCATAAATAAATAAAATCTTTAAAATTAATAACTTCATCCATGTGTAAGCATATCATTTGATTTCCAAGATTCACTGTCTTATTTTTAAGGTTAGGTGAGTTTTAGAAAATTAAAGTACTTTGTTGTTATTGTTATTCTTTGATAGTTTACCATGGAACAGTTCTGTATAATAAAGGCACAGGATGGGAGACAGAATAGTGGAATGATTAACTCCATGGACTGTGGAATCAGACTGCCTAGAGTTTGTATTCTGGCTTCACTGCTTACCAGCTGTGTGACCTTGACAAACTAACCTTTCCGATTTGGTCTCCTCATCTGAAGGGGGCACTTGTAATAATATTTAACTCACAGAATTTTTGTGATAATTAAGTTGGATCATTTGAATAAAGAGAACAATGTCTGGTACATACTAATTACTCAATACACATTACTGTATAAAATTTATTGCCATTATATTCTTTGTAGCCTCTCCTAGTACTTCTAATGAATGACCATTTCCTTTAGTTTTTTACACTGGTCAGAAAAATGGCAATACTTAGCCTTTGTTATTACTTTCAGTGCTTAATACAGCAATGAACTCTTACAAATAACTTGAGTTTTACAGAATGACTCAATTATTTGTGCTCCTTCTGTCTTATTCTTAATTCCATCTGTCCTCTGCTACTAAACTCTTAATAGCTCTTTTATCTGTTTCCTTGCTCTCTTCATTTATAGTTAAGTTTTATATATCATGCTAATTTTTTATATTAATCTTTGGTAGTTCATCTGTTTCCCAAATCTTGCATTTTAATTAAAAAACCCCAAAACATGTCATTCCTTGTCTCATTCATGTTTCTACTCTTGGCAGCTGCTGGCTGGTAAGAGGACAAGTGTTTTGTGGTCTGGAGTTGTGGGATGGCCACTTGTTCCTTTGGCTCCACTGAATGGAACTTGGTTGGAGCTGGAAGCCTCACTGTTTTTGTCATGAACATCTGGCTGGATATATTTTAAATATAATTTTCCCTCAACACATCCATAAATTAGGTATCATAAACCCATGTTATGCATGAAAAATTGAGAGAGTAATTACTTCACTCATTGTCACTCAGATAAGTAACAGAACTAGTCATCAAACTCAGGTTTCTAGAAGCCTTCCAGGCCAGCTGTTTTCTCCTATGCAGTAGCTGCCCTTCGTAAATATAGTTATTTTAGCTCACAGAGAGGAAGAAATTACAGTTATGAAGAACACATTTCATTTTGCCTTTGTTATTTATTTTTAGAGACATTTTAAATCCAAAGGATGTGATCACAACCCGATTTGAAAATTCTTCTCCTAGCAAAGATTTCTGCAGCCAATCATGTCTTTCTTCTTATGAGCTAAAGAAAAAACCTGTTGTCACCATTTATACCAATAGCATTTCAACCAAGTGCAGTATGTGTCAGAAGAATGCTGATGTAAGTCATGTTGTACCTTTATTGGGACTCTGCTCAAAGACCCAAGATTTTTAATTGGCTTTGCTGATTTTGGATGTGTATGTGTTTTTATTTCCTAGATTCGATTTGAAGTTAAATATCAAAATGTGGTACATGGTCTTTGTAGTGATGCCTGTTTTTCAAAATTTCACTCTGCCAACAACCTCACCATGAACTGTTGCGAGAACTGTGGAAGCTACTGCTATAGTAGCTCTGGCCCGTGCCAGTCCCAGAAGGTTTTTAGTTCCACAAGTGTCACAGCATATAAGCAGGTATGAAGATCCGTCTGTCACACATAGTTAGGCTTGCTCCTTCCAGGGTGGCCCTGCAGGGATCAAATCCAAAATAAACAAGATCAGTTGATCTTGGTGTATGAGTTCCCTTGCAGAAAAGTGGTATCGATTCTGGTGGTGTAAGTGTCGATCGTGGTAGTGAGATGATACAGGTGAACCAAGTCACGGTCAGGAATTCACAAATGGAATTTCATGTTTTGCTAGGAATCTGAAATATTTTGTGATATATTGATAAGTGAAGAAAGTCCCATATTATCGTAAAACTGACCAGTTATAGATGATAAAATCAGTGGGTCTAAAGCATATCTTTTCCCTTTTAGAAAACACATTTTTTGGGGCGCCTGGATGTCTCAGTTGGTTAAGCATCTGCCTTCAGTTCAGGTCATGATCTTAGGGTCCTGGGATTGAGCCCTGCATCAGGCTCCCTGCTCAGCAGGGAATCAGCTTCTCCTTCTCCCTTGGCCTGTCTCCCCAACTTGTGCACTCTTTTTCTCTCTCTGAAATAAATAAAATCTAAAAAAAAGAAAATATATTTTTTAATGTGTTTTGGAATGAATTGTAATTATTTTGGCACGTGCCTTATCAGACTACTTTAGCTAATTTTTATTTGTTGTAATGAATAATGGATTCATTTGGTTACTAAATAGATCAATTTGTGTTAATTATTGTGGAATGATTTGGAATCTCTAAGGGTGCCTGGGTGGTTCAGTTGGTTGAGCGGCTGCCTTTGGCTCAGGTCATGATCTCCAGGTCCTGGGATCGAGCCCCACATCGGGCTCCCTGCTCAGTGGGGAGCCTGCTTCCTCTCCCTCTGCCGCTCCCCCTGCTTGTACTCCCTCACTGTCTGTCAAATAAATAGATAAAATCTTTAAAAAAAAAAGCTGTGCTTTAAAAAAAAATCTTTAAAAAGTTATTTTTCTAAAAAGGTATAAATGATAATTAAAATATTTTTTTTCAGTTTACAAGTTTGATTTATTTTTAATTTCTCTGAGCAGTTGGTAGTGGACATTCATCTTTGAAAGTTTCCCTTTTCTAGGAATGACCACTTTTGGCAGTTAGGTTAGTTTTCACAAGAATAAAATTCGTGTTATTTTTATATATGTGATCCAAAAATTACTTTTTTTTTTTTTAAAGATTGTATTTATTTGAGAGAGAGTGAGAGAGAGCACGAGAGGAGGGAGGGTCAGAGGGAGAAGCAGACTCCCGGCTGAGCAGGGAGCCTGATATAGGACTTGATCCTGGGACCCAGGATCATGGCCCGAGCCGAAGGCCGCGGCTCCACCGACTGAGCCACCCAGGTGCCTGCAAAAATCAGTTCTGTTCCTAATTTTGTTGCTGGTATTATACTCTGTCAACTGCATAAATGATGTTCCTGTTTTACCAGAAAGATTATGTAGTAAAACTTCACAAATTATATTTTCCTACTATTTAATTCCCTATATAACTTATTTTTTTAATTTAAATTCAATTAATTAACATATAGTGTATTATTAGTTTCAGAGGTAGAGTTTAGTAATTTATCCGTCTTATATAATACCCAGTGCTCATTACATCACGTGCCCTCCTTAATGTCCATCACCCAGTTACTCCATCCCCCCACCCACCACCTCTCCAGCAACCCTCAGTTTCTTTTTTTTTTTTTTTTAAGATTTTACTTATTTATTTGACAGAGAGAGACACAGTGAGAGAGGGAACACAAACGGGGAGTGGGAGAGGGAGAAGTAGGCTTCCTGATGAGCAGGGAGCTGGATGTGGGGCTCAATTCTAGGACCTTGGGATCATGACCTGAGCCGAAGGCAGACACTTAACGACTGAGCCTCTCAGGTGCCCCAACCCTCAGTTTGTTTCTTATTGTTTTATTTTTCCTTCCTTTCCCCTATCATCCTCTGTTTTGCTTCTTAAATTCCACATACAAATGAGATATGATAATTGTCTTTCTCTGATTGACTTATTTCACTTATTACTTAGTTCCATCCACGTTGTTGCAAATGGCAAGATTTCATTTTTTTGATGGCTGAATAGTATCCCATTATATATGTATATATATATATATAATTGATATATATATATTGATATATATCAATCACATCCTCTTTATCCATTCGTCTGTCGATGGATATCTGGGCTCTTTCCATAGTTTGGCTATTGTGAACATTGCTGCTATAAACATTGGGGTGCAGGTGCCCTTTCGGATCACTACATTTGTGTCTCTGGGATAAATACCTACCCCATATAACTTCTTATTGAGAGACTTTATGTTGTGTCAGTGACAGTATAGTGTAATGGTTAGTCTGGAACTTTGGAGTGAGATGAAATGTTTCATCTCCTGCTTTTCTGTTTATTTGTTAATTGAATTAAAATTAATTTAACCTTTTTGTTAATATAATTTCTTAAAGTATCTCACTATGTTGTTGAAAGGATTCCATGATACAGTATATAAGTTATTTAGTATAGGGCCTAGCTCTTGGTGAGCACTGAAAAAGTAATAATATTGGTAATTTATATAAATGGTAGCCATCATTATTATTGTTTCTTAAAACATGAGTAAAGTTACAGGCAGACTTTATTGTGAACTCAGCTTGGAAAACAGATAATTCTGTAAGATCTCCTAATATACATTGAACATCATCTCTGTTTCCTCCTGCTAAAGAGCCTTACTGGTTAAGTAACCTTAAAGGTGGTAGATTATCTTCTAGATTGATGTCCATGATCTGCTGAGGATGACCCTTTGGTTCATGGATTACCTGGTCATCCTTGATTATTTGTAATGAGAAAAGTACATTACAAATACCAAATTCATTACTTTTAATGTGTTTTGTTGTTAACATACATGAGTAGTTACTAATTTTCTTCAGTTTACATTTTATTATTGTCTGAAAGAATTTATTTTTCCCACATCCCAACTTCCAGAAAAATCTATAGAGTGGCCTCATAGTCATGTTTAAATATTTCAGCCAAAGGCAGCCTTTGTAGGTAGCTTTTCTTTTTTCTTTTCTTAAACAACTTGTATGTTTGTGCTAGGTTTCTAAATGTTATTTTATTTTCTTGATAGAATTCAGCCCAAACTCCTCCATATGCCTTGGGGAAATCATTGAGGCCCTCAGCTGAAATGATTGAGACTACCAATGACTCAGGAAAAACTGAGCTTTTCTGCTCTATTAATTGCTTATCTGCTTACAGAGTTAAGACAGTTATTTCTTCAGGTAATGTTTAAATTCAATAAATTTATAGATTTAGTAACTATTGAAGAACATTGTAGCTGCTTTTCTTTCATTTTGTTACAAACCGAATTTATGTGGTTAAATTGAGACCTAAGATTTAGTTTCAGAGGACTCATTTTTAATTGAAAATAGTTTTTAACTGATTTTTTTGATTGAAGTATTTATTTTGTAGTTTCTATATGAAAAGAAAGATCAGAAAAAACAAAACAAAAAACTTCTAAGTTCCAAATTTTTGTAGGTCTTCACTGCGATTAGTTGCAGTTAGCACAGATTATTGTCAAGTTCCTTGATTTTGGTTTTGTATATTCCTGAGTATTTTTTAATCCTTCTAATATACTTTTGGATTATTTGTTCATCATGTAGCCTATTCATTGGTTTTTATTTTTTGTTACCAAGGTGTCCAGGTTTCATGTCATAGTTGTAAAACCTCAGCCATCCCTCAATATCACCTAGCCATGTCCAATGGAACTATATACAGCTTCTGCAGCTCCAGTTGTGTGGTGGCTTTCCAGGTATGATCTAAGGTAGTATTTTACCCCTGAGGTTTTCTTAGGCATTGCTCTCTGGCAATATGTTAACCAATGAAGGTCTATATTTATAAAAGATTAAATTTAAGTTAGAAAGAAAAACATTCTGTTCAGCTCTGGTCCCCAAAGTTATTTCTGCAAAATGTCTCAGCCAGTTATTGAGCCTCAGTGCCATCTTCCTTATTCAAGGTCCTTACCTAAACTACCCTTCCCTCCCACTTTTGCCCTTGGTTCTCTCCCTTTCAAAAGGATGGAAATTAAGATATGGTTCAGATAGGTGCTCTTGGGTCCCTTCCTCTCATCCTGGGCCAAATACGTAATGACTCCTGGCATGAAAGTGTAAGCCTCCATTTACTTGTTCCATTTGTTCCTCACTCCCTGAGATAGATGGAGAAAGTAGAGTTTAGTGACCCTCTTGGGTAGCCTGATACAGTGTCCCTGGCACCAGGACAAAAGAGACCACTGGTGGCCATCAGAGGCTGGTTGGTGATGGGAGTGCCAGTGAGAAGGGTATTTTTGGGGAAAAAGAGTGTGGGTCTGCTTTAATTTATTAGAACCCTGTATTAGAGGTGTTTGGGAAGCCCAAATTCCAATCCTTAACCTTATAATGTTGCATTTCTCAGTCCTTCTGTTCTGGAAGTATGCCATTTAAACTCTTTTCTGTGAACTACTTTATAAAGTGTCAAGGAAATATTTGTCGGGGCATTAATTTATTAAAATGAGAAAATGAAAATTACCCAACTCACGGTACTTCTCGGTCGCTAAAATTTTGCCTTATTTGTGTTCTTTCAGAATGTATTTAACAAGCCCAAAGGAACAAACTCTTCAGCGGCGCCCCCGTCTCAGGGCCAAGTGGTTGTAAGCCCACCCTCTGGGTCAGCAGTGTCGGCCGCAGGAGGTAACGCCTCTGCCGGTTCCAGTTCCGGTCCCACTGGCTCCATCAGCAGCTCTGCCTCGGGCACAGCCGGCTTCCGGCCTCTTGCTGCCCCATCCCAGCAAGTTGCTGTAGCTCGGACACTTGTTAAACTCAAGTGTCAACACTGTAGCCATCTGTTTGCTACAAAACCAGAACTCCTTTTCTACAAGGTAAAGAGAAATCATGAAAGGGATGGCATATAAACGTATGCATCAGAAGCATTTGTCTTTTCATCTTTGACAGTCACTTAATTTACTTTGAAATGTGAAGGAGAATGATTTCTTAAAGATGAAGCAACTGTTTAATTAGGTCTTAATGACTATTTTTTTTTTTTCCTCTGCAGGGTAAAATGTTTCTGTTTTGTGGCAAGACTTGCTCTGATGAATACAAAAAGAAAAATAAAGTTATGGCAATGTGTGACTACTGTAAGCTGCAGAAAATTATAAAGGAGACTGTCCGATTCTCAGGGGTTGATAAGCCATTCTGTAGTGAAGGTAAAGAAAGCAAGCAGTTCAGTGTCTTATGTTTTTTGTTTTTTTAAGATTTTATTTATTTGATATAGAGAGATAACGAGAGAGGGAACATAAGCAGGGGGAGCGGGAGAGGGACAAGCAGGCTCCCCGCTGAGCAGGGAACCTGATGTAGTCCTCAGTCTCAGGACCCTGGCATCATGACCTGAGCCGAAGGGAGATGCTTAACGACTGAGCCACCCAGGTACCTCACACAGTTCAGTTTTATCCACAGAGCATGTTGTTATAAAGTAATTCATGCTGAGTTGGCCATTAATCTAAAATTAATTTTCAAGTAATTTTGTTTTATGAGGTATAATTTGAGGCTTTTTCTTGAGTTGGTGCTTAATTCACCTTTTATTTATCTTTTATACTTAAGTCACCTTAAAGTCTATACTTTTAAACGTTAACTTAAGTTAACTTAAACGTTAAGTCACCTTAAAGTCTATACTTTTAAACGTTATTTTAGAGAAAGAGAGCACATGGCAGAGAGAGGCAGAGGAAAAGAGAGTCTTAAGCAGACTACATGCTGGGCACAGCCCAATGTGGGGCTAGATCTCGTGACCCTGAGATCACAACTTGAGCCAAAACCAAGAGTTGAATGCTCAACCGACTGCGCCACCGAAGCACCCTGAAAAAAATTTTAAATATTGTAATGTATTTGTGACCATGATTGGCTTGTGGTGATGTTTTAAATTACAGCAATCTTAAATAAATTGCTTTAAAACTCAGAAAGACTTTTGAAAGATAATTAGGTCAATGGTGTTAGTATAGAGTATAAAAAATCTCTTCATAAGTTTAGCAATGACTTGAGAGATCTTTCTGTTCTTGCACCTACTTGTAAAGAGGGTACTTAAGCAATTACTGCTTCTTGGCTTAAGAAACTTTTATCTCTCTGATGTTTCTGAATATAGATGGCCTAATATTTAGAGTATATTTAAAAGGTGATACGAGTTTGTTTTGTGAATATAGAGACTATCCTTGCTCCTATTCTAGAAGCAAATAATTGTGTCACAAGTATGTAGAAATTAGCCTAGCTGGTACCTGAGACTGTGGGAACTCACTTTATCTCCTTCAGGTTAATGTAAGTTTGATGTTTCTTCCTTTCATCCCTTCTGGTTCTCAGTTTGCAAATTCCTCTCTGCCCGTGACTTTGGAGAACGATGGGGAAATTACTGTAAGATGTGCAGTTATTGCTCACAGACATCCCCTAATTTGGTAGAAAATCGATTGGAGGGCAAATTAGAAGAGTTTTGTTGTGAAGATTGCATGTCCAAATTTACAGTTTTATTTTATCAGGTAAATGTAACATACCTTTTTGGCTTTCTGAAGTTAGTACAAATTATTTTCTTAAAATATGTTTGGATCATGTGAAGTAAAATTTAGTGTTTAGAACTGGGTTAAAATAAATTATGGATTCCTAAAGCAAAATTCAACTGAATATAAATATGAAATTTTGAGGGTAAAGAGCATAGGGTTTCTGGAGACTTGGTTGTTGTTTGAACATATGTTCTTTTTATTTTTCTATTTTGCTTTCTCTTAAGGCATATTGACCTTGTTTATAACTGAGTTTTTTTAAGTCAGAACCTTGTGTAGTTATGTTTTGTTAAGTGGCTCTCGCATTCAGAAGGTTACTGTGATGAATTAGAAGTCAGACCTAGTTCTCACTTAATAGATCAAATGACTATGACTGACCTCCTTACCCACAACTTTTTAAAAAAAATTACTTTTTTGAAAGGCTAACTATGAAAGCTACAATTAATTGAACCACTGATACATACCCAATGCCTCATAAGTGTTATTCAGTCCTCACTATGATCCTTAGAGGTAGGTATATTACTACCAGTTTATAAATAAGGAACAAGAGCAAGATCCAAGGAGGATAAGTATTGTACCCTTCAAGAAGCTGGTAGGTGATAGCTGGACAGCACCTGTAACACTCAAGTGAAACCATCTGTTTTTTTGTTTGTTTGGTTTTTTTTTGGTCTACCTACCCCCTTAAATATAATCTTGGTGGAGAAGTATGTCTTTATCATAACTATATGACCAGGAAACTATCTCAGTGCTCAAGACAAAGGACACCTGATTAAATATTTTTTGAATGAATCCGTGTCTTTACAACTCCAAGATCCATCTTCTTTCTACTACATTATGCTGCTTCTTAGCCTCTTAAAAGTAGAACCTATCTCTAGATTCCTTCATGAGTAATTTTGAAAATGGGAGATCACTTTTTATATTCTGTATATCGAGGGCATCTATGTGGAAACAAGTATATCTATTTTTAACCACATTATTTTAAACCTTGTATTTTGTGATCTTACGTGACTCATACATCCTGTTTTCATAGTGCCTTCTGATTTTATGATTAATGTTATCTTTTCATTATTTTGTGGTTTTAAGCCTATCCTTTCTTATATTTCTTTCTCAGATGGCCAAGTGCGATGGCTGTAAACGACAGGGTAAGCTAAGTGAGTCCATAAAATGGCGAGGAAACATCAAGCATTTCTGTAACTTGTTTTGTGTCTTGGAGTTTTGTCATCGGCAAATTATGAATGACCCTCTTTCACAAAATAAAGGTAAAATTAAACTTGGCTAACAGGATCATTATGTCAGTGCTAGGAATACTATTAGCACAGACAGTTGTAAATAATATAATAAAAACAAAATTTTACTAGATTCAAATAGCCTGGATTTCCTTAAATTTTCCTGTAAGAATTCTTAAAGATTGCCCTTCAGGGAAGGTTAATGCTGATGCTTTTTGCTATCATAATCAAACACACCAAGGAATCAATAAATGTTATAATAAGCACTAATTTTATAGGAAAGTTAGATTTGATTGCTTTTGATTGCTGTGTGGTTTTATCTATACATAAGAGATATATGTTATTCAGTTAACAAACTAGGAAAAAAAAAAGAAAATCAGGGCAAACAAAGGGAGACGGTATAAGTATGTTAATATAGTTTCTGTGACTGTCATAAGATTTGATCCAGAGCTTGCTTGTAGCCAAGGAAAAAGGAACCAACACATTAATTACATCAGGAAAAATAAAGTAGACCAGTTCTTCATAGGTAGCAAAGTTTTTTTGGCTAAGAATAAAATAATTTTGCAAGTAGGACAGCTAATATGGTCAAAATATCCAGATGAATAGATACATTGTGGCATGTTCTTAAAGTAGCTCCTTGAAGTAGTACTTCTCTGAGTTAGGTTCAAAACATTTGGTATTATGCTCTCTGATCAAAGCCTGGAGTGCTGTTGAATTCACAGAATCCATGTGCTTTGTCCTTACAGTCTGGCCTTTGTCTACCTTTGCAGTCTTACTGATTATCACCTTAATCACATATGCCACGTGCCAGTCTTTTATGTCATCCTCCAATCCCTAAGACCAGTCAGGTCAGTGGTAGAATTTTCATTTTATAATATGGGTTGGCAAAAAACCAGTGGATGGACAGGTGCCTCACCAACTTATTTATAAAAATTATCATGTTACATTTTTATTGGAAGCAAGCTTAGGTGGGGGAGTTTTAATATTCACTAATAGAAAAGACCAGTTCATTCTGAAGCTAGTACCTGTATTTTTACCTGTTAAGTAGCATTTGAAGTTTATAATTTTAGAGAATCAGCCTGTCTTTAAGTCCTAATGAATGTTAATCTGACCAGAATCACTATACAGAGTTAGATATTTGCACTGCTCCTTGAAAACTTCGTTGTTAAACAGGGTTTTTTTGTGTGTGTATGTAACCCTTTTGTTTATACTAGGTCTTACCTTTTTATTTTAATCAGTAAATATTTATAAGGCACAAACTGCTTCAGTGGAGCTCTCTTCTGCAAGGAAAAATACAACACCAGTTATAACCAGTGTGGTGTCATTGGCAAAAATATCTCCTACCCAGCCTACAGGGAACACTAACAGTGTTTTAAAAGGTATGACCTGATATAAAGGCATTTGGTTAGACTGTAGAGGTGAGTGCTGTCTAGTCTAAGTTGCTCTTGTTGCTAATATTTACGTTTATACTTATATAAGGAAACATGCCCCTTTTTCTCAGAGGGAAGTGGGTAGCAAGTAGGTTGGCCTGGGTAGGGAAGGAAATGGCTCATATAGTTTATTTTTTTAAGAACCTAAGTGATTTTAATGTAGTTACCTTTATCACTGGAGATTTTAATACATCTGGATGAGATTGAGGTCCAAGAATCTTTCCTTTACCAAGCATCCCAGGTAATATTGATGCCCAGTCTCCTTGGATCATTTTTTGGTGAAATTCTGGACTAGACTCTGGCCCACCTTAGTAAGACGAAAGTAATTTCTTGGTCTCAGTGTTTACATCTGTATATTCTGGGGTTAATGTATGTTTTAATTTATAACAGGTGCAGTTACTAAAGAGGCAGCAAAGATCATTGAAGGTGTAAGTTTTATTGTTAATATTTTTCCTCATAATGCCACTTGTGATTATCTTCATTTTGGATGTAGCATTCCAATACGTACGTGAATATATTTCTATTTGCTTGCAGCTTAGTTTTTAAAAAAAGAGTAATCTATTATGTACTAATTTTGTTTTGGGATCTTAAAGTTACATCATTAATAAGAATGTGTTTCTGATTCATTTCATTGTGTTCTGGCTCCTTAATTTCTTTAAATATTTGTTAATTCCGTCTGGTTATTTTTCTCTTTTACTACATTCAAGTATTTTTCTTTAAGACTTGAAAGTCTCTTGCAGGGCTCCTGGGTGGCTCAGTCAGTTGAAGTGTCTGACTTTTGATCTCAGCTCAGGTCTTGATCTCAGGGTTCAAGGCCCATGTTGGGCTCCATGCTGGGTGTGGGGCCTACTTAAGAAAGAAAGAAAGAAAAAAAGAAAGAAAGAAAGTCTCTTGAAAAAGTTCAGTGTAGTGTTGTTTTATGCATCTTCAAATTATGTGAGGCTGAAAATAGTGCAAAGTAAAAATATATTGAAATTTCCACTTTATGTCTCAAATTTGAAATATTGTGAAACTTTCCAAAATTAAAAAAAATATTTTGAAGAAATGCATAATTTCAAATCTGGCAAGCTGAAAGAATTGCAAACTATGTCATTATTGTCTGTGTCTCGTGTTAGCAGGAAACAAAATTCCCATCATCCTTTATCAGTATCTTGTGAACCTAATGTATCAGATCTTGGGTTAATGTTTTTGGTGACTGTTTTTGGCTGTTCTCTTAACATTTATTTTTGATAGAATTAAGAATATTTTTATATATCATATAATATTGTCGTTCAAATATATTAGGTAGTGGTGCTAGTGCTAAAAAGTGTGCCCTAAATTCAGTATCTTTGGAACAGAAGTTAGATGTTCTAAAACTCTATGATGAAGCCAGGCCTTGGCTGTGAACCCCCATGCTGTTCATTTAGAAGAGTGAAACCTGCAGAATATTAGAGATAATGCTCAAAAAAACAAAAGCATCATTAAAGAAGGCACATCATTTAGTTCGCATAAAAATATCTTATAACCAGGCAAAAATAATGGAATAAATGGGAAAAAATGCTGGCAACACAGCTGCAAGATCAGTGCTGCCATAATGTGTCCCTAAGGCCAAGCCGTCGCCTGTATTAAGATATGAAGTGTTTTTGATGATTTGAAAGGAATTGAAAGTGAGACAAAAAGGTTTACCACAAGTCATGGTGGGCTTTCCAATTTTAAAGCCTACCGAGGTTTTAAGAATATAAAAATGAGCAGGCAAGCTATATCTGCTAACTGCAGCTATCAAAAACATTTCAGCTTACCATAATCTAAAGAGGCTTTAACTTGGAAGACAGCCTCACACCTAATAAAGAATCTGTGAAAGTGGTAAATAAGGTGAATTTGTGCAAGGTTGGTGAAGGGGATGTTGACATTTTGCTTGGGTTGTTCTCCGTGGATTAATAAAGGAAGTCTTGCTAGAATTAGGAAAACAGGGCCCCAGCAGTTAGCCTGGGCCTTCAGCATAAAAGCCAACAGTGAAGTAACTGGCATATGCTTTTGACCATATTCCAGAGACAATTGCTAATATTAAAGGAAATGATCCAAATGTGGATTGCTGTTTCATGGTGGCAAGGTGAAAAATGGACAGTGTGTCTGCATATCAAGAAATCTTCAGTGAAAGAATAAAAATCTTAAGTGAAAAAAAAAAAAAATGAGAGAAAAGAACCAGCCACATTAGATCCATTCATTAGCAGAAGTCTTTCAAGGACTCAGACTAGCCTTCCCCCTGATATGGAAAGAGAGCTTCTCCTAATTTGATAACTTTTTAACTCTCTCCTTACTTGTGTTGTTGAAAGATGATAGTGATAACTTCTACTTAATTATTTTCAGGAAGAATACTACATTAGTTAATGAAAAACCATTAAGTTAACTTTGTATTTAGTATATTATGTATTATACATTATATTATATTTTAAAATTACATGATTGGGGTACCTGGGCAGCTCAGTTGGTTAAGTGACTGCCTTCGGCTCAGGTCATGATCCTGGAGTTCCGGGATCGAGTCCCGCATCGGGCTCCCAGCTCCGCGGGGAGTCTGCTTCTCCCTCTGGCCTTCTCTCCTCTCATGCTCGCACTTTCTCTCTCTCTCTCAAATAAATAAAATTAAAAAAAAATAAAATAAAATTACATGATCAATACGTTGCTGTGTTACAGAATAATTCTCTTATTAACCATATAACCATATGATTAAGGTATTAATAGACTACATTTTATACTATACTAATATACTATGCTTAATTGTTATTTGTATTATAAAAGTATTCTATGGGGCGCTTGGGTGGCTCAGTTGGTTAAGCCACTGCCTTCGACTCAGGTTATGATACCAGGGTCCTGGGATTGGGTTCCGCATCCAGCTCCTTGCTCAGTGGGGAGTCTGCCTCTCCCTCTGTCTGCCGTTCCCCGTTTGTGTGCACTCTCTCTTCTCCAACAAATAAATAAAACTCTTCAAAATTTAAAAAAAAAAAAAAATGTCTGCCTTCAGCTCAGGTCATCGTCTCAAGGTCCTGGGATTTGAGCCCCTTGTGGGGCTCCCTGCTTGGCCGGGGAGTCTGTTTGTCCCTCTTCCTCTGCCCTTCCCCACCGCTCGTATATTCTCTCTCTCTCTCAAATAAATAAATGAAATCTTTAAAAAAAGATAAAAGCATTCTATATTGGTTATAGATTTATGTATTCTGAGAATACTTCCCTCTTCTATATGTATGGGACAGTTAGTTTTGAATTATTCAGGGTTTTCAGGAATATATCTCTCATATTAAATATGACCGCCCTATATATTCTTTTCCCTATATGCGATACCTCTATAAGTCAGCAGTCATTTAATCTGTGTTATAGAATAGCTCTGATTAATATTTTCAGTTTCATCTATAGCAAGTATAGTAATAAATAATGTAGTACTCTTACAATGTTTAAAAACCTGGCAGTTTTAGAATCTTTTCTTTGTTTCTGTGGGACTTTAGTGTGAATCTCCTTCAGGTTATTTAAATAGTCTTAAATTTCAGGGAAAGGTGAGATATGGTAAAGTACAAAGAAGAAAATCTGCAGAGAGTCAGTAAACTTTCTATAAAGATCTAAGTAGTAAATGTTTTAGACTTTGCAGGACATACAGACTCCATTGCAACTCCTCATCTCTGCTATTGTAGTGCAGAAGTAGCCACAGGCAGTCCATAAATGAGTGGCTGTATTCCAATAAAATTATATTTACAGAAACAGGTGGTGGGCTGGACTTGGTCCACTCCATACTTTGCCAATTCCTGCTCTACTGTATTCCCACCATTGAGAATTAACTATTGTTAGATTGGGCTTATTTGCTTAGTTTTTTTCCTCTTATCTTTTATTTTATTTTATTTTATTTTTACCTTTTTAAAAAAGATTTTATTTATTTATTCATGAGAGACAGAGAGAGAGGGAGGCAGAGGGAGAGGGATAAGCAGGCTCCCCACTGAGCCAAGAGCCTGACATGGAGCTTGATCCCAGGACCCTGGAAACATGACCTGAGCCAAAGGCAGACGCTTAACCGACTGAGCCACTCAGGTGCCCCCTTTTTTTTTCTTTTAAAATGTAAGTTTCTTTGTAAAAGATTTGCTTATTTTAAAGAGAGAAAGCGAGAGCACAGGGGAGAAGTGGAGAGGGAGAGAGAGAATCTCAAGCAGACTCCCTGCTGAGCGATTCCATGACCCCGGGACCTGAGCCGAAATCAAGAGTCAGAAGCTGAACTGATTGAGCCACTCAGGCGCCCCTAAGTTTTTTTCTTTAGTTGAAGTATAATTGATGTACAGTATCCTATTAGTTTCAGGAGTATATCGGTACATCATATTGATTTGATATTTTACACATTACAAAATGATTCCCACAATAAGTCTAGTTACCATCTGTCACCGTACAAAGTTATTACAGTATTATTATGTTTCCTATGCTGTATATTACATCCCCATAGCTTATTTATAACTGGAAGTTTATACCTCTTAATTCCCTTCACTTGTTTTGCCTGCCCGCGCACCTCACCCTCTCTCTGATAACCAATAGTTTTTTTATCTATGAGTCTGTTTCTGTTTTGTTTTGTTTGTTTTGTGTTTTAGATTCTACATACAAGTGAAAGAAATCCTGTGGTATTTGTCTTTCTCTGTTTGACTTATTTCACTTATTTGTCTTTCCCTGACTTATTTCACTTTTTTCACTTTGCGTAATATCCTCTAGGTCCCTCTGTGTTGTCGCAAATGGCAAGATTTCATTCTCTGTTATGGCTGAGTTATATTCCTGTGTGTGTGTGTGTGTGTGTGTGTGTGTGTATGTGTGTGTGTATGTGTGTATCACATCTTCTTTATCCATCCATCCATCAGTGAACACTTAGATTGCTTCCATATCTTGGCTATTGTAAATAATGCTGCAGTGAACTTTGGGGTGTATGTATCTTTCTACTTTGATATTTTGGTTTTCTTCAGATAAATTCCCAGAAGTGGAATTGCTGGATCATATGGTAGTTCTGTTTTTAATTTTTTGAGGAAACTCTATACCATTTTCCACAGTGGCTACACCAATATACATTCTTACCAACAGTGCACGAAGGTTTTTTTCTACATCCTTGCCAACACTTGTAATTTTTTCTTTTTTATAATATCTAATCTGACAGGTTCGAGGTGATAAATCATTGTGGTTTTGATTTGTCTTTCCCTGATGATGAGTGATATTGATCATCTTTTCATGTGTCTGTTGACAATCTGTATGTCTTCTTTGGAAAAATACTTATTGATGTCCTCTGCCCATTTTGTAATTGGGTTGTTTATTTTTTTGATATTAAGTTGTGTAAGTTCTTCATATATTTTGGATATTAATCCCTTATCAGATGCATGATTTGCAAATATTTTCTCCCTTTCAGTAGATTGCCTTTTCATCTTGTTGATCATTTCCTTCTCTGTGTAGAAGCTTTTTAATTTGATGTAATTCTGTTTGTTTATTTTAGCTTTTGTTGCTCTTGCCAAAAAAATGTTGCTAATATTGATGTCAAGTAGCTAACTCCCTGGGGTGCCTGGGTGGCTCAGTTGGTTGAGTGTCCAACTCTTGGTTTTGGCTCAGGTTGTGATCTCAGGGTCGTGAGATTGAGCCCTCTGTTGAGTTCTGTGCAGAGTGAGGAGTCTGCTTGAGAGATTCTCTCTCTCCCTCTCCCTTCCCCCTGCTCCTTCCCCTGCTCATGCTCTCTCTCTCTCAAATAAATAAATAAATAAATATCTTTTAAAGTAGCTAACTTCCTATGTTTTCTTCTAGGAGTTTTATGGTTACAGCTCTTACATTCAAGTCTTTAATCCATTTCATACTTATTTTTCTATGTGGTGTCAGATAGTGGTCTGGTTTCATTCTTTTTTTTTTTCTAAAGTAGGCTCCTCACCCAGCATGGAGCCTGATGTGGGACTTGAACTCACAACCCTGAGATCAAGACCTGAGCTGAGATCAAGAGATAGACGCTTAACCAACCGAGCCACTCAGGAGTCCCTAGTTTCATTCTTTTGCATATAGTTGTTGGGTTTTCCCCAACACCATTTATTGAAAATATTGTCTTTTATCTACTATGTATTCTTGTCTCCTTTGACATAGATTAATTGACCATATATGGGCAGGTTTATTTCTGGGTTCTCTGTTCTATTCCATTTGATCTGTGTTTCTGTTTTCATGCCAGTACCGTATTATTTTGGTTGCTATAGCTTTGTAGTATAGTTTGAAATCAGGGAGTGTGATACCTTCAGCTTTGTCGTTCTTTCTCAAGATTGCTTTGGCTAGTCAAGAACTTTGTGGTTTCATGCAAATTTTAAGATTCTTTGTTCTGGTTCTGTGAGAAATGTTGTTGGTATTTTGATGGGAATTGCATTGAGTCTGTAGATTGCTTTGAGTAGTATGGGCGTTTTAACAATATTAATTCTTCCAATCCATGAGCATGGTATAGCTTTCCATTTATTTGTATCTTCTTCAGTTTCTTTCATCAGTGTCTTATAGTTTTCAGGGTACAGATCTTTTATCTCTTTGATTAAATTTATTCTTAGGTATTTTATTCTTTTTGATGCATTTATAAGTGGGGTTGTTTTTTAATTTTCTCTAATAGCTCATTATTAGTGTACAGAAATGCAACTGATTTCTGTATGTTAATTTTGTATCCTGTAACTTTATTGAATTTGCTTATTAGTTTATTGACTGCTGTGTAATATTTTATGAAAGTAACACATTTTATTTATCCATTGCCCTATTGATGAACATTAGGTTGCTTCCAGTTTTTAACCTATAAAGTCTCTGCTACAGTGAACATCCTTGCATATGTCTCCACGTGCACGTGTACAGTCGTTTGTCTAGTGTAGATATGAAAGAGTGGAATTTTGGAGTCAAAGAGTATTTGCATTTTTAGTTTTTAAAATGGCTATTTCAGTTTTTTCCCACCAGCACTTTATGATTGTACTCATTTCCCACAGCCTCACTATCATTTAATGTTGTCAGATTTAAACCTTTTTTTTGTCAATCTGTTTAGTAATATCTTACTGTCTTACTTTGCAGGTCACTAATTACTAGCATGTTTGCTTATATTTCTAAGATTTTGAACATTTGAATTTTCTTTGAATTTCCGGTTATTAATTTTTCTTCATTTTTATGTTGAATTTTTTTCCTTATCGGTTTATAGAATTTCTTTATATACTCTGGATTTGCGCCTACTTCTTTCTACTCATTTTCACTGATACAAAAATATGCAGTAATACTTAATATCTATAAAAAAATTCTTTAATAGCTATTGTCCTGTTTCTCTGCTCTCCATTTTAGAAAAACTCCTTTAAGGGCGGCCTCTACTTCCTGCTTCCAATTCCCTTACCTGTTATCATTCCTTAGCTTACTTAAGTCGGGCTTTGTCTGCGTCATTCCACTGAAACTGCTCTCGTCGAGGTTGCCATCAGCCTTTATTTTGCAAATCCAACCATCGATTTTCAGTTCTCATTTTACCCATCCTTTCAGTAACATTTGATGCAGTTGCTATCCCCTTCCTTCTTAAAATACCTTCTTCAATTTCCAGGTCAGCATACTTGTCCTCTTTCTTAATCAACATTGTTCCCAGGGACTCAGTATAGTCCTGTGGTTTTAAACACCACCTAGACGGAGGATTATTCCCGGATTTATTTCTTGCCATGACCTCTGAGCTCCAGATTTATGTATCCAACTGCCTACTTGACATATACACTTAGATGATTAATAGCTATCTCAAATAATATGTCTAAGTCAGAACACTTTTATTTTCCCTCAGACTTCCCTTCTAATGTTCCTTACTTCTTACCAGTACAGTGCTACCTCCTTTGTCTGTGGCACCATCATCTTTTCTCTGGTACATTTCAGTGACTGCCTACCTGTCTTCCTGCTTCTGTTCTTGCCCTTCGCATTTTTTTCTCCATATTGTTAGCAGAATCATCTTAAAGCAAATCAGATTGTGTCACTCCACTGCTTAAAAACCTTCACTGAAATTCTGAAAAATAAGGATAAAAGTTTCTGAAATTATAGTAAAACTCTAAATTTTATAAAGCTAGGTAGTTAAAACAACTGATCCTGAAGCCATGAATAGACAACTCAATAGAAAAGAAATCCAGGGGCTCCTGGGTGACTCGGTTGAGCGTCCTGGGATCGAGCCCCACATCAGGCTACCTGCTCCAAGGAGAGTCTGCTTCTCTCTCTCCCTCTGCCTGCTGCTTCTCCTGTTTGTGTTCTCTCTCTCTCTGTCAAATAAATAAATAAAATCTTAAAAAAAAAGTCCAGAAATAGACATAAATCTCTATGCAACTTTAGAAATAATAGAGATGGCATTTAGATCAGTAGATTTAGATTATTCAGTGAATAGTGTTGTGACAATTAAGTATACATAGAAGAAAATGCAGTTAGATTTCTACCTTACAAGTTACACCAAAAGGAAGTCCAGATGGAGAAAATATTTAAATATAAAAAAATAATGAAGAAGTAGGAAAAATTTCAGGAAAGAATTTAAATGCAGAAGTGGGGATTCTTTCTAAATATGTCACATAACCCAGAAGCCATAAAAGATTGTTTAGGGAAATTCAGCTACATTTCAAAGTCAAAAGACATGGAAAAAATTATGAGATTGTAATTTATGTCATAAAAGGCTAGTTTTTTTCATATGTAAAGAGCTTGTATGAATCAATAAAATCAATAAAAAGACCCAGATCAAAACTATGATCCTTCAGTTTACAGACTATGAAATAAAAATTGTTCTTAAACATATGCAAATATATTCAACTTCAAAATTAGAGGAATGCCAGTTAGAACTACAGTTTTATCAGATTGGCAAAGATAAAAATGATGGATAACACTGTTAAGGCATTTTTACATATTGTCAATAGCAGTTGGTAAAACTGCTACAGAGAGCAATTTAGTAAAACTTGTTAAAATTTAAAATGTAAATACCATATTACCAAGGAACTCCGTTTTTAGGAATTTATCCTTCAGATACATTTCACACATTTATGAAATGAAGTATATACAGGGATGATTGCAGCATTGTTTGTAGTAGCAAAGGCTTGAAAACAACCAAATTGTTTCATCAGTAGTCAGAGCCACTGCGAGTTCATCCTGAGTTACTGTGTGAACTAGAAAAAAAAATAGGCCTACATGGGTAGGGCTTGAAATATACCCCTCTCCTAGCTCATACTTAGTCACGTGGGCTGGTAAGTGGAGTTCCCCTCACAAGCATATGCAGCAGCTCTTTGGGGACTGTAGTTAAAATAAATATGCTATATCCATACAGTAGAATACTATGTGCTTAAAAAGAATGTGGTAGCTATATCTGTACATAGAGCAGTCTCATATATAATAAATGAAAAAGACAAAATGGTATAGCATACTGCCATTTGTATTTCAAACACACACACACAAAAACCACATGCCTGTACATATGTATAGAAATCTCGGGAAGGCAGGCAGTAAATAGATAATAGTGGTTGCCTCTGAAGAGAACTGAATGACCAAGGCAGAATTTTAGAGGGGAAATTACTGTTTTTTCATTGTTTAATGTTTAAATCGTTGAATTTTATGTCATGTTACAGTGCTCATTCAAAAAATATGCATAGAAATTTTCTAAAAGCTAAAGGAAAATGGCACAAGACAGGAGTAGATAATTCACAGAAGAGGAAAAACTAGTAATGCTTAAACATGCAAAATACCTAACCACACTACTGTTAGGTAATTTTTCATTTCTTGAGAAATAGCAAAAAGTTTCATAGTACTGTGTTAACTAGAGTGTTGAGAAACAGGCTCACATACATCGCTGAAGATCATATAATTTGATATAATGCGCTTCTGTGAAAAGCAGTTTGGCTGTACCATCATAATTAAAATCTTCTGACCCACCAAACCACACTTATAATACCTTATTCTATAAATATACTAGCACATGTAGAATTAATTTATATGTAGGGGTATTTACTATAGCATTCTTTGTAATAGCAAATATTTTTAACATTTACTATTCAGCCGCAGAGACTCTTCAGATTACCTAGGGTACATTCAGTGTATAAAACTGTTACTAGGGCAGCGTTATACAAAGATACGTAAATATACCTCTATGATAGCTTGTTATAAGTACAGTGCAAGGTGCTAGAACCTCCCTGATAATATGCTACCAATTTGTAGTCAGAAGCAACTTACTTAATTACCGGGACCATCTCTAGAAGGATGTATAAGAAACTGGGGACAGTGGTTGTGTTCAAGGTTGAGTCTGGATAGAGGACAGATGGATGGAAAACTTAATTTTCATGTATATACTTAAAAAAAAAGATATTTATCTGAGAGAGCACACATGGAGAGGGGTGGCAGAGGGAGAGGGAGTCTTTTTTTTTTTTTTTTTAAGATTTTATTTATCAGAGAGTGAGTGAGAGCAAGGAGCCCATTGTGGGACTCAATCCTAGGCCCCTGGGATCATGACCTGAGCCAAAGGCAGACACTTAACTGACTGAGCTACCCAGGCATCCCAGGGAGAGGGAGTCTTAAGCAGACTCTGCGCCGAGCATGGAGCCCGAGGCAGGGCTCAATGTCACGACCCCAAGATCACTACCTGAGCTGAAATCAAGAGTTTGGAGACTCAATCAACTGCGCCACCCAGGTGCCCCTTCATGTATATGTTTTTATACCTTTTCTGTTATTACATTATTCAAAATTATTATATCTATTGCTTATTTAAAAAGTAAATGTAGGGGCACCTTCTCTTAAAAAGAAGCGTCTGCCTTCAGCTCAGGTCATGATCCCAAGGGCCTGGGATTGAGCTCCTCTTCAGCCTCCCTGCTCAGTGGGGAGTCTTCTTCTCCCTCTGACTCTGCCTTTGCTCTTGCTCTCAAATAAATAAAATCTTTAAAAAAAAAAAAAAAATATAAATAAAATCTGCAGTGGCTTTCCATCACATTTAAAATACAATCCTAATTTCTTGTTGTTTTTAAACTAAGATCTTCCAGATCCTATACAATTTGGCTTCTGCCTCCTTCAAACATTTCATTCTAGCCCCTGCTTTATTCTCGTCTCTCTTCCTAAAACATGCCAAACTGTTTCCCACTTGAGGGCTTTTGCATCTATAATCCCACTGCCTGGAGTCCTCTTGACTTCAGGCCTTTGCATGGTTTGCTCTTTTGAGTATTCAGAAGATCTCTGCTCAAATGTTTATTCCAAAAATACCTCTCCACCACACCATCACTCTCCATTCCCTTATCCTGGTTTCTTTCTTTCTTTCATAGCACTTATCACTACCTCGAGAGTTATACATTGTATATTTGCTTTACTTGTTTATCTTCTGTGTCTCCCTACAGAATGTAAAGCCCATAAAAGCAGGACCGGCTTTGTCTTGTTTTTTTTTTTTGCTGTATTCTCAGGGTTTACGACAGTGCCTGGTTTGCAGTAAACATTCTGTAAATATTTATTGAATGGAAAACATGTTTTCAGTACATTCTCCAACTCTGTTGCTTATCCTTCAACTTTCTTTTATAAAGACCTTTATTTGCAAAAAAAATTCGAGGTAGTCAAATGTATTAGTCTTTTCTGTTTTGTTTTTAACTCTTTTGTGTTTTGTTTAAGAATACCTTCTCCTTGGGGTACCTGGCTGGCTGGTCAGTAGAGCATACAACTCTTGATCCTCGGAGTTGTAGGTTTGAGCCCCATGTTGGGTGTAGAGATTATGTAAAAAAAAAAAATCTTGGGGCCCCTGGGTGGCTCAGTGGGTTAAGTCTCTGCCTTCGGCTCAGGTCGTGATTTCAGGGTCCTGGGATTGAGCCCCGCATTGGGCTCTCTTCTCGGCGGGGAGCCTGCTTCCTCCTCTCTCTCTGCCTGCCTCTCTGCCTACTTGTGATCTCTCTCTGTCAAATAAATAAATAAAATCTTAAAAAAAAAATCTTTAAAAAGAGAATACCTTCTCCTTGTTCTGGTCATTTGAAAGTTCTCCGGTGATTTGATTTGATTTGGTTTGGTTTATTTTTAAGGTTTAAAAAATTTTTTAAGTAATCTCTTCTCCCAATGTGGGGCTCGAACTCACAACCCCAAGATCAAGAGTCGCATGCTCTGCTGACTGAGCCAACCAGGTGCCCCTTTCCAGTGATTTTAAAGTTTTATTATTATTTTTTTAATGTTGAGGTCTTTAATCAGTATGGAATATATTTTTGCATATCGTTTGAGATTGGATCTAATTTTTCTGAATAGCCAGTTGTCCTAATCAGCAAAGATTGTTTTCACTGTTTTGATTGTCCTTACTATAGGCAGAGTGTTTTTTTTTTAATTAATAAATGGAACAGATACTGATTAGAAGAATTAGGAATGAGTGTATATTTTCCAAAGTAACTTCTTAATTGCAACTGCTTTCAGAGGAATTATATTTCTTTTGCTCTGTGCCACCTTTCAATTGATACAGTTATGATCAGTGATAAGGTGCTAAAAAACATCTCTTTTTGGTTTCTGAATTTGTTTTTAACTAGGGAAACACGCAGGCAGATGCCTTGAAACTTCTATCTTCCCAGTCTTCCAGGCTTTTAAAAAACAAAGCAGTATTGTGCAAGCCTGTCACACAGACCAAGGCCACCTCTTGCAAACCACATACACAACACAAGGAAAGTCAGACAGGTATGTGTCCTTGTGCTGTCTGTATGTAGAAAGTTATTGTTTTGTTTGTTTTTGGTTTTGTTTTTTTAAGAAAGGCAAAGAATCATTTACAGTTTTTTAAATGTGAAAACATTCATTCTTGGATCACATGCTTTGAAAATCTAATTTATTCCTCTTATAACTATTCTCATTAACACTAATAACTACTAAATTGAATCCATCTGCACAAACAGCATTATGTGTAGAGTGGACAAACATCTCTGTGTGTGTACTGCTGTTTTTCAAATGTACAACTATTATAACTGCTAAGATACATATTTACATGAAAGCATTAGTGATTTAAAAAAAAAAAGCATTAGTGATTTAACCTTAGTTTTCTTTTTAAAAACACTGTAAATTGATTTGTCATTTACTAAAAGTATTACTATGTGTCTGAGGTATTGGTGATAAGGAAAATTATTTTAATTCATACTTGGAAAGGTTGTAAACTATTGCCCCAATCCATGTTAACAGCCACTACCTTTATATTTTCAGTTAGTTGTGTAGCCTACTCTGCCTGAAGCATTTTTTGTTTTTTGTTTTTAATAATAATTTTACTACCCAGAATATACTGTATTTAAAAGCATAGTTTATCAACAAATAATCATGAGTTTTTATGTAAGGTGTCTTTGTTTTGGTAGGAGTCAAGGAGAATCCTGTTTTCCTTCCAAAGTAAATTTGATTGCTTCATATTCCTGTTAAAATGATATATTCTTTGTGTACATGAATTTATATTATATGTACATTCATTATATGCATATATTCACATATATATCATCATTCAAATATGATGCGGAATATTTAAAAGTTGGCTTTACTGTCTGTCCAGGATCAAAAGAAAATTTACCAAGGCCCCAAAATTTTAAGTTTTATAAAGAGCAACGCACTGAATTTACGAATGTTAACAATTTTGTGTGAAGTAAAATAAAACATGTGGAAGGTGGTAAAGGATCTGTGGACGTCTATATGTGCCTATGTGTGTGCTTATACATTTTTTTAAATTTTCTAGATTAAATATTGGATTATTTAAAATATACTGTTGTGAACTACTTTTTCATTTGACAGTGCTCATCAGAAACATACCATATCAATATAAATATAAATATACATTGAGATTCTTAACGGATGGATAGATTACAACATATATGTCCCCCTAAGATTGGACATTGAGATTGCTTTTAGTTATTTAATATTTTAAACAGTGTTAAGTTGTGTAAATGGATTTTTGTTCACTTGTCTAATTATGTCCTTAGGATAGACTTAAGTAGTAGAATTTCAGATTCAAAAGCTATCACAGATTTTTAAGGCTTTTGGTATGTGTTGCAAAATTGAAAAATTACATCAGCTTTTGAAAACATCCATTTCTCTTTACCCACATTGACACTGGGTATTCTAATAATTAACCTTTATTTTTTCCCTCAACTTTAATTTGGAAAAATTTCAGAATTCAGAAAGATTGAAAATACAGCATAATGGACATTAATATATCAATACCTTCATCTGGATTCACTAGATGTTAACTTTTTGAAACATTTGTTTTCCTTTTTTTCCTGAAAATTTTAAAAGTAAAATAATTTGTTCTTAATTCGATGTATCCTGTGGACTTTAGCCCTAATTCCAGTAATCTATTGAATACATAGCATTGCTAGTTCATGTACTACAGCCTATAGTTTTGCTTTAGTCAGTGGCCAAGTTTTAGGCATGGAGAAATTCAGTTTTTAATGGCACCATGGAAGTATTGTGGTTTGGGTTTCAACTTTAATTAGTGTATTCTTTTGACAAATATAAATAATAATAAAATATAAATTTTAAGTGTGTGGGGGAAAGCATAAAGAATATGGCTTATTTTTTCTTGAAAATAACAGTGATTCACATATTTCATTCAGATTTCCCTATGCCTAATGAGAAACATGATGCGGAACTTGAGTCTCCACCTGCAAAGAAAAAAAGAATAGGTTTTTTCCAGGCTTATGATGCGGAATATTTAAAAGTTGGTTTTACTGTCTGTCCAGGATCAAAAGAAAGTTCACCAAGGCCACAATGTGTCATTTGTGGAGAAATTTTATCCACTGAAAACATGAAACCAGCAAATCTTTCTCATCATTTGAAGACAAAACATTCAGAATTAGAAAACAAACCAGTAGATTTTTTTGAACAAAAATCTCTTGAAATGGAATGTCAAAATAATTCTTTAAAAAAATGTTTACTAGTTGAAAAGTCACTTGTGAAAGCTTCTTATTTAATTGCTTTTCAAATTGCTGCCAGCAAGAAGCCGTTCTCCATTGCTGAAGAATTAATTAAACCACATTTAGTAGAGATGTGTTCAGAAGTTTTGGGTTCAAGTGCTGGAGACAAAATGAAAACCATTCCTCTTTCTAATAATACGATTGCACACAGGATCGATGAACTGTCTGCAGACATTGAGGATCAGCTGATTCAAAAAGTGAGAAAGTCCAAGTGGTTTGCCCTTCAGGTAGATGAATCATCAGAAATCTCAAATATCACCTTTCTTTTGTGCTATATTCGTTTCATTGATTATGACTGCAGTGATATAAAAGAAGAATTACTATGTTGCATTGAAATGCCTTCTCCAATAACTGGATTTGAAATATTTGAACTAATAAATAAATACATTGACAGTAAATCTCTGAATTGGAAACATTGTGTTGGTCTCTGTACAGATGGGGCTGCAAGCATGACTGGATGGTGTTCCGGTTTCAGAGCGAAAATTCAAGAAATCGCCACAAATACAGTGGCATTTACACACTGTTTTATTCACCGTGAACATTTAGCAGCAGCAAAGTTGTCTCCATGCTTACATGAAATTCTTTTGCAGTCAGCACAAATTTTAAGTTTTATAAAGAGCAATGCATTGAATTCACGAATGTTAACAATTTTGTGTGAAGAAATGGGGTCTGAGCATGTGAATTTACCACTTCATGCTGAAGTACGTTGGATATCGAGAGGGAGAATTTTAACAAGATTATTTGAATTACGACATGAAATTGAAATTTTTTTAAACCAAAAGCATTCAGATTTGGCCAAGTATTTTCTTGATGAGGAATGGGTTGCAAAGCTGGCCTATTTATCAGATATTTTTTCACTTATAAATGAACTCAATTCAAGTCTCCAAGGAACTATGACTACCCTCTTCAATTTGTATAATAAAATGGATATGTTTAAGGAAAAGTTAAAAATGTGGTTGAAGCGCGCACAAGAGAATGATTACGACATGTTCCCTTCATTTTCCGGATTCTTAAACTCATCAGACGTAAATATGAGAGGCATCGCAAGCATTATTTCTGAGCACCTGGAAGGACTTTCTCAAATGTTCCATGACTGTTATCCACCAGAAGAAGACTTGCGTTCAGGAAATTTGTGGATAATTAAGCCTTTTATGAATCACCAAAATAGTAATCTCACAGACTTTGAAGAAGAAAAACTAGTACAGTTATCTTCAGATTTGGAATTACAATCAGTATTTAAATCAACGTCTGTAACTCAGTTTTGGATAAATGCAAAGACGAATTACCCAGAACTCCATGAAAAGGCAATGAAGTTTTTGTTGCCTTTTTCAACTATTTATTTATGTGATGCTACATTTTCTGCTCTGATGGAGTCAAAACAAAGAAATCTGTTGGTTTCTGGTCCTGCTCTAAGACTTGCAGTCACATCTTTAATTCCAAGGATAGAAAAATTAGTAAAGGAGAAAGAATAGTAACATGGCTATTGCTTATCATCAAAGTCTATAATTTTGTGTTAAATTTTGTATAAGTACCCTAAAATATAATTTCCTAATGTGGATATGTGTTTTCAGTGATTAAATAAGCATTTTAATATTTTTCTTTTTGTTGAGGAATTTAATAATTATGCATTTATAAATAGTTATATATAATTTTATTAGTCCAAGGTAGAAAATTTAGCTCTTTGATCGATTGATTCGATAACCTGGATTAGGGACAAAAGTGAGGGTAACAAAAGGCCCATTTACAACGTCCTGGCACACCTGGATGTTAAAACCGCTGGGCCTTTAGAAACACGTGGGCCCTTGCAATCTTCAGCCAGGCAGCCCCCACCCCAGCAGGCTGTGGGGAGGTACAAAACTAAGATCCGAGCTGCTTGGCTAATGAGAAATGCAAGCAGCAGGAGAGTTTGAGGCCCTTTGTAGGGGTCTCTGTGGCCCTCTCCACCAAGGGCTTGGCAAACTTTTTTCCATAAAAGGCCAGACCGTCAATATTTTAGGTTTTGCAGGCCACATGTTAACTACTCAGTTCTGCGGTTGCAGCACAAAAGCAGCTGTAAGCAATACACAAACGAGTGTGGCTGTTACGATACTTTTTATTTATGAGCACTGAAATAATATAGTTTTCATGTGTCATGAGAGCCGCCTTTAAATTTTTTTGTATCATTAAAAAATGTAAACAAACATTGTTAGCTGGGGAGGGGGAGGGAGTGAAAAAACCAGACCCCTGACTTATTCTGGCCCACCATTTGTCCATCCGGGTCTAGACAGATCTCCAGGTAATAGCAGATGCGCCAGGAGTGGCCTGCAGGGTTTTGTTCAGTGGAAGTCTCTCTTCCCGTAGCTGCAAGTGTCTGAGTTTTCAAACGCTTTTCACATTTTAATTTCAGCTGAGGGAAATTCGAGGGAAAATGTATTTTACACAAAGATAGGAAAGAACAATTTATAGCCACTTGTTACTGGTTTATTACTAACGATTTCGTACCTTACTAATTGACAAATAACTTTTGAGCTCTTCCACGTGGCAGGCATCGTGCTAGGCCTGTTCTTCAGAACGAAGAGGCTCCTCTGCATCTACAGATGCAGACACTGAGCCCCGTGGAGGTTAGGTGGCAGCTGGGCTGGCAAGCTGGGGAGGCTCAGGCAGGAAGGAAACCCCAGTCTTCTGCGAGGCACGTGCAGATCCTCCTGTTGGACTCAACTCTGTACTGGTTGGGAGACAAGAGATTTCCTCTGAATTCAAAGGGGCCGGTTTAGTCAGTTGAGCCAGTGAGCCTCAGTGTCCCCATCTGTGAGATGGGACTGCCTCGCCAGAAGAGAGGGTGGCAACAGCCTCAGGAGGCGAGGAGCGGGAGGCTCTGGCGCGGGTCTTCTGTCCGCCCCGGGGAGGGAGGAACCGAGCGGGCGGCAGGGGGCGGGGTTCGGCCGGCTCGGCCCGGCCCGGCCCGGCCCGGCCCGGCCCGGCCCGGCCCTGCCCTCCTCTCCCCTGCCGCGCCCTCCTCTTCCTTTCCTAGCTCCCGGAGGGCCTGGGCGGCCATGGCCCTCAGGCTCGCCGCTCTGCGCGTCCTGCTGGGCGGCTTCTTCGCACTCACCGGGGCAGCCAAGCTTTCGGAGCAGATCTCGGCTCCCGCGTCCCAGCAGATGGTGAGCGGCGGGGCGTGGGCGGCGGGCGGATGGGCGCGGGGGCGGCCGCGCGGCGGCGGGTCCTGCGTCCCCGGCAGTTACCCCGGCCCTGGCCCCGGCGCCCGGCCAGTCCCCGGCCCGCCTGCCCGCCTGCCCGAGCCGGTGCCCCGCGGACCCGCCTGCCTTCCGGCGAGACGGCGCTAGAGCCGGGGGGAGAGCACGTCGACCGAGACGTGGGCGCCTTCCTAGGGTGCTCCTCGAGTCCTCTGGCTCCTTCCTCGACGGAAGGGGACGGGCAGATCTTCCAGCAGAGCCCTGGGGGCACCGCGCAAACCTAGGGCGGGAAGAGGAATGCGTCGGGACCCAGTGGGTGGAAGATAGTATGCGATGGGGGACCCAGCACCCGCCCCGTCCCCTTTTCCTCCTTTGCTTGCTTGCGTTCTTGGGAGGATCGTGAGGAACGAGTTTATTACTCCCCGCTTGGTGGAGTAGGAAACTCGCCCCGAAGGTGAAGTGTATCTGCTAAAGGTTACACAGCTAGTGAAGACGCAGGAGCCAGTCTAGACGCTCTCCTAAATCGGAGTCTACAGAGCCCTTACTGTGGAGCCGGAGAGGAAAGTCTACCAGACCTCCTGTCTCCTGGCTAGTTCCAGACTCTTGAAAAGCTTTCTTGTGGTTATGCCCACCAATCCCTCTAGCCCCTCTAATAAGCCAGGCTCGGAGGCCCCTGCAGCCTCCCTCTCTCAGGCCTGGGTTCTGCCCTTCCTTCCTGGTTTAGGGTGGATTGTTTGGGGAAGTACATTCCCAGAGCCAGCCAGTTTAGAGTTTCTTCGCTGCAGCAGAGTAGGGAAAGTAGAGCTGAGGTGGGGAGGAAGGGAGCAGGAAAAGGTAGCCGCCCGCGGGTGGTTGTCATGTGGCTCAGATCAGAGCCCGACTCAGCAAAATGAACCTCTTTGAGCTCCTTAACTGCTGTGTCTACTGCAGTGGGATCCAGGCCCAACATACCATATTCAGAATGCAATCTGTTGAATAAGCAACAATCTACCCTTTCATCCTCTCCTGAGGGTCCCAATATTCCCAGCATAGTATCCTCAAGAAAACCGGGCCAGGCAGCAAGAAAGAGAAACTGTGGCATGCCTAACTTCCTGGCCTTGGAATTTGGGGCTGGGGTGTAATCCAGTGAGAGTCTGATGAGAAAATCAGTCCTTCTTTGCACCACCACCCAGCCCTTCTCCTTGGAGCATAAAGCCTGTTTCCCGATTCCAAAGCTCCGTCCCTCAGGGAGGCCCTCTTCTCTCCAGACTGACCTCAGCCCTGGACCTGACTTAGCACGGTAGCTCCTTTGTTGGGGGAGTTGAGGATGCAGACCCAGAGCGGCCCCGTGGAGTGCCCCGGCGGTGGGCCCTTGAGTGTGGCTGACGGGCATCCCCTGCCGCCCCTAGAAAGCCCTGTTTGTGCAGTTTGCCGAGGTGTTCCCGCTGAAGGTGTTCGGCTACCAGCCGGATCCCATGAGCTACCAAGAGGCCGTGGGCTGGCTGGAACTGCTGGCTGGGCTGCTGCTGGGCCTGGGCCCACCGATGCTGCAAGAGATCAGTAACTTGCTTTTGACCCTGCTCATGATGGGTAAGGGGGTGCAACGGCGCTGGGGACATGGGGACTTCTGGCAGAGAGTAATAGAAGATCTGGCCGTTCCCTTTACTGTTGTCTCTTTTCCTTTTTTTCTGGAACCAGGAGCACTTCCTGCTCTACTGTAGTATCTGTGGTCTTCAGACTAGGACAGGTGCTTTTTAAACTTAATATACTATAACATGATTCTATGTTAAACATACTTCCTACCTCACTGATTCAATTAGCTGTAGGGTATCCCCATGGTAAGGATGTCTTATAACTTAAAAGCCCCTACCCCTCTCTCCTCACCCCTACCCTTGAGACCAAGGGATGAAGTAGCAGCTGCCCGTGGAGTTATGTGTCTGGCAGGTGGGAACAGAGAGCAAGGAAGCTGGGCGCCCCGAACAGAAAGGCAGAGAACTGCCCTGAGATGGGCAGTTCTAGAGGAACCCCTCCTAGCAGCTCTGCCCACACAAACTGCTGATGTACAATGACAGCTGCTGCTTCAAAGGTCGGACGTCTTCAGGCTTGTCTGTATCCCCTGGCCTTGTGTCACCATTGCTGCCACCACTGTCACCCCTTCCCCAGGCCTTCTTTCCATCTCTAGAGCTTTCCTCATCTTCAGATCTTTCCCGTACCTCCACCACTAACCCCCGGGCCACCTCCTCTCCAGCAGGATTAAGAAGGGAGAAGGATCAGAAGTTGTTCTAAAACGCCCATTGACCTACCTCCCCGTCCTACTTGGCAGGCTTGTTCCTCTTTCTTTCTCGCCCTCTGAGAGTGGCTACATTAGTTCAAGGGGCTTCTGATTCTTGGTTCTGTTCTCTTCTGGAGGCCAGACAGATGAGTGCAGCTAGTTTAAAGGGTGTGTGTGTGTGGTGGGGGGTTGCTGAATGGGAGGGTTTGAGCTAGAGTGGGTCAGGGAGCCTCAGGGACCTCACTTTCCATTCCAGGGGCTATTTTCACTTTGGCGTCTCTGAAAGAGTCACTGAACACTTACATCCCAGCTGTCATCTGCCTGGGGCTCCTGCTGCTGCTGGATATCTGCCAGCTCTGAGTCCCAACTAAGAAGGTGATCAGACCCACCAGGAGGAAGACTCTTTCCAGTGCATCCAAGGGATCCTGGGAGTCGAGGGCCTCTTGCCTCTTCATGCCATGTCCCTGTCAGGGCAGGGACGTGGTGGAACACACCGTCTACTGCCTTGTCACCAGTACGTCCAGGGTTGGCCGGTGTTGAAGTAGACATCTCATCTGCCTGACCCTGCTTTCTGTCTTGGACATTTACTGCTCTTTTTTAAGGGATACGTGTTAAACATACTAACATTCCTCATGTCATGTGAAAATAGAAAATAAAGAGAAAAGCAATTTCAATCACCCCAAATTTTAATGCACCAAAATAACTACTATTAATTCCTTTAGTAACTGTACCTCTCAACTTTTTCTATGCCTTTATACAGATATTTCTTAATGAAAATGAGACAATATAAATTATTACCTGCTTTTCAAAACTCATGCTGTGACATGATTCCGTGTCTGTTTTACCTCATTGATGTTAATGGCTGTATAGTGTTCCACCGTAAGGATGTACTGTGATGTATTTCAAGTCCCCACTGACAAACATTTAGATTGTCCCTGTTTTTGCTGTTGTACACTTCACAGTAAATCACCTTTGCAAACTTACTGTCTTTCCGTAGAAGTGAGGAAAGAGGGTGGGGAGGGGCAGAGCGAGAGACAGAATCTTAAGCAGGCTCCATCTCCTGCGAGGAGCCCAACATGGGGCTTGATCTCGTGACCCTGGGATCACTACCTGAGCTGAAATCAAGAGTCGGCCATGGGGTGCCTGGGTGGCTCAGTTGGTTAAGCATCTGCCTTCAGCTCAGGTCATGATCCCAGGGTCCTGGGATGGAGTCCCGCATCAGGCTCCCTAGTCAGCAGGGGGCCTGCTTCTCCCTCTGCCTGCTGTTCCTCCTGCTTGTGCTCTCTCTGTGACAAATAAATAAAATCTTAAAAAAAAAACCAAAAGGGGTTGGACGCTCAGTGGATTCAGGCACCCAGGCACCCCTAGATTGCCCGCCTTTTTTTTGCTATTGTAAACGTCACAGTAAGTCACCTTTACATACTTACTGTCTTTCCCTAGAAGTGAGGGTGCTGCTTCAAAAGGCACTTACATTTAAAAAAAAAATTTTTTTTAAGGATTTTATTTATTTATTTGACAGAGAGAGAGATCACAAGTAGGCAGAGAGACAGGCAGAGAGGGGCGGGGGGGGGGAAGCAGTCTCCCCGCCGAGCAGAGAGCCTGATGTGGGGGCTCGATCCCAGGACCCTGAGATCATGATCTGAGCCGAAGGCAGAGGCTTTAACCCACTGAGCCACCCAGGCGCCCCACATTTTTAAAATTTTTATGAAATCCTTAAAATTTACACATTTAGTATGGCAGACTCTTCTGCCTGGGTTCTTCCAAGCCACATGAGATACTCCTTCCTTTTCTTTTACCTTGTGCACGTTAGACGTGGAGAGCTAACAAAGATGGGCAAGAGTCATCATTTTACAGGCTCCGAAACTGCCAGCCTTTGATAGCGAGGTAGGGCACCCAGTGTGGTGCTTCCTGGATATCTACATGGAAGCAAAGGACACCCAACTCCCAAGGGATGCCGCATGGTAAAGCAGTGCTCGGAGCCTGGGATGAATCCCAGAGATCCTAGGGAATCAGAACCAGGTGAATGTGTGTGTGTGTGTGTGTGTGTGTGTGAATTATTGAGGGAAAGTGACCATGTTAGAGTCCCTACTATCATATCATCAACTATCTTCACCTCGCTAGGGGCCTTTTGGAAAGTGATATACCTCCCATATAGAAGATAGGAAGAGAGTTTATTTATTTATGCAAGTACTCTAGCCATCAGCCCACAGATCACTTTGGAGGTAGGGACGATGGCTTTTGGGAGCCCACAGGAGTGAAGTCTGTGCACATTCGTCCATTTCATCTGCACCACAGAATGGTAATTTCTGCTCTGACATGGACGAACTGGGAACCTCAGGCAAGTTGGCACCCTCGGTCTTTTCTTCTTGTGCCTGAGAGCACAGTGGTTCAATCTAGAGTGAGTGTGTGTGTGTGTGTGTGTGTGTATATCATACACTGGTACATCTGTAGCAGTACGTAAAGGTAGTCGTATACGTGAAGTACAAATAAAAAATGTAGTTGTGTACATTCACTACATAGAGTGTCAACAGAATCAGCAAGCCTCTTCTTTCACAGAGGTCCAGAGATAACATACCTTCAGTTTCCACGTCGGGTAATTTGGCTGCTTCATAATGACACCAAAGACTCATGATCTCTCAACTTTCTGCTCTGCTGCTCTTAATGTATTGGCTCCTGCCCTCAGTGTTGCAAAATAGCTGCAGCAGCTCCAGAAGGCACATTTGCACAAAACATCCAAAGGTGAAAAAAGAGAGGAAAACTCCTAGAAGATTTCCCCTCACATCCCACTGGCCAGGATTATGTCCCATTTCTATTCCTAGACCCGCCACTGGCAAGGAGAATGGAATGCCCATGATGGACTTAAACTAGTTAAGGTTTGCATATCGTGGTTGGCAAAGAATAGAGAGGGCAGATGATGGTTCCTGCCACTTACTAGCTTATTTGCAAAATATGGATAATGATAGTAAATACTTCATGGAGTTGCTGGGAGGACTTAGTGAGCTGAAGTGCTTACAGTCCTGCCTGGCACATAATAAGTGCTCAGTAAATACTATTATTAAATAGCGTTTGTTATTAAATAGCAGTTTGTTCTACAGATGAGAAAATGCATTCAGAAGGCTTAAGTGCCTACCTGTCAGATCTGAGACTAGAATTAAGGCTTGATTGACTCCAGAACCCACACTTTCCACCGCACCAGCTTCCCAAGTCAAAAGTGGGCAGGGATGACACCCCTGTTCTCTTTGACAGGGTAAATGGGATGATCTGTCCAATGTGATTAAATCTGCCTTGCTTTCCAGAATTGGCCCTCTGCATGAAAATTTTGAAGCCCAAGAAAGTAGAACCTGGAGCCCCCAGGATCCTGGCCTCTTACCATCCCCGCTCCTCCCAGGATACGACGCCAGCCTGTCTCCAGCCAGGGCTGTGAGTAAAACCTCGCACAGCTGGCATTAGATCCAGGGCTCCTGTCTAGCACAGTTTGGCCTGTAAGCTGATTAGCAGCTCCAGGGCCCCCAGGCGCGGCCGTAGGGCCCGCCCCGCAGCTGTGGCAGAGGCAGCCTGGCGGAGTGGGTGGGCCAGCTGGCGCGGAGCAGTTGGGATTGACAGCAGCAGGAGTCTCCTGAGCCTCCGCAGTCTCGTGCTTCCTCAGCCCTAGGAGAAGCCAGGGCTCAGGAAATGTGCCCCCCAAACCGCACCCTGGACCTTGGCCAGGTCAGCACCATGACATTCAGCTGCAAGGCGTTCCTTGTACCTTTCTCTCCTCCACCCTGTGCCCCGTGCGCTCAAAGACACTCTCCCTTCCCTTGTGGCCCTGGCCGGACCCCACAAACCCAGCTCATAGCTGCCACAGGTGGGCCCCAGCCCCTCCAGCTGTTGGGCCCATGCTTCACGTGGTGTCCTGGGATTAGTGGGCTGATGGGAGGGTCTGAGATGTGTGGGAGGGAGTGGACTCTGCTCTGTCTCAGCTCCTTCAAGCCAGGCCCCCCGGAGCCCCAGAGATTGCTGCAGCAGCCAGAACAGCAAGAGGTAAGAGAGGACTGATCTGGTGGGACGGCAGGGAGAGGTTCATGGTGGGGGCGAGAATCATAGCAGACAGAGCCGAGAGGGAGGGGGGGAAGACAAGACCCTCAGGCTTCCAGAAAGTGCGAATTTTGGTATTGGAGGAACTGAGTTTTGGGACACCCTAGGAGGGTGACGATGCCAAAAATAGGGACAGGACTGCGCACTTACCCCCTCTGGGGAAAGAAGAGGAATACGCCCAGCTGTCTCTGTGTTGTTTTGTTTGCTGGGGCGCCTGTGTGGGTGGCGGACACAGTCATCTGCGGTTGCCTGGAGGGGAAGGGAGCTAATGGTTATGAAGTGTCTCCCCGGTGTCAGCCACAGCGCTGAGTTTTACTTATGTTTCCTCATAATCCTCCCAACAACACTGTGAGGGAGGTATTTTAATCTCCACTTTAGAACAGAGAAGCCTGGCTCAGTGAAGCGGAGTAATTTGCCCAAGGTCATATGACAAATAATGTGTATCTAGAATCGGCCTGATTCTCGGGCCTGTGCTCCTTTTTGCTCTGCTGTCCAAAGTTTTGAACCAGACCCAGGACTTCTTTGTGGCCAGATCCGGGTCCAGAGGAAGGAACAGGCTGTAAAACCTGAGGCTTGTGAGACGTTTTCAGCCCTGCCCCAGGGGCTCCAGGCAAGCCCCAGGAGAGGACCTTCAGCTACCCAAGTCCAAGGTCACTGTGCAGGGGCCTGTCCTCAGGGTCACTGAATCATAAGCCTGTTCCTCCATCCATGCTTCGTGGAGGAGGGAGCATTGGGCTTTTTCTGGGAAGGACTCTATAGTCCAGTCTGGTTTCTCCAGAACTCTGTTGGCTCAGCCTTGCTTGGGCTCACTTCACATGCCGGTGCCTCCACATTATCTGAACCATAATCCTCTGTGAGGGGCGCTTCCGCCCTCTCAGTCACCAAGGTTGGAAATTTCCCAGCTATCTGGGACTAAGCCTCTTCCTCACTTCCCCGCAGCTTGTCAGCAAGTCCATTCTACTCGAAATGACTCTGGAGTTCATCCCTGTTCTCCATTCCCGGGGGTGCCGGCTCAGCCCAGTCCTCAGCCTCTTCCGCGTGGACTTCCTTGCTTCTAGTATCTCCTCCCAGCAAGGACTGAGGACGAGGAGGCTTGGCCGAGGGAAGGTGGTCTGGAGGGCTGCTTCTGGGGCTAGCCTCCGCACTGACCTCTCTTCCTCCCAAGGTCTGAGATGAACGGCAGTGTTGGGGACCCGGGTGTCCACGGCTGCAGCCCCTGGGATGACCCTGCTCGCTTCATCGTGGTGCCCGCGGCCTACGCCTTGGCTCTGGGCCTGGGGCTGCCGGCCAACGTGGCCGCCCTGGCGGTGTTCGTCCGCAGCGGCCGGCGCCTGGGTCGGGCCCTGCGGCTGTACCTGCTCAACCTGGCCCTGGCCGACGTGCTCTTCACGCTCACGCTGCCGCTCTGGCTCACCTACTACCTGGGCGCGGCCCACTGGCCCTTCCCCGAGGCCGCCTGCCGCGCGGCCGGGGCCGCCTACTACGTGGCCACCTACGCGGCGGTGGCCTTCGCCGCGCTCATCAGCGTGTGCCGCTGCGGCTCCGTGCGCGGGCCCGGGCCCCGACCCCGGGCCACCTGCCGCCTCGCGCTGCGCCGCCGAGGACCCGCGCGCGCCGCCTGCGCCGCCGCCTGGCTGGCCGGCCTGGCCTGTGCCGCGCCCTCGCTGGCTGCGCCGCACGCGCTGCGCCCCGGGCCGGGGGGCGCCGCTCGGTGCCTGGAGCACGGCTGGGCGCGCGCCGGCCTGGCCTACGCCACCGTGGCCTTCTTCGCCGCCGCCTTCCTGCTGGTGCTCGCGGCCTACGTGAGCCTGGCGCGGGCGCTCGCCGTGCCCTCGGGCCCCGGCCCGGTCCCCGCCGGCCCGCACCGGCGCGCGGCCAGGACCATGGTGCTGGGGCTCCTGCTGGTGTTCGCCCTCTGCCTGGCGCCCTACCACCTGCTGCTGGCGCCCTGGGTGGCCGAGCGGGAGGGCGCGGCCGGCAGCGACGGCGGCGGGTGCCGTGCCGCGTCCACCCTCGATGTCCTGCACACCCTCAGCCTGGCGCTGCTGAGCCTCAACAGCTGCCTGGACCCGCTCATCTACTGCTTCTCCGTGCGCCGCTTCCGCCAGGACTGCTGGGCGCTGGGCTGTCGCCTCGGGCTGGGGGCGCCCGGTGCGCACGCCGCCTCCCTGGCCTCCTCCTCGTGAGGCCCTCCTCCTGCGGCCCCCCTGCCACCCTGCGCGTGGCATACTGGGTGGAGGAAGCCCTCAAAAGGACCCAGATTCCGATCCTGACTCAACCACAGGCTAACCGCGTCGCTGTCGAGCTCCCGGCTCGCTGATGACAAGGGGATAGAACAGTCTTTGCCACCCGAAAGTTCCCTAGACGTTGGCATCTTTTGGATACAGATAATATGCGGTCATCTGGCTCCTGCGTCCCGCCCAGCAATCCTCTCGTCTCCATCTCTTCGTCCTCTACCACCTCTGCCCCTCTCCGTGGGTTTAGTCACCTTCTCAGTCCCTGGAACAGACCAGTTTCCTTCCCTTCAAGGCCTTTGCACCTGACTTTGCCAGGAATGACGTCCCTCTCTCTCCTTCACCAAGTTAATTCCTCTTCATCCTCATGTCTTTAAAAGTAACTTTTTATAGGGAAACCCTTCTTGACCAGCAACACACATGCAAGCACATACACGATTTTTGGGTTAAATTTGATTGTTCCTTCATAGCTATTTTCACAATTGTAATCAAGCAATTAAGTGGGTAATTCACTTTTTTCTTCTATCTTGCCAGAATGTATTTATGTTGATCCATAAGAAGGTGCCATTTTTGTAGATCTAGAAAAGTCTTATGTTGGCAATATGCGTTTATTGGCAATTGTGTTTTCATCCGGTTCAACTTAATAAATTCTGTGTCTACCTTATTCACTGCTGTATCCCCTATGCTTGCTACTGTGTCTAGCACAGTAAGACCTCAGCATATAAAGTGAATGAATGAAACCTGGAAATTATTAGCTTAAAATGCTCAAGGACTCACTCAGAAATTCCAGATTGCTAGATTTTCCTCAAGTTTTTCTGGGATTCTCCAAGCTCGTATTACCTGGATTCATTCTTAACTCAGTCTTGATGATTGCTTCCCTTTTTCTGTTGCTGGTTACCTGCAATTCTGCCATCACCTCCACTGTGCCAAGACTTCTGTGCCAAGACTTGGTGGTAACCAAGCTGGAGCTCTATCCTGCGATTAGCTGGGACAAGGATCGGCCAGAATCGCTGCCTTCTGCTTCAGCTGAGCTGGGACTCTGTCAAAGCGTGCAAATGCCTGCCAATGTCACCGGCCACCAGTGTTTTCCCTTCGCGTGCCTTGACGGCTCAGCAGTTGGCTTCAGTTGCCGAAGGGAGCCACTCCCACTTCTCAGCCTTGTTACTGGACGCCCCACAGCAGGACTGCTTGGCTCTCAAGGAGTTTAGAACTCGTAAGTGAGAGCGGCATGTTCATGTTGCGGAGTGGCTGGGTCAGGGAGGGGCCCCCCCAGTGAGCTACCGGGTCTTACTTCTGAATTTGCCTTCTAATGATAACATTTGATAAATTCCTTCTTTTCTTTTTGATAAGTTACCTTTCATCGGTCCCGTATTCCTTCTTTAAATTTTTTCTTTTACATTTTAAAAGTAATACGTGTTTGAAAATAAATTCAAAGCATAGAGAAAAATGTGAAATAGAAAGTAAAGGTCCCTTAGTGGTAGCCATTGTTCAATTTTTTCTTGTGTGGATCTTTCTAGATGTTTTCTATTCCAGTACATATATATGTATAGTTAATAATAGTCTTCACAAAACCACAAATGGGATAGGATTACAAGACTCTTCTGCAATTTTCTTTGCTCACTTAATAATTTTGTACATCTCTTTATATCTTTTTACAGTAATTATATTTTGTACATCTACCTCATTCTTTTTGATAGATGCAGAATATTTATTTTACTCAATTGGTTCACTGTTGATGGATACTTGTTTTCATTGTTTGCTGCCATAAATGATGCAAAGAGTGTCCTTGTCCACAAATCTTTGCATACTTGTAAATCTGTAGAATAAATTCCTGGCAATGAAATCGCTGTGTCAAGGAGTATGTGTGCACTTAAATTGTTTAATTACAGTATCTAAGCACCACCAAAAATGTCACACCAATTACACACCCATCAACAGTGTGTAATAGTTCCTGTTTTACCACGCCCTTACCAGGAACGGGTATTGTCACCTGCCCGCTCTGGAATCTGGACTCCTGTCTGCATTACAACTATGAGCATGGCTACTTTTTTCTCTTTTTTCCTAGAAGGATGCTCAGTCTCCTCTACATTTATTTGAAACCTGGTGGAGGTGGGAGTGTGAAGGAAAGGGTGTCACCTAAGACCTCACACCAGCCAAATCTTAGCCTGTCTTGCTTTTTGGAGGAATTGAACAGAAGCACAAATGAGACCCCAAAAGCACACTGGTAGGTCTGTAGTTGTTAGAGAGCTCTCCTTTGGGGATTATGTTGGTTCATCCCATGCAATGGGGACCAGCATCTCGGGCCAAGGCCAGGAGGCAGCCTTGGCCCACATCCTGAATTCACTTGCTCTGCTGGGTTGAATTGCTCAGCCTGGGGGTCCATGAGAAATGATCTAGTGTTCCACATTAGGGCTAGATGAGTCTCTTAAGGCTGAATTTGATTCTGTCCAAATAAAAAATAATTCCCTATGGCCTCATCCATCCCTGTGGTCTTGTACTACCTTGCTTTTAATGTGACTTTTCCTGTAGTAAAGTAGTCAGTTTCCTTTGGGAAATGTCTAACTTAGTCTTCTGTGTCCGACCTGGGGAAAAATAACTTGAGACCTGATTGCCTCTGGGAGGTCAGACCTGATGGAAAGAAAGCCTCCGTCTAGAGTTACAGTGTGTGGGATTTATCTTCTTTCCTTCCTGTCGACTCGGGAGAGTGGGACCTGGGGCAGACCCAGGACCCAGAGGCAAAGAGCTGGAGGGATGAAGGAGAACAGACTGCGGTCCTTTTGGATTATTAATCCCCTTGCTTATTCCAAAATGTCAAGGGTTTGACCTAAGACCCTCCCTCAACCCAGGATGGAGAAGAAGGGAGCCCAGGTTGGTTGGTCTTTGATTAGATGCTGGACAGCCCCTTTCTCCAGGATCCGGGGAAAACGCATCTGCCAATTGTTTTCAATAGCTATTAATTAGTATGCCCTAGACTCCCCCTACCTCTTGCAGGGCGGGGAATCCCCAATCCCTGGCCCTACCCACCTACGCCCTTTGGCATGGGCGTCCAAACGTGGTGCCAAGAAGCTGCTGCTGACACAGAAGGAATCAATCTCTCCTTCTCTACTGGACCCCACTTCCTCCCTCAGCTTAATCAGAGTCCAGATCTCTGAGCCCAGCCCAACCCCACCCCTGTCCTTGGCCAGGGCTGGTCCAGGTTCTTGGCTCTGCACACATCGTCCTGGACCCCTTGACCAGCTCTGCAGCCTCTGTGATCTTACCCGTTTCCACTTGAGTCCTCACCTCTAGCCCAGGTACCACCTGCTCCTTTGGCCTCTGTAGGGAAGCCTATTCGATTTTACCTCAATTTCTCTCTCTGTCTTCAGGCCTCAAGGTGCTCTCTCTGGAACTGATGCTTTTCCCTGGCATCTATTTCCCTTTCCTCGAATCCTAGGAGGGTAGTGTTTTTCTCCCTGTGGCTGGAGCTATTCTTCACTGATCCTGAAACCACCTCCTTGGACTTCATTCCAGCTTCAGGAACCACAACCCCCTTCCCACGACAAGCACCTGTAGGGCTCTCCCAGGCCTGCTTTTCCTGCTGTTGGTGTGGCACATGCCCACCACCTAGGCCTAAAAGAGACGTATTGACATAAAATCGTGCGTCCTCACCCCTAATTCTCAGTGAGCACTAGTCAAGTACATCTGAAATGTACTTGTAGTTGGGGTGTTGGGTTCACATTGGCCCTTGGCCTTGGCGGAGTGCTGGGCAAAAGTACAAAGAGAGGCTCACATACTATTACATCTAAATATTTAAAAGTTATGAATTAGGTAATCTCTAGGTCCAATGAGAGACTCAAATTTAGACAGCCTTGAGATCAAGAGTCGCATTCTCTTCTGACTGAGCCAGCCAAAGCTAATGCATTGTTAAATAAAATGTGTCCCATTCTTCTACTTTGACAAATACAGCTTCATAATGACAGGATAGAAAAATATGTGTAAAGTTGTAGTTTTTAAGGACCGAAAGCCAGCAAATTATAAAAGGCGACTGAATTAAATTTGACAAATTATGTTTAAACACTGTGTTTGAATCTTGTATAAGACATTATTGTCATAGAAAATATAAAATATTTTAATTTCATTTCCTGCTTGGAGTTCTTTCAGCTTTTTGGATCCATGACTTTGTAGTGTTCCTCTTATTGGGACAAGTTTTGGTCATTGTTTCTTAAAATCATTTTGTGTACTTTTCCTATTTTTCTGGGGTCCAATTGCAGGTATATTTAACAACTTGAAATTGTTCTATTGAGTCTGTTTATTTTTCCCAGTCTCTTTTTTCCTCCTCTATGTTCTTCATTTTGAATAGTTTTTATTGTGTGTCTTCAACTTCACTGATCTTTTTTCTCTAGTACCTAACTTGCTATTAATCCCATCCTTTTTCACATCGTAGTTTTCATGTCTAGAAATTCCATTTGGTTATTTTAAAATCTTGACTTTCTTTTCTTATTATATTTATACTTTCCTCCAAATTACTGAGTATACTTAGTATATTTAACATAAATATGACAGTTATTTAAAGTCCTTGTTTGCTAATTCCATCATCTTTCTTGTTTTTGACCTTCGTTTCTATTTACTAATTTTTTCTTTTTTTTTTTCTCAGATTTTAAAATTTATTTGACAGAGAGAGCATAAGTAGGGGGAGTGGCAGACAGAGGGAAGGAGAAACAGGGGGCCTGATGTGAAGCTTGATCCCAGGACCCCAGGATCATGACCTGAACTGAAGGCAGATGCTTAACCAACTGAGCCACCCAGGTGCCCCTAATTTTTTTCTTTTGATTGTAGGTCACATTTTCCTGCTTCTTGTCATGTCTGTTATTTTGGATTGGATTTGGGCATTGTGAAAGTTATGTTATTGAGTTTTGTTGTGTTCCTTTAAAAACTTTGGATGTTGTTTTATAAGGCAGCTAAGTAACTTTCAAATTATATTGATCCTTTTGAATCTTATATTTATAAGTTTTATCAGGGCTAGTTTGGAGTACCCTTTACTCCAGGGATAATTGAGACATACTACCAATGCATAATCCTCCTGAGATCTTAGTAAATACCGTGAGTGTTCAATGAGGACTCTCCACTCTGGTTTGTCAAAGCTCAAATATTGTCCCAACCTCGTGGAACTCTGATGATTTTTCAGCTTGCCAACTACTTACGTGTTCTTTGCCGTATCTTCTGGTGTTCACCTTTGTGTGCATGGCTTGGATGTCAGCATAAACTGAAGAAGACCCTAAGCAGATTTCTAGAGCTCTTTTCCTGCAGAGTTCCTCTAGTTTGTAACTTTGCTTTGCTACTTGCAGCCACCTCAGGCTCCCTGAATCCCAATTTCTGTTCTCTTCAACTAAACAAGACTTCCACACTCCGCTTGGAATCTTCTACTCTGCATTATGGTCCAGAATGTATCTCCAGGCAGAGAGCTGATGAATTTATTGGGCTCACTATGCGTGTTTTCCTCTTCTCAGATTCACAGTTCTGCACTATTTGTTAATGTATGAAAACAATTATTTTGTATGTTTTGTCATGTTTCTTAGTTATTTTGGTGGAAAGGTAAGCATAGTCCCTATTACTCCATCATTTCCAGAAGCAGAAGTTGAGACAGACACTGCTTTAAGATAGTGTGTAATTGGGCGAAGAATAGACAACTAGCTTGGTGGAATAGAATAGAGTGGAAGAAACAGGTCCAGACATATTCAGTTCCTGATTTATACTTAAAATGCTGCTGTGATTCAGTGGAGGTAAAGGGAGGTCTTTTAAATAGATGATATAGGAGAAAACTAATGTTGATTCCTACTTCACACCTTCATATCTAAAAATTAATTGGAGATGAAACACAGACCTATATGTGAAAGGCAAAATTATAAAGCTTCTAAAAGAAATAGGGTGAGAATAACTTTCTAGCCTTCAGGTAGGCAAAGATTTCTTTTTTTTTTTTCTTTTCTATATTAAATCTTTCTGGTTTATTGATTTAATTACTACATAAGACCAAGAATAATAATTGTCAATTTGAGCTAAAAAATAATTGACTATACCAGACGCAGCAAATACACGGTATTTAAAATCCTCCAATGTTAAGATGCATCAAAATGGCTTAGTTAGGTAAAAATATGGGTTTATGGCATAGAATAAATCAAAATGTTTCAAAAAAGTTAAGCGGGAAGTTTACAATACGTGTCTTATTCTTATCAATTAGACTTCCTCTACAGTTTTCTATTTTATTTTATTTTATTTATTTATTTATTTTTTTAATTAAAGCATAATGTATTATTTGCCCCAGGGTACATGTCTGTGGATCCTTAGGTTTACACATTTCACAGCACTTATCATAGCACATACCCTCCTCAATATCCATAACCCAACCACCCTATCCCTACCCGCCCCTACCCCCCAGCCACCCTCGGTTTGTTTCATGAGTTTAGGAGTCTCTTATGGTTTGTCTCCTTCCTGATCCCCTCTTGTTTCATTTCCTTCTCCCACCCCCCACAACTCCCCACCCTGCCTCTCGAATTCTTCATATCAGAGAGATCATATGATAATTGTCTTTCT